>CM019064.1:71120681-72320681 GCA_009667805.1 Leptobrachium leishanense | reverse complement strand
TGGGTAACATATTAATGTGTGGTACAGGGCCTCTGAAAAATGACCAAGAGCATCTTCGAAATATTAAAATGCCGACAAGATTTATTTAGAACCATAGTTTATAAAGTAAGAACATTGTTGGTGTTAGCACTTTGTTAAAAGTAATAGTTGTTGAAGTTTGGAGTATAAACAGGCTTACTGTGATAACAGACCTTTTAGACTTTAATTATAAAATGCTATTACTGTACATAACGCTATACAAAGAATGTTCCTGGCCTGAGAGATCTTTGCCCTGATCATTTACTTTTATGCAGGGTCTAACATTAAGAATAAAGGCCTGAAGAAAGCTCAATCATATTAACGATGCGATTCCAACTTATTTTAATGATTATTATCAACGTTAGTATTACTATTATCATTGGTTTTGAATATATTTTAAAGAAAGAAGTCAATCGAAGCATATACTCATACAGAGTTATTTAACTGCACGGCTTAACCCCTTCACTTCCAAGTGATTTTCCATAAAACCACTGTTAGGAGCCATCGATTCTTTTTTTATGCATTTATATTTATTTTTAAATAGCTTTTCAATAAATATATATATATATATATATATTACACAGGGAGGGCAGCACTCAACCTTTACTAAGCACACAGTGTGGGTGCATCTCAAGACTAACAGGCAGGGTTATCCAAAGAGATTCAAAAAGTCACCGCACGTTCGGTGACTTTTCGTTCTCTTCAATTCGGTTCCTTTTGCCGATTGCATTTCGGTGACCCTGCGGTGTAATCAGCAAACACCACAGGGTCCCCGAATTGCAGGGAAAAGCTGCCGCAAACCTGACGAAAACTAACCGAATGCACGCTGAAAACAAGCAAAAACATTTGGATTAACCTTCGAAAAACCCGAACAGGAGCCGAACAGGAGCCGAATCACACAGAGCCGAAGCAGCTGAGATGCAGAGGAGGCAGTGAATAAATTAGCAAAACCATTTGTATGAATGTTGGAAAATGAAACACTGTTTGCAAAGAAACTACTGAGCGAAAATGTCTGAAATTTACATATGAGGTCCAGGGAATGATAATAAAGAGGGCTGTTACAGAAAAAATAAGTAAACTGAAAAAAAACAAAAAAAAAAACAGAAAAATGCTTAAAGTATCCTAAAAAATCTATAAATAAAGAGACTTTTTGCTGCAGAATTTTATAATGAACGGTTTATTAGATATTGAATTAAAACGGGAATATTTTTAACATTGAAGTCTATGGGATTCTCCTGAATAAATTTGCCGAATTAAACCACCGAATGGCAGGGCATTAGGGGAACCTTTCACTGCTGGTTTGTGTTCTCTGAATAGCCGAAGCAGTGTTTTTTCATGGGGATTTCACTGCCCTCGAATAGGCACCGAACAGGCACCGTATGTTCAGGCAATTCGCCAGGATTTGGCGAATTGCCTGCTCTCTGGATAGCCGAATGGTCAGGAAAGGTAACCGAACGCTGATTTTCAGCGTTCGGTTACCTTTCACAAGCAATTCGGATCTCTTTGAATAACCCTGAGGGTTTTTCAAAGAGAGGAGAAAAGCAGGAGAATGACTGGAGAATGAAAAATTCTAGGTCAAAATATCCAAACAAGGAAACTTCCCTCATTCATCTCACTTTCCAAATCGGCTATTTTGACCTAGAATTTTCCATTCTCCAGTCATTCTCCTGCTTCTCACCACTCTCTGAATAACCCTGAATGTAATACAATAAACCAGGAGGAGAGGACACCAAACAACATATTCAAAAAGTTCAAAAGGAACAGCAACAGCAGCTTAAGACATTTGAACATTTAGAGATTTTACCAGATTTAATAACTCTTTAACAGCTTACAACAATTCTTACCCCCTTCAGGATCACAGCAGTTCTTAACTCATTCAAGACTTTTTACAAGGTTTTTAACCCTAAGCTCTGTTGGAAAGGGTGGAAATTTAGTTCACAATGAATGGCCATAAATTGCTTAAGTCTGCCAACAGCGTCAATGTATTCCACCCTTGGCAGGTCCTATCATGCCAACCCGATGACTGCTCCTCCTGGGGTGATCCAGGGGAGCACTGAGAGAAGCCAGATCCTGAGGAGCACTGAGAGCAGCCAGATCCTGGGGAGCACTGAGAGCAGCCAGATCTGGGGAACACTGAACCTGAACCTATGTAACCTTTGTATATCTGGTTCTAAAACTAGCCAGTGCCTCGCCAACCACTAACCTACCCGCACGTCCCTGACCCTGGGATATATCCATGAAGAAAAGCATCAAGACAGACAGCTTAGAATCATACAGGGTTATTCAAAGAGCGCTGCATTGGCCACGAAATTGCACAGAACGGTGTACGGTGCAATTTTGTGGCCATTCGGCTATTCAAAAAGCTGTCAGTTTGCCAAATATTGGCAAATTGCCAGCAAAATACGGTGATCTTCAGCGGTAATGAACTCCCCACGGAGAGGTAATGGTTAATGTATTTAGAGGACACCAAACTGCACCGAAATGTCAGTGAAATTTCCTGATTTTTGGTGGTTTCATTCGTCAGGTTTAATCAGGCGAATCCCATAGGATTCAATGTTAAATAATTTCACGTTTTTATTAAATATTTATTCAACCGTTTATTCTTTCAAATTTGCAGCGAAAAAGTCTTTTTAATTATTTAGTTTTTAATGCATTTTTAGGGATTTTTTGGCAAAAAAATTCAGATTTTCTATTTTTTAATATTGCAATTTTTTTCTCTAACAGACCTTTTAATTATTATTCATAGGACCTTATATATTATTCCCAGGCATTTTCATGCAGTACTTTGAAAACGCCTTTTAAAAGCTGCATTTGTTTGGCTTTTTTTACCCCATTTGGTGGCTTGTTGGCTTTTTCGGGCGGCTGGTCGGCGGTCCGTTTGGCGGGTCGCCAGCTTTTTACGCATCGATTCAGCAGTTTTGTGGTGGATCATCAGTTGCATTTGGCGGGTTTTCTGGAGGTTTTCGGATCGATTCAGCGGTTTTTCGGATCGATACGCCGGTTTTGTGGGAGGGTTGTTGATTTGTTTGGGGATCGATTCACTGCACTTCTGGGACCCTGCGGTCAGGGCCGGATTAACATAGGGGCAGATGGAGCAGCAGCTCCAGGCCCATGCCCCAGAATAGGCCCACAGAAAGGATAAATTTGTCTGCATTGATAGGCATTTGGACCACTATATCTCCACCTCCATAGCAGATACAGGGTCATGTGAGGTATCACTGGAAAGGTCGGAGCATGGTCTTTCCAATGATACCACACATGACCAGGTTTTATGTAACAATAAATATAAAATAATAAATATTTCTTTATTTTTCTTTCTTCTTTCTAACACAGCAATATTTTTCAATTATAAAGGGAACAATGATGCTGCATTAACTCACCATCTCATTTTTCATGTCACTAACAAGTGTGGAGGTGATGGTACAATCCATTATTACGGATTGTTACATCAAGAACCTAAACCGCCACACTGCAGCGAAGTGCACTGGGGGGGGGGCTTTGGAACCCTGCGCCACTAATCTTTACACCTTGCAAGGTCAAATGAGGCATCAGACAGGACAGAGTCTGGCCTTTGCATTGATACCAAACATGACAATGTAAAATCTAAAAGAAAAAAAAAACTTTTTTATTTTTTTGTTCCAAAGCGATGGTATTGTCCATTTGTCACATATAAAATTAGCAATACCACTGCCATTACTCATCTTTTCCTTTCCCACCCTGGGAGCAAGGTCAGTGTTTTATACATAGTCATATTATTCATAAAACACCATTATCCAAAACACATGGGAAATATCAAATTTTTGGGTTAAAATTGTATATTTTCTCAGAAAAATGCAGTTATAGGTTCCCATTTATTTATTTTTTTAACAAGAATTCCCTATAGAATATATAACCAGAGGTTTGAATGATAAAATATGAAAAAAATATTTTACACGCTGTGATGATTGAAATCTGAATGGAAATTTACTCACACCGTATCTGCCTGGTAAGATATACATATATATGCAATATTAAATAGCCTAAAATATGTTGTCATTTCACTAAATTCCAAAAAAAGCCACCGAAATATTCAGTTCCAGGCCCATAGAGATCTTAATCTGGCCCTGCCTGCGGTGAGTGCTGAATTCACCGCAGGGCCAGTGTATCAAACTCACCGAAGTAGGGGGAACGGGAGATATATCATTAACATTTCGGTGGTCGCTGAATAATCCTGATAGCCAGAATCAGTTCACATTTCAAAATATCTTCAAATGAACAAAAGGAGGCCTGTTATAGAAAAAATTGTCATGTAGAAAATTTGTAGCAAAACCACTGCTCTAGTGTGAGAACACAGGTACATTCGTGACTGGTTAAGCTGGGGTCAGACTGTATGTGCAGCATTGCATCGCTTCAACAGGGCTGGCCACACACAACAGCAGGCATGCCGCGGATGTTCCGCTAGCTTCCCCGTCGAAACACTATGACGTGCATTTGACGGGACTGCAAAGGACAATCCTCCATAGGAGGATCGAGCCATGCAGCACTGAGAGCAGTAACTGCGTTCAGCGAGGTGGCCAGACCGGCGTCAGAGTGGAATGAACATCCACTCTCATGGACATTCCTTCCACTTCGCAAAAATCTTGTCTGACCCCGGTTTTAGGGGGAGGTACTAACTAGCCATCCATTCCCATGATCAGGTGTCTGTTACGGCTGCGTGTCTCCACTGGGACCACACACTGAGCACCAGCATTTCAGTATTGGAAAGGGATTCAGCATTCTGCAGGTACAGGGCAAGAATAGCTATGAGTTCCAATCCTGCAACATCTGAGCGATGACTATACAGCTGCTGCAGGTACCAGATGCTGAAAGCTGGCACCTATATAATTCCAGGCCCTTACATAGGCTGTGTCTGCGTCCATCAGGATCAGCCTTTCACACATCACCTACTGCTGTTGATCCAAAAGAAGGCAAAAAACTCAGTCTGAAATTCTCGCTAATATACAACATCCAGGGAAAAATTCCTTCTTGACCCCAGAATGGCGTCAGATTTCTCCCTGGATCAAGAAGCTTTTACCCACATATTAAATATAATGACCCTTAATATTATGTTTTTGCAGGAATTCATCTAGTCGTTTTTTAAAAGTCTGTACAGTCTCTGACCCAACCACCTCAACAGACAGAGCATGGATATTAGGAGGCCAGCATTACTAGTGCAAAGTGCAGGGAGGGTACCACAGCACCGTGTGCTTCTTCCCTGCTTAAGACAATTCCTGGCTAAGAGACATGTGGTTATCACTCAAATGATCAATAAATTTAGGGTAACAATATGCCATACAAACATGAAGGCGCTTCTTTACTTCTTTTGTAGTCAACTAATCCTATATTCAAAGGATGTTTGATAAATAATAGAACTGTGTTTTATAGATTTATTTGTATGTGTAAATATATATATATTGCAAAGTATAATAAAATAGTCTAAGGTTTTATTCAGGGGGAAAGTATTGTGTTAAAATACAACTTATTTTTACCAATAGGGCACTAAAGAGTAAAAAATATTAAGTATGAGGATACTGTATATTGTTCTGTCTTAGTTCCTGTGGGTGAAACACATGTTGACAAATAATAAATATAGCCATATATCAAAACAAATTATCACTGATGCATTCTGTGCATCCTGGTATAAGTGCCACATACCCTGCTCAAACAACATTTTCCTCACAATTTCCTCTATTTAATATATCACCCACTGGGCATTATGTGATTTCACAAGGCACTAACACCAAAATAAAATGGTTATACATTAGTGCTCCCACAACATACTCAATTTCCAAGCTGCAAGTTCCCGTTGGACACATTAAGCAAGGTGTTCTATTTTGCTTATCTATAAAGAAATCAAACCATTTCTATTACCTTTGTTTTGTCTAAGCTGAACACCAGCGGAGCTAAAGCATTCATCATTATAAGGGGATCGATACATAATTATCAGCACAGCATGGCCCATATGAATAGAAGTCCAAAGAACGATTTAGTGATAAAAAACAAACAAAAGAAAGTAGCTCCCCGAGGCAGGTCTGGTCAGCACTGACTTCTGTTTCTTCAGAGATAGGGTTTGCAGTAACTTTAAGACGAATAATCCAAAATTATGCTGGCAATAGCCTATAACAGGAGTATATACAGTATATATCTGTTTCAAGAACATCTAACGCGATAAAGGGAGCAGGATGATTAATTCATAACATAGACTCCTAATATTAGGATTTTCTTACACATGAAATATAGTGATTGACACAGAGGACGGTTTGTTTAGCTTTTTGCTGTGAAGATACTTAAAAATACCCATACAGCAATTATCTGCAGTCCTTGTTACAAATACAGTCAGCATTCTTCTTTTAATAGCCCTAAGCTTTCTTTTAGTACACTGATAGTAATAACAGTTATATGTTAATAATATGCTTCTTTTGTTACCATTACCATTCATATTGACTGTAGGAAAAGGTGTGGGTGTATATATATATCATGTCAATATGGACCAAAATATCTGAGGAATGGTTCGAACACCCTGTTGAATCTATGCCAGTGGCGTCACTAGGGTTGGTGTCACCCAGTGCGGTAACTTATGGCGTCACCCCCCCCTCCCCGAGTTTTACGGGGTTTTTTTTTAACTACTTTTACTCATAAATCAGTACTCCCATATAACACTGAATGCTCATAATAGACGACGCACATTACTGTGAGGTTCATTTTCCTACAGAGCACCACAAATATGGAATAACCTCCCAGACGCCATCAAATCTTCCCCAGTCTAAAGTTCCTTAAGAGTTCCCTATTAACATACCTCAATACGGAATGCACCTGTAAACATGTAACATAATGACTTTATTTTCTACATATTTATTTTTCTGTTAATCTGTATATTTGTTTTTGTGCTAATATCTTGCATTTTACTATTTTGTATTTCTGTAACCACTCAATGTTTTTGAACCCAGGACATACTTGAAAACGAGAGAAATCTCAATGTACCCTTCCTGGTAAAATGTCCTTTATAAATAAATAAATAAATTGCTGTGGAACTCTCTCATATGCTCATATACAAAGTTTGGCAAACTGACTGCAAGTACGGTGCCTGCTCAAAGGCAGTGAAAGTCCCCATAGAGAAGTAATGGTTAATCTGTTCAGAGACACCGAACAGCAAAGAAATGTCCTGATGTCCGGTGTTTTCATTTGTCAGGTTTATTCAGGCGAACGAACACCATAGGTTTCAATGTTAAAAATATTCCTGTTTTTATCCAATATCTAATAAACCGTTTATTCCTTTAATCCATAGTAAAAAATCTCTTTATTTACTGATTTTATTTTTTTAGTATCTTTTATGCATTTTTCCAAAAAATTGCATTTTTTTCTAATAGCAATTTTTCTTTTTTTTCTGTAACAGACCTTTTTATTATCATTCATAGGAACTTATATGTTAATTCCAGACATTTTCGTTCAGTAGTTCTTTTTAAAACAGCAGGTAACGGGTTTCTGGCTGCATTCGGTGGCTGATTCCCTGCACTTCAAGGACCCTGTGGTGAATTCACTGGGGAAATTTGATTACCCAAAGTGCGGGGAACAACAGAAGACTGAAATGTCTGCATCATTTCAGTGCTCTGTGAATATCCTCTTTGTGGTGTTTTTTTTTGCCACCCCCTGGAAAGTGCCAGCCTAGGCCTTGCCTACCCAGGACATACTTGAAAATGAGAAAATTCTCAATGTATCCTTCCTGGTAAAATATTTTTTAGGGTGTCACCCCCCACCCCCTAGCGACGCCCCTGATCTATGCCACGAAGGATTAAAGCAGTTCTGAAGGCAAGAGACTCCTCCTTGACACTGCTAGGACCCAGTGGATTTATAGAAAACAAATTTGCATAATACATAGAGGGGACCCCTTTCAGATATATTCTCAACAACACTGTACTGTTACTGCACTGGTGGCATCATCCGGCACAGACGTGGTGACAGTGTGAAAGGCAACCCCACAATGTGGTGTAACTACGGGGAAATTCGATTTTTATGGAATGTGGCGTTAATGGAGACGGAGCACATTGCTCCCATGTGGTGATCCGCACAATGGAAGATAACCCACTGATGTGTCCCACACATCCTCTGTAGTCACCTTGCTTAATTTACTTTTTATAAAATAGCAAAAATATATTTAATTTTCAGTTTATAAATGAGGAAAATGGATTTTCTGAACCAACAAGTTCCAGCCCAGGTTCTGAAATTCTATTTTCTATCATCCTAATGCATTACCAGACAATTTGCTCCACATTTCTTGTCTCCGCAAACTCCCCAAATATATTAAACACATTGGTTCAGGTCCTGCATGTACTTGTGCATGTGCTTAATTAAGTTCCCATAATACATCTTCCATCCTCACTCAATAAACCTTCTGCTAAATCACATTGCGTAATTATACCATGATGGAAAAGTAAATAGCTCTTTTGCATACATAAACAGATTTATATTAAATTATCTGCAAATTGATGAGGAAATTGTCGTTTTTATTTTAATGCAGTCATGTAATGGTCTAAGTCTAATAGGTCCACTGTGCATTAAGTTGTTTAACAGTACATTTGTGAACTCATACATTCTAACAGAACAGGGCAATATTACAAAATGCACGGGTTAATACATAAAAGTAATATGCATTTAAATATTATATGTACATAAATGGCTATTGCCATGGTGATTCTAGGAACTGTAAAGACAGAGCTTTCAACAGAGTTACGGTTACTGTTAGGCATTTTCACATTGAACTCTACAGCTGTACTACATCTATCTCTTAATCAATTTATCTATCCTAACGAAAGGCCCGCATGGACTGAAAAGAACAGCCAGGGTTCACTAAGATCTGCAGTTTCACAATGGAGGTTATTCAGAGAGCACCGAAATGTCGGCTCGTTTCCTGCACTGTGGGGAATCAAACTTCAGCATTCACTGCAGGGTCCCTGAAGAGCAGGGAATTGGCCACCAAATGTTGCCACAAACACAACGGACAGCCGCCAAAAGCAGCTGATGAGCCGCCGAGCACAGCTCCGACCAGCCGCAGGAGAAAGCCGACAAGCCGCCAGACGGGTTAAAAAAACAATACAATCGAAAGGGTCAAAATTGAAGTGCTGTTTGCAAAAATACAACTGAACGAAAATGCCTGGAATTTACATATAAGATCCTATGAATGATATTAAAAAGGTCTGTTACAGAAAAAAAAAAACATTAAAAAAACCAGGGGAAAAAATTTGCTGAAAAAATCCCAAAAATTGCCTAAAAGATTCTAAAAAAATCAATAAATGAAGAGACTTTTTACTGCAAATTAAAATAATAAATGGTTTATTAGATATTGATCAAAAACGGGGAATATTTTTAACATTGAAGCCTATGGGATTCGCCAGAATAAACCTGTCGAATGAAACCACCGAACATCAGGACATTTCTCTGACAATTCTCTGCTGTTCGGTATTCTCTGAATTGATTAACCATTGCTTCTCCATGGGGGATTTCACTGCCTACGAACAAGCAACGTACTTGCAGTTCGCCAAAATTTGACGAACTGCCTGCTCTCTGAATAGCTGTATAGCCCCAAAATGGCACCGTACGGGAAAATTCCCTGTTCAGTGGCATTTCAGCGCCAGATCGGCTCTCTCTGAATAACCCCTTATGTAGCCACCATCTCCCTGTATTTATAATATAACTAATGGCTTATGTGGCCGGTGTTTTTCTTACCCTCAGAACAGCCACTGATATTTGTATTCCAGATCAAGTATGTGGCTTTTGACTCTCTCATTATTAGTCTTAAAGATCAGGTGAATTTTGTTGGTATTTCTACTGGGAAATGGAGCATTCCAGACTTTTTTTTTTACAAATATTTTTACTGAAATATACATTTAATTTCTTGGCTATGTAGGTCATGTAGAATAAGGTTTCCTTCCCTGATGTGGATGAGCAATCCTTTGTGACATCTGATTTTCACAATCTTCATCTTCTCTGATGCTGAACTTGTTTCACCGGCATCACCGGCAGATTCCTCCAATTCAGTGACATCATTGCATCTGTGCATGATGATGTCACCAAGAAAATTTTAAGAGAGAAATATATGCAAAAGGGTTATGATGAAAAGAGATTTAAGAAGGATCGGAGAAAATTATTAACGGAAAGCAGTAAAAGTCCAATTGTGGAAGAGAAGAATTTTAATGTATCATCTGTTACTCAATTCAATCCACATGCCCAAGGAATACAGAGAAGTTCAAATAAACATTTGTAAATTTAAAAAAATGATATGGGTTTTAAAGGATATCTTACCGGAAAACACATTTATTATCTTTAAAAGAGCTTTTAATTTAAAAAATATTTTAGCTCCAAAATTATTACCCAAGCAAAATATGAAGGAGGATAATAATATGTTCTTTAGAAGAGAGCCTGACTTTTTTTTAATGTGGAAGTTGCAAGGCGTGCACACATCTGAGTAGGAAAAGCACCTCTTTAAGGAGTACTAACACAGGGAAGGAATATGTGATCAAGGATTTTATTACCTGTAAAAGTTAGTGGGTGGTGTAAAAGCCAGAAAGTCACTCTTCACCACCATTTTTCCCTGAACCAATAGCAAGCAGAAAGCCAGAAAGCTATACTTTAATCAACACATTTTTGCCATATTGTTACTGCTGCTAGTTTATATTTATTTCCTTCCCTCTTTTTTTGATAGTTTAATTCTGTGCTGAATCTCACTCTGCTCTGCTCTTCCCTTTTGTAAATACTCTTCATGAACAAATGGCTACCCCTCTAAACTCTGTATTTCTTTGATCCACACTCACTCTTCACCAACATTTTTCCCCTCTGTTGTCCCACCCAGCCCCTATCCTAATTATACAGCCTCCTTTTCTCAGCTGCTTCAATCCTCACTCTGTTTAACCTTATCATGCCCAAGCTCTTGGTCTATCATTATGCAGTGTCTGCTATATTCTCTCTGGTAATTATCTCCATACTCCCCCTATCCCTTTTTTGTTTCACTTGCCTTAGTCCCTTAGATTGTAAACTCATGGGATGTCTGGCTGAGCACTTGTATAAGTGCTGCATTAGCAGGACAATTATCCTACGGGCAGGGCCATCTGTTCCTTATGTTTTATCATTTATTATGTCATCTGTCTGTGCTTCCCCATTGTAAAGCGCTACCGAATCTGTTGGCGCTGTATAAATACTTGTATCTGTAACTGTACTCTGTCCATGCGGGAAGCAGTAAACAGGGAGGACGACTAGGGAATTAAAAGTGCGGATTCTGGAGCATTTTAGAATTATTAGGAATAAGAGAGAACATAGTGTCCCAAACCACTGTAAAATTTGCCCGCATTTTAGTTTTGAAAAATTTAGATGGTTGAGTATAGAATTGGTGAGACCAGACTGGAGAGGGGGATTTACATGAAATTATTAGCTATATAGGAAAGTGCAAAGTTGATGAATATATGAGATGGGCAAGTGATAGAAAATTGGCTTGAATATGGAGATTGATGTAGTTAATTGTATCTGAGTCTTCCACTAAAGACTGGTGTCAGTGTTTTCCTGTTTCTTTTTCTGTTTCTTTTTATTTGTAAAATCACTCCAACCAAGGGCAGAGGGGACTTTCAAAGATGGCGCACTCATTCGGAAATGACGATTGGTTCCGCTTTTGGGTTTCCGATATGGCATGGACTCCATGAAGTACGTTATAGGCAAGTGCCTGCTGGTAGATGTTGTGGAGGAACACGGAAGTAATGAACCGCTGATGGAATATAGATGGGCCACGAGGACCGAACGCTGGAGTTTGACTAATTACACACAAGATCCTGAAGGGTGACGGTATATAATGGGGAGACTCTTTTATTTGTTTTCATCCTTGCGGAAGTTAGCGTGGTCTATCAAAACACGTTGGATATTATAATAAATTTAAAATTTTATGCGTCTCGATGTGCTTTGGATTAAGTTCACCCCTGTTTTTAAACATCTTTCCCTGCTGGAATGTTGCTGTGGTCCCTCTGCTACTGCCGCTATTGCTGCCCATTGCTGTATTCGCTGCTCGTCCCTTTCACTGTTACCTATGCCTGAGGGTGGCCATTGCTGAGCAAGAGGTAGGGGCATACAGCCAGGAAGAGCTACGCATACAGAGGAAGTATGTGTGATGAGCGCTGAGTGTTCTTGGATCTTGTGAGTGCCTTTCTGCTGGGGTTCAACAAACATGTGACATACAGTTATGTGCTAAGAACTGTTTATTTTTTGTACCCTGTATAGGCTCATTCTTGTTATTTCACATGATGACGTCACCAATACTGCTAGTTAGTAGTGCTGGAAATTAATCTGTAAAGGGGGAAGTCCTTTGGATCCCACTATTTCCTAATTGGTGGGAGCTACAGACTTATGTGAGGTATCACTGGAAAGGTCATTGCATATAGAATGTAAAGAATAAATTAAAAAAAAATGTTGTGACCCTGCAAAACCATAAAGATTTTTTTATTAAAAAAAAATAGAAACAAATGCAAGAAAAATAAGTGTCGTTGTTTGTATGGGTGTAGAGGTAAATAGTACAGCGTTTTACATAGGCGAGGAAAATCTATCTTGTTGACTGTATCTGATCTGCTGACAAACTTGTTCATGTTATTTACCCTTCATTCTACTCGCAGAGGGTTTGGGGGTTTTGCATGATCCTGGGTATATGCAAACCAACTCCTAGTTTACAGGTTCTGTGTTGAGCCACTGGCTATCAAATACTTGGGGATTTCTCTCAAGGCATCCCCTGAAAGCTGTATAACTGGCTGGTTAAAGCGAAAGGTTAAAACACCAGATATGTTTATTTTTGGCCAGCGTCATAAAGATGTTTCTTTTTAAACATGTCTGTTAGAATAATCCGATGCTTTAAAAAAAAATTCAACCTTATTCCATCCATTTCCCTGCCAGAAAATCCATTTATTAACACCTTTTAGCACATGTAATTTTTTTGAAAATCGGTATATCGACAAAATTGGAATTGAATCGATATAGCCAATCTTTCCATTGAAAAGTATAAATGTAAGAAACAAGAATTGAGCTGAGTTTTTATCCGTAATCGAAAATTCTAGTACCGGACAGAAAAATGGATGAAATGCACTGGAAAAAAAAGGTGTTGATTTCAGCTATTGAGTCTAATCAGATGCAGATAGAATTAAATCGAGCCCTTGGTGTCTGTGAGGTAGAACCGGTAGAGCAGATATAGACGCCAGAAAGGTTTATATTTAAAGGAAGGAGAGTACTGTAAAAAAAATCTTCAGGTCAATGTATTTTTAATTTCTTGGTCTGTTAGTGTGTGAAACTCTCTCCACTTCAACTGCTAAACCAAGAAACGTGCCGAATTTCTTCCCTTAATTCATTTGGTCACATAAAAATACATGCATGATGCTCAACAGCAGATTACTTCACCAAGAGTGTATCCTATACAGAAAGTTTTTTTACCAACATGATTTTGAATGATTGAACTTTTGAGAACACTTTAACACACGTGCCCCAATAAACAAAGAGTGCCACGCTGATTAGGTGTTCATCTGTCATTAATGACATCCTATTTATTCTTGTAAACTTATTCTGAGTAACTGAGGACTCAGAGGTGAGGGAGTCCTATTGGATACTGTAAACACACGATTAAACCCTATAACGTTTTGAGAAGGATATACAGATCCTAACAATTAACCTTTATTGAATAACCAACATGTAAATAAAAGCCACATATATGAAATTAAAACTGGTAGGGTACAATGGAGCTATTGGATAATGAGTGATCGCTCAAGGGTATGTGGAAGATAGGACTAGCAGTGTATATTTCGGTATCAAAATCAGAAAACAGTGCCGGTCAGTTATAAAGCCGTGTCAAAGATTGGCATTCTGGGTCGTGAGAAATTGCTCAAGATGTCTCTACAACAGAGTATAACGCATATAACAACACCAGCTGTCCATGTACAGTAGCAGGCTATTACCACGGCAGTTTGTGCAGCCTACTATACCCACTGCTAGTCTAGATAGCAATAACGTACAACGTCTCACACCAGAGAAAAATGCCAAAGATAAGTTTGAAATGCTCAAGCCATAAGAAGACAATGGTGAAGACAATCAGAGTTATCCAAAGAGATCCGAATTGCTTGAGAAAGGTAACCGAATGCTGAAAATCAGCATTCGTTACCTTTCCTGACCATTCGGCTATCCAGAGAGCAGGCAATTCGCCAAATCCTAGCGAATTGCCTGAACATACGGTGCCTGTTCTGTGTCTGTTCGAGGACAGTGAATCCCCATGAAAAAGCACTGCTTCGGCTATTCAGAGAACACAAACCAGCAGTGAAAGGTTCCTGAAATGCCCTGCCATTCGGTGGTTTCATGTGGCAGATTAAGTCAGGAGAATCCCATAGGCTTCAATGATAAAAATATTCCGGTTTTAATTCAATATCTAATAAATCGTTCATTATAAAATTCTGCAGCAAAAAGTCTCTTTATTCATAGATTTTTTAGGATACTTTAAGCATTTTTCTGAATTTTTTTTTAAAAGTCAGATTTTTTTTTTTTTTTTCAGTTTACTTATTTTTTTTGTAACAGCCCTCTTTATTATCATTCCCTGGACCTCCTGTGTAAATTTCAGACATTTTCGCTCAGTAGTTTCTTTGCAAACAGCGTTTCAATTTCACATTCATACAAACGGTTTTGCTAATTTATTCACCTCCCTCGTCTGCGGTGTCGGCTGCTTCACTGCGTGTGTTCGGCTCCTGCTCGGGCTTTTCGACGGGTTTATCCAGATGTTTTGCGGGTTTTCGGCGTGCATTTGGTGGGTTTTGTGGTTAGTTTTCGTGGGGTTTACAGCAGCTTTTCCCTGCAATTCGGGGACCTTGTGGTGTTTGCTGAATACACCGCAGGGTCACCGAAATGCAATCGGCAAAAGGAACCGAATTGAAGAGAACGAAAAGTCACCGAACGTGCGGTGACTTTTCGATTCTCTTTGAATAACCCTGAATAGTACAACATACTGTTTAAAAATGCATGCCTCGCATGACTCGACATTCGCCATTAAAAAGGCTTTTTCGAGAGTGGGTAGAATGATCTCGGGGTACCTATATATATACCAGTTGAAATTAGCGGTCAAATTCTATACGGCCAGCGTTGCCCTCCGTTTTTGCATGCCAGGATCTATGTACGTGTTCTATTTTATATTTACATGTTGGTTATTCAATAAAGGTTAATTGTTGAGATCTGTATATCCTTCTCTATTTATTCTTGTGACTGAATAAAGGCTTCTGAGGAATTTCTGACAGAGTGAACTTATATATTGTCGAAGGACATTAATAACATTTTTAAAAAGCAGGGGAATGGTTTTACTGCGCCGCCATCAGCACATATACTTTGTAAGAGTCCATCAACACTACAACCAACCTGGTGACATTTAAAATGGGTTACAGGAAAATGGTGGAGTAGGAACAAGATACTAAATACATGTTTCACACAAACATCTGTATGATGTTAGCCAAAAGTAAGCTTTTTCTGGTGATTTATTGTCCTTTTTTTCGGGCCAGCATCATTTTTAAAATTTAGGTTCTGGCTGATTGTTTTTTTTGAGAAAGGATTTTACCAGGAAGGATACATTGAGATTTCTCTTGTTTTCAAGTATGTCCTGGGTGGCGAGTATGTACCGTTAGGTGTCTTGCCCAAGGACACTTACTGGAAAGGTGCTCTTGTTGGGATTCAAACCTGTGTCTCCACGGTCTCCACAGTTATACAGCAGTGATGTTACCTCTACTCCACCAAGCCGGTACTTTCACATGAATCAGCCGATATTTCAAAAGAAAATATTGTCTGAAAGCAGATGACAGTTTTTCTGTAAAATTTGCCGATAGAATAGAAGAAGTAAAGAAACCCCTGAAAACATTATGAAAGATTTAAAGTATCAGTCGGTGATAGCGTGGCAATATAAAACACGTGTTTGTTATGTGAGGGGGAAAATATTACTTCATCCAGCTGGAAATTACCAATGACATATCCCTAACAAATAAATGAAAGCTGAAGACATAAAACATAGACACAATTTAAAAAATATACATTGTATGGAGCTACAGTGTCCAGTAGAGCTGGAAACACAGGACAGGCCATTTCAACGCTTTGATTTGCCCACGTTGTGTTTGGACCTGATTGAACTTTATTAAACTCGCACTATGCCTTGTTAAGAAAGACTTCTACAACAAATCGATAGAGCTGGCAGACCATATCTCAGTATGTTACCGAGGGTAAAACTCACTCATTTGAAATGTCAGCGCGTACCACTGGCAGATTTTAATTTGTTTAGCTTTCAAAGCTCATTTGGAACTTGTATACAATTCTAATTGCAATCAGCACTTTGTTCCCATAGAGATAGCAACACAATTAAAAAGGCAAGAGACATAAGCTAGACTTTTGCTCAAATTAAGCTGTTTGTTGGTGTTTCTAATTACCTGCTGGATGTGCACAGTCCCACAATACAGGGATGTGAGATTCGCTCTGAATTCAAGTAAAATAATTAAGCTTGAAGACGGTATAGGTTCCGTTTGGTGAAGTAGTTGTGCTTCATGTCAAACCGAAGTTCTAGAATTTAAAGCAGAGCAAATCGACTATAAATAAATGTTGACATTTTCAAAATAGTATAACATTGTCTACACCCATAGATATTTTTAAATTTCTATTTGTATGTTTATTTTAAAGTTATTTTTTAACTTTAGTACAACCTCGAAATGATACAAACTTGAATATTCTACAGCATATGTTCAATTCTCTTACAATTTGTATTTCTTTATTGGTTTATATAGTTTTCTTTGTTGTCTGATGAGTCAATCAGTGATGAGTGTCTTAAAAATACAATACAGAGAAAAGTGTGTATACTGGATAATATATGGAGTTATTCACTAAGCACTGGTATTTGTCATTTCACAAAACTAAAATGCAAACAGTAGCAGGAGAAATTTTACTGTGAAGCCTCTCCTGTCTCTCTTTGGATTTAAGTGTTGTGAAATGCTAGCCTTTCCTGGCACTGCTATACCAGCACTCTATATGTGTCTGTATACATGTTTCCATTGATAAGCGGAATGTAAAGTATAAAAGATGGAAGGTTTCTGAAATTGTGGTTACAGAAAATGTTGAGCTAAAACATCATGGTAAAGGTGGAGAGCGAATACCTTTTGAGATATTTGTGGAGTTAGGTGTAGATATGAGATTACTTTAAAATGATTGTAAAAAACAGACAAGGAGCTACTTTAATATGATTAGTTAATTTGTATGCTATTGTCCACAGCTTGTATCCTATCACACACATATAGATAGTTACATAGATTGAAAAAAGTCCCTGCCGGGTCTGGGCTGCAGCCTAAGGAACACGGGAGTACTTTAAGGACAACTATTCCCCGAAGGAGTTTGTGAGTTCTATATTTGTTGGATTTTATTCCATAGAGTTTACATATTTCTATTGATTATAGGACATTATATTTTCTGTGCTGCATACTACATTTGTTGAACCATTCCCTGGAAAATAGTCCTTATATAATAAGTTAAGTATTTTTGTATCCACCAATCTGTTTATGCATCATAAACCATTGTCTGGAAACCTATTCATTAACAGGACTATACACAGGACATGAGGTCACCCATTTAGACTGGACGAAAGGAAATTCAGCCTAAAGCAAAGGAATATTTTTTTTATGGTGAGAACAATAAAGCTGTGGAATTCTCTGCCTGTTGAGGTAGTTGGGTCAGAGCCTGTACAGACTTTTAAACAACGACTGGGTGACTTCCTGCAGACACAGAATAAAAAGGGTTATAATATTTGGGGGAAAGCTGCTTAGTCCAAGGAGTAATCGGACGGCAATTCTGAGTTAAAGTAGGAATTTTTTCCCAGTATGTTGCAAATTTGTAAAGCGCTTAAGACTGGGTTTTTACCGTCTTTTGGATCAACAGCAGAAACTGATACATGAAAGGCTGAATTCGATGGTCACACGTCTTTTTTCAGGCCATGTAACTATGTATGAAACATTAACAACAACAACACTGACAACAGCGTGACTAAAACAATTTAATATTGAGAAATAACGGCCATTTAAAGACAATAATTTATGCCAGAACACATTTAAAAAATAGGAATTCTAACAACTTGTATATCGCTTTTTTAAAAGGCTGTGTTTGTGTTACCATTATTCACATCTACATTCAAAAAATATTCCTCTGAATTCCTCGGCTTTCACCACAAGTTCAACAATTACAGTGTCAGCTAAAAAGTCTACAGTCCCTGTAAATTCACGGAACGGATCTTTCTGAATAATTTACTTCATTTCCAAAGCAGTTATTCACTTGTAAGAAACGGTGGCGGAAAGCGGAACAAAGAAAGAGAATTTCTAATATAAAGATGACAGAAACATTTTATAGGTTTACATATCCAAAAGGTTAAACTTAACGGTATTCTTCCCCGCAAGCCTCTGCTTGGTTTTAGCGTCGGTCAATCATTTGCTCAGCAAGTCTTTCCGAACATGTAGAAAGGTGATGACTTAACAATACGCTTTCCTGAATTGAGCTTTGCTCTCATCTCGAGCAACCTGTCAGAATGGAAGCTTCTTCTCATTACAACACGCTGTAACTAAGTGGGCATACCAATGTCAGGATATTCAAGCTGTCAGCCAGAGCCTCTCAAAGATAACAGGAGTCCTTGATGATAATGAATACTGTGTAATGGAAAAGATAGTGATCTCTAAATTTTACAAATTCAAACGTGAAGAGCTTCTGTTTCTTATTGAAAAAATAGCCTTAAAGAACTACATGTCCTTCCAGTAAGGTATATTATGTTGACCACAAGGTGTGAGAATGCTCTTTTAAATATCGCAAAGGGGATAAAATGACACTTTTACAAAATTTGAGGCTGTCTGTGTTAAAAAACCCATTAGCAATTTGGATCTTGCGCTTTTCAGTGTGAGCTTACTGTACTTTGCACTCCCTCTGCTTAACATGGTGAGCGCAAGGAGTTAATTAGCGTTCACAGAATATTAAGGGTCATAATATTTAATATGTGGGTAAAAGCTTCTTAATCCAAGGAGAAATCTGACGCCAATTTGGGGTCAAGAAGGAATTTTTTCCCCAGTATGTTGCATATTGGCGAGCATTTCAAACTGGGTTTTTTTCCTTCTTTTGGATTAACAGCAGTAGGTGATGTGTGAAAGGCTGAACCCGATGGACACTCGTCTTTTATCAGTCTATGTAACTATGTTAGGATTACAAAGTCCTAACACTAATTACTTCTCAATGCGGCTAACTGAAAAGTTAACCACAGCTAGGACCTGGTGCTAATGGATTCCGCTTCTGCAGAATCAGTCAGCACCAGCTTAAAATCCCCTCAAAAAACACATACTCGCCTCTCATCCCGCGGCAAGAACGGCGGCCCGATCAGTGCTTCTGGCAGCCAGGAGCAGAGAGAGACTTGGGGGAAAAGGTCCCCAGTCTCCCTCCACGATCACTTCGCTGACCTGCAGGATCTCGCAAGAGCACGAACCTGCAGGTCATGTGACCGGCCATCGAAGCCTCAATGGAGTCCTATGTTCTCCAGGAAGGGGATGCAGCCTAATGCTAAGCGCCACCGCGAACATCCTGAGGCTTAGTTCTGCATTACAGGGCAGGCTGCTGGATGGAGCTAAAACAGGGATGCTAGGGTGAAACCTGCAGGTGCGGGTTTCCCTCATTAGGCTGCGGTCAGATGAGCGCACTGTTGGCGTCCTTCTGACTGCACCGTTTGCTGTCCGCAGTAGCTTTTCAAAGGAATCAATAGAGAACAACACACGAAACACATGTGCACTTCTTCACGCATGGGCAACGCATGTTGCAACGGACGCCAAAATGGCATTGATGTGAAAAAACTACAATTCTGTTTCCAACTGTATGGGGTGTGACATTATGTCCAATTTGCTTTTTTCCTCCCTTTTTTTGTTTTGTTCCAATACACACAAAGGGATTAAACATGTGTATAGCAAAACATGTGTTACTGCAATACTTTTCTGTGAGAAATACTTGATTTTCTGGAAAAATGTCTGGGGTGCCAACAATTTCGGCCATGACTGTACGTCCGTGATAGCATACAATTGTGTTAAATGGAGCCCCACACACAAAGTACGTCCGCACAGAAGTGCGGGGGCTGACGGACGCTGCAAACGGACGCAGGTTAGGCAAGCACGTAATACTGCTAGAACGGACGTGCAGAGTGCGCCACGTCCACAACGTCCACATAGCTTTGTGTGTGAGTGATGGAACAAGGTCAGACGGACTGCATTTACACGTCCAGCATTTTTGACGCACAGAATGTTCTTTCATTGTAATTTATTTTCCATGCTACATCAGTCAAAAAATACGTCAGTGAAAAAAACCGACTGTGTGCCACTACCTTGTCGTCAGTCAGTAAGTACGTCCGTACTGCACGGACGCACAGTCCGTAGGAAATGCGCTCATCTGACCCTAGCCTAACCCCTCTGTGGTATTGTTGAAGAATGCAGGGGTGGACCATGTGGTCCTATATTGAAAAGTGTTTTTTTTATCTGTTAATGGGCGTCAGTGCACCCAGATATTGTGCCTTTAATGCCAGGCCATCAAGTATCATCATACGGTAACCCCTCTGTGGTATTGTGGAAGAATGCAGGGGTGGACCATGTGGTCCTATATTGAAAAGATATGATTCTGGTCAAGGCGTCAGTGCACCCAGATATTGTGCCTTTGGTGCCAGGCCAGCAAGTATCATCATACAGTAACCACTCTGTAGTATTGTGGAAGAGTGCAGGGGTGAACCTTGCGGTCCTATATTGAAAAGTTTTTTATCTGGTAATGGGCGTCAGTGCATCCAGATATTGTGCCTTTGGTGCAAGACTGCCAGGCCAGCAAGTATCATCATACAGTAACCCCTCTGTGGTATTTTTGTCAAAGAGTGCAGGAGTGAACCTTGCGGTCCTATATATGGAAAATTCATCCCTGTAATGGCACAATCAAGCTAAAACCTTGTTTGTGAGACCTGAGCGGGCACCCACCGTAAGCAGGCCATTGTGCTGTTGCTCGTTCTCAGGACCCTCACAAACACCCCCTTTGTTTCTCACTGTAATTGTAAAGGGTCGTCCAGACGTGGACCCCTTGCTTGATGTGCCTAGAGGGGTGTCAGCTATACCCTCCTGACGAGGCCCAATAAGGCCGAAACGATCGTTGGGGGTTGCTGCACCTCTCGTGCAGCGATGACGTCCTTGACAATCAGCACTGGCCACCCTTTCTGGGTGAGAGCAGGCTGATTTGCATATGGAAAATTCATCCCTGTAATGGCACAATCAAGCTAAAACCTTGTTTGTGAGACCTGAGCGGGCACCCACCGTAGAGCAGGCCATTGTGCTGTTGCTCGTTCTCAGGACCCTCACAAACACCCCCTTTGTTTCTCACAGTATGTAATACTGCCCCTGGAGGACCAAAGTTGCTGACCTCTGGTTTAAGAGATGTTTTACAAAGTTACGTTGGTCAGTCACCAGACAAACCAATCTTAAACAGGTGAAATATTCTAGATAGTTCCCTGGAAGCTGTACATGTGCGCAGCTCTTTACTCCCAAATTATACTATGTTGTTTATCTTAAAAAGCATTTTGCATTATGCTGCTCTGAACTCATTACCATTATACCATATTAGTACTTTGATTTACAATACCATTTTCAAAAGTGCTACATTTATGATCTCCTCCATCATATCTGCATACAAACATAGTCTTAAGATATTAACTCAAATATATTTTCTTTGGGTGATATAAATAATGTATAGGCATAATATTCTTCCAGCCGCATTGCAAAGAAAGTCCTGTCACAAAACCAGATGAGTGTTAGTTAAGTAACTGAGTGCATTACTATAAAGGCGTAATTGTCAGCAAGACTTGTGTTTCCAGGAAGAATATAAAAAAACGTACATCCAGTCTGCGCTGTTAATTCCACTAGAAATATGTTGAGCCTTCTTTTTTTAATATTTTATTGCAGATCATTTCATTTTGCTACATTTCACTTTTATTCCAGTACTTCTGATAAGTTTTCTTGCATTTCTGTTTTGCATTGTTTTCATATTAACTTAGAAGGTACATGTATGTCACATCACATTGAAGCCCTCCATGTCCCTTAAAAAAATGGTATATAAAATGTGTCGGTGCAGTAAATGAGAAAGATGGAAAGTATGGTTGAACATTCACGTATCAAAAAAGCTTAGAAGCAAAATGAGGATGTGTCACTAAGGGGTTAAAGTGAATTCACCATACCCCAACATATTGATCTGATAGAGTTATAGTCAGCCTATATAAAATGACAACTTGTTGAGGATGGTGTCAATACGTCGGCTTCCTTACTAACAGCCAAGAGGGATTGGTATCCTTGGCTTCCCAGATGTTTTGTAACTAAATTTCCCATGATGCTCAGCCACTCATGTGGAGACTCAATGGAAATAGAGTTCCCAAACATCAAGAGGGACAAGGTTGTTGACCCCTGATGTACAAGTTTGTATGATTGCCTTCTGGACCTTATTGCCCCATTTCAAAGCAATGGGGGCTGGCACCGAATCCAAGATGAACTGAAGACAGCAATGTCATATTAAGTGCTATATTCATCTTTTTTGATAAGGCAATCTCTATTTCTTAATGGTCAAGAAACGGAATCCTTCCATGACATACTTACTTTATTTCTATCACTGAAAGAATGCAGGGACTACAGCCAGGACAGTAAGAAGCATGGCCCCTAGCTGAACCTCAAAGGAAATATCTTTTGTTGGTTTAAGGCAGATATACAGGTGAAACTCGAAAAATTTGAATATCGTGCAAAAGTTAATTTATTTCAGTAATGCAACTTAAAAGGTGAAACTAATATATGAGATAGTTCAAGCCGTGATTTGTCATCGTTGTGATGATTATGGCTTAAAGCTCATGAAAACCCCAAAAACCACAATCTCAGAAAATTTGAATATTGTGACAAGGTACAATATTCTAGGCTCAAAGTGTCCCACTCTAATCAGCTAATTCAGCCATAACACCTGCAAAGGGTTCCTGAGCCTTTGAATGGTCTCTCAGTCTGGTTCAGTAGGAATCACAATCATGGGAAAGACTGCTGACCTGACAGTTGTGCAGAAAACCATTGTTGACACCCTCCATAAAGGAGGGAAAGCCTCAAAAGGTCATTGCAAAAGAAGTTGGATGTTCCCATAGTGCTGTATCAAAGCACATTAATAGAAAGTTATGTGGAAGGGAAAAAGTGTGGAAGAAAAAGGTGCACAAGCAGCAGGGATGACCGCAGCCTGGAGAGGATTTCAGGAAAAGGCCATTCAAAAGTGTTGGGGATTTTCACAAGGAGTGGACTGAGGCTGGAGTCAGTGCATCAAGAGCCACCACACACAGACGGATCCTGGACATGGACTTCAAATGTCGTGTTCCTCTTGTCAAGCCGCTCCTGAACAACAAACATCGTCAGAAGCGTCTTACCTGGGCTAAAGAAAAACACACCTGGTCTGTTGCTCAGTAGTCCAAAGTCCTCTTTTCTGATGAGAGCAACTTTTGCATCTCATTTGGAAACCAAGGACCCAGAGTATGGAGGAAGAATGGAGAGGCACACACTGCAAGATGCTTTAAGTCCAGTGTGAAGTTTCCACAGTCTGTGTTGATTTGGGGAGCCATGTCATCAGCTGGTGTTGGTCCACTGTGCTTCATTAAGTACAGGGTCAACGCAGCCGTCTACCAGGAGATTTTGGAGCACTTCATGCTTCCTTCCGCAGTCGAGCTTTATGGGGATGCTGACTTCATTTTCCAGCAGGACTTGGCACCTGCCCACACTGCCAAAAGCACCAAAACCTGGTTCAATGACCGTGGGATTACTGTGCTTGATTGGTCAGCAAACTCGCCTGACTTGAACCCCATAGAGAATCTATGGGGCATTGCCAAGAGAAAGATGAGAGACATGAGACCGAACAATGCAAAAGAGCTGAAGGCCGCTATTAAAGCATCCAGGTCTTCCATAACACCTCAACAGTGCCACAGGCTGATAGCTTCCATGCCACGTCACATTGAGGCAGTAATTGCTGCAAAAGGGGCCCAAACCAAGTACTGAGTACATATGCATGCTTATACTTTTCAGAAGACTGATATTGTTCTATGTACAATCCTTGTTTTATTGATTGCATGTACTATTCTAATTTTCTGAGATTGTGGATTTGGGGTTTTCCTGAGCTGTAAACCATAAATCAATACAATTATGACAAATCACGGCTTGAACTATCTCATATATTAGTTTCACCTTTTAAGTTGCATTACTGAAATAAATGAACTTTTGCACAGTTTTCAAATTTTTTGTTTTTTACCTGTGTGTATATAGTTGTGTTCAAAATTATTCAACCCCCACTGAAATTGAGTGTTTTGGCCAGTTTGACATTGATTTTGATCATTCAGTCATCTTGCTTACAATTAAATCAAAGAGGCACGTGTAGGTCAGACAAATATAACATTACATTTATAATGAAATAACCACAAATGTCTTTTCTGTGCTCACATCATTATCAGTTTTATTCAACCCCCAAGTGACATTCAATCTTAGTACTTAGTACAACATCCTTTTACAGTTATAACAGCTTTTAAACGTGAAGCATAGCTTGACACAAGTGTCTTGCAGCGATCTACGGGTATCTTCGCCCATTCGTCATGGGCAAAAGCCTCCAGTTCAGTCACATTCTTAGGCTTGCGCACTGCAACTGCTTTCTTTAAGTCCCACCAGAGGTTCTCAATCGGATTTAAGTCAGGTGACTGCGATGGCCACTCCAAAATGTTCCAGCCTTTAATCTGCAACCATGCTCTAGTGGACTTGGAGGTATGCTTGGGATCATTGTCCTGTTGAAAGGTCCAACGTCTCCCAAGCCTCAGGTTTGTGACGGACTGCATCACATTGTCATCCAATATCTCCTGGTACTGAAGAGAATTCATGGTACCTTACACACGCTGAAGCTTCCCTGTACCTGCAGAAGCAAAACAGCCCCAAAGCATGATTGACCCCCCGCCATGCTTCACAGTAGGCAAGGTGTTCTTTTCTTCATAGGCCTTGTTCTTCCTCCTCCAAACATAGCGTTGATCCATGGGCCCAAACAGTTCTAATTTTGTTTCATCAGTCCACAGAACACTATCCCAAAACTTCTGTGGTTTGTCCACATGACTTTTGGCATACTGCAGTCGACTCTTCTTATTCTTTGGAGACAGCAAGGGGGTGTGCCTGGGAGTTCTGGCATGGAGGCCTTCATTACGCAGTGTGCGCCATATTTTCTGAGCTGAAACTTCAGTACCCACATCTGACAAATCTTTTCTCAGTTCCTCAGCAGTCACACGGGGACTTTTCTCCACTCTACGCTTCAGGTAGCGCACAGCAGTCGAAGTCAGCATCTTCTTTCTGCCACGACCAGGTAGCGTTTCAACAGTGCCCTTTGCCTTGAATTTGCGAATGATGCTTCCTATGGTCTCTCTTGGTATGTTTAACATCTTTGCAATCTTCTTATAGCCATTGCCCTTCCTGTGAAGAGTAATCACCTCTTCTCTTGTCTTCCTGGACCATTCTCTTGACTTCACCATGTTTGTAACCACACCAGTAAATGTCTAGAAGGAGCTGAGTATCACAGTCATTTTAAAGCTGCCTAATTGGTGCTTATTATGCTTTATTGCTGCTCCGTGACATCCACAGGTGTTTTCAATACCTGATTGAAAACACTTGAATGAACCTCTGTTCTTCAGAGTGGTAGTCTTTAAGGGGTTGAATAATTGTGTCAATGAAGAATTCACAAAAGAAACATTTACTACTGTATTACAAAACCAATTGATGTCATTTTAGTTGCATATGGTTCTTTAAAAAGTCCTTGTAGGATTTCATTCTGAATACAATTACAAATGTACACTAAATTCCCTAAAACCCTTTACAGCATTGGGGGTTGAATAATTTTGAACACAACTGTATATATATATTACATCTTTTTTTTTTTTGAGAAAGTTTTTTTACCAGGAAGGATACATTGAGATTTCTCTCATTTTCAAGTATGTCCTGGGTGGAGAGTATGCACCGTTAGGTGTCTTGCCCAAGGACACTTACTGGAGAGGTTGCTCGCTGGGATCGAACCCATGTCTCCACAGACTCTCTCCATGCAGAGCAGTGATGTTACCTCTACTCCACCCAGCCGGTACCATATCTGTCTTAAAATAGAATATGAGAACATGAAATACTGTTTGTAATTCATTTATTTTTTTATTTTTAGAACAACTTTAAGTATTATTGTTTAAGGGACCTTTTTTATTTTCCAGACACATTTTAAGACATTTTTATTGGTTTAAACACCTATTAGGAAAATAGGAGAGTTTCGTTTTTTTTATTCTTCAGTTTGGTGGTGTTTAGCGACTCCATCTTCGGTACACTATGGTGACCCTGCAGTGGCCCTTCAGTGAATAGTGAAATCACCGATGGGTCAGCTAAATGGAATCGCCGAAGCGGAAAGCATTTCGCAGAAATGTCAGTCCTTCGTGAATAACCCCTTTAGTAATAGTTCCAGCGAGCTCAAGGTGAGGCAGCTAATATTTCCATGTAAGTCAAGATGACCCGACCACCTTTGAATAATTTCCACTAATATTGATAATAGACTGAGCTTGTTGGAACACAATGGCATGAAGGCATATGCTAAAGTGATGCTCTGCACTGTAAAGTTGCCAAAATTCAAACGAACATATAATTATAATCATCAACTCTACACTTTTGTAATCTGAACAAGGACATCATCGCTGCTTGTTTCTCTATGCAGACTGCCTAATGCTATGGAAGCAGTAATTGCAAATCTGTATCATGATTTCATCATTTAAAGATGAAGTGGGAAGACATTTCTGAAAGTCATAGAGATTTTGTATCATAGGTAAAGACTCAGTGGGCTTCTCATGAAACATTGTTTCCTGCTCTGTACATGTTACTGATTGCATCTGATTACCGTCTGACTCAAAACTCTAGTGTTCTTCTGAGAAACCTGACTTTTTTAACTGTCTCGGCTTATCTTGTTCTTGGATACTTGATTTTGTTTTCTCTAGGTCATAAAATTCAAAGGTCATAAGCAAAAGGTCAGTAACGGCTGGGTGGAGTGTACCGGCTGGGTGGAGTAGAGGTAACATCACTGCTCTAAGCAATGGAGACTGTGGAGGCACAGGCTTGAATTCCAACCAAAGCACCTCTCCAGTAAGTGTCCTTGGGCAAGCCACCCAACAGTACACACTCGCCACCCAGGACATACTTGAAAACGAGAGAAATCTTAATGTATCTTTTCTGGTAAAATATTTTCTCAGAAAAAATTCCAATAGAGAAAGAAGTCAATGTAGGACCAAGTGATCAAGCATTCCTTGGCTCTGTGTAACAGGCTCAAGAAGACAATGTTTTATATTTCCTGAGAAATAGATATGGAGATGATTAGGTCTAGTTCCTGTTCCTTAACCCCTTCACCATCATTATCGAGTATACTTGATCTTCAAAAGCATCTCCTTCTGCCCAAATATTTAATATACTCAATCTGGTCTCATTCTGGAGCAACGCAAAGGAATTCTGCTTATTTCAGATATAATTCTTTTGCAATACGGGCTCCAGAATGTGCCCCTAAAATTTCAACACACGGGACACGACAGATGTGTTGAAATTATTTGAAAGGGTTACAGGTCCTTTTTTCCTTCATAGAACATGGAGCTAAAGCTATAGGAAGCACTCTACCAGTCAAATAGAAGTTGCCTACAGTGAACATGTAGAGCTGGACATCTCTGTATATATTAACTGGGTAGGTAATGGAAATTCTTTTTCCATCAAACTACTGGGTCCTATTTATAGTACGGACTATACAGTATACACGATAAATTACAGAGTATGGTATACTCGATCTGGTCTGATTCTGGAGCAATGTAAAGGAATTTTATTTATTACAATTGAAATTCATTTGCAAAATGGGCTCCAGATTGTGCCTCTATATTATTATTAATATATTTCTTATAAAAAAAATGTAAACACAAATAACAACTAAATAAGGTCTGACGTAAAAAAAAAATTGATGTATTAAAGGATGTGTTGTACGTTGTAAAATACGGTTGGATAAATTAATACATTTCTACCATAGGACACCCGAGTACAACTAGATACAGTTTTCTGCTCTTTTATAACAAAGAGTTTCAGAACTATTTCTGTCCTTGTTGGTTGCATCATGTCGAACCAGCTGTTTGTGTCTCGTTTACAACTTTTATGTGACTAAATTACTCTGTAGAGTAAAAAAAAAATAGATGTATGCTCAATGAACACAATGGAGTTTAAAACCATGTCCGCCATTCAATTATGTTAACAGCCTTACTCTAGCAGTTGCTATGGCGGAAATTCTGGTCTATTTTAAAGAGTTTAGAACCTCTTACATCTGGACACACATGTGAAAAATGGTTTAAAAAAATTGTAAATGGAAGAGGGCATATTGATACATTTTAACAGATTATGAGTTTTAAAACTGTTAAAAACTTTACAACTCAATACAGACAACAATAGTGATATCTAAATGATTTAAAGGTAATAATAAATATTTCTAATATTTTTGATAGCTGTATGTTTTTGTTTGCTTTATGACATTCATTTACAGTTTCACAGACTTTCCCATTTTTATGTACAGTATATCAAATATTGAGGCTAATTGGCATTGTGTGAAAAGTGTTGCCCTGATCTCTTTTCACCTTTAAAAATGCAGCTAAGATATCCATTCATTAAATAACATTGGAATATAAATGAGGTATCTCAAAAAAGGATCTAAATACTTTCCAGACACAGACAACCATAAGCCACACAGACAGTCCCAACATATTATCTTCACTCAATGGCTGCATCAACACTATAGTATTGCACAGCCTACCTTGCAATGGCGTGCGTAGCCCACTTTTTAGGGTCTGCACCCATGGAATATTTATTGTTTACATATCTATGCTTGGATATTTTGTATAGAACAGTTACTTTTAGTTGGGAATAACCAATGTTTATGTAGTGTGGTGTAGTACAGTCAATATACATGCAATTTATCATGAACCAGATGAGGAAGATTCAAAATATTTATGCAGGGGTCAAAGATTAACCCCTCACCCTACATTAGGGTGTGCCTGGGCACACCTGGCACACCCTGTGTGCACAACTATGCTTCCTGGTACATTCTGCCTTACCGTACAACAAACCACTTTCATCATACACTCTCATTCCACCCAGAGAGCCAAGATTACTCATACAACTGTGAAGCACATCCAGTCTCCAACAAAATCAATCATCTCTCATCATGCACCTACACATACAATCATACAGAAAAAATGGCGTCGCACCCATACTCACCGGAGAGGCTGCAACAGCCAGGAGTAACAGCCCAGTTAATGTATAAAACATAACAAGGGAAAAAAGTGTCATCTGCGCTCGTTTCTATGTATTCCATGTACAACAAAACACTATGAGGTTTTTGTTTGTTTCAATGGCCATTGCAACGTAAACTCACTCGCCACTTCAAGGCACCTCTTTATAGAGTGAGTACCTTACCAATGTAACCAAAAGCCGCTCTACTGAGCAGCTCCAAGCAATGTATGTATGTATATTATGCTTGTAACTCCAGTTCGTCGTTTTGCTGCTGTTCCTCTTTCCATGTTTTTGTTTTTAATCCCAAATGGGAAGTGTTTGGTGCATGTATAAATAAAACCCACCATTTCTCTGCCTCTCCTTAGCTGAAAAGCAGCAGGAGGGGCTTGGAGCTGCTCAGTAGAGCGGCTTTTGGTTACATTGGTTAGGTACTCACTCTATAAAGAGGTGCCTTGAAGTGGCGAGTGAGCTTACGTTGCAATGGCCATTGAAATAAACAAAAACCTCATAGTGTTTTGTTGTACATGGAATACATAGAAACGAGCGCAGATGACACTTTTTTCCCTTGTTATGTTTTATACATTAACGGGGCTGTTACTCCTGGCTGTTGCAGCCGCTCCGGTGAGTATGGGCGCGACGCCATTTTTTCTGTATGTATGTATATTATGCTTGTAACTCCAGTTCGTCGTTTTGCTGCTGGTCCTCTTTCCATGTTTTTGTTTTTAATCCCAAATGGGAAGTGTTTGGTGCGTGTATAAATGAAACCCACCATTTCTCTGCCTCTCCTTGGCTGAAAAGCAGTAGGAGGGGCTTGGAGCTGCTCAGTAGAGCGGCTTTTGGTTACATTGGTTAGGTACTCACTCTATAAAGAGGTGCCTTGAAGGGGTGAGTGAGCTTACGTTGCAATGGCCATTGAAACAAACTAAAACCTCATAGTGTTTTGTTGTACATGGAATACATAGGAACGAGCGCAGATGACACTTTTTTCCCTTGTTACCTACACATACAATGCCTGGCCAAAAAAATGCCACACACTCTAATATTTCATTGTATCACCTTTTGCTTTGATCATGGCACACATTCACCGTGGCATTGCTTCGATAAGCTCATGCAATGTCACAACATTTATTTCCATTCAGAGTTGCATTAATTTGTCACCAAGATCTTGTATTGATGATGGGAGAGTAAAGTCTTCTCCAGCACATTTCAGAGATTATAAATGGGGTTAAGGTCTGGACTGTGTGGTGGCCAATCCATGTGTGAAAATTATGTCTCATGCTCCCTCAAACATCTTGCACAATTTGAGCCTGATGAATCCTGGCAATTTCATCTTGGAATATACCCGGGCCATCAGGGAAGAAAAAAACATTGATGGAAAAACCTGCTTATTCTGTTTATTCCTGTCATCAGTTGACCTTATTTTTTGGGCACATAACTTTTCTGAACCTAGAACTGACCAACTGAAGCAACCCAAGATCATAACGGAGTTGTACAGTATGTGGTGACTTTTTTGACAGGCAGTGTGCATAAAACAGTTTGTCGGTGTTTGGAAAATGCATTTTTGTCTCAAATTTATGTGAAAATCTATGTGAAAACAAAACCAAGGAAGCCAAAATATACAGAATATATGAAAAGTAAAATACAATAAAGAATAAGAAAAGGGGAACATTTAAACATTTCCGAGTTGTTCTTTTTCTAGAGAAAATTAAACATTTTTTTCATGCACTAACTCCTGCCACGGTCTGTGACACGAACGATCGAAGTCATCATGTAAATTTGATGGTTGAATAACAAACAGATGCAAAACATCGAGCATCGCAGCACATTCAGAAAAAGAAATCGTTTTTAGAAAAATCAGATCATTTGTCTGGAGGAGATTGATTACTTTAATGATCGCCAAGTTCCTCTTCTTACACACAGCAGGTTTTTCAAAATGAACTGGTGTTATTCCTTACATGTCAAGCCAAATGTTTTAAAAATCTCTTCTCCTTACAACAATTTTGTTTTTATAATGAGAAAGAGCACAATAAATTAGGGCTGAAACAATTAATGGATTAATCGACAACTAATCGATGATTAAAATAGTTGTTAACTATTTCCATTATCAATTAATCGGTGTCGATAAATCGTCCTTTGTACAGCACACACTGCTTAGAGTCAGACTGAGTTAAACGTAAATAACCTCAGCTTCGGAGCTGATGGGAAAGACGTGCCAAAGGTTGCTTTGCTTTGATCGCCGGGGAGCAGGGGGTTAATACAGGCACCGCTTGGAAGGGCACAGCCTGCCCTTCCAAACGGTGGCTGTCATTAACCCCTGGGGAGCCAGATCACGAATCGGCGCTGAAAAGCGCCGGTTCGTGATCCTTTCCCGGAGCTGGCCGACATCTTGGATGTCGGCCAAGCCTCCGGGAACTCCCCCTGAGGACTGGCGTCATCGTGCGTCATCCAGTCCTGGAGTTAACCCCTAGCTGCCACCAACGGTGGAGATAGGGGTTCCAATGAACCCCCTATCTCCCGATCCGTGGCAGCTAGGGGTTAAAGTTTGGTACTGTTGGATCGGCCAGAGCATGGCCATTCCAACAATACCAAACACGACTGTAAAAAAAAAAATTAAAATAAAAATAAAAACATATTTAAAAAAACTAAAAAAATAAAATTTTCTTTTTTTTTGGTTTGTTAATGCAGCAATATTGTTCTCATTTCAATTATAATGTGAACAATGATGCTGCACTAACGATTTTTGTATGCGGTGCGTTTGTTAAAAATCGCGTAATTTTCCCCAAAACAAAAATGTAACGAGACCCCATTTCTAATTTTTTTAACAAGCGCACCCCATACAAAATATAACCGCAATTGCTTGCATGTTAAAATGTGAAAAAAATACACTTTACACGTTGTACATTATTGAAAATTTATATTTTATTGCATTTTTTGTTATAATATACAGACAGGTCATGACGTATACATATAATAATGACATATTATGAATCTGCCGAGTCTGACGGAAAGAACAATATATAATATGTCTGGGTCATATACTAAAATAAGCCTTCAAAACACGTTTAAACATGATGAGCAAAACCGGTAAAAATGACCTCAGCACAGGGGCGGGAAACGCCTCAGCAGCGAAAGGGTTAAATTATTTAAAAGGGACACTCTACGCACCCTGACCACTTTAGCTTATTAACACCGATTTCATGCTGACATCATCATCTATGACCAAGTGCTTGTAGCCACGCTCATTTGAGAAAGCAAACATGGGCTTCAGCTGCGCAAGCAGCACCTACCATCCCTCTGACCAAGCACTCACATACCTTGTGTGTGAAAAGTACGCAAGATACGCAATTTGCATATGTACATATGAAAGTTATGTACACTATGCAAATTGCTTATGAAAAAAGGGGGTGGGGCTGTGGTTATTTTTTTTATATACAATTCCTTTTACGTAAACGTTTTTTCTATTTTTTTAACCGATTAATCGATTAATCGAAATAATAATCAGCCAACTAATCGATTATGAGAATAATCGTTAGTTGCAGCCCTACAATCAATACTAACTAGAAATTGCAAACAAACTGAAAGAAATTATACCTTACATATCTCATAATGAAAGGATTCATCCCCTAATCTATGTAAGGGCCTTTTCTGTAAATCCATTGTGCACCCGCTTGCTCGGCATGTCGGTAACATTCTATAGAATAGCACACAATTCCGAAATACCAAATCCAGTTTCTGATTCAAAATCAAATGGCACAGAGTACATTTTTATCCTTCCTTTTAGGATTTGTTAATAAAACACCATTTTAGCACAAAATACACCTGGCTGCCTTTAGCTGTTTTCATTTGAGATGGGAACGAAAATTCAAATAAAAGAAATCACAAAGAACTCATTCCTACATTCAATTGGTATTTCATTTTCAATCAAAATGAACAGCGTTAAAGAACTGTATTCAACGCCTGACAATATGTGTACTGCTACCAGCAACATCCTAACCCTTAGTGAAGCCATAACACTTGTTCATGGCCATAAAATTTAGTTGGTCCCTAAAATGCAGTTAGTAATTTTCATTTCCGGATGTTTGCACGCATGGAAATATGGAACAAAAATATGAATATACAAACAAAGACGCATTCAAATCAAAATACAAGCTTTAAATGCACCTCATTGCATTATTTTCACATGTATTCTTTTCACAAATATGTTTTTCACTGTTCTTTTTCACAGCATGTTTAGATTAGGACCCACCAATGAGATGTGCCATGTCGTCGACTGGTGGGCTTACACCACTAATACAACAAACCAAAAAGAGAGCACACCAAACATCATATGAAAAACTCAAAGGAACAGCAACAGCAGCTTAATGCATTTAAGCAAGGATTTTACTACGTTTAACCCTATAACAGCTTGCAACCATTCTTACCCATTTCAGGATCACAGCAGTACGTAACCCATTCTAGACTTTTCATAAGGTTTTAAGCTCTGTTGAAAAATGGTGGAAATTTTGTTCACAATGAATGGCCATAAATTGCTTAATCCTGCCAACAGCACAATGTATTCTACCCTTGGCAGGTCCTATTCTGCTGCTGTCATGCCAACCTAATGACTGCTCTCATGGGAATAACTCATATACAGAGGACTAAGTTCTTACTGGAGCTTCCTGCAGTTCAAGGTTATATAGAACCTGTGGGTGGAGCACCTTATGCTACTAATAGCCATTATTAGGTAGCTAAAAAACTTTTTTTGTAGGCAATATAGGATTTTTGAGCACATATGATAAAAATGTCTTCTCCCAAGAGTGATGGGAATTGAGCACACAACTTCTAGGGCACTATTCCGTGGCCTGCTTTAAAAACAGGATGCTCCACTTAGTATCTCTGTTTTAGCACCCTATTACGGGGCAGGTGCTAATTAAGCAGCCTGCCTAGTAATGCAGCGCTACCCTCCTGGATACTCACTGCAGCGCTAGCACCACCGTGAGTATCACCTCCTGGATTCCATAGGACTCCATGGAGGGTTGTGCTGCTCTCGCGGGATCGTGCAGGCAGGGCCGGCGCTGCCGCTAGGCAAGCTAGGCGCCCACCTAGAGCGCAGTGCCACCTAGGGCGCAGCCGAGACCTCTATCCAAAGAAGATCCTGCCGGCGGCCCGCCCCCCCTTCTGCATGCCGCTGTCACTGATCACGCTGTGCGCTTGTCTGGGCGCAGCGTGATCATGCAAGACAGCTCGCGGTGGCTGTCCAACAGAGAGTGAGGGAAGCGGGGATAACCCCGCCCCCTCAGCATGGACAGCCACCGTGAGCTGTCTTCCATGATCACGCTGCACCCAGAGCAAGCGCGCAGTGTGATCAGTGACAGCGGCATACAGGCGGGGTGACAGCGGCATGCGGGGGGGTGACAGCGGCGTGCGGAGGGGGGACAGCGGGCCACCAGCAGGATCTTCTCAGGTTCGCGGGGGGAGCACTGCAGACAGAAGGTGAGAGCTGGGGGCAAATATACCCATATGAGCTGGGGGGAAAATATATAACCATGTGTGAGCTGGTCTGGGGGCATATCCATGTGTGAGCTGGTCTGGGGGCATATATCCATGTGTGGCTGGTCAGGGGGCATATATCATGTGTGATCTGGTCTGGGGGCATATATCCATGTGTGAGCTGGTCTGGGGCAATATATCCATGTGTGAGCTGGTCTGGGGTAATATATCCATGTGTGAGCTGGTCTGGGGCAAATATAACCATGTGTGAGCTGGTCTGGGGCAATATATCCATGTGTGAGCTGGTCTGGGGCAATATATCCATGTGTGAGCTGGTCTGGGGGCAATATATCCATGTGTGAGCTGATCTGGGTGTCAGGTCCTAGAGGCCCTGACCCCTTAGTGCCCCCTTTCTATGCCACATCCTGCATGCCCTATGCAGGTTCCAGGACTTTATCAGACTATACACATTCCTGGACTCTGACATTCTACCCTGGAACCTCACCTGCCCTTCATCCTCCCTCATCAGTCCTGCATTTAAGGAAGTCACACCCTCTACCCTGGACTTCCTCATTGAAGTCCCAGACTGTGTTCCTGTGCAGAGCTATTCCTGAACCCTTCTTTGTGGTATCGCCAAAGACTGCCTAAGGACCCCTGTTTCTACCTGAACACTCATTCTCCATACCGGTACCCCCTTTTGCTCCCTGTTTCCCCCATCTGGAACCCTGTGTATCAGACCCCCTGGATATGGACTTGGACCACCCTGCCTGCCACCTTGCCTAGACCCCTGAATTCCCAACGACCACTTTATTGATATATCCCTACTGGTACCTTTGCCTGAATGTCTGTTATCTGTATTGTTTAGTGTTATTCTTTATTCATTGTCTGCCCCATCTGCTGTTAAGTTCCCCTTGTGTCTATTTCTGCTTTCCACTGCTCTAGACTTATTCTCATCTTGGCTATCCCTCATTCCTCCTCCTTTCTAAGTACTTCTATAGTGTTTTCTCTTACCGCTCGTCCCACTACTCTCAGTCATCCCTCTTGCCTCAACTTCCTTTCCCTGCATCTTCTCTCCTCCTCTAAAACTATTCCCCTCTGTGCCCAGTCTCCTCTCTTGTCTGGTTCATGTCTCTTGTTTGGTTCATACTTCTTGTGTTGTTGTGTTTTAATATCAATAAACCCTTTTGTTTATCTTGCAAACCTGCCTCACTGCATCTTGGGCTCACTACCGCACCTGCTGCATCATCAATCAGTCTGAACCCTGACACTGGGGCAATATATCTATGTGTGCGCTAGTCTGGGGCAATATATCCATGTGTGAGCTGGGGGCAAATATACCCATGTGAGCTGGGGGCAATATATTATATCCATCTTTCTTTTGGGGGGGGTGCACAAGTAGCTGTTCTTGCCTAAAGCGCAAAATAGTCTAGCACCGGCCCTGCATGCAGGGCCACTGAGTGATTGCGGAGGGAGACTGGGGACTAATTGTCCCCAGTCTCCCTCCACTCCCGGCAGCCAGAAGTGGTGGATCTGGCCACCGTTCGCACAGAGGGATGAGAGGTGATTATCTGATGTTTTTTTGGGGGGGGGGGTTCAACTGGTGCTAACTGATTCTGCAGAACCAGAATCAGTTAGCACCAGCTTCTAGCTGTAATTAACCGCAGCGGTGCGGTAATTAGTGCTAGGACTTTGTAATCCTCATGCTAATTACTGACTGCACTCCCTATATTAATTATAGGAAGCGCAAAGTACAGTAAGCTAGCGGAAGCGAGGGCAATCTCCGATGCACTAACTGTTTTTTTAACTTGTTAGCATTCGGAATGTAATATGTGGGGCATGCGTTAAAGGCATTAACCCTCACGTACGATACACCACCTCGTATCTACCTGCTAACACTACCTTTAAGAATGTAATAGTGCCCCTTGTGATTGTTAGATAATGTGATGACAGTAGGTGTGCGTTCTGGAGTAGAACAATATATTATAATCCCCATATACTTACATATTTATTTTCCGTGTTAATCGGTATATTTGTGTTTTGTTTTTAATGTCTTGCATTTATTACTTTGTATTTCTGTAACAACTGTAACATTTCAATGCTCTTGAACCCAGGACATACTTGAAAACGAGAGAAATCTCAATGTATCCTTCCTGGTAAAATACATTATAAATAAATAAATACGTATTTTTTTTTTTTCTCTTTTAATTTATAAAAAGTGATGGATGGCTAGTATTTGATGGATAGCCACCACTTGTCGCTGCACAAACTAATATAGTCATAATGAGACCAGTACGGAGCTTCGTTACTAGTTCATTTTTTTAAAAGGTGCTGCATCGTTTCATTGTCATTTGGAAAAATGTATGTAACTACCAAAATTTGGACAAATTTCTTAATTATTTCATTCCTTCGTCCACTCCACTGTTCGCATCATGTGATTGGCCTGTTCATAGAAAACCACCCCTACATACAAAACCACTCTTTGAGTTGTAGCTCAGCTGCCTTTATCAGAGCACAAAACCGATCGACAGTGTCAAGTCAAGATTCCAGCTGAGTTCCAATCAAAAGACCAAAGTGGATCATATGGCTGATGACAAGCCGCTTACTCCAACAGTGCAAGGTGCAGCATGTTGACATTACTGGGACAGCACGATTGACTTGATGATGCCATTTCTGATTTACTAAACATTTCGGGCCATATTACATAGTTGGTGCTAACTTAACCAGAGCTGTTGTAAACTTAAAACCTCCATAGACTATAATGGCTCTGAGAAGTTTACAACAGCTCTGGTTAAATTAGCACCAGCTATGTAATATGGCCCTTTATGTTCCAGATGTCTTCATACATAGAAATACATGGAGCAAATATAAGAATATACAATCAATGACTTATGTAAATTGAAACACAATGACAAACTGTCCTCTACAATACATACTATCAGGACATTAAGGGTATCAGGACATTAAGATGGCAATTAAATTAATATATAGCTCACCATATAAATCTTATTTTTTATTCTGGCAATTCCTTTATGACAGAAATGTATGGATAGTTGGGTTGTTGGAATTACATCATTTATCATGCATGAACACCATTGCTGGAAGCAGGGCAAGTTTTATAGGCTTTTCTCTGTTTCCTGCAATCTCCTGGTTATATTATCTATCTTGACTGTCTTGGTCTAATATTCCTCTATAAAATATAGTATAATTCCCTTTATTCATTTGAACCCTGTAATCCTCTCGCATAATGAACTTGTTGATATTTCTGTATATGCATTTTCCAAAAAAGAACCCCTTCTAGTATTACTGTTTTTGCTTCCAACCTCTCCTGTCCCTGGCTAGAAGGACACAAACTGGTTTGGCCATCAACGATAACTGGAGTATAGGGCGGTGGTGGTGAACCAGTGCACCCTAGATTTTCCATTACTATCAGGTCTATTTACTAAAGGTGAAACTCAGGAAAATTGGCAGGAGAAGAGAACAATCTAGACCAGTATTTCCCATACCTGTCCTCGGGATCCTCATCCAGGCCAGATTTTGCAGATCACCATGGGGAAATGCAGACTGAATCCTGCAATCACTGAGCAGCAAATCAAATCACCTGCGCTGTGCTTCACATATCTGGCAAACTTGGCCTGGCAGAGGGTCCTGAAGACAGGTTTGGGACCAAACCAAATAGCCGATTTGGAAAGTGAGATAATTGGGAGATTGTTTTCTGGTTTGGCTATTTTGACCTGGAATTTTCACTTCTCCTGCCAATACTCCTGAGTTTCACCTTTAGTGAATAGACATGTATGTGTCCCATGATTCTTACTCCCACATAAGACTGACAGAGCATCAGGACATGGAGTCCAGAAACATCTAGGGGGCCCAATGCTTGCTATACTGGTATAGGGGAAATGGAGAAGGTCTCGAATTGGCAGTCCCTCTTTAAAGAACAAAATAAAGCTCTGACATGTACCCACATGTGTTGCTTGACCAGACGAATAAGTTAATGTATGGACTTGATTTTGGCAGGATTTTAAATAACTGTTTTATTTTTTGCATTTTTTAAAAGTTTAACTATTAACTAAAGTTTAACCTGTAGATACTTGAGTATACCGCTAGATTTTGGGGTCAAAAAATTTACCTTAAAATTGGAGGGGTCGCGTTATATTCTAGACATCTGCATCGCGTGAAAAAAAACAAAAAAACCTTGCCTTGCTCTGGATCCCAGTCTCACTGAAGTGAATGCGGGTTCCTTGATGCTTGCAAACACTTCAGGGACTCCCAGATTTGGGAGAGGTGGGATCCATCACGTCCAGAGGGCACTCTCGGTTTAAGACAATAGTTCACCTCGCTCACCTCCGCCAGCCATCTAATAGCTAGTAAAGAAGACGGGTGGCCGGCGGCTTCATACTTAGTAACAACTGCAATCATTCTAGAGCAGAGCACCCTGGCCTGAGTGGGAGCCTGACTGTGTTAAGAGAACCTCAAAGGATTTTAATTGTTTACCTGTAAGGGAAAATTTTGTTCCTCGCGTTATATTCGAGTCTTGAGTATTCTCTCATTTCCATTATAAACCTCTATCCATCGTGTTATATTCGAGTCGCGCTATACTCGAGTATCTACGGTAATGGCCATATATTGTGTATATATATATATATATATATTGTAAGAGGGAAAGGACAAAATATATCCTGGGCTCCCAATAATATAAATGACTTTCTCATTTCCGCCCGAAAGGTATATTGATGTTACAGTTGACTTGATGCCCAGTAGATAATCTGATGTCCAACCTGCCTTTCCAGTTCAGACACGTCTAACAACTCTTGATCTGCTTAATGGAGCACATACAATCAGCGAGATTGTGACTTTCTGCACATCTACAGAAGTGCTGATATATGTCCTTACTATATGTCCCTGTCAGATAATATTTTACAGTTGGTACGAATGCCTCCCAAGGGGAGCTGTTTTTTCTGTGATAGTGTCCATTCATCTCTGCAGAAACCTAACCTTTCAGACGTAATCTATCACATACAAATTATTTACAGTCTATGACTTCCCACTGCATTTTATCCGGCAAATCGCACCGTGTGCAGCAAAACAATACAGAACCAAGCCGGCCAGTATTTTTTAATTCAGACTGCCTTGGATGTAAACTAAAACTTGGATAACGCAAGAACGAATGAATCTTTGACTTTCACTGTAAATACGTGTTCAATAATATATCCTGGTTTCCCAATAGTATAAATTAGATACAAGATAAAGAGATATTTAGAGCACATCAATATACTCAGCCTCTCTAAGATCAGCACTGGCACCGGCTCAAAGCTGGAGCTGGACTAGTAGGAACCAACTGGACTTGTAACTCACGCAGGGGGTATTCAATATATATACTATATATTTATATATAGTAATGCCAAAAATGAATGCCCATATATGAAATGTGTGAAGACAAACTTAAATTGCACACTCAGAGCTTCGTGTATAGATTTATTGGAGCAATAATAACAAAAACAATTAAAAAATATGTTAAATTGAAATGGTCTCAAGGATATAATCTGTGTTGTTAAACTCCTTTGTAGTAATAAATTGTCAACAACAAACCAATGTGTTACACGGACAAATTGCATTACTCCTGGGCTGCACAGTAACACTATCAGACAGTCACATAGTATAAAACTGACAAACAATGTATCCCCGGCGCTCAGAACCCCTACAAACATACTTGCAAAAATGTGAGTTTTTTTGGCCATTGAGGTATTAAACCCATCGTTAGATCAAGTCAGATCTTGTGGGTTGGTTCAAAACCTGTGAAGAGCAGCAAAAAAAATGTGGAAAAAAACCACACTAAGGCTAGGGTCAAACGAAAGTATTTTTACACGCGAACGTAAAAAAGTGCGTCCGAACGCATTGACGTATTTTTTCACGGAATACACGAAAACGGTCATACAATGCGCATTCTTGTGCGTGATTTTTTACGGATCCAAAGCAGGAAACTTTGGGTGTCTGGACGTTATGTTGGCCGGACACGAGCAGGGTCTGACGTCTCCAAATCACACACACACACCGCTAGCGGGCGCAGCGCACTCTGTACAGCAGTAATAGCGGTTCTGCGTTCTCGAAAAAATTCGTTCATTTTCCACTTGCGTTGCGCAGCCGGACTTTCGTGCGACCGTACTTCGTATATTGGCTGTCATTGCCCGTCATTTGCTGCTAGTGCGGCCATAATTAAGTGCGCCAGAACGCACGTTAAAAGTGCGCTGGTCTGACCCCAGCCTTAAACAAAGAGCACCGAAATTTCACTGAAATTAGCACTTCTGCTACCTCAATTCGTCGACCTTGTGGGGAATTAAGCATACGCCGCAGGGTCCCTGAATTGCGCCGAATTGATCCACCGAAGACATCCGATAAACCTGCCGAACGCATCCGATAAACCACTGAAAAAAAACTAGAACCGATCTGATAAAGTGCCGTACGCAGCCGATGATCTGCCGGACGACTCGGACCAGCTGCCTAACAGACCACTGAATGCCACCAGAAAAAGCCATCCAGCTGCCAAACAGGGGTAAAGAAAAATAACGCAGCTTTTAAAAGGTGTAATAAACAAAAAAATATTCTGCGGAATCCATCAGCACCAGCCAAAAATCACCCCAAAAATCAAATACTTACCTCCTATCCTGCAGTGAGAACGGCGGTTCCAGCCACCTCCTCTGTCCGCCGGGAGCAGCAAAAAAGTCCCACAGTCTCCCTCTGCAGATCACTACGCTGACCTGCCAGATCTCGCGAAACAGGGGGGGGGAGGAAATATTACATGTCGATTTACCCATGATTGGGGTTGATTGTATTCATTTTTTTTTGAGAAAGTATTTTACCAGGAAGGATACATTGAGATTTCTCTCATTTTCAAGTATGATCTGGGTGGCGAGTATGTACCGTGAGGTGTCTTGCCCAAGCACGCTTAGTGGAGAAGTGCTCTTGTGAGCAAACACAACAAAACCACTATTTAATGTCACTGCGTGCTTTTTGCGGAAATGCGTATTTACCGTTAGGGGCAGAACCGCAAGAAAAGCAGCTGGTCGTGTTGGCCACAAGTCTGGATCTCTCTACGAGACAGCTAGGATATTCGTGCGGTGACCGCTTGCACAATTTCAAAGAACAAAAACCAGCAAAATTAGGCAACCCTATTAATATACTCCACATAAGCACAGCAACCAGTAAGTCAAAAGACAGCAAAGTTTATTCAAAGAGCGCCAAACTTGCCGCCGAATTGCAAGGAATGGTGAATTTTCCTGTATGGTGCAATTTTATGGCAGTTACAGGGTTATTCAAAGAGAATCGAAAAGTCACCGCACGTTCGGTGACTTTTCGTTCTCTTCAATTCGGCTTGATTCGGCGATCCCATTTCGGTGACCCTGCGGTGTATTCAGCAAGCACCCTAGGGCCGTCGTAGTGCAGGGAAAAGCCATCGAAAACCTGCCAAACACTCACCGCAAAACCCAGGCGAGCCGGTCAGCCAGCAGGAGCCGATCAGAGCGCAGAGCAGCCGCCGTAAAAACCCGACACCACAGACGAATGGAGTGAAAAAAAAAGAACAGTACACTTGAATGTTTGAAAAGTAAAATTCTGTTTGCAAACAAACTATTGAGTGAAAATGTCTGAAATTTACATATGAGATCCAGTGAATGATAATAAAAAGGGCTGTTACAGAAAAAAGAAAAAAGCGTTTAAAAAAAATAAGAAAAAAAAAAAATCGGAATTTTTTTTGCAAACAAATCCCGAAAAATGCTTAAAATATCCTAAAAAATCTATAAAAAAAGAAACTTTTTACTACAAAATATTATAATAAACAGTTTATTAGATATTGAATTAAAACGGGAATACATTTATCATTGAAGCCTATGGGATTCTCCTGAATAAATCTGTCGAATGAAGCCACCGAATGGCAGGGCATTTTGGCAACTTTTCACTGCTGGTTTTTGTTCTCTAAATAGACGAAGCATTGCTTCCATATGGAGAATTGACTGCCCTAGAACAGGTAACGAACAGCCACCGTATCTGCAGGCAATTCGTCAACATTTGGCGAACTGCCTGCTCTCTGAATAGCCGAATGGCCAGGAAAGGTAACGGTATGCTGAATTTCAGCGTTCAGTTACCTTTCAGCCCCAATTCGGATCTCTTTGAATAACCCTGTATGTCTACTAACTGGTGAATCGACAATGAAATACAGTGCAGTTCCCTGCAATTCGGCGATTTTCAGTGGCAGTGAAATTGTCTCATAGAGAAGTAATGGTTAATCTATTCAGAGAACACTGAATTGCACCGAAATGTCAGTGAAATGCCTTGATTTTCGGTGATTCAGTTCGACAAGTTTAAGCAGGTGAATCTCATTGGGATTCAATGTAAAAAAAAAATATCGTTTTCATCTATTTTTTTATTCAACCGTTTATTCTTTACAGTTTCAGCAAAAAGTGTTTTTATTTATTTATTTTTTAGAATTTGTTTTCGATATTCTTGGGGATTTTTTGATTCCCCTTTTTTTTAAAGGTGATTTTTTCTTATTCTGTAACAGACCTTTTTATTTATTTATATTTTTGCAGTTCGGCAGCGTTCGAGTGGTCAGCTTGGCAGCGCTCGACGGCTCCACGTTCGGTGCACTTCGGGGTCCCTGCGTTAAATAGTCAATTCCCTGCAGGGTTAGCAAATCGGAACCGCCAAATTGCACCGAAATGTGCCAAACGAAAAAGCACTGATATTTCCCTGAAATGCCAGTGCTCTTTGAATAGCCCTTAAGTCTGTGGTTGCTTAGAAAAGCAGCTCTTGGTTTCATTAGGTAGGACCCACCTGACCCAGAGGTGCTGTGACGTGGCTGGTGGGCTTACACTTTAATGGCCATTCAAGAAAACCAAAACCTCTGATTGTGTTTAGTTTCACATGGAGCTACAGTGGTGAGCGCAAATTATAACTTTTTTCTTGTTATGTTCTATACGTGGAGCAGGCTGGATACTTCTGGTCTACAGAGTCGCCCTGTTAGCCTAGGGTCAGACGAAAGCAGTTTTAACGTGCGTTTAGCCGCACGAAATCACGGCCGTACTAGTAGCAAATGACGTCCAATGCCGGGGAACACACGAAGTACGGCCGCACGAAAGTGCTGCCACGCAACGCAAGTGGGAAACGAACGCATTTTGTCTAGAACGTCAAACCGCTACTACTGACGTACAGAGTGCGCTGCGTCCGCTAGAGGCGTGTGTGCGTGATTGGGAGACGTCAGACGCTGCACACGTCCGGCCAACATAACGTCCAGACACAAAAAGTGTTTTATTGATGATCCGTACAAAATCACGGACGAAAAGGCGCATCGTATGACCGCTATCGCGTGTTCCGTGAAAAAATACGTCCATTCGTTCGAACGCACTTTTTCACGGACAACGTGAAAAATGCGTTCGTCTGACCCTAGCCTTAGAGAATAGGAGCAAAACCGTTTTTTTCTGCATATACTGTACCTATAAGTCATGCTGGTTTACTGTATTGTGCGGCTTTTATGGTAAACACATGTGGGCGTTACACCTTTAATGCATCAGTGCAGCTCTTAGAGTATGAACATTGCATGACTAACGTAACGTTGCGGATCTTACTTTACGCAGGTTACGAGCTCCACCAATCATCATTCTCAGGCTTCAGTTGGGAATGTATACAACATAACAAGAAAAAAAGTGGCATCTGCGCTTATTCCAATATAGTTCCATGTGAACCAAAACACAATCAGAGGTTTTGGTTTACTTGAATGGGCATTGAAGTGTAAGCTCACCTGCCACGTCAAGGCTCCTCTAGTAAGGGGAGTCCTACCTAATGAAACCAGAAGCCGCTCCTCTGTGCAACCGCACACTCTCATGCCGCTTTTCATCCAAGAGACAAAATGGTGAGTTTTATTTATATGCTCACCAAATACTTCCACTTTGGGATTAAAAATAAAAACATGGAAAAAGAACAGCAGCAAAAATGACCTGGCTGGGTTTACAGCAAAATATTCATACATACAGAAAAAAACTATGCCGTGCCAGGGCTGCTGCAACAACCGGGAGTAACCAACCCAGCAACGGGCAGTATTACAAAGTTACTGCTAACTTAACCAGAGCTGTTGTAAAGTTACCAGAGCCATTATAGCCTATGGAGCTGTTAAGTTAACAACAGCTCTGGTTAAGTTAGCTCCAGCTCTGTAATACTGACCAACATGTATAAAACATAACAAGAAAAAAAGTTGACATCTGCGCTCATTTCTATAGCTCCATGTGAAACAAAACACAATCAGAGGTTTTGGTTTACTTAAATGGCCACTAAAGTGTAAGTTCACCTGCCACTTTGGGAATGCACTGCAGAGACATTCCCATTGTCGCTCGATATGCTTGCATTGACAGGCATTGGATCAGCTGAATGCTCGATTGAGCAAGTCGTGTGTCAGGGTTAGGGATGGTACCTGGGTGGCACCAGGGGTGAGGAGAGTATGAGCCCAGCGTGCAGTGGTCTGCACAATTAAACAGAGGATAAGGGTAGAGGAGGGTGGATGAATATGATGACTGACCAGGTTGATTGCAGAGGGATGATGGGAATGAAGGTTGTAGTTGCAGGATCCAGAGATGGGGAATCAGGAACAGGAATACTGAGCAGCAATATCAGGTAGCGTGTTCACCCACACAGCGTATAAGCTGTAATGAAACAGCAATGTGTGAGTGCGGAGCAGAGCCCTTTATTTCGTGAGTCACATGTGTTTTGGTGTTAACTCTTACACTGCTGGTTGCTGGCTGCAGGGCAGGACAGGATAGGAAGTGTACCACCAGAGGGGGTTTTAGGATGGTGGCAGCCATGGGGCATTACATTGTGATTTTACAGGGCAGTGTGTGAGAGACCTGGCAGTGATGAAAAAGTGAGTATTAAAGGTCACTCTAGGATCATTTGGGATGGCCTCAGAAGGGGTTAATATTTACAATTCCATCTCTCCATTTTAACTATAGAGGGACACTATAAAATAAAGCATCTTTAAAATAAAGGAAAATATGTATTTATTCTATGCCTACTGCAGGTGGGTGATTCTTTCCAATAAATGGAATTCAATGTAATTGTCACATTCTATGTAGTAGAGCTCAACATGTAGCGGATACAGAGCCCAAAAGTGAAGCAGCAGAAAAGGGAAAAACCAAACATCAAAAAATTAGGAAGGGACCAGCCAAAGGGGCAGTTCAAGCTGGTAATCAACGTGATACAGCGCAAAGGCAGGGAGCTCAGCACATGCCAAACAGGGAGTAACGTGGCCCAGCGTAAAATATAGAGGGGAAGAGGAAAGTCAATGCACCCTAATCTAAGAACTACCGGGAGGAAACTCCTAAATCCCCTACACCAGGGGTCCCTAACCCTGGCCCCCAAGTGCCATTAACAGGCCAGGTTTTAAGGATTTGCTTGGGAGAAATGCAGACAGAATCCTGCAATCACTGAGCAGCAAATCATATCCCCAGTGCTGTGCTTCAGATATCTGGAAAACCTGACCTGTTAGTGCACACTGATGACCAGGGTTGGGGACCATTGCTCTTCACAATGCATGTAAGTATGTCCAGAAACACACCCATAAACGCTGACCAGGATTCCACCACCAGATCATGCTGGGATCCACACAACCATTTACTAGCTTGGCCCATCTGCTGCACTTTCACCCAGCCCTCTATTGCAGCTGGCAGACAGCAAGGCCAAGACATCAAGGGATACGTGTCAGGCCACAGTGCTTGTAACAGGGGAATGAGACTCCGCTGTGGCCAGAGGAGATACTGGCAGGTATGATAGTAATTGGCTTGAATCACTGGATGGAATTTCTTTGCCGTCCTTTAAATAATGCAAATTCTACTTCCTTAGCAAGCGACTGCATGCAAAAAGGAATCTTTATAAAGACTTTCAAAAGAATTGAAAAATTGCCAAGTTAATTGTCACTTTCTGCATGCCAATTCGTCGAAATTCTCCTTTGGTTTTGCTGCCCTCTTCTGGCGAACACTTCGGTCGATAACATTGATCCCGCAAGAAAATCCTGAATAAATACCGTAGCGAGAAGAAAACAAGAAAAAAAAAGTCACTGTTTTATTGATAAGCTCAGAGGTTAGGACAAAACCAATTACGAACATTGTTCCTGTAACTCACCGCATCAAGTCTGTCTTTGCAGTGTAAGTTATGTCATTAAAGAAAGAGCCCCTTGATATATGACTTTCCTTCCATGAACCTGAATGATTAGACTTCTCCGTCTGTTAATGAAACCTTCAAAGCGAGTTTTATGACATCCTCGTTTGTAAACAGAATTTATTGTATTTATTTTTGTAATGGATTTACCTGTCTGATATTTAAAAAGTGCCACGTTCGGCTTGATATCCCGATCGATGCGAGCAGAGGTGAAGTTCGTATGGATTTTAAAGTCCAAGCGTTTATTTGTTTCCCTGCGCGGCAATCCGGAACTTCAGAAGCTAATAATTTTAATCAAACAACAATTATGTGAGACGGTAAAGTGTATTCATCCTTGGTGACTTTCTGAACATCATACTGCTTAAAGTCTTATTAACCTACCTATTCGAAAAAAAGGTCAACCGGCTGCATTCGTAGGGAAATCAATTTTAGCTGAATGGATAGAGTGGTGCGATACTAATTATATTCCTTTCAATGAGGGCAAAGCGACATAATGTAATGATAGGTCTGCTGGCTACTACGAAAAAGGAACTAAAGTTAAAATGAAATAATATATAATCTGAACGTGCAAACGTTCCGGGAAAAGAATAATAATCAGGCGTTATTTAACGTTAAAAGGCATTGATTATTATTATTATCGTTATTATTATTGTTATTATTCGACAGACTTAAAATCCAAGGTGGAAATTTGAGAAACTAGTCATTTATTTTATAATAGCCAAATTTCCAAAGGATGTGAGAAGTGGAAGGTGTTTAAACATTGGTTCTAACATACAGGTCTGTATTCAGCCACAATAAACTTCAGAGTCACTGCACACATTACTGCTTGCTACTATTTTTATTTTTTCTTTCTTTCACTCTTTCATGCTGTCCATGATGTCCCTGTGGATGAATCACTGTCTGTTATATCACATTATCGGCTGAGGAAGGTTATAATCAATTCTTCTCGACATATCTGGTCCTGGACTACTTCTACCAACTGCCCTGGACAAGAGGTATGCTGGCAGAGCGATCTGCGTCACAGTGATATTCTCTGCCTGTTGAGGTGGCTGGGTCAGAGACTGTACAGACTTTTAAAAAATGTCTGGATGACTTCCTGCAGACACAAAATATTAAGGGTCATAATATTTAATATGTGGGTGAAAGCTTCTTGATCCAAGGAGAAATCTGACGCCACTCTGGGGTCAAGAAGGAATTTTTTTCCCAGTATGTTGCATATTGGTGAGCGCTTCAGACAGTTTTTTTCCTTCTTTTGGATCAATAGCAGTAGGTGATGTGTGAAAGGTTGAACCTGATGGACGGATGTCTTTTTTCAGCCTATGTAACTATGATGATGTTGTAACTTATTGGCTTTCACACTGAGCTCATGGTATCAAGAAGTGAAGAGTCACCGCCAGACGAGAATACCAATCATCACAAAGGGGGTTCTTTTATTTGAGGTTCTATTGTATTTTTAAGACAGAATATGACTATTCTTTAAATAGGACGTATAAACGGCCTGCACTGGGGCTGAAAAATAAATTACACTTCCGCGTCCAAGGTGGAACGCAAAGCCATTGCGCAACGCTAAGATAGCAGACAAGAAACTAGTATTTCCGCGTTCCAGGGTGGATATCGGAGGTACCGCGCATGAGCAAAGATGGCGGATGGCGTTTTTTATCATGTGTATTAAATTGTATTTTAATTGGTTTTAAATGACTCGTTTATGCTCCTAATTGGACTATATGGACAGTATATATAAGGCAACAACAGAGACAACATAGAGATCACCAGCTGAGGAAGCCAAACTGGCAAAACGTGTCCTGGAAGCTATGATATGTTTATTGTAATAATAAATGTTTTAAAATCGCTGTTTGCCTAAAGATTCCTGTCGAAGAAGGTTTTGGGGATTCCTTATAATTCCCTACGAGTATTTGATAGAACCAATTGGGGCTCAGGAGCATGTGAGTCTAAATTTGACCTGTGGTTTTAAAACAATTTGTTTTGGTTACAATATCACACTAGGGGTATCCCTGGTATACGTCTATATTTCCACTGTAGGGGAACCCTATTGGAGTCTACAGGATACCCCAAAGAGGTTGATGGGCACCTGAAGACACCAACAGAAGACCCATAAAGTGATCTACCCTAGAGCCAGGTGTGGGCTCATAAAAATGTGAGTTGGATACTTGTATAACTACATCCTCGAGTTCAAAACTATATACTGCGCAATCCCGGTCTCTCTTTTTTCCTGAAGCACTGCAAACATCCCCTCAAAGAGGCGAACCCTTGAAAGGAGAAAAAGAAAATAGAATGTTTATGGACATGCATTGTGCATAATTGTGCTAACCGCTGAGCTTATGTTCATTGGCGCTACGTTGTTTTCTTTATAAGGACGTATAAATGGCCTGCACTGGGACTAAAACACTGATACACTCTTGCACATTTGGTATGTTTGCTTAAAGCATAGAAGCAGCTTTTGAAGAACTAGAGCAGGAGGCAGCAACTTGGCCCACCACGTTTTTTCGAACTGCCTCTCCCATGATGCTCGTCTGCTCTTTAGGTTGGCAGAGCCTCATGGGAAATGTAGTTCCAAAACATCTGGAGGGCTTAGGTTGCCGACCCCTGAGCTACAGTGTTCTTTTATGTATGCATATACAGCATAAAAAGGATGCACTCCATGGTCTTCATAGAAAAATATTCAGCATGGTTGACCAACAGGATGGCCTGTGATGAAATGCCAAGGAAGTTCTCTCTGCATGAGAGGTGCAGCAACCCTTGACAATCATTGTGACGTTGCCTTTTCTCAGGACCCTCTCATGCTTTGCTCACTGCTTTTGATAGCTGTTCTTTTGTAATAAGCTTATTTCACTGTAAAGAAGATGCAAGGTAATCCTTAATTTAAGGTTGTTGTTTTTTATTACATACTGCTGTGTATTGTCTATTTTGTTGCTCACTTGTGGAGATCCTTGTGGAATCTAAACATTGTGTATATACAGGAGTGACTTTGACCAGTTGCATATACCTGATCACTGCTAAAAAAAAAAAAAAAAACAAGCCATCTAGTATGGCGTGTCATTGATTGAAGGGTTTTGTGTGAAAGCAGAGCCAGGATGCAAAAAAAAAAGAGACAGACATCATTTGCATGTCTTACCCAGAGTTCAATGCTGCATATGGGGAATGTAGTGCATGAGCTCTGTGATGCAGTTCTTTGAATTGCCGTGATGTGCAAATGGCTTCTGCAATAATAAACTTTATTAATTACAGTGAGGAGGCTTTTACTCTCATTTTTTGCCCTCCACCACAACCCAAATAAATAACACATATATATATATATGTTATTAATTTATTTATTTGTTTATTTTTTGCTGTGTTCGGTGTGCGTACCTTAACTTGGTTTTATAAACAGTATTCACTAGAGGCAACATGCTACTGTAAGGGTTACAGCCAGGGGTCAAGTTTTTAAAAAATAAGTGTGGGAACTCATCAAGATTCCTGTCCCCCAATTAACGATCATCTAGCGCATAACACAAACATACTCTTAAATGTGATATATTTACATACAGTATATTTGTGGATTTTAATGAAACTGTATGATGAATCCTATATTTGTAGTGACTTAAGAGGGAAACAAATAATTGAACACCTATATGTAAGCTTTATAGTGTGTGGGACCAATGGGAACGCAGTTCCCTCTGAAAAAATAAAGGAACTGCATTTCCACACATTCCCCCGGGACTTGACCCCTGGTAACAGCTCATATCATCTTAGAAATCTGCACAGAATGGGTCCTGACACATTGGGATCGGGGAAGTAAAGGCTCAGATACACATTACAACATTGAATATACAATATTTTGAGAACAAATATTGTTATAGACAATGTAGGGTGCATAGCATTTCAATCTACTGAAAGAAATGTAATATCCAGCACATAGCTGCTGCGGTATATATTAGAAGGAAAAGCATTTCATACAATTCAGCAAGAAGTATATAAAGAATATCCACTGTCCATGGTACTAGAAAGCAGCTGCACATTTTTCACCGTTTTGTCAGCTCTATAGAACTGCTTTGAATGCAGCGCTCTCTCTTGGATAATACATGAACTACAAGCAATTTGTGGGGGATATTAAAACACAGCAACTGATTTGTCCTAATAGAAAAAACGGGGGGGGGGGGACCATTTGCATTCAAAAAACATTCTATGAGCAAAGACCCTAATTTATGTATGGAAATGGAAAAACTCATAAAACTATTGGTCAGAAACTAACAGGTCTATTCACTAAGGCTGGGGTCAGACCAGCGCACTTTTAACGTGCGTTCTGGCGCACATAATTACGGCCGCACTAGCAGCAGATGACGGGCAATGACGGCCAATATACGATGTACAGCCGCACAAAAGTCCGGCCGTGCAACGCAAGTGGAATTTGAACGCATTTTTTTGAGAACGCTGAACCGCTAGTACTGACGTTCTGAGTGCGCAGCTGCGGCATAGCGGCGTGTGTGCGAGATTAGGAGATATCAGACGCTGCTAATGTCCAGCCAACATAACGTCCAGACGCAAAAAGAGTTTTATTGACGATCCGTACAAAATCACGCCCGAAAATGCGCGTCGTCTGACCGTTTTTGCGCATTCCGTGAAAAAATACATCAATGCGTTCGGACGCACTTTTTCACGTTCGGGGGGAAAAATGCTTTCGTCTGACCTTAGCCTTAAGGTGAAACTCAGGAGAACTGGCAGGAGAAGAGAACAATCTAGAGCAAATAGCCGATTTGGAAAGTGAGATAAAGGGGAGAATTTTTCTGGTTTGGCTATTTTGACCAAGAATTTTCACCTCTCCTGACAATTCTCCTGAGTTTCACCTTTAGTGAATAGACCTGATAGTGAAAACACACCCAATAATAACTTTTAACCATTTGTGTTTCAGAGTGTTACCTAATGCCTTTACAATACAACTGGCTCATAGATCAGAACAGAACATATAAACAAGATAAGCTTTTTGCCAACTGAATTTTTTCATTTTTAAACCCTTCACTACAAAGTACTTTTCTCTAAAGAAGTTTTATCATAGCGTTTATTTGAAACATGGGATGAGACTTAAAAATTAAATATAGGGTGAAATAGGAATTTTGCGCAGAATTTCTTGTTCAGAGTTAAAAAATGAATATATGAAAAATTTAAAATTAGAAATTTAATTATATCAGTTTAACCTTTATAGAAATATTGCTGGGATGAAAGATTCCAAATTTTAAAGGTTGCCTATACTCTTACACAATTCCTACCTTATCGGCAAAACGGCAGGAACAGTAAATGTGATAAAGATAGATAATAAAAATGGTCAGATCTCCTGCTTATGGGGATTTGTAGTGAACATAATGAGATTATTAGCAATGCAGCTTCCAAAAAATACTAATATAATGTAGAAATAATATCTGTATGTTACATAATGATTGTGTATGGAAATTACAGTAACACCTTGTATCTGTACTATACAGGGATTTTCAGTCATTATATAACCCCTGAATCTTATCCCTGTACAGCAGTGAGTGACCCCAGAGCGCTCCCTGTATTCTGCCAAATCCCTGGCTGCTCTACAGTGGTGACTCTAGGAACAATATTTAGGGGCGGCACAGAAGATACCGCAGTCAAAACTGGGGGGGCACTAATCATTTTCACCACTAAATCATACCACTGAATAAAACTAAGTGCCCTATCACCTGGTGTGAGCTAAAACACCATCACTAAAGGAAAAATTTAGCGCGAGTCGCTAAAACTTAGTGCCTGACGACCTACTAACAGATCACCTTGTCCGCGGTAGTCCATAAACAAGGTCGTTTGGCGCATGCTAGGAAAACTCTAAGAACCGGGCTGAGACCCAGCGCTAATGCAGTTGTATACAGGACAGAACTGTCTTTTCTTTCCAGTGCAGAGTGCCGGGCCATACCTATCCCCTGCCCTTACAAGCTTTAATATGAACACATCCAGTGAATAACCTCACACCCTGGATTATTAAAATCCTCCATGGTGGCCGTATTATCCATGTTTTGATGCACACATATATTAAGGCTGATGGGCATTGCATGATAAATGCCACCCAACAGCATGTAGAATCATTACACTGCATTTAATGGATCCAAAAGGAAGGCCAGGTGAGCGACAAAAATTTCCCTGCTGCAGCATATAAATAATACATGTTTCAGGGCAAGACTTATCCATGTGTCACTTTAAAAATGGTCCACACAGTCACCCTAATAATCAACCACTTCCATACTATGAATAACCTCCAGCATAAAATGTTTAAAATTAGGCAATATATTAGGATATATGTGGATAAAGGATACATTTATAATAGAGCCTACTGCAACAGCAACGACAATGCGGACCAGATCCATTGCTATGGTGTATGGGGCCAAGAGAACACCTGTGCTGCATTCCTTTCAAATGCCTGTTAATTTTGGGTGAGGACCTGTTTTTACAGTTTTTTTGGAGCTAGCACCAGGGTTGAGCAGTAGGTAAAATGTTGCAATTAGGTGCAGGTGCAGTAGAGGAGCTTCTCTGCCTCCTCGCTCTGCTCACACTGGGCTCTGATGACTGGGTATACATGTATCTGGGGTCTGATGTCTGGGTATTAATGTTTTTGGAACTTTATTCTAAATAAAACCTTTAACAGTGTTATTTCATAAGATAATTTAAGGGAGTGTGTTTAGGGGCAGAGTTAAGGGCTCGGTAGGGGTTAGGTGGAGCAACTGGTGGCGAGTAACTCTTATGGCCTGGTTAGTAGCTTGGGACTTGAAATTTTGAGCCCTGTATTAACCTATGTTTGTTGTTTTTTCTTGTTTTCTTTTTAATTATATCCTATTGTTATACCTAGAAATATTTTCACATAGTTGCTATCGAAGGCAAGGAAGCAGAAGTAAGGAATATAAATATTAACATATCCATTAAATGGACACCATTCTCAAGTCTGGAGCCCACATTATGGCTCTGTCTCTTCACTCATGGGATTTTATGATGGTATTATTGAACCAAATGGAAACCCCACTCTTCCAGTAACTGTTTTCCAAGCTTTGGAATACCTAAACTGTAGGTTTTGGAACTTTATGTAAATCAGTTCCACATGTTAAAGTAAACACTTTCCTAATTCACAGCGACTATTTGCTTCTTTTGTTAGTTTTTTTACAGGAAGTCTGTAATCAAATTATTTTGCTAGTAACAACAAAACAAATGTACAAAAAAACATGACGTGTGCAACATGGATAGCTTCTGTAATGCCTCAGCAGCAAGTGCTATCATTATTTACCCAATACTCCCAAAGAATAGACATTTAGGGCCGTATTCCAAACTTTGTGTAAATGTAACCCCACAGAGCTTGTGGCTGGGCTCCATGCAGTCCATGGCCTTCAGTCAGTGGCCAGGCGCTAATGAGGTGCTTACCCAGAAACCGGTGCCATATATAGGAGACCCAGTGATAGCATAACGCACAATGGAGTTGCTAAATTTACAGCAGCTCTGATTAAGATTAGGAATGCACTGATACTGATACTGGTATAGGTGCCGTTACCGGCATTTGCATGAGTACATGGTACTCATACAAATGCCCCGATACCGCTACCAATACCCAGAAGTCATCACTGGGCTGGCTTGCCGGTATCCGAGGGGCTGCTGGCGGAATGTATTAACAGCATTCCGCCAGCATTCCCCTCCGGGGGGTTGCGAGATCTTGGGAGAGCGCATCACAGCCTTCACAGGCCGGCGGCTGCTCCATGGAACGTGTGCAGCTGAAGGGGAATGCTCGCGGAATGCGGTTAAATCATTGTGCCAGCAGCCCCATTGTCTGAGGTATGTGGGTCTACATGTCTCTGAGGTCTGTGGGTATACATGTATCTGAGGCCTGGTGTGGGTATACATTTATATCTGAGGTGAGGTCTGGAGTCTGTGTGCGTCGTCAGGGTATGTGTAGGCTGTGCAGTGGGTAAATGGGGTATCTGGCCATACATTTCAATATTAACATAAATTGGACAGGATTTCAGCAAAATCCTAAATTATTTATGATAAAGCGGTCACATGACATTAAATAAAAGTATCGGTACTCGTTATCGGTGTGTACCTGAAAAAAAGTATTGTTACTTGTAATCAGTCTTAAGAAAATGGTATTGGTGCATCCCTAGTTAAGATTACACCAGGATTGGAATAAAGCCCTCTACACTGATTTTACCCACTGCTACATGTAAACACATAAACACACCAGCACTTGAAGGAAATGTATCTATGCATTCATCTACATACTGACATTCCACATAAATATACTCCACCCTTCACATAATCCCATCTACAAACAACAATTCCAATGTCATTTTTTGTGTAGGCACCATACGCACCCAGAAGAGTTTTACTGAACCCACCGCAGTGACTGCAAGTTCATTCTTATCTTCGTTATTGATAAAGTTTGCATTGTTTTTCAAGCCAATTACAATCTGTTCTCCTTGTGGCACTATTACATTACAAATCACAGCAATCCACATATAAACATGCCATGAACGAACCCTCTCTAGCCTTGCCAGAAACATGGCCATGGTTCCTAGGCTTCTCTCCAACAGATTTCAGCAGTTAAATCCGTATAGCTACACAAGAGCTAGAGAAATGTTACAAACTGGTATCGTAAACTATCACATCTATGTGCCCTCCATCCCTTCTAGATTTTCTGAGACGCATCATATGTCCCCTGGGCTTAAGCAAGCAACAGCACGGAGCTAGATGTGCCATTTAGGGATAAGCTGCGGAAATAGAACTGTATTAAGTCAGATAAGTATAAGGTCAGTGCAGGGACATCAGCGACAAGAGCAACAAAATAATCCATCAGGGATAGACCGATACAGAACAGTGTGAAATGAAGATACGGTCTGTGTGAGGCCCCGAGGAACGATTATTATTTCTGCATCTGCAGGACAGGACAAGACACAGGAAAAGGATAGTGTCAGCTCTTCAACAAATGTCCTCTCTATTGTGTACTGGAAGACGGTGTTTGATTTATCACCTGTAATCCCAGAATATAGCATTATACATCACTAATACAATACATCAATGTCTGTGATCACCTTCAGTTTTATTTTACTAACGTTTTACAATCGAATACTCTATAAAAGGCAAAAAAAAAAAGGTAGCAAACATGCAGTTTTATACATTCTCATATCCCTTTTCAAAAGACAAACATTAAATACATTTATTTCAGTGGAGTAAGTGTTATTTTATAAGCTAAACCATGTATCATAGCTTTTCAGGTCTTAAAATCCATATGGTAAATTACATGGTTTCCAAATTTCAAAACTTAAACTGGAATATAATCTCTTGGGGGTTTCTTTTCACCATTTTACGAAAGGACTAAAAGTAAGGATAAAAATCAATGAAATAATGATGCTAACTCATTTCTGTTTTCAAAGAAAGCCTAATCCTACTGATACTTGTCGATATATTGTTATCTCCTCAGACAATCTTGGAGACAAGAGGTAGTGGTCGGCGTGTGGAATTTTTCTACCACTTTCATAGTGGTTTCTCTGAAAAACAGCGTTTTGAAGACCTTAAAACTAGAGATGTGCATACGTTTCGGAATAATTCGGAATTTGGAACGAAAGTACTTCCGAATAATGAATCTATATGATACGAATTCGAAACGAAACAGTATATAACAAATTTATTTCGTTTTACACTGCGTCATCATCATAAAAGAAAAATTTGAATAACTGATATCAACTATTGAATTTGAAATGAACTATCAAATTGATATCAACTATCGAATTTGAAATTAACTATCAAATTGATATCAACTATCGAATTTGAAATGAACTATCAAATTGATATCAACTATCGAATTGATCTTAACGTACAATACAAGTAATAGTCAGCAAAGTACTTTTAATTTTGTTTCACTTTTTAATTTGACTCAAATACTAAATCTGTGACACTGCTTAAAATTTAACCCTAGCTTTTCGTTTAACAGCAAAATATGATTAATTGGGGTTTTATTTAGTAATCCAATATTCGAATTGATATCAACTATCTAATTGATATATGAAATTCGAATCGATTCGAAATTTCAAATCGATCCAAAACTAAATGAAACGAAATACGAATTGAAATTAGTTCCGAAATTCGGAAAACTAAATGATTTAAAAACGTAATGAAACAAAACTAAACAAAATAAATTTTTCAGCCATGCACATCCCTACTTAAAACCCATCTTGGTAATGAAGCCCCAAGTCCCAGAAGGTTTGCAAGTTGTTTAGCTGATTCAAGTTTGGATATTTTGAGGTTTGTGATGACCCAAGAGAGGAAGACCCATACGTCAATGTTGAGACCATGACGGCCAAGTTGAAGGAATTTCTGGATCAGGAACCACAAACCCTTCTCAAAAGGCTTGTGGAAGGGTTTGACACTCCAAAAACAAGAATTGCGAGGATTCTTCATGACGAGTTGGACTTCACCAAAAAGTGTGCCCACCGGGTTTGTTGAACGCAGAAGGAAAAGATTATAACAAAATGTTCCCCGTCACGTTCAAAGACGGGAAGTCTGCCAACGTCAAGGCAATCGTCACTGAAGATGAAACTACTTTGACGAAAGGAGATTTTCAGGAGTGCTTTGAGAAGTGGGTGCACAGCTTGAGAACATGCGTGGAGATTGGCAGTGATTATGTTGGGAAATGCTGAATAAACAAACTTTCTTTCAAGATACAGAAAATTGTGTTATCATCATTTTTTCATTGAGTTTATCCTTACTATTGGAACCCCCCTCATATTTAACACACTCAAGTGAGTGTTAGAAATATTTAGTGCTGTCAAGGGATCCTGGTGACATCACAAAGAAATAATAATTTTTGAATGTCTCCAAAAATATCAATCTTTCCTCACTTCACCATTACGCATAACACTGTATTATTAAAGTATACATATTTCTGCAACAAAGGTTTATTTTTAATTAAAATATAGTGAATTTAGGTTTTATTTTCACCTGGTACTTCCATGGCTTTTTGTGTTAGTGAGTAAAGAACTTAGAATCTCATCATTTCGAGGATAATAAATGTCATCTTAGTACTTTTTGACAATACAAGATTTTTTCAAAAATTCGGAAAGATTACTACCGAACCCCTCCATATGATATTACCATTAATTAAAGGGAGACTTTATTGAAACTAGAGTTCCCTTTTTGTCCTTAAGTATTTGGGCAGAAGCTGCCGACAGCCTCTGCCCAATGTCTTTTTTAGGTGATTTTACTCACTTCAGCTCTTTAGCTCAGGGACTCACGAACAAGAACGTCCATAAAACTTTTCTGCGCAATTCACACTCCTAGGCAACTTCGTACCGTAGGATCCACAAATTGCGTGTTGCTACACACTTTACGTATGCAAGTTCCGTAGCGCCTGCGCAGAACAATGGATCAGTGCTGCACGTGCATGCGCAAATCCAATCCGTCGCTGCCTCTGTGAGACTGCTCACTAACCAGTGTGGTGTCAGAGAAGGTGGCATCGGCATGCTCTTTGTGTGCTGATGTCACTACTGGCCGACCTTGTGATCGGCAGCCAGGAAATTCAAAATCCCTCCACTTAAATTGTAAAATAACACTACAGATAATACTTTGGGTGATGATTTTAAGCTTCAGTTTGCGTAACTAACTAACTAGATTTTGGAAAAGAAAAATGGATTGGTGTGGTTGTCTTTGGTTTCTGACAATCTCCAATGTCTTTTGCTGTAGAGCTTTACTTCTGATCTCCTTTGCAAAAGATGTTCTTATATTTCATTTTCTCTTCCTCTTCTTTATCTTGCATTCTGTTTTGCAATATCTGTAATTCTTTTTTCACCTGTCGACTCATACTTGGGTCCAAGTCAACCACTTTCTCAAAATCTTTCTTTGCCTCTGCTTCGTTCCAGACTTCTGCATTCGCTTTGCCTCTTATATAATATGCCTTCACCACACCTGCAAACAGGATAATGCAACGTGAGTATCCAGTGCAAAATACAAGTATATAAGCGGTACTAGAGAAAATGGAAGGAGGACATATTGCAAATAAATTCAGGGCCAATTTGGAGGTTAGTGAAAAACCTCTTTTATGTTATCATGGACAATGTATTCAGGAGGTCCCATGGTAATTCCAAGACACTGTGCTGCCTGGGTCCAAGTATGAAATGCCCCCCAAACAAAAGAACACGTGATGTGTATGAGCATATCACAGAGCTCCACAGCAATAAAACTCACAGTAATGTGCAGCATGTATGAGTGTATCACAGAGCACCACAGCAATAAAACTCACAGTAATGTGTGGTTTGTATTAGTATCACAGAGCTTCACATGTCCCGCCACACAGTCACTCATCCACACACGTGGTCACACATCCACAGACACATTTGCAAATCTACATACACACACACACTCGCAAATGCACACACACAGTCACACATCCACACACACAGTCACACATCCACACACAATCAGAAATCCACACACACATCCACATACTTACCCACACACCCCTCAGAACAGGGCTAGCCGAGGCCCAGCCCAGAGCCAGCCTAGACCAGGTCCAGGCAGCCGCCATGCCTGGTCGAGGCCCAGTTGGGCGCTCCGCGCCGCAGCTTTTGACAGAGTGGTAAAATGCCGCACATGGCAAAGGGCCCCCTGGAGCCATGGCCCAATAGACAGGACAGCCCTGGGAGGGCAAACGTATTTACTTAGTTAATAACCATTTTTCAAACCTTAAGGCCAGAATAGCTGAGCTATTGCTACAATATTAACTACTGCTGATATTAACAGATGCTTGCACCATCGAATAAATGTTTATATATCACTATATATGAAACGGAACCATCTGACAAATTGAATACCCTGCCAAGAGGTAGAGGGAGAAAGATACAAAGTATCCACAGAAAAGCAACCTGGGACTTCTGAAAAAACTTGTGTATTTGCTTTTTAACATGTATTCCAGTTTTTAATTTGCATTGTGTTGCATTGCAAAAGAGCATAGTTGTCTTTACCGCACTGAAAAAAGGATTCTATTTCTTAAATGGCAGAGAAACACAATTCTCTGGGCGGCATCTATGATCCAAATCAGTGTTCTCCAACCCTGGTTCTCAACAGGCCAGGTTTGCCAGATATCTGAAGCACAGCACAGGTGATCTAATTTGCTGCTCAGTGAGTGCAGGATTCAGTCTGCGTTTCCCCAAAGGAATCCTTAAAATGTGCCCAGTTAAGAAGTTATCTGAGGGCCAGGGGTGGGAAACATTGATCTAAATAATTATTCCGCAGTCTTTGAATGATGCTATGTGAATCCACTGCTCACACTGAATAGATGGCAGCGTGGAATCAGACTGATATGTGCAGGGCTACCAAGCAGCAGTTTGGGAGTAGCAGAGATGACTCTGTCCAAATATGGGATTTTTCTTTTTTTTTTCCATTGTGATTACAGTGATTGAAAGAACTAAAACAAATTAGTGAGAAGGTTAATAAGTGTGTTGGCTGTAAGCCTATACTGAATGATATACATCACTTTCCATTCAAAAGCCAAAAAAACAAGGGCGTAATTATAACACAATGGCCCCAGGGGCTGCAATTAATGCTCAATCACCCTGTCATTCCCACAATTAACCCTTTGTCACCCAGTCGGTATCATCATTAACTCCAAACTGTGTTTAGGTACATACGCAAACTGCTTGATGGGAGTCAAAGAATATAACTGTGCTTAAAAATTCGGAAAACAGCCAAGAAACACATCCACTAGCGCAGTGATGGCAAAATGGAGCATTCCGGATGTTTCAGAACTATATGTCCCACGATGCTAAGGCTGGCCATCCACTGGCACCGTAATTGGGCGACCAACTTGGTCACCCGACTATGGACAACACCATCGGACGATCAGGGTCGTCCACTGAAAGTAACTGTAGACGACCCAGATCGGCCGATGGACAGGCCTTAGTCGCACATAAGTCTGCAGAGCATCATGAGGCATGCAGTCCAGAAATATCTGGGATGCCAAGGTTTGCCATTGCTGCACTAGTGACTCTGCAAGACGTGGATAAAGCACAATGAGGATCTCCAAAAGATATATTTTGGATACATCCGCAAGTGCAATGTTTCAGCCATCAACTGGACTGTTATAACATCAGAGCAATATGTAGCAGTGCATATACACAAAAAAGCAATAACCTTTACTTACCTATCAGATCTCCCAGGGCCCTGGTGGGGGCGGCTGGATGTGCTCCATGTGCTCAGTGTTCTGGCACATATTAATGATGTGTTAGTACTAACCTGCAGACTGACTGAGGAAGGCACAGACTGGTGCCGAAACGCGTCTCAACCCCCTGAACCTTCTCTTCCCCCCTTTTTTTAATATCCTCATGTTCTTAATACCCCTGTGTTTTACTATTTGATACAAATGCTAATAACATTGCCCCTTTTTAGCTACTTTTAGTATCCTCCTTTATTGTTACACATACTGTGAGGCTTTGGCATTTTTCTGGCATACAGCGAACCTCGGCCAATCCAACACGCATCACCAGGAGACCTATCCAGGAGACACACGCAAGATGATAAAGAGGTCAAAGTGCCCACCGATGAGCGGCACTGTATGCTAAGCAGTTGAGCCTGGACATTTAAGGCTCCAAAATTGGTGAGTGTGATTAACTCCTTTACTATACTGAATATCCTCTGGTTTGTGTTACGCTATGAGAGCGCCGTCTCTCTGCATCTCTCTTGTTTGAGGTAACCAAGGTGACAAAATGAAGGGTAGCGGCCACCCTCTATTTGGCCCAAGGCGCTTCAACCCAGAGCCTGGACGTATTAGGCTCTGGAAAGTGTAAATGTGTTTCTGTCACATATATTGCACTATTTATCCAGGCGATATTGCACTATATCCTTTTTCTTTCTCCCTCCACCTGAGCATTGGAACTGTATTAGGAGCAAAGGAGGAACAGCCGCACCAGGACACGAACAAAATTCAACTTGATATTCACAGTTGTTATTGACTTTTTTACAGCACTTAGCATGTGCTCTTTTGCTCATAATAGGAACTTTATGTTTGAATAATAGGACTATATTTATTGCACCCTTATTGCACTTTATTGTACTGTTAAAATTTGTCATATAGATTTGTGTATTGTCTATTAAGGCACCATTTGTGGATTTTTGCACTATGCACTGTATGCACTTTGCCATTGCATCTGCACTTTATGAATATTGCTCGCACACTGCTCACAGTTGCACTTTAATATAGGTCCTTGAACTGTATAGGTGTTTTAACCATTTATGCACAGTGGACCATTTTTGACCGCGTATAAACCCACCAGCTAATTCAGCAGCTGGACTCGCAATTTCCTATTGCGCCATTAGGAACCCACTTTTCTGTGTCTCGATTGTAACCCAGCACATTTGTTGAGAGTTTGTGCATTCTCCTTGTTGGCTGCATAACGTAAATACATCACTTATATCACTTACTAGCGCCTCCACCGATTCTCCTATCCTATCCTTATTTCAAACCGTTTGTTGTTATGGTGAATTTTCATATACAATTTATTTTTGCACTCTAAGCTTTGTAAAGCTCTGCATGTTGTGTGCTTGATATGATACTCTGCAGCCTGGCATGTTTTTATGTACAGGCTTTATTCCATGTTAGAACTATTTCTACAGTGTGTTAAGATTTAAAAAAAACAAATGGAATGCACAATGATGCTGCCTTCTTGTGCACCTTCTTGATGCCTTAGTCTCAGGTAATGGGAGGATCTGATTGAGTGCCAGAACACTGAGCACATGGAACATGCGGTCAGTCACACTAGAACTTTGAGCAACCTGAATGGTAAGTGAAAATTATTTTATATATATATACAGTTGTGTTCAAAATTATTCAACCCCCACTGAAATTGAGTGTTTTGGCCAGTTTGACATTGATTTTGATCATTCAGTCATCTTGCCTACAATTAAATCAAAGAGGCACGTGTAGGTCAGACAAATATAACATAACATTTATAATGAAATAACCACAAATGTCTTTTCTGTGCTCACATCATTATCAGTTTTATTCAACCCCCAAGTGATATTCAATCTTAGTACTTAGTACAACATCCTTTTACAGTTATAACAGCTTTTAAACGTGAAGCATAGCTTGACACAAGTGTCTTGTAGCGATCTACGGGTATCTTCGCCCATTTGTCATGGGCAAAAGCCTCCAGTTCAGTCACATTCTTAGGCTTGCGCACTGCAACTGCTTTCTTTAAGTCCCACCAGAGGTTCTCAATCGGATTTAAGTCAGGTGACTGCGATGGCCACTCCAAAATGTTCCAGCCTTTAATCTGCAACCATGCTCTAGTGGACTTGGAGATATGCTTGGGATCATTGTCCTGTTGAAAGGTCCAACGTCTCCCAAGCCTCAGGTTTCTGACGGACTGCATCACATTGTCATCCAATATCTCCTGGTACTGAAGAGAATTCATGGTACCTTGCACACGCTGAAGCTTCCCTGTACCTGCAGAAGCAAAACAGCCCCAAAGCATGATTGACCCCCCGCCATGCTTCACAGTAGGCAAGGTGTTCTTTTCTTCATAGGCCTTGTTCTGCCTCCTCCAAACATAGCGTTAATCCATGGGCCCAAACAGTTCTAATTTTGTTTCATCAGTCCACAGAACACTATCCCAAAACTTCTGTGGTTTGTCCACATGACTTTTGGCATACTGCAGTCTACTCTTCTTATTCTTTGGAGACAGCAAGGGGGTGCGCCTGGGAGTTCTGGCATGGAGGCCTTCATTACGCAGTGTGCGCCGTATTGTCTGAGCTGAAACTTCAGTACCCACATCTGACAAATCTTTTCTCAGTTCCTCAGCAGTCACACGGGGACTTTTCTCCACTCTACGCTTCAGGTAGCGCACAGCAGTCGAAGTCAGCATCTTCTTTCTGCCACGACCAGGTAGCGTTTCAACAGTGCCCTTTGCCTTGAATTTGCGAATGATGCTTCCTATGGTCTCTCTTGGTATGTTTAACATCTTTGCAATCTTCTTATAGCCATTGCCCTTCCTGTGAAGAGTAATCACCTCTTCTCTTGTCTTCCTGGACCATTCTCTTGACTTCACCATGTTTGTAACCACACCAGTAAATGTCTAGAAGGAGCTGAGTATCACAGTCATTTTAAAGCTGCCTAATTGGTGCTTATTATGCTTTATTGCTGTTCCGTGACATCCACAGGTGTTTTCAATACCTGATTAAAAACACTTGAATGAACCTCTGTTCTTCAGAGTGGTAGTCTTTAAGGGGTTGAATAATTGTGTCAATGAAGAATTCACAAAAGAAACATTTACTACTGTATTACAAAACCAATTGATGTCATTTTAGTTGCATATGGTTCTTTAAAAAGTCCTTGTAGGATTTCATTCTGAATACAATTACAAATGTACACTAAATTCACTAAAACCGTTTACAGCATTGGGGGTTGAATAATTTTGAACACAACTGTATATATATTCTTGGTGGACACACTCAGGGTCTTACTAAAAACACAAATTTTATTATAGGTGCTGTGATACAGCAACCACACAGGATACTCGGTCCCAGGGAAAAAACACAGGGCTAAATTACGATCCTAGCACTAAAACGCAGGCGCTAGGGAGGAAAAACTGCGCATGCAGTTTTCCCCCTAGCGCCCGCGTTTTAGCTCTAGATTACAATGCAGGCACTAAAAAAGATGCATGCATTGTTTGCGGGTGCTAAGCCCCGGGATGCGCGCAGCAGCGCTAAGCACAGCCGCGCGCATCCTCTCAATGGAGTCCATAGGCAATTCTTGTTGAGCCCTCATTAACTCCCAGACGCCCAGTCTGTCCCGCTCATTAAACTTCCATCACTCTGTCAGTCCCCCATCATCTCTTAGTCACCCTGTCACCCACCCATCAACCCACAGGCACCCTGCTAGTTCCTACACTAACCCGACTCCCCCTGACATTAGTTCCCATAAACCCTGACACTACAAAGTGATTTTTCCATAATTACACTGTCAGGAACCAATGACTTTTGGAAAATCACTTTTCATTAATTACAAAGTAAAAAAAACATTGGGAATGTTCAATATAGATATCAATATAGTAGTAACAATGGTAAGCAGGTGGTGCGATCTGCTAACCAAAAAGTGCCACAGCAGCTGAGGCTCCATGCTGAATCAGCTGGGGATCCGTGTTTCAAAGAGTCCCAGCCTTTCATACCATTTTAGCACCTCAACTTGTCATGCCTGGGGCACATTCTGGAGCCTGTTTGCAAGCAAATACACAAAATTCCTTTACATTGCTCCAGAACCAGTGTTTTTTTCAGCCGGTACAGAGGACTGGCCCCTATCGGCTGAGTACCAGTACCTACCGGCTGAGTACCGGGACTTTTTAAAAAAAATTGTTGCAGGAGGTCCTTAAAGGGTTAATAAAAGAGTATTTATTAGGACACGAAAAATAGTCATAATAATCACTGTTTTTCCCTGGGCGTGAGAGTACCCCCACCTATTTTTTCCAGAAAAAAAGCACTGTCCAGAACTAATTTAGTATACTCGATCATTGGGAGAAGCAGCAGGTGATTTTGAAAGTGAAGTATATTTGATCTTGGTACTGCAGGTGTTAACGGCTAATCTACCTCCTCTTGTCTCTAATGATGTTGTAGTTTACATTATGGAGGTTATTCAGAGAGCACCGAAATGTCGCCCACATTTCGGTGCTCTCTCATTTCCCGCACTTCGGGGAATCAAAGTTCACCACCCTGCGGTGAATTCAACATTCACCACAAGGTCCCCGGAGTGCTGGGAAAACCTGCCGAAAACCCACCAGAACCGTCGCAAAAAACACACCAAACACGCCAGAAAAAGCCAATGAGCTGCCGATCACAGCGCCTACCAAACGCTGGAAAAAGCTGCCAAGCAGATGAACGGGGTAATAAAAGGATAAAAAAAAAATATGCTTGAAAGTGTCAAAATAGAAACGCTGTTTGCAAAAAGCTACTGGACGAAAATGCCTGGAATTTACATATAAGATCTAATGAATGTTAATAAAAAGGGCTGTTACAGAAAAAATGATTTTAAAAAAATTGCCCAAAAAATCCTGAAAAATGCCTAAAAGATTCTAAAAAATAAATAAAGAGACTTTTTACTGCAGAATAAAATAAACGGTTTATTAGATATTGCATAAAACCAGGAATATTTTTAACATTGAAGGGTTTGTCTGAATAAACCTGCCAAATGAAACCACCGAACAGCGGGCACTTCAGCAACTTTTCACTCCTGTTCGGTGTTCTCTGAATAGATTAACCATTGCTTCTCTATGGGGGATATCACTGCCTTCGAACAGGCACCGTACTTGCAGTTCGCCAAAATTTGGCGAACTGCCTGGTCTCTGAATAGCCGAATGGTCCCCAAATTTCACCTGGGAAATTCCCTGCCTGGTGCCATTTTGGGGCCAGATCGGCTCTTTCTGAATAACCCCTTAAGTCAACATTCATTGAAACTGCAATAAATGGCTGATGGCATAGTGCAATTCAGATATTGCCCTGGGCAGCTGAGGGGCCCTCAGTACCTCTGTATTACCATCTTGCTGAGGACCCCTCCACTGCCCATAGGCAATGCCTGAACGGAACTGCGCCATCAGCCATTTGTTGCAGCTGCAATGAAAGTCGACTTACTGTGATCCCAGCCTCGCTCTGCCAGGTTCCTACAGGGATGGGCCTAGTCACAACTATGACCTGGATAGTTATGCCAATGGGACAAAATGAATCTAAGAAAGCACCCGTGTGTCCTACAATAATTTCCCTTAGAATAGGAGAGCATAGATTAACCAGCAAACCTTTGTGAAACACGTTTTAGGCTGGGGTCAGACCAGCGCACTTTTAACGTGCGTTCTGGCGCACATAATTACGGCCACACTAGCAGCAGATGACGGGCAATGACGGCCAATATACGATGTACGGCCGCACAAAAGTCTGGCCGTGCAACGCAAGTGGAATTTGAACGCATTTTTCTGAGAACGCTGAACCGCTAGTACTGACGTACTGAGTGCGCAGCTGCGGCATAGCGGCGTGTTTGCGTGATTAGGAGATGTCAGACACTGCTAATGTCCGGCCTACATAACGTCCAGACGCAAAAAGAGTTTTATTGACGATCCGTACAAAATCACGCCCGAAAATGCGCGTCGTCTGACCGTTTTTGCGCATTCCGTGAAAAAATACGTCAATGCGTTCGGACGCACTTTTTCACGTTCGCAGGGAAAAATGCTTTCGTCTGACCCTAGCCTTGGGATCGGAAAGGTTGAGTGGATAGTTATGTATTTACACATGTACAGGAAGTGATAAGTCAAATATTGGTTCTGTAAATTGGATGGTTTTCTTAGGATCTATGTCCTGCGGCTTTGAAGTTGTGCTAATCTCACAGCTCACAGGTTAAGCTTCAGCAGTAAGAAATAGCTGACTGCCTTTTTCCGCCCCACTGGAAACTTCAATCTGAGAGCTTTGTTTCTTTTTTAAAATATAAAAAGCATCAGAGCTTAAAAATATTTTTACCCTTGCTATGTTTTTCATTGCAGGTAAAAAGAAAAGAGAAAAAGTACAGGTTTATAACTTCTATTTGCAAAAATGATTTTGAGTCGGTAATGGGACTAAAGGAGATATTAAAGGGACACTACACACCCCTTTTATCTTATTAAAGTGGCCAAGCTGCATGGAGTGTCCCCCTTCCACCTCCTCCCTCCAGCCTCATTCTCTTGATATCGCTGTGTGAAGCGGAAGAGTTTCTTTCCCCCACACAGCTGTCACTCGGTTGATGCAATGTGAATACCCTGCATCCTGTAGACCAGTGTTTCCCAAACCTGTCCTAAGGACCCGCTGACAGGCAAGGATTGCCAAATATGTGAAGCGCAGCACAGGTGATATGATTTGCTGCTCAGTGATTGCAGGATTCAGTCTGCATTTCCCCAAGGTGATCCTTAAAACCTGGCCTGTTAGAGGGTCCTGACTGAGAACTGGTTTGGGAAACACTGCTGTAGACCATCTCAGGGACCAATGAGGTCAGCATGCTCTACGTGCTGACTTCATCCTGTCTCCAAATGCTCACAGCAGAAATCATTTCCGAAGTTGGCAGAGGAGGAATGGTGATACGCATGTGTGGCAGCATCATTCCATCCTTCTGTGTAGGTGCTGAGGAACTTGCATAAGAAAGTACAGTTGTGTTCAAAATTATTCAACCCCCACTGAAATTGAGTGTTTTGGCCAGTTTGACATTGATTTTGATCATTCAGTCATCTTGCTTACAATTAAATCAAAGAGGCACGTGTAGGTCAGACAAATATAACATAACATTTATAATGAAATAACCACAAATGTCTTTTCTGTGCTCACATCATTATCAGTTTTATTCAACCCCCAAGTGACATTCAATCTTAGTACTTAGTACAACATCCTTTTACAGTTATAACAGCTTTTAAACGTGAAGCATAGCTTGACACAAGTGTCTTGCAGCGATCTACGGGTATCTTCGCCCATTCGTCATGGGCAAAAGCCTCCAGTTCAGTCACATTCTTAGGCTTGCGCACTGCAACTGCTTTCTTTAAGTCCCACCAGAGGTTCTCAATCGGATTTAAGTCAGGTGACTGCGATGGCCACTCCAAAATGTTCCAGCCTTTAATCTGCAACCATGCTCTAGTGGACTTGGAGGTATGCTTGGGATCATTGTCCTGTTGAAAGGTCCAACGTCTCCCAAGCCTCAGGTTTCTGACGGACTGCATCACATTGTCATCCAATATCTACTGGTACTGAAGAGAATTCATGGTACCTTGCACACGCTGAAGCTTCCCTGTACCTGCAGAAGCAAAACAGCCCCAAAGCATGATTGACCCCCCGCCATGCTTCACAGTAGGCAAGGTGTTCTTTTCTTCATAGGCCTTGTTCTTCCTCCTCCAAACATAGCGTTGATGCATGGGTCCAAACAGTTCTAATTTTCTTTCATCAGTCCACAGAACACTATCCCAAAACTTCTGTGGTTTGTCCACATGACTTTTGGCATACTGCAGTCGACTCTTCTTATTCTTTGGAGACAGCAAGGGGGTGCGCCTGGGAGTTCTGGCATGGAGGCCTACATTACGCAGTGTGCGCCGTATTGTCTGAGCTGAAACTTCAGTACCCACATCTGACAAATCTTTTCTCAGTTCCTCAGCAGTCACACGGAGACTTTTCTCCACTCTACGCTTCAGGTAGCGCACAGCAGTCGAAGTCAGCATCTTTCTGCCACGACCAGGTAGCGTTTCAACAGTGCCCTTTGCCTTGAATTTGCGAATGATGCTTCCTATGGTCTCTCTTGGTATGTTTAACATCTTTGCAATCTTCTTCTAGCCATTGCCCTTCCTGTGATGAGTAATCACCTCTTCTCTTGTCTTCCTGGACCATTCTCTTGACTTCACCATGTTTGTAACCACACCAGTAAATGTCTAGAAGGAGCTGAGTATCACAGTCATTTTAAAGCTGCCTAATTGGTGCTTATTATGCTTTATTGCTGCTCCGTGACATCCACAGGTGTTTTCAATACCTGATTGAAAACACTTGAATGAACCTCTGTTCTTCAGAGTGGTAGTCTTTAAGGGGTTGAATAATTGTGTCAATGAAGAATTCACAAAAGAAACATTTACTACTGTATTACAAAACCAATTCATGTCATTTTAGTTGCATATGGTTCTTTAAAAAGTCCTTGTAGGATTTCATTCTGAATACAATTACAAATGTACACTAAATTCCCTAAAACCCCTTACAGCATTGGGGGTTGAATAATTTTGAACACAACTGTATTTAACTTCCAAGCGATACGCAATTTCCAAAGCATATGCTGCGCTATTTAAATACGCCACACAAATTGTGTAGGAAGTCCCTAGTCGAAGAGGAGGATTAGCTCGGCATAGGGCTGTCTGTAATGCAGGGCAAAAGGGGCAGTTGCCCCAGGCCCAGTCAGCTGCCCCTTGTAAACCATGGACGACCGCCACCGCCCTCATGTAAACTTACTTTACATGTTAGCGCTGTGATTCCTCTCCCCTTCCCAATATAGCATGGCCGTGTGACATCAGGAAGACGTCTCACGCGGGGTTAGAAGGAGGAGAGACCGCCTCCTCCCCTCGTCCGCTTGGGACGTCGGCGTTACGCAAGGGTGGCGGCTTCTGATGTTACCATGTCGTGAAAATATTCCAGGCTTGGGGCTTCGCTGGCGAATGGTAAACTCGGGCCCAGCAGGTAGTCTGGGCATCAGTGGGAGGTGAGCAGCCACATAATTTGTCAAAATAAATTAAATATTAAAACAACGCTATCGTTTTAAAAGTTGAATGCACTACACATTCCTGTGAGTTTTATTGCTGCGGAGCTCACAGATTGCACGTTACTGTGAGTGTTATTGCTGTGGATCTCTGTGATACACACACTGCACATTACTGTGAGTTATATTGCTGTGGAGCTCTGCGATTCACTCACATACTGCACATTACTGTGAGTTTTATTGCTGTGTGAGATCTGTGATATACACACACTGCACATTACTGTGAGTTTTATTGCTGTGTGAGATCTGTGATACACACACTGCACATTACTGTGAGTTTTATTGCTGTGTGAGATCTGTGATACACACACTGCACGTTACTGTGAGTTTTATTGCTGTGGGCGGGCAATAAAATGTTTGCCCAAGGTCCAATCAATATTAAAGACGGGCCTGACTCGACATCGTGGGGGAAAAAAAAGTATTTTCACCTAATCTAAAAAAAATCTATTAAAAATAAATAATTGGACAGAGCCTGTCGGTAGCATTTTCCCAATTATTTAAGGGGATATAAAGAGGGGAGTATTTCTTATTTTTAGTAGCGTCCCTACAAGCAGTGAATTGGTGATGAAGTGCAAGGGATTTTGACATTTTAGGGCAGAGAAGCTGCATTTGGATATTCCCTGCTCCTGCGTTCTTTCACCTCCATTATTGTGGATTAGAGGGCAGTGAGCAACCAAAATGTGTTTCTTGGGATCTCTGTAACAATTCAGCAGGTGCCACACATTGGGGCGTTTTTGAGGCCTTTTAGGTTTTACTTAGGAGTGTTCTAATAGGCGAGACTATGGCCATGAAAAGTTATGTCTGAAAACCATGTGCATCAATCAAAATCACATTTTAACTCGTGAAACTAAGAAAAATAAATTGTATTGTCTCTTCTGTTAAAGAACGAGCTGCTTCATTTGATTAGTGATGCTGCTATGCATTTTCTTTTTAATGAGTATTTGTGCTTCCATTTCCGTAGGTTTCAGATATAGAACCGGACCTGGACATCACATCTGTCTTCTGCAGAGGAGCAGATAAAGAAATCGCCGGGACAAACTGTCTAATTGTAAAATGATGTCACAATACTGTTCATGCAAGTTTCACTCTTTTATGCTAAACCTTTAGTGAGACCATGAAACATTTCTTTCAGACGAATTGACAATATCTATCTCAAGAAAAATTAAAAGTGAGTCTGGAAAACAACTGCTTCTACTGATATCCAGCACAATTACTTCACGTTAACGTTTTTACCCAAAGGAGGTGTTGACAAACATATTATTATACAGACATAAAGTATTTACCCATCAAATCTGCTGTCTGGGTGGAGTAGAGGAAACATCACTGCTCTCAACCGTGGAGACTGTGGAGACACAGGCTCGAATCCCGGCAAGAGCACCTCTCCAGTAAGTGTCATTATATACGCACCACCCAGGACATACTTGAAAACGAGAGAAATCTCAATGTATCCTTCCTGGTAAAATCCTTTCTCAAAACAAATTACCAAGAAATGGAAACATTATCCAAATGACTTCCTTTTCAGCCCCCCCTGGCAGTGCCAGAAGATCAACTGAAAGGAGGGGGGTGGTCCATTCTGACTCCTCTCCCTCCTGATTAGGAGGAGGTAAAAGTTAAAGACCAGTATCACTTGAAAGATGCCTGTTTTTAACCCCTAAGTCGCTGGGGAGCACTGAGCAGCCAGATCCTGGGTGCACTGAGCAGCCAGATCTTGCAGCCAGATCCTAGGAGCACCAAGCAGCCAGATCCTGCAGCCAGATCATGGGTGTACGGAGCAGCCAGATCCTGGGGAGCATCACGTAGCCAGATCCTGCAGCCAGATCATGGTTGCACCGAGCAGCCAGATTCTGCAGCCAGATCCTGGGTGCATTGGGCAGTTAGATCCTGGGTGTGCCAAGCAGCCAGATACTGTGGAGCACCAAGCAGACAGATCCTGCAGCCAGATCATGGTAGCACCGAGCAGCCAGATCATGGGTGCACCGAGCAGCCAGTTCCTGCAGTCAGATCCTGGGTGTACCTAGCAGCCAGATCCTGGGGAGCACCGACCAGCCAGGTCCTGGGGAGCACTGAACAGCCAGATCCTCTACAACAGTGGTTCCCAACCGCGGTCGTCAAGTACCCCCAACAGGTCATGTTTTCCAGATATCGGAAGCGCAGCACAGGTGATATGATTTGCTACTCACTGATTGCAGGATTTAGTCTGCATTTCCCCAAGGTAATCCTCAAAACCTGAACTGTTGGGAACCACTGCTCAAAAACAATAGACTGCCCTTTGGGCAGGCTTAACACCTGGTTCAATATATAATTATTTCAAGAGTGTCTCTTTTCAATAGCAGCTGTTGCAGGTGAATGGGTAGGTGGCTAGTTATGTCCCCAGACATAACGACAAATTATGTTCCTTCACTTTAGAAATTATGGAACATCGCCTCCTTTGTCATCAAAGTATTAAACTTACATCAGGTTTTTTTTATCAGATCATTTTGTTCATTAGTTCATGTGCATGAAGATAAAAGCATGAATATACTGTTGGCAGACGCACCACATTTGATAAAGGTAATTAAATCTACAATTAGTCAAAACCATTCTTTGACTAGTCTTTAAATACTCAGATACGCCTAAAACAGATTTCCTTATTCTGGCTAGAACTGACACAAAGAAACGAAAAAAATGAAATGTGACAGCTGTTGATTTTATCGTGTGTGTGTGTGTGTTTGTGTCAGTGGGTTAAACAACAGAAAAGTGAATTATATTAAATTAACATCCCATTCTCAACCATTATGTAAATCCACAGCATGATTATTGACGTATGCTAATAAATTGTGTAAATTAAGTAAAATATATATATATATATACGGTACTCCACTGTGCACTTTTTCAACATAAATCACTGGGAAAAAATGCTGTTTTTAATCTGTCATATAGGATTGTCTGACATCCCTCAGCCATTTCATACTTAAGTGGGTATCCGTGGAGGAAGAGAATCAGACACTGATTATTTACTTTGAAGATTATTTTTTTCTTCCTCAAATAAATAAAACAGATAATCTCTCTGATCCTTCTTTCAGAAAGACCTCCGTCCTAAACTTCACTGACGGAGATTTCCAAGGTGTCCGGTAAAAACAAGTGTTAATTTACAGAGGACACGGGGCGAAAATTCATGTTACTTCAAAGCTCTTGTGAAAGGCAGCAGGTCGCGAAACCCTTCAGAGTTGTTCAAGTGTCACTGACTAGTTTGTTATGTTGTGTCAGGTTTTATTAAGGTGTGTTGGATCAAACTGTCGAGGGAGACCTCTGCAGATGAAATCGCCTACAGACAGAAGAGGTGCGTATGATCTCGAAGGGCAGGGATGGGAAGGTTAGATTAAAAGTGGAAAAAACCCAAGACAAAATACACAAACAAAGACGCATTTTGGGAACGTGGATAAACAAAGATGTAGAATTGAGTCCAAGAAGCTCTTAAAGTAGGTTGTGTTCAAAAGCAAACAGATTGAGCCCCTGACCTTTTAAAGGGAATTTACAGAAAGGGAACACACAGTTCTTCTAATTTGTAGTCATTTTGCAGCTTCCTCTCTCTCTATATAATCTTATCTTTACACTGGCAGTAGGCCAAGAACAGGGATGAATAATTTACAACAGTTATTTTAAAAACGCACTGTTTTCTTTCCTAACACATGTTATTTTCCTCTATTGCATATGGTACAATATAATGATAATGTTTAAATAAATAGATGTTTGCATTTCCCATTTAAGGAAATGTTCTGTCTTTTGTGTGGACGGTCTTTAAACAGAGCGAGACAGCAAATACTGTATGTTTGGATGATACTGAGTTATGTCACCAAGACCCAATGAAGCACACAGAAAATCCAACTTGTGTTAACCCATTACTGATCAACAATTGTACATGTGAGTCACTTCCTTCATGCAAAGGAAATTAAATATCTTATTTCTCCATCTGGCTCTGCTCTGGTCAAATACCTTCAGCACCCAAAGGTCTGGTGTCATTGTGCTGCTGGACTCTTCCACGAAGACATGCTTCTTAGTTTTAGTTGACCCTCCCTGTAGCAGAACTGTGGCCACCAATGCAACAAAGCCACCCAATAACCTCACGTGTTCTGCCCAGACTATCTGGATCCATCAATGGGAATTGGGAAGCTCTTCCACTTCATTGTATCTGGTGGCCATATAGAGGTAATGCAACAATTTTCCTACTTTATCTGTTCATTCTTACATGGGAGCTCTCCTTGGAGGAGTCCCCCCCCCCCAAAATAACAGATGCTATTTAATGATGGTGTTGCTTGTAGACTGCTCTGTATAATGCTCCAGTATTGAGAGTTTCCCTTATATTCCTGCTTTTCCCCCTATCTGGTTCTCTTGTTTGCAGACTCAGTGCATGGCTACACAAATCCTCTCTTGATCCCCCACCTGATACAAAACTGATTCATGCATTCATGACCATATGTCTGAATAACCCAATAATGGGCCCTATTACATACTGAACGGTAACAGTAGCGTTCAGGTGAGTAAGTGTTACCGTCAAAATAAGTGACTTTAGGGCATGCCTCCCTTATTACCTTCCTAACAGTAAACCTAAAAAAAAAAAATCTGTTAACGCATCAGTGATTGTGCTAGCTTGCGGGAGCTAATTGTACTTTGCACACCCTATACTTAGGACTTTTGTAATACCTTACTTATCCTAACACTAATTACCTAAAATGGGATAGCCTAAAATTTAGCTATACCTAAAGCTGGTGCTAACTGATTCCTCTTTTGCAGAATCAGTTAGCACAGATAAAAAGACCCCCAATAAATCTGATACTCATCTCTAATCCAGCGGCAAGAGCGATGGCTTGATCCGCCGCTCCTGGCCACAGGGAGCAGAGTGAGACTAGGGACAAATAGTCCCCAGTGTCCCTCCGCAATCACTCAAAGGTGCTGCACAATCTCAGACACAGGTTTTCCCCATTTTAGCATCCCCATTTTAGCATCAATGAGGGAATAGTCCCGAATGCCTCTGGATTGCCCCTCTTGCTACTTTTCTGATTCCTGCGCACTTGAACTCTCCAACCAGGTCTACTTACATTGCTCTCTGCTTTAACATGGATCCTTCCCTGGCTGTAAAAACAATTTCCTAAAGTGAGGTGTGTTCAGTGTCTGTACCTCACAGATGAAGTTTGTAGTCTTTCCAGTACTAAGACCATGTATGCATGATTTTGCATTGTAAAACAAAATTAGAATACACAACCCTATTTGCATACTAAATGCATATTTGTTTAAATACCTGATCGTGTTTTCTCTGTGAAGAAATGGAATTTCTTGTGAAATCTCACTCCTGTTACACCACATTATTGTAAAGGAGGTAGTTATAAGTCCAAAAGGATCTCCCTATCTCTATCATAGGGATTTCCATAGGAAATCCCTGGGCAGCTAGGGGTTAATTCCACTATGGATGTCATTGCACCCATGCGCAATGTTGTCAGTGGACGGGGTGAGGCCCCTATGGCTTGTCTGACATTCAAGATGTCAGCCACCTCCGGGAGAGATCAGTTATCTGACGCTGGATCACAGACCGGCACCTAAAGGGTTAAAGAGAGGCTTCGCTGAAAAGGTCAAGCTGTGACCTTTGCAACGATGCCTCTCTTGAATCTGTCTGTTCTCCCAACCGGGGGAAGAGGGGGCCCAAGAACCCATCCTTTCATGCACTCCTCCGGGTCTGCCAGGGGATGTGCTGAAACTGACGTCATTGTGCCCATCGCAATTACGTCAGTGTGCCGGGAGGGGGTATAAAAGCAGGGTCTGACTTCAAGGAAGTGAGACCACCACAAGACCACGGACAAAGAAGTAAGTATTGAGAGAAAACCTCTGTTTGTGGGGGACGTCCTCTGCATACAGCAGGGAGACTCTATGACGTCTGCCACACTTCGTCCGCAGTGATAGGGTTAATATTGCAGGCCTTGTTTGTAAGTGTGCAAGGTAAAGGACACCATCTACAGTTTAGAATATTTCATCCCAGCAACATTTCGGTCAACGACAAATGAATACATGAATAATTAAAAATGGGCAAATTGCCATTATGTTATTCTTTTAACCATCTCAGAATAGCAATCTTTATGCAAAATTATTATCTTATCTTAGAATTTCAGACTTTACCTTGTTTCAAATAAATGTTGTAAAAGGATTTTTTTTTCTCCAAATGTTATTAAAAACCAATTCGGGTCTGCGGTTATTTTCCTACCTGGGTGGTGTTGGATGATATCAGTAGTATGTTCTAACACTTCATAGTATTCCTCCATTCGCAGCAGGCACTGGCAGTAGTTCAGGACTAAAGTGTTGATCATTTTTTCTAGCTTCATCCAAGGTACTTCCCAAGGCTTCTCCTGAAGGAACGACGTGATATATTAAATCAGGAATTCTACCATTATTATAAATCAGGAGCTGCCAGAGATGAGGATCTAATTCATGTTCTGCAATATATTTGATTGTTTCCGTCTTGGCAGTCTGTAAAGCCATTTTAAGATAAGCGCTGCTAAATCAATATTATTGTGACTGACTGTCAGAGTAGTGTTTACCGTCTACACTACTGAAAGAATAATGTGTCTATTTTCCAGTATTTGTTTGCCTCTTTGAAGATTGAATAGAGTTTCCCAATCATGCCGATTACTTGAAGAATAATTGCATTCCTTGTACCAGGGTAATGGTCCAGTGATTTATTTACTTCAGCGTAAATAAGCAGTGCTTGCATTATTAATCTAATTTTGTATTTGACATTGTTGGGTTTGGGTAAAAGGCTGTATGTGTGGGGGGGAGGGTTAAATCAGATGAATATCTGAGAAATTGCATTTATAATGCTGCAGTTGAAATGGTGAATTTAAAAGGATCAGGATAGTTAAGTGACGCTGAAATATCAGAATACTTGAACTCATTAGAGGTCCAGGCAACACACCCTTGATAACAGATGAACCTTGAGGTTTTTTTAAGTATTGTCAGTTATCAAACACATCTTTAATACTAAGGCCTCCCGGCGTCTGTTGCAGCGTTGTGACGCTTCGACGGGGCCGGCCACACACTGTAGCATGCACACGAATTGTGTGCGCTACAGCAGACGTGCTGCTTCTATTCAGAAAGAATCCCCGTTACGACGTGCGTTTCGATGGCGCTGCAAAGTGCGATCGATCGAGCCTTGCAGTGCTGAACGCACTAACTGCGCTCAGCAAGGTGGTCAGACAGGCATCAGAGTGGAAGGGATGTCCACTCTCACGGATGTTCCTTCTGTTCTGCAAAACGCTCAACTGTCCCTGGCCTAGATCATCCAAATCTACATTATGGGCACTCTGCAGGATAGCAACTGATTATAACTTACAGGGTTATTCAAAGAGCATCGAAATGGTCACGAAGTTGCACCGAACAGTGAATTTCCCCATACGGTGCAATTTCATGGCCATTTGGTTATTCAAAAAGCAGGTAATTTGCCAAATATTAGCAAACTGCCAGCAATATACGCTGATCTTCGGCGGCAGTGAAATTCCCATACAGAAGTAATGGTTAATCTATTCAGACACGGAACTGCACCGAAATGACAGTGAAATGCCCTGATGTTCGGTGGTTTCGTTTGACAGATTTAACCAGACGAATCCCATAGGTTTCAATGTAAAAAAAAATATCCAGTTTTTCTTAAATATTTATTCAACCGTCTATTCTTTTCCTTTGCAGCAAAAAGTCTCTCTGTTTATTTTTTTAGGCACTTTTCGTCAACTTTTTTTTCCAGATTTTTTTAAAATGGCAGGTTATTTTTCTGTAACAGAACTTTTTATTATTATTCATAGGACCTCATGTATTATTTCCAAGCATTTTCATGCAGTAGTTTCTTTGAAAATGCCTTATAAAAAAGTAGCATTTTTTTAGGGGGGGTTTTTACCACTATTCTTCGGCGGCTTGTCAGCTTTTTCCAGCAGCTGGTTGACGGTCTGTTCGTCGGGTTGTCTGCTTTTTTTGGATCGATTTGGCGGATCGTCGGATGCATTCGGTGGTTTTTCAGATCGATTCGGCGGTTTTTCAATTCGTTCGGCGGGTCGATTCACTGCACTTCAGGGACCTTGCGGTGAATGCTGAATTCACCGCAGAGTTTGCGAATTTATCTCGCCAAATTGCAGCGAATGGGAGACCATCGAAATGTCAGTGACATTTCGGTGCTCTTTGAATAACACTGATAAAGAATAATGGTACCATGATGCCGACATTTAACATACTACAGCATCAAGTGGAATAGTACACTATAGTCAGCAACATTGGCACTCCAGTCCAGGGGCCCTCTTTCACTGCTATCCAGTAAAAGGAAGACATCAAAGGAAAAATCAGGGTCTCGTACCGGGTCCACGGTACTGGGCCTCTTCCAACCCAACTGGTGTATTTGCAGCTCCAGTCAAACGTTTTGGGATCTACAAACAGATACTGGCAATTGCACCACTGGCAATGTCGATAAATCAGGATGCACATGTAGGGTCAATAGTATGTATAATATTACTTGGTTATCCTACATAAGCATTCAACATCAATCCACAAAATGCTTGTTATATGTGATTCCGCCTCCTGGTGCGTAACCATTCATTACACTTTACCTTATTATCATCATGATATGTATAGATAGAATAGTCTATGGGCCATATTACATACTTGTTGCTAACTTAACCAGAGCTGTTGTAAACTTCCCAGAGCCATTATAGCCTATGGAGGTTTTAAGGTTACAACAGCTCTGGTTAAGATAGCACTAAGTATGTAATATGGCCCTACATTTTTTCATATTTTTAAGGAGATTTTAAAAAAGAATAAAAATGGTAAATTGATTCAGATCGAAATTAATTACGCTTACACCTCTGGTCTGACCACTGAGCGGCGACAGTAACAAGTAAAAAGTGTAGAAAAAAAAAGAGGTGTTCACTATAGGTTGAAAAAATGACTAGCATAGCAAATATAACACAAACTTCTATAATGGAGATAGGATGCAAACAATGCTTAGCTCAGGTCTCAGATCTATTGGAAAAGAGATAACAATCCATGTTTCTAGTAGTTTTGTCATAGTTGTTCTTTGCTTTATAACTTGCCTTAGTTTGGATATTTTTCAGACAGATGACAGCTTCTCTGTATTTGTTGGTTGCCTCTTCATAGCGGCCCAGCTTGAATAACCTGTTGCCTTCTCCGTGTAATACAGGGACTGCCTTAAGCTTCTCATCATTGCTCAGAGCCCAGGTTTCCCTTTTGTACATACTAGGTAATTCAACCTGTTCATAATACAATGGATTCATTTGTTAAACAATGTATCTATAAAAGAGTCATTTAATAAAGCTGTGATTAATCCATCACTTAACCCCTAAAAACCTGAGAGTCTAAAAATTGCTATAATGTCGCGTGGAGTAGAAGTAACATCACTGCTGTATAACCATGGAGACCCAGGTTCAAATCCTGGCCAGATCTCCTCTCCAGTAAGTGTCCTTGGGCAAGACACCTAACAGTACATACTTGCCCACCTCACAATTTTGTCTGTGGAGTCCCTTTGAATGTGGAGAAGCAAGTCAAAATACCATAGAGCACATCCCTCCAAATACAACTGTATTGTCTCGACTTTATGAGAAGTGGATTCAACCTAACCACCAGGTCGCTGCTCTACAATCATGTAAAGACGACCTGATCCCACTCAGAAGACGCCACCAGCAAGTGTCCTTGGGCATAGATCTCATAGATAGTAAGTTCCTTTGGGAACAGGATCCTGCTGATTCGGGTCATCCATGTGTGGTATTCTAATGTATCAATCCCTCGTACACAGATCTTGTAAAGCGCTGCGGAATTTGTGGTGCTATATAAAGGATAATAATTATTATTATTATTATTGTAATCAGTTATATAGCGCCAACTGTATCCGCAGCGCTTTACAATAACCAAAGGGAACGAGATAACCGTATATATGATGGAAATAAGAGGTGTAGAGGGCCCTGCTCACAGGAGTTTACAATCTAGTGAGATTGGGGTTGAGGAAGACAAGAGGAATTTTACTAGATAGCAGGATCATGAGTGCCAGTGGGTTGGGAATGGTGGGGTCATAAAAGCAGCTTCAATCATAAGTGAGTGGATGAGCAGAGGGTTGAGTTGCATCATTGATGTGGTACTCTAATCTAAAGAGATGGGTTTTGAGGGATTTCTGAAGATTTGGGGAGAGTTTGATAGGGCAAATCATTCCATCGGACTGGAGCTGCCAGTGAGAAGTCTTGGAGGCGAGAGTTGGCCGTGCAGACAAATAACAGGAGGAGCTCGCCTGCCGACCGGAGTACTCTGGATGGGTTGTGCTTGCAGAGTAATGAAGACATGTAGGGAGGAGTTGAGTTATTGAGCGATTTGAATGTGAGCGTCAGTATTTTAAACTGTATTCTGAAACGTACAGGAAGCCAATAAAGGGACTGGGAGAGTGGGGAGGTATGCGAGGTGCGTCTGGTGAGAAAAATAAGCCTGGCACCTGCATTCATTACAGATTGCAAAGGGGCAATACGGGAGTTGGGGAGGCCAATAAGGAGCGAGTTGCAGTAGTCAAGTCGTGAAATGACAAGTGCATGAACCAGCACTTTTGCGGTATCTTGTGTCAGAAAGGGGCGGACACGGGCAATGTTCTTGAGTTGAAAGTAACAGGATTTGGTCACTGTCTGGATGTGGGGAGAGAACCTTTAGGTCAGAATCAAAAGTGAAACTAAGGCAACGAGCTTGAGGAGTCAGGCTAATGAGCAGCAACACTGGATAAAATGCATTTTTGAGGGCAGTGAGCATAATAGGCAAATGACAATACAATTCAGAACAACAAACTAGAGAGATCAGATGGATTTCTCATACAGAAATAAGACTTTTCCTGTGTAACGAAAACACAACATTAATGTAATAATTTTATTATTCAGATCATAATGTTTTGCTCTTTGATACTGTCAGAAAAAAACATGAGGTCTTATTCTCAAACAGCGAGTTTCCAACAAAAAAGGTCAAATGATACATTTCAAACTGGTTATTTCGCCATACATTTTGAAATATGGATGAAATTTGTTGTAGGTTCCCAGAAAATTCATTATGAGTGAGTAAACCACTAGTAGAGTTTAAAAATATATATAATGAGATTATTTACAGAATATGTTCTCCCCACATGATATTTTGCAGTAAAATGAACAAAATTCTCCATTACCTTTAACAATTCAATCACGAATATAAGAGGCTGAGGGTCTTTTTGAAGCTCGTCCAGGTCATCGTAACCCAAGGTGTGGTACGCAAACATATTTGCCAGGCCGCATGTGTGAATGTGCCAGTCTGTTGGGTCCTTCCCCTCGGCGATTCTCCGCAAGCTCTTGGAAACCAGTGGATATAATCCAGTGTGCTTGGCAAAGACAAAGAAAGAAAACTAAAGAAACCTTTTGTGAATAAGCTTTTCACAAAAATTTTAAATGGAAAATAAATGATCTTCCTTCTTTAATCTTCGTTTGTGAGTTCTGCTTCAAAATGTTTGTTTCTTTAACCCCTTAGTGACCGGGCGGTTTTACACAAATCCGTCCTTTAGTGACCGCTGCTGTTTTTACGTTTCTGCGCTGTTAGTGTTTAGGTCAAATTTTCCTCTTACTCGTTTATTCAACCCACACATATTATACACCCTTTTTCCCGCCATTAAATGGACTTTCTAGAAATACCATTATTTCCATCATATCGAATAATTTACTATAAAAAAAATATGAAATATGAGGACAAAATGGTAAAAACACACTTTTTCGTAATTTAATCCCCAAAATCTACAACCACCCAAAAAGACCCCGGCTAAATAGGTTCAAAATTTTGTCCCGAGACTAGAAATACCCAATTTTTACATGCGTTTGCTTTTTAACCCCTTCACTGCTGAGACAGTTCACCTATGTGCGCTGCGCTCATTCTGACCATTTTGTGCTAATTATTTTTAGATGACAGCCTAGGTCCTATTTAAGTAAACCCCCCCAGACGAAAAAAACTTTTAAAAAAAAAACATTTTTTTATTTTATTTAATTTTTTATTTTTTTTATTTTTTTTATTATTTCTTTTTTAAACCAAACCTGGTCATGTTTGGTATCATTGGAAAGGCCATAACCAGGCCTTTCAAATGATGTCAAATATGACCATCTAGCTGCCATGGATCGGGAGATATGGGGATCCTTAGGATCCCCTTATCTCTACATGGCAGCTAGATGGCTAACTGGCCCACTGACATCCTCACACATATGGTGAGGTTGTCAGTGGGTGGGGGGGACCTGGAGGCTTGGCTGACATCCAAGATGTCAGCCCCCCTCCAGGTTCGAATCGCGTTTTGGCGCCAATTGGTGCCGAAATGTGATCCGGCGGTGAAACAGTTAATGCTATATACCGCTGAAAAGGGGAGAATCTCCCCTTTTCAGCAGTGTAAAAAGCATCTCCCTGGCTGCAATGGTTGGGGAGATAGAGGGCTCCGAAGGAGCCCCCCCTCCCCTCCATTGCTTTGCTTGGGGGCGCCTGCTGATGACATCACCACGCAGCGTGGCGACATCATCAGCCTCGCCTACCCATGTAAATCACATGGGCAGGCTTCCTCCCTGCCAGATCGCCGAGGGATCCAGCGAGGGAGGTGAGTATCGGGCGGGAGGGGTATTAGGCGCCGCTGACGTACCCTGTACGTCCGCGGGTCTAAGGGAGACCCGAGGACAGGACGTACAGGGTACGTCAGCGGCCCTTAAGGGGTTAAAGGGGTGTCCTACTGAAATTAGAGTTCCCTTTTTGCCCTTACGTAATTGGCTAGAGGCTGCTGACAACTTTTGTCTATTTTTTAAATTTTGGGTGATTTTACTCACCTTTTGTCCCTTGGCGCACGCTGCTCCTCCTCTTTGGCTCAGTCTCTCCTGAACCCGGAAGTCCCTGAAACTTTTCTGTGCAGTTTGTGCTCTTGAGCAACTTGCGTAGCATAGGAACTGCAGATTGTGCATCGATACAGGACTTACGCACTTTATGTACGCAGGTTCCGCTGCACCTGCAAAGAGTTATGGATTGGAGCTGCGCACGCGTGCAGATCCAATCCATCACTACCCTTTGTAGACAGCTCACTAACACAGGCGGTCTCTGAGTTACGTCAGCACACTCTCTGCATGCTGAAGTCACTAGTGACCAATCTGATGACCGACAGTCAGGAAATTCAAAATTCTGCTGTTGTTGACACTGGGTGGAGTTGAGGAAACTCCTCCACTTCACCCTGTGATGTCACCAGATCAGGGGTGTTGCCCCCAGCACTGCACACATCCTGACCACGTTAAAACTATAAAGTGGTCACAATGAGTAGAGGGTCCCTTTAACCCCTTTACGTCCTGTTAGCGTCTATGGGTTGCATCCAGCTCGACCACCAGCTGGTGCACGGTGCGTGTCATTCGCTGCCACGTGATGGCTTGAACTCAAGCTGTCTGCCTGCAGCCAATGGTGTTTGAGGCACATTAGCTGCATAGGCAGGCTGGAGGAGGTGCCTCCTGCAGCGGCGTACTTGCATGACCCACCAGCATTAAGACCCACCCGCCGGGCACAACCCGACTGGCGGTAAGAGGTTAACTACTCACTAGTTCACAAACTGATGTTAGGTCAAAGGAACACCCACGATGCTGCAAACGCTCATATTTAACCTTTTCGTTGCTGAGTCATTTCACACCCTTAGGACAAACCTGTATCTAGTCATGTTAAAAAATTATACTTTATAATAAGAAAAACTATTTTTTTTGACCGAATGCATCCTGCACAGCATTCTAAATAGCAGAATAAAAGCATTTATTTAACTAAATTGTTAATATATTCATTTTTTATTCCACATTTAGTATTGCTTCATTTTGATAAAAGAAAAAAAAAAATAGGATTATCTAATTTTTTTTTCCCCACGATAAAATTTGAATCCCTTTTATCTGTTTGTAGCATCTATCAATTTATGTAGAAAAAGATTAGGGATCTGTTATTAGACTCAACCAGTTCTTCCCTTAATTTCAATGTGTGTAGTTTACTTATTATCCCATACCAACAGGGAAACCTGAGCCCTTGCACAAAACCACAATAAAATGAAGTTAGCAGTAACTACCAGGTGAGGAAACCCTCTTTCAAATAAGGATTTTATTTGATATTTCTAAAAAGAGGAGGGACCCTAACAACCCTAGAATCCAATAATATATCTAATCCAGTAAAGTGTTTAGTATGCTGGACATATCATTCTTTTTGGAAAAAAGCAAGCAGGATACTATCATATACCTCCCTTTTGTATCACAGAGGGCAGCACCCACCCCCTCTTAGCCTGCTTCATGTGCCAATGGCAATGATAGGCAATCACTGTTGCTGCTGTGATCTCCTGATAGAAAGAAGTGCTTCTCCTCTTTCAAACTGGGGTATGAAATGATTATGGGCGTTCTATGAGCAGTGGCATCACTAGGTGTGATGTCACTTAGTACTAGGGATGTGCGTTTCGGAATTTCGGAATTTTCACGAAATTTCCCGATTCGTGTCTTCGGATTCGGCTGAATTTCCAAATCGGTCAGACCCGAAAATCGATAGATCCGAAAAGTTTTCCGAGTCGAAACGAAAAAATTTCAGATTTTTCGAATGGACTTGAAATGTGTCAAATCGAAATTTATTTTTGCTCTATTCATGATTTCGGTTCCATTCGTGATTTCGGTTCCATTTCGGTAATTCTGGAAATCGTATATTTAACTATTAACGGTTATATCGCTGATTCTGTAAATTTTGTATTTGTAAATGCGTATCACTTGTTTCTTGTGGCATTCGGGTCAGTTTAGCGTTTTTTAAATCGTTTTGTTCATTTTTTTTGTTCCTTGGCTTTCATACCATTTTAATATGATTAAATAAAGTTTTGAAATGTATATTCAATTATTCATAAGAAAAAAAGGATCTTTATTTAATAAAAAAAGACACGATAGAATCGCCAGAATTATCGTAGACACTTTGAAACGAGGAGAACAGACATTCCGAAAAAATGAAAATTTCCGAAATTTCCGAAAAGTCGATACAAAAAACGAGCAAAGTGACACGAAAATACGAAAAATGGTCGATATTCCGAAAAAAAAATGTACACGAAAAACGAGTCGAGCCGAACCGAATCGAAACAGAAATCGGTCGAAACGAGCCGAATCGAAAAGTTTAAACATCCGAACAAATCGAACCGAATCGAACTGAAAAAAAAATCGGTGCACAAGCCTACTTAGTACGGTAACTCGTGATGTCAGCCCACCCTAAGACCACCTCCCATTCCAAACCAAATAGTATTCAGCTCCACAGGAACATCTCAGTCTCTGGTAGGGCAACTGGCGCAAACAATCAACTATGGGTGGCAAGGCACTGTCACTCCGGGATAAAGTTTTGGACAGGCACAAGTCAGGAGATGGATACAAACAAAATCTCAAAGGCTTTGTCAGTCCCTAGAAGCACAATGAAGTCTATTATTAAAAAGTGGAAGGTATTTGGTACAACACAGGCCCTTCCCTGGATCAAGACGTCACTCCAAACTGAAAGAGACAGGATGTAACTGGTCAGAGAGGCTGCCAAGTGGCCCACAGCAACCCTGAAGCTGCTGCAGGAAAAATATCACAAATTCTGCACAAATGTGGCTTGTATGGGAGGGTTGCAATAAAAAGCCGCTCCTGAAGAAAGGCCACATGCAGTCACGACTGAGCTTTGCAAAAGCAAACCTGGAAGATTCTGAGGCAACATGGAAAAATGTGTTATGGTCAGATGAGACTAAAAATGAATTTGGCCTCAACACAAAATATGCCTGGAGAAAGTCCAATACAGCTCACCATCCAAATAACACCATACCTACAGTAGAGCAGGGAGGTGGTAATATCCTGTTATGGGGTGTTTCTCTGCAGCAGGCACTGGAGCACTTGTCAGGATAGATGGAATAATGGATGGGGCAAAATACCATCAAATTCTTGAGGAAAATCTGCTGCCCTCTGCCAGGAAGTTGTCAATGGGAAGAAGGTTTACCTTGCAACATGACAATGACCCAAAGCTCATAGCAAAAATTACCACAGTGGTTGAAGGAGAAAAGGGTGAATGTCCTTGCATGGATTAGTCGGAGCCCAGACTTAAACCCCACTGAATATCTGTGGAATGATTGAAGACTGCAGTCCACAAATGGTCACCATCAAATGTCACTGAACTTGAGCAGTTCTGCAAAGAAGAGTGGGCAAATATTGCACGGTCTAGATGTGCAAAGTTGGTAGAGACATATCCCAACAGACTAACGCAAAGTTGGTTCAACAAAATACTGACACAAAGGGGTGATCCTTTTTCCAACTCAGTGATTCTGTTTTTGAATTGTCTTTATTTTTGTCTGACATGGTGGGGTTATATCTTTCACTTGGATGATATAAGTTGCACTGAGTAAATACAACTAGAGTAATCAAAAACTGTCAGGGTTACTCAGAGAGACGTGAAAACCAGGAGAACTGGCAGGAGAAGGGAACAATCTAGACTAGTGTTTCCCAAACCTGTCCTCGGGACCCTCAACCAGGCCAGATTTTGCAGATCCCCTTGAGGAAATGCAGACTGAATCCTGTAATCACTGAGCAGCAAATCATATCCCCTGTGCGGTGCTTCCAATTTCTGGAACACCTGGCGAGGCGGAGGGTCTTGGGGACAGGTTTGGGAAACACTGATCTAGACCAAATAGACGATTTGGAAAGTGAGATAAATGGGAGAATTTTTTCTGGTTTGGCTATTTTGATCTAGAATTTTCACTTCTCCAGTCATTCTCCTGAGTTTCACCTTTCTTTGAATTTGTGTGTCTGTCTTTATTTCAGGCTGCAAAGCAACAAAATGTGATTATTTGCAAAGTGGGTGATTCTTTTCTATACGCACTGTAGAAGCAAATACTCAAGGACTCCTTCCCAACCAGACATGTGTGTAACATCAGCAATGTACACCATGCGACTGCCACCGCAATCCTCGGAAGGATTCACACATATGTGCTGTGATTGGAAAAAAAATGACTATTATAACCACTTGCTAAGACTGGAAGACTGTACGTCTGGAAGATTGGATGTCCTCTGTTCTAGAAGTAGAAGACAAGGCACACACCACATCTGGAGAGTTGTGGTGCTTTATTATTATTATTATTATTATTAATTTATAAAGCGCCAGCATATTCTGCAGCGCTGTACAATAAGCACAGTACAGACAGGGTTACAATACATTGAACAACATTTGACAAACAGTACAGGAGGAGATGAGGGCCCTATTCCCGTAGGAACTCACAATCTGGGAGGGTTGGGGTTGGAAACAGGAGGAGAGGACTGTAAGGTGAGAGTGATTGATGGTTGCGTCAGTGAGTTGGGTGGTAGGCTTCCCTAAATAGCAATGTTTTCAGGGAGCGTTTGAAGGAAGAGAAGTTAGGGGAAAGTCTGACAGCACGAGGGAGAGCGTTCCACGCATGATGAGAAGTGTGTGGATGCATTTTTGGTCTATTTCAGCAGCCATCATTGGTTCCGGGTCCTAACAAAGGTTTAGCCTAAAAATGTACAATATTAACATGATTTTGTAGCAATATGCAATGACCATTGTAAAAAAGGAAAACCTAAAGCACTAATAATTAATTTTTAATACAAGTTCCTTGCAGCAGAGTTATTGTTCACCTCAATGTTTATAAATGATATCATCACACCAAGTGCTTTTCCGTTAATTGATGGTGTACTCAGCCATGTAATTTGTCTAATTAGTTATATTCATTAGCACCCTGGGAAGAACTTTAGATTATTTAGTAATGCTCTTTTTTTTTTTTTTACGTCTGGCAACTATTACCTGTGTCTGAAGAAACAAGAAACAGATATTGCTAATCCCCCCCAAAAATAAGGAAAAAAATCCTTCTCGACCCCAGAATGGCAATCTGATTATTCCTTGGATCAAGCAATGTTTACCAATTTAGTAAATCTTATAACTATAAATATTATGTATTGGCAGGAAGTCCGCCTATTCATATATATTTTATATTTGATTATATACCTGGTTATAGCTGGAGAGAACATGTGTTCTACATGATGTTGTTCATTTTCTGATGTCTATCCTGTAAAATGAATGGGGTGCTGCTGGGTTTTTTTGGTGCACAAAATACACTTTATTCTCTCCAAATATCATATTTTTTTTTTTTGTCCATTATTTTGGGGCAGTGTCATTAATGATAATAATTATTATTACATTACTATTAAATTAGTGGTTTAATTGTTTAAAACCATTGCAATACACCCAGAGCCTTATTACACAGTTTTAGATAAAATGTAGATGGTAAGCAAAGAAAAATGCACCTGCATATATTCCTTACGTCTCCATTTTACCATAGCTATTCCAGGATAGGCCCTTTGTTAGCACCTAGCCCCAGAACGAAACGCAGTGCAAAGAGATACTTGTAGCAGAAATGCACGTCAGGGTGAGTATCAGCTCCTGGAGTCCTGGAGGCGCAAGCAAAGATTACTTCCGAAACACAAATCACCAAAAATCCGGATGAATAGTGTTTTGTTTCAAAACAAATCGCAAGCGTCTAGAAGTTATCTTATCATCAACCTTGGAACAGGGCCCCATGTTTGCGATAAACAGTAAAGGTTAGTGAAAGAAAAATATTTATTTATTTACACTTTATTTTATCGAGAGCTCTCAAGTAAGTTGAAGAAAGGAAATGCAGTCTACAGCATAGGAAGGGTTATTTTACAGTGAGAACAATAAAGCTGTGGATTCTCTGCCTGTTGAGGTGGTTGGGTTTGTACAGACAACGACTGGATGACTTCCTGCAAAAACAGAATATTAAAAAGGTTATTCAAAGAGCTCCGAATTGCTGGCGAAAGGTAATCAAACGTTGAAATTCAGCGTTCGGTTACCTTTCCTGGCCATTCGGCTAACCAGAGAGCAGGCAATTCGCCAAATGTTGGTGAATTGCCTGCACATACGGTGCCTGTTCAGTGCCTGTTCGAGGGCAGTGAAATCCCCATAGAGAAGCAATGCTTTGGCTATTCAGAGAACAAAAACCAGCAGCGAAAAGTTGCCGAAATGCCCTGCCATTCGGTGGCTTGATTCAACAGATTTATTCAGGTGAATCCCATAGACTTCAATGTTAAAAATATTCCCGTTTTAATTCAATATCTAATAAACCGTTGATTATAATATTCTGCAGTGAAAAGCCTATTTATAGATTTTTTAGGATCTTTTAGACATTTTTTGGGATTTTTTTGCAAACATTTTTTTTCTAAATCATTTTTTCTTTTTTCTGTAACAGCCCTTTTTATTATCATTCATTGGACCTTAAATGTAAATTTCAGACATTTTCATTCTGTACTGTAGTTTCTTTGCAAACAGCGTTTTACTTTTCAAACATTCAAGCGTACTGTTTTTTTCACTCCATTCGTCTGAGTTGTCAGCTTTTTCCGACGGCTGCTCTGCGCTGTGATCGGCAGCTGCTCGGGTTTCTCCAGGGTGTTCGGCCGAACATGCGGTGACTTTTCGATTCTCTTGAATAACCCTGTAAGGGTTATACTATTTAATATGTGGGTAAAAGCTTCTTGATCCAAGAGAAATCTGACCCTATTATGGGGTCAAGAAGGATTTTTTTCCCAGTGTGTTGCATATTGGCGAGCGCTTCAGACTGGGTTTTTTGCCTTCTTTTGGATCAACAGCAGTAGGTGCTGTGTGAAAGGCTGAACCTGATGGACTCATATAGTTACAAGCTGAAAAAAAGGATATGAGTCCAAGGATGCTTAAACAATACCGTTTACGTCCTTGTCACTTTGGCCATGAAATTTCAAATCCATATTTCATTCATCACAATCCACTGATCTCTGACTAGAAGAATAATTAGCAAACAATGTTCCTTTTAACATTTGGTTTTCGGAGCGCGGCGAGAACAAGACACAATTGTATAATATAAAAAGAATCGGCTTCATAAAAACGGTAACAGTTTTATGCGTTAACATGGCTCATTGTAGGGGAAAAAGCTTATTATGCAGACCGCTTGTTCCATGAGGTGATTCAGAGTTCTGATTTACTTCTCAGCGTGTTTGCATCCACAGAGGACAGTTCTGCTCTTGTAATGCTATTCCAAATAATAGACTATAAGAGGTAAAAGAAGGTTATAATGTATGATGTAAACAAGTCACAGATGAAATACCACCCGAGACCTAGCTATTTCACAAGCTCCAGGGACACAAACTCATTTTGGATGTGGATGTATTATTCATCGTGGCTGCTTTTGGTTGTAGGTATTTAAGTTCCTATGAGCTCTATTTTCTCCGAGGCTCCAACTGATCTTATTGCACCTGCACAATCTGCAGCCTGCAGGTTGTCGGCAGAAGGTAGGACGTTCACCGCCATATGTTCTGCATTCGATCTTCACAACCAAAAGACTATTATAATCCTCCTTTGCAAATGACGAGCCTGCAGTTAAATGGGTTTAGAAAGCGACCCCGAAGAACCTGTCATTGAGCAATATTCAGAGAAACTCTGGAAGGTCAAATTGTAAAATATGTTTCCCCTGAAAGGGCGGTTTGTGGTATCGTAAAATATTCCATTATCAGACTATAAACTACACTGTTCATAAAATGGCTTCCAGTAAAAAGGGACAAGTTATACTTTTATTTCTGAAGGAAAAAGGACTGTATTTTGGACTGAAGGAAACTGACATTGACAGTGGAAGAGGAAGGCCACCGGATTTTATGGAAAGTAATATAGAGGAATGAATTTATGCCTAATGAAGTCCACGGACCTGTATTTTATAGAAAGAAAATATGTAGTGGATGGGGACGTTATATAGAGGAGAGAAAAGGAGAACCTTCAAAAGGCAGGACCAGGAGGATAACCCCTTCACTACCATGATCGAGTACACTTGGACTTCAAAAGCTTCTGCAGGAGCCCAACACCAAATAAACTCAATCTGGACCTATTTCGGTTATATTCTGTGAATGACAGGTCTGCTAACTGGATCAGACCTTCGGAGTGATCGTTGAATGTGGTGGATCAGCGGAAGCCACATGTCTAGGAGTCAGGGGGCATAAGTAAGGAGCAAGTACACAGTTTAGATACTAAGACAAAATTAGAAACAAGCACAGAAAGGAATACTACACCAACTACTATACTTCAATACTGGAGCAAGGAACAAGCATCATTTCATAGTAGCAGGCCTGAGGGGTCTCATGCATATCTTAATAAAAACCAGTGACATCATCAGAGCACACCACAGACTAGCCAACATTTAACTGGAGCCCAGCCAAGAACTGGGGGACCCTGGCTGACCTAGCATTCCTTCCCGAAGACCCTATGCTGAGGAGGTAAACCTATGCAGCTCATGCCTGTAGGCAAATCGAGAGGCATATGACACCCTCAGGTGAGGCACCAGCCTTGTACCGGGCTATAAAAATATGAGTGACCCTCAAGCGATGCGCAGGTCCCTCTGTTTGCCGCTGGGTGGATGCACCCATAGAGCGTCAAGTACGTCCCACTACACACCATCCTACCAACAGCCCTGACAAGGAAGGATTTTCATTTTTTGTAACTGAAATTTGTTTTCAAATAGGCTTCAGAATGGGCACCCAAGTTTTCAGAATCTCAGACATGTCTGTCGTGGTACTGAAGCTGTTTGAACAACTTGGAGTTCTGTTTTTCTTTCATAAGAGCATGGACCGTCGGGTGTATTATTACACATGTAGTAGTGCTTTCTGGAAAACAGGGGGAGCCTTTTGAAACAAAACACAGAGGTTATGGTTTACTTGAATGGCCATTAAAGTGTAAGCCCACCCACCAAGTCACTGCACCTCTGGTCAGATGAGTCCTAACCTGGTTGATATATATTTATGCCCTCAACAGGAACAATTCCACTTTGGGATTAAAAAAGAAAACACGGAAAGAGGCAGCAGCAACAACAATGACCTGGCTGGGAAAACAACAAAATATACATATATGCATAAAAAATGGTTTCACACCTATTCCTTACCAGATCATTTTTGCTGCTGCCTCTTTCTGTGTTTTCTTTTTTTAATCCCAAAGTGGAATTGTTTCTGTTTAGGGTATAAATATAAACCCACAAGTCTCTCTCTTGGCTGAGAAACAGCACGAGGATATGTAGTTGCTTAGAAAGCAGCTTTTGGTTTCATTAGGTTAGGACTTACCTGACCAGAGGTGCTGTGACGTGGCAGGTGGGCTTACACTTTAATGGCCATTCAAGTAAACCAAACCTATGAGTTTTGTTTCACATGGAGCTACAGTGGTGAGCGCAAATGACAACCTTTTTCTTGTTATGTTTTATACATGAAGTGGGATGCATACTTCTGGTCTTCCCAGTAGGGATGAGCCGAACACTCCCCGAGTTCGGTTCGAGCCCGAACATCCCATTTGTTCGGGACCGAACCTGAACCCGAACCCCCATGCAAGTCAATGGGGCTGAAAATTCGTTTTTTTAAGTGTGCCCTCCAAGAGGGCATATATGCTACATATTTGCCATAAAAGGTGTATGGGGGTCCGGGTAGTGCCCTGGGGGACAGGAAACAAGGACAAAAAGTTTTAAAAAAAACATTTTTAAAGGGACAGTGAGTTTTCCATGAAATAAGGGTTAAAAATAAAAACAAAAAATTCCTTCAAATATCGTGCCTAGGAGGTCCCCATAACCTGCCCGTGAAGTGGCGGATTTCTAGGATGTATAGAAACACTTAAAAACAAAAAAATGACGTTTCATATGACGATAAATGCTTTTCCTTTAATCTATCCATAAACAACTGCTTGGGGCGGCAGCCTGTATGAAAAGACATTTTAGGACGCGCAGAAAAAGTTTATTAAATTTATGGGCTAAATTATTATGAAACTTATGCAGGCTTTGGATGAAAGTAACAATAGGTGCTTTAAAATTGGGCTTTTAGCGTCGGCAACAGTGCCGTCACACCGTAACCCCTCTGAGGATATGAATCTGATACAGGCGTCAATGGCAGTGCACCCAGATATTGTGCCTTTAGTGCCAGGCATGCAAGTACTATCATACAGTAACCCCTCTGTGGTATTGTGGAAGAGTGCAGGGGTGGACCATGCGGTCCTATATTAAAAAGATATGAATCTGGGAATGGGCGTCAGTGCACCCAGATATTGTGCCTTTAATGCCAGGCCATCAAGTATCATCATACAGTAACCCCTCTGTGGTATTATGTAAGAGTGCAGGGGTGGACCATGTGGTCCTATATTGAAAAGTTTTTGATCTGGGGGTAATGGGCGTCAGTGCACCCAGATATTGTGGCTTTAATGCCAGGCCATCAAGTATCATCATACAGTAACCCCTCTGTGGTATTGTGGAAGAGTGCAGGGGTGGACCATGCGGTCCTATATTAAAAAGATATGAATCTGGGAATGGGCGTCATTGCACCCAAATATTGTGCCTTTAATGCCAGGCCATCAAGTATCATCATACAGTAACCCCTCTGTGGTATTGTGTAAGAGTGCAGGGGTGCACCATGTGGTCCTATATTGAAAAGTTTTTGATCTGGTGGTAATGGGCGTCAGTGCACCCAGATATTGTGCCTTTAATGCCAGGCCATCAAGTATCATCATACAGTAACCCCTCTGTGGTATTGTGGAAGAGTGCAGGGGTGGACCATGTGGTCCTATATTGAAAAGTTTTTTTTTTTTAATGGGCGTCAGTGCAGCCAGATATTGTGCCTTTCCTGGCAGCAAGTGCCTTCACACCGTAACCCTTTTGTGGTATTGTGGAAGAGTTCAGTGCTGGAGGTTTTGAGAATGCAGAAGAGGACATCCCCTATCTATTCCATTACTTCAGCATCAGGGGATTGATAGCTGCTGATCCAGGACTGATTCATTTTTATAAATGTCAGCCGGTCTACAGAGTCGGTGGACAGATGCACTCTTTTGTCTGTGACAAAACCTCCAGCGGCACTGAACGTCCTTTCGGAAAGCAAGCTAGATGAAGGGCAACCTAGTAGCTGCTTAGCATATTGGCTAAGTTCTGGCCAGTGATCCAATCTAAACAACCAGTAAGCCAGTGGATCATCTGCTGGAAAGGTATCCAGGTCTGCCCTTGTCCCTAGGTAGTCCTGCACCATATGGTGAAGATGCTGGCAATGGGTGCCTACATTTGATGTCCCTGGGCTTCGAGGACTAAAAAAATTTAAAAATGCATCAGTCAAGTGGCCCTGGCCTTCACCGCTATTCCTCTGATCACCTGCAGCCTCAGAAGCACGTGTGTGAGCAATTGGTAATCTAACAGTGCCTGGAAAGGTGTTACACAAGTTTAGCTTTAGAGCATCCTCAAGTTTTGTCATCCTGTGCTTCCTCTGTGCGGGCAGGATGAGCTCTGCAACTTTCCCCTTGTATCGTGGATCAAGAAGGGTTGCCAACCAGTAATGATCCCTCTCCTTGATAGCACGAATCCTGGGGGTCCTTTAGCAGGCTTTGCATCATTAGGGAGCCCATGCAGCGTAGGTTGGAGGTGGCATTAGCTGCCGAGTCTTCCTGGTCAATGAGGATGACCGTATCATGCACTTCCTCCTCCCAGCCACGCACAAGCCCTTCTGTTTCTGGGCACACAAAACCCTGCCTTGAGGAATCCCCACCTTCAATGCCCCCACTACTTAAATAGTCCTCCTCATCCTCATCCTCCTCCTGTCTGATCTGAGTAGGACCCGCTGGAATGCTGTCTGCGGAAAGACTGGGGCCTTGAGAGCTAGGGAAGGCCTCCTCTTCCTCCCGCTGCTCTGCCTCTAGAGCCACATCTATAATTCCCCGCAGAGTGTGCTCCAGCAGGAACACTAAAGGAATTGTGTCACTGATGCATGCACTGTCCCTGCTCACCATCCTCGTTGCCTCCTCAAATGGTGACAGTACAGTGCATGCATCCTTGATCATCAGCCACTGCGGGGGGAAAAAAAACAAGTTGACCTGAACCTGTCCTTGTGCCATACTCACACAGGTACTCGTTGATGGCCCTCTGCTGCTTGTGCAGACGCTGCAGCAGTGCTAATGTCGAATTCCACCTGGTGGGCATGTCACAGATCAGACGGTTTGTGGGAAGGTGGAACTCTCTTTGAATTTCTGCCAGGCGAACGCTTGCTGGGAATGACCGTCTGAAGTGGCTGCAGACTTTTCTGGCCTGGATTAGAAGCTCTGGCAGCCCTGGGTACTTGGTTAGGAAACGCTGTACACCAGATTTAGGACGTGTGCTAGGCATGGTACATGCGTCAATTTAGCCTTGCGTAGGGCAGAGAGAAGGTTGCTGCTATTATCGCAGACGATCATTCCCAGCTCAAGCTGGCATGGTGTTAACCATCTCTGCACCTGCCCCTGCAGAGCTGACAAAATTTCTGACCCGGTGTGGCTCCTGTCCCCTAAACAAACCAGCTCAAGCACAGTATGGCATCTTTTTGCTTGAGCCATTGCGTAGACCCTGTCAGGCATGGGTTTAACTGCCACTTCGCCAGAGACAGAGAAGGAGGAGGAGGAGAAAGAGGTGGTGGTGGTGGAGCAGAGAGACCTCATACAAGTAGCTTTCTGGAGGCGTGGTGGATGAACAAGCTCCAGCACAGAGCCCCATCTTGGATCCCTCCCAGCTGCAATCAGAGTTACCCAGTGTGCCGTGAAGGAAATGTAACGACCCTGTCCATGCTTGCTGGACCACGTGTCTAAAGTGACATGCACCTTGCTGCTGACTGCCTTTCCCAATGACTGGATAACATTGTCTTCCACGTGCTGGTATAGTGCTAGAATGGCCTTGCGTGAAAAGTAATGGCGTTTTGGAACCTGCCACTGTGGTACAGCGCATTCAGCTAATTCACGGAAGGGAGCAGAGTCCACCAGCTGGAAAGGCAGCAGCTGCAATGTGAGTAATTTTGCTAAGCTGGCATTTAGACGCTGTGCTTGGGGATGGTTGGGACTATATTTTATCTTACGCTGCAGCAGCTGCGGCAACGTAATCTGACTGCGTAAATCTTCAGCTACTGGGATGATGTCACATTGTGAGGAAGGACCTGCTGGTACATCCATTACTGTAGCATCATCCCTGTCGGTGGAGGTTGTAGGCAATTGCATGGCAGGACATACAGTGTGGGTAGAGACAGATGAGGAGGAGGAGGACCTATGCAAAGTTTTGCCCCAACGGGATGTGTGGCACTTGTTCATATGTCGCCTCAAGCGCGTGGTACCCAAGTGTCCGGTGTTTATCCCACGCTTCAGCCTCCTCTGACATAGATTACAAATAGCAACGGTGGTGTCTGCTGCACATCTTAAAGAACTCCCAGACAGCAGAGTTCCTGCATGTGTTCTTTGAGACAACAGCGCTCTGCACCGGAGCAGCTCTGACATGTGATGCCTTGGACTGGCTAGTGCTACGGTTGGTCACAGAGGATGTTGTGCCTCGTGTTTGCTGTGCCTCCTCCTCATCCCCCTCCTCCTCACTTGATTCCTCAGTTCGATCTGGCACCCAGGTGGAGTCAGTGACCTCATCATCATCAATGTCATCTTCACCCCCTATCTTCTCGTCACTGGAGCCAACTTGGCAGTATGCTGCAGCTGCTGGGGCAACATGAGTGTCAGTTATTTGTGTGTCATCACTGGCACCCCCTTCCTCTAGGTTGATTATACTCCCTTGCTCAACCTCAGATATTGAATCAGAGCACTGTACTTGCTGCGCATCCTCAAGCAGCATGTCACTCTCATTGTAGTCAAACAATTTAGACTCCTCCGTGTGTAATAGCGAGGCTACGGCAGGAGTAGCTGTGGACATGGAGGCTGCATTAGATGTTTTGGCAGCTGAGGTGGACTGTAAAGCACTAGAAGCCTGGCTGGCAGAGGACTCGGAGGACTTGGATGGCCTGGTTAGCCAATCCACCAAGTCCTCTGTATGTTGCTGCTGCTTAAGACGGCCAGCACCAGTTAGAAAGGACAAGCGTGCCCCTGCAGAGGATGCACCACGTCCAGCACGACCAGAGACACAGCCTCCCGACACAGGGGCTGCTTGCCCTCTTATCTGTGGTTGGGAGCATCTGCCTGTCCTTTTTGTTCTTTCAGACATGGTGAGTGATATATAGATTAATATATACAGAACTCTGATTCAACTCTGGTATAAAGATTTAAATAACTCTGGTATAACTCAGTGAGACACACTGATAGCTGGCAGCCAGTGACAAGAGACAGATCACCTTAATTCACAAATGTTTTAAATAAATTAGTGAGCCCCAAAATACAGCGTGGTACTTTTTGTATGACGAGACACAGATCACCTTAATTCCCAAGTGTTTTAAAGAAATTAGTGAGCCCCAAAAAAAATTGCTGGCTGTGTGACGAGACACAGAAGATCACCTTAATTCTCAAGTGTTTTAAAGAAATTAGTGAGCCCCAAAATACAGTGTGGTACTGTTTGTATGACGAGACACAGATCACCTTAATTCCCAAGTGTTTTAAAGAAATTAGTGAGCCCCAAAATACAGCGTGGTACTGTTTGTATGACGAGACACAGATCACCTTAATTCCCAAGTGTTTTAAAGAAATTAGTGAGCCCCAAAATACAGCATGGTACTGTTTGTATGACGAGACACAGATCACCTTAATTCCCAAGTGTTTTAAAGAAATTAGTGAGCCCCAAAATACAGCGTGGTACTGTTTGTATGACGAGACACAGATCACCTTAATTCCCAAGTGTTTTAAAGAAATTAGTGAGCCCCAAAATACAGCGTGGTACTGTATGTATGACGAGACACAGATCACCTTAATTCCCAAGTGTTTTAAAGAAATTAGTGAGGCCCAAAATACAGCGTGGTACTGTATGTATGACGAGACACAGATCACCTTAATTCACAAGTGTTTTAAAGAAATTAGTGAGCCCCAAAATACAGCGTGGTACTGTATGTATGACGAGACACAGATCACCTTAATTCCCAAGTGTTTTAAAGAAATTAGTGAGCCCCAAAATACAGCGTGGTACTGTTTGCATAACGAGACACAGATCACCTTAATTCACAAGTGTTTTAAAGAAATTAGTGAGCCCCAAAAAGATTTGCTGGCACAGTGACAAGACCCAGAAAATCACCTCAATTCACAAATGTTTTAAATAAAGTTGTAAGCCCCAAAAATCTTGCTGGCACAGTGACAAGACACACATCACCTAAATTCCCTGATATTTGGTATAAATGAGACCCAAAAAGACTTGCTGGCACAGTGTGACAAGACCCAGAAATTCACCTCAATACACAAATGTTTTAAATAAAGTTGTAAACCCCAAAAAAATTGCTGGCACAGTGACAAGACACACATCACCTAAATTCCCAGACCGGCAGTAACAACACACACAACTATCTCCTTTGAAATCTCCTCTGAAATGCGTGCAGAAGTGCTGCGTGGAAACCTTATTAGTGTGCTGCGGGACTTAGCTCTGTGAGCCCATGATTGGGCAAAATTTGCCCGATCAGAACTCTGAGCGGTGACTGGCATAGTGTTCAACCAGTCTTGCACCAGACCTGTGGTCAGGTGCAAGGCTGTAGCCAATTACGAGCTTCAGGCAGTGGGAAAATGCATTGTGGTCCATTGTGGTCGAACATGCGGCGAACACCCGTAAATGTTCGGGGTTCGAGATCTGCTCGAACAGACTAAGTTCGGGTCGAACCCCGAACCGTCCGAACCCGAACAGCTCATCCCTACTTCCCAGTCGCCCTGGTAGGGAATAGGCGCAAAACCATTTTTTTCTGCAGAGGGAGTCCTTTGCCTGTCAAAAAAATGTATTTTCTCTACTATGTATGTATGAGTGGTATATAAATGTTTATATGGTCTGTAATGGAAAGTGATTTTCCATAAAACCAGAGGGTCCTGGCAGTGGTTTTGTGGTTTGTGGTTTTGTGAGTAAACGTGGTGCAATAAAGGAGGTATGTGGAAGGAAGAAAATGCATATGGAGAATATGGAAAAAGAAAACGTGGGAGAATGTCATAAGATGAAGAGTGGTGGTTATTTAACATGATGTCTGGCCTCTTGCACAGCTGTCATATGACATAAAGGAGGACAATATATGGCATTAATCATAATTCAGCCCCCACAGGAGAGTATTCTTATGTATTTCAAAAATAATGTAAAAAGGAGAAACATAAATATATTTATAATGACTCTTTAAATATAACTACACTTGTTCAGAAAAAGCAACATTATTTACCAGTGAGTAATCGTTATTTGTAGAATGCTGTCTTGTAAATGTCATGTAAGGTCACGCTCTTTATAAAGGAGCTTTAGGTGTAAATGCTGAAGATAATTGAAGCCATAAAATGGTATTTAAATAGTGACCTTTAAAAAACACCCATTTCTTGGAATCTGGATTACAGGTTTATTAGATGAAGAATGCTGACCATTCGAAAGCTTAAAACCCTGTATGCCTGCTAATAAGCTTTTAAAACAGATATAAGTAGCACTTTACATTAATGAAGAACGAGTCACGAAAAAGGTTTATGTATTTTTTATGCTGTAACTATAACGTGAAGACACTTTTATATCAAGAACAATCATTTAGATTGTGTAGGGAATCATACTATTATAAAATGTGGGTAAAGAATAGAATATCTCTGCAAAGAGAATCAGAAAAATGATTGATCTTTAATGACACACAACAAAGAGTGAGCTCTAAAAAATGATGTCATCCAATATATATAGAAACAAATGTTTTCGGAATTATATTAAAACATTAGATTCCATGTCAATAGAAATAAGTGGAGTTTAAAAAGGACCCCCGCACCAACATGAAATGACAGGCTGGTGTTCCATCGACAGGGCTGTGTCTAATGATATATCATGCCACCCTTGCTTTATCTCTTTTTGTGCACTTTGACTGTGAAAACTGCTGCAAATCTGACAAGAGCAGAGCTGTAAGATATGTGAAAAATGCTATTTTTGAAAAGGTAATGGAAAACGAAAGACTTAGAAAAGTGATGTTTATAAGTACTGTTCAAAGAATCGTGAAATTGAAAAGAATAAATTACAGTTGGAAACATTCTGTGTATAGAAGCAACATTGTGTTTATTGTGTCTAAATGATATATTGTTGTGTGGCGTTAGAGAGTTTTGACTATTATTTAAGCTAAGTGCTGAATTTAAAAGAATGGGAGATGCAATTGTACCAAACGGCAGATTCTGGAAAGTGAGCTAAATTCTCTAAAGATTGCTGCTGTATCTAAAATTGAGCCGCAAAATCTCACAAGGAGTTCGCAGCTCAAAAATATTTACTTTAAAAAGATACTGTAGCCACCATTACTACTTAGCAGAATTGTTGAAGAAATCCAGCACAACTAGGTATATTAGAAATAAGGTTTATTCATCACCAACAGAACAGACGTTTCGACCTCACATAGTCAAGTACTAGACAAAGACCTATGTGAGGTCGAAACGTCTGTTCTGTTGGTGATGGAATAAACCTTATTTCTAATATATCACGTTGTGCTGGATTTCTTCAACATTTCTGCTGTCTTGAGGCCTTGGAGTGAGGACCTCCTCCAGCTGTGGACCTCATTGAGTATATGAGTACATCTTCTGGACCATTATTACTTAACCTTAATTAAATGGTCATAGTAACAGGAGCCTGTCTGCCGGTCCTTCCCACTCTTTGATCTTGCATGGAAGGGCACCAAGCTATTTCCTGCAGTAGAATGTCTGGTGCATGAAACTGTGTAGAGGAGGAGGACACGTTGAGGTAGGCTAAAAGGGTATATTTCCTCCAGCTGATAGCTTAACAGATCCTGTCAATATCACAACCAAGCCCTGCTTGCGTCTCGGATGTTTCGGCAGCTTACTGTAAATTAATGGCTCCTATACTCTGTATTGGAGTCATTAGTTTGCACCTAGACAGAAGAACCAGGTCGGGATCATCCTGTCTCCGAAACCGCTTGCAGGAGCAAGCTCTGAAAATACAGTAGCCATGGGTTGGTGCTGCATGTGCGAGTTGCCCGTTCAGCACTGATTCATCAGTCTTTCAAGCACTGGCCATAAACCATCACTTGCCAGACTAGGTGACAGTTTATAGGGATCGATACTGCATATGCGTGAGGTGTTACCTAAGTTGCTCAATTTACAGAAATAGCATTTTGAACCCCTGGAGTAGAAGAGGTGGAGGAACCCATTGCCGCTAGACACAAGGTGAGTATTTAACATTAACTAAAACAATTATTTACAAGGTAAAAAGAGGGGGTGTTAAATTTTAAAAAAAGAGTCTTCCTTTAATTAAGGTACTCACTGTGACATCACACCAGAATTCAGCCACTTCTCCAATCCTCATTGAGGCTAGCAGCATCTCCCAGACTTCCAGCTTGAACATGTTTCCAATTATGATTTCCATCGGAACTCCAACTTTCTTACTGTCATCAATAACCGTCCCTTCATCATCACATTTGATCGTGCGGAAATGGAATGTAACCTGAGCAGATAAGACAAAAGAAACAATGTTTAAAAGGTTAAAGCAACAGAAAAAAACATGTATGCTGTATATGCATGTAATATATATGTATAAATATATATATAGTGACAGAAGACAGGGTATGGTCCTGGGAGTATTTTGTTTTCCCAACACTGTTGCAATGTGAGCTGGAGTCTGATTACCCCAGGGAAAATGTGTGCTACTAAAGGGCTCACATAGATATATGTGGTAGTTTGGGTCCCTGGGGTGGAGCACTTGTAGTGTAGGGTGGGCAAGTGCTCCACACCCGCAGTTTGCCGGTAGCCCAGCAGGTTATAAGTCAAGATTAGGGATTCATACAAGGGAAAAACAAAGCACATATAAAATATCAGCAACATAAAATAAACACAATAAGGACATTTCTTTTGTAGTGGTAGTGTCACTTCAATGTCGAGACACCCATTGAAGAACTAGTATACTATTACACTAGTATAATGGTAATGAAGGGGTTAAATTCATCCACAACAACAAATATCTTGTTGCCAGAAAACACATGGCATTTCAGACTGACACTGAACATAGAGATGTAATGTGGAATTCGGGCTACAACTGTAAAAACAAACAAACAATAAAAAGGATTTGTAAAGTTATTTAAATAAAATGAAAATAATTCAAATAAATTGAAATGTTCATAAAATGTTGATGTGGCCATGAATCAGAAAGGTAAGAAAGGAAGGAACATTTGTTTTATTTTATTTATTTTTTATTTTGTACCAATTTGTTTTGTTATGTTCTTGCGGTTTCTATAAATCTATGATTATGTTTATTGTTGACTCTGAACATAAAGGGGAGAGTAAAAAAAAAGACATCCTGCAAATTTTGATGCGTACGATATGCGTATGAATTGTTTCTTTTATCTAAAAACACCTACAAACTGAGCAAAGTGCTTTGGCAGGAGTGTTTTGTTTGCAATATCTCGCTATCTAGTGCAGTAATGATTCAAGACCTGCAATGATTTACCGTACTTGTAAGTGTATGTGGCATTTGTAAGATTATACCGTTTTAGAGCCATAATCTCAGCATCTGATATTCTGCTCTTGGCTATTACTCTTTCACTACAGTTAAATCATTTTTTATATCTTATCTATGTTTTTGGGAACATTCTGACATATTATTTTACTTTTCTGGGTGCAATAAAAAGCCTCTTTATTTCAGTCTCACAAACCTCTACGTTTTATGAATCATTTAATTATTTTTTTATGTGCTACTTAGACTTTATTTAGTACTCTATATAAAAACATCCAAACAACACATCCAGGCAACAAGAAATATTTTATTTTGTAACACATAACAATGCTGGTTTCACTTAAGAATACAAGAATGATGTCCATAGTATAGCCTCTATTAACCCCTTCCTGAAAAAGGTCATACCCATTACTTTGCGGGTTACATCACAATAAGGACCTCCGATGTACCGATACAACCTGATGGGGATCATGTCGCATCTGCCTCGCGCAGCAGCACTACAAGATCGCTGTGCTGTGGCCGTTGCCAGGCTGAAAGTATTTTCGGCCGAGCTCATCCTACATTGTCGACCCTGAATTTTCATTTCGGTGCATCACTAAATTGTATAGTTAAACCGCCAGGCAGCGACAGGGAAATTGTCCCGTAGAGAAGTGATTCAGTTCGACAGGCGAATCCCATAGGATTCAAAGTAAAATTATATTTTCAATTATTTTTTCATTTTATTTAACCATTTTTTTCTTTTCATTTGCAGCAAAAAGCCTTTTTATTTATTGAATTTTTTGGGTATTTTTTTAAGTCGACATTTTTGATTCCCAATTTTTTAATTTATTTATTTAATTTATTTATTTGCAAAGTATTTTACCAGGAAGGATACATTGAAATTTCTCTCGTTTTCAAGTATGTCAATATACTGTTTTTTTTTCCTTCGCTGCCGAACTGAATTCCTGCGAACGCTGTCGGAGACATAAAGGGAAGTCTGGTGCTGTCCCTGGTGCTGAAAGGGCTTTAATAAGCCCTTTCAGCACCAGAGACAGCACTGAAGAAACCCGCATGCGTTCGGCAGGAAGTTGTTTTTTTTCCTCTTCAGTTCGGCGGCCTTCCCGTCTCCCGGTCTGGGTCCTCCATATATTCGCTGCCAGTGGACGACCCAAATCATTCAGGATCTTTGAAAAAAGTTGTCCGTAGTCAGACAGCCAAGTCAGTCGTCCGACTATGGGCCCAGTAGATGGCCAGCCATAAGTATTACCTACCATGATGTGTTGCGCTTCCAGGTCGCAAGCCTTACGCGATCTCGTACTTGCGGAGTGATGGCGAAAGGAGACTGGGAACTATTTGTCCCCAGTCTCACGCTGCTCTTGGCAACAAGAAGCGTCGGATCGGGCCACTGTTCGTACCACGGGATGCGAGGAGAGTATGGGATTTATTGGGGAGGGTTTTAGGGGCTGCTAAATGATTCTACAAAAGTGCAACCAGTTACCACCAGCTTTTAGGTGTCGTTAAAATCGTGGCTTGCACATTGTTGCGGTAATTAGCGCTTGCACTATAATATACTTACTTATCTAAACGCTAGTGATTGCATACCTTATACTTAACATGGAGAGGGCAAAGTACAGTAAGCTCACAGAAGCTAGCGCAGTCAGCGATGTGCTAATGGATTTTTCACGGGTTTAGCGTCAGGAATGTAATATGGGGGCATGCATTAAAGTCACTTATACTCAGGGCAGCCATCAGAAATGATGGGGCCCCTTACTAAACCTCACGATGGGGCCCCCCCATGGCACTCCATCAACCTCTAACAGCTTTTCTCCCCCTTCAAAAAAAAAAAGGACATAAAATAGCACCACAGCAATAAAACTCCCAGTAATGTGTAGTGTGTATGAGCGTATAACAGAATTCACAGCAATAAAACTCATAGTAATGTGCGGTGTGTATGAACGTATCACAGAATCCACAGCAATAAATCTCACAGTAAGGGGCTGTATATGATGGCCTTTGGGTCTGGGTCTGGTCCCTGGGTCTGGTTTGGGCCTTGGGGTCTGTGCTCTGGGCCTTGTGGTCTGGGCTGGGCCTGGTCCCTGGGGTCTGGTCTGGGTCTGGGCCTTAGGGTCTGGCCCCTGGGGTCTGAGCCCTGAGTCTGGCCTGTGGTCTGGGCCCTGAGTCTGGCCTGGGGTCTGGTCCTTGGGGTCTGGGCTCTGGGCCTTGGGGTCTGGGCCCTGGGTCTGGGCCTTGGCCCTGGGGTCTGGGCCTTAGGGTCTGGGCCATGGGTTTGGGCCTTTGGGTCTGGGCCCTGGGGTCTGGTCCATGGGTTCTGGGCCCTAGGAAATGGGCCTTGGGGTCTGGGCTGGTCCCTGGGGTCTGGTCTGGGCCTTGAGGTCTGGTCCCTGAGTCTGGCCTGGGGTCTGGGCCCTGAGTCTGGCCTGGGGTCTGGGCCTTGGGGTCTGGGCTCTGGGCCTTGGGTCTGGGCCTTGGGGACTGGGCCCTGGGTCTGGGCCTTGGGGCCCTAGGGTCTGGGCCTTGGGGTCTGGTCCCTGGGTCTGGGCCTTGGGGTCTGGGCTTTGGGGTCTGGGCCCTGGGGTCTGGTCCCTGGGTCTGGGCCCTGGGGACTGGGCCTTGGGGACTGGGCCTTGGGTCTGGGCCTTGGGGTCTGGTCCCTGGGGTCTGGGCCCTAGGGTCTGGGCCCTAGGGTCTGGGCCCTGGGGTCTGGTCCCTGGGGTCTGGGCCTGGGCCTTGGGGTCTGGGTCTGGGCCTTGGGGTTTGGGCCTTGGGTCTGGGCCCTGGGTCTGGGCCTTGGGGTCTGGGTCCTGGGCCCTAGGGTCTGGGCCTTGGGGACTGGGCCTAGGCTGGGCCCTGGCTCACCACTCCGCTGTTTTCTTTTCTTCTGTCTTCTTTTCTTCTATCTTCCTTCCTTCAGCTCTTCTTTTCTTCAATCTTCTTTTCTTCTCCTTTTCTTCAATCTTCTGCTCTTCTCTTCTTTTCTTCTGATCTTCTGTCTTCTTCTTTTCAATCTTCTTTTCTTCTATCTTCAGCCCGGGCCCTCCGTCTCAGGCGCGCAGCTTCACTGAGTGGAGGGGGCGGAGCCAAAGCAACGTGCTTGGGAGGCCCTCACACGCTGCTTGGCCCTGCCCAGCCAGGAAGTGAAGCTGCCAGGAGCCGGAGGAGACACAGTGTCTCCTCCAGCTCCTGCAGCAGAGACACAGCTCTGTATTCGGACTCATCGAGTCCGATACCGGAGCTGTAAAAGGGCGACGACACTGCTGACGGGGGCCCGGGATCCCCCCGGGTCCCGGCAGCCCGGGCCCCACCGGGCCCCTTACGGCAGCATGGGGCGTAATGCCCTGATGGCGGCCCTGCTTATACTAGCGGTAATACTTACTCATATGAACGCTCCCTTTAGCGTTCACTATGGAATACAGCCCCAATTGTTTTTACAACAAATAAAAAAATCTAATTTATTAAATAAAAAACTAATTTATTTACAAAAATCGCCACTCTCAGGCATCAATTTTTTTTATATTGATCAATAAAAGTGATTATGAAAAAAACATATCCACTGTCCTCTCTATATGACTCTTACCTCTTGCCTTGGCAAAAATCACTTAACACAAAACAGAAATTAGATTAAATAAAAAAATCAAATAATCACTGGTTCTACAATGCAGAGGATGGCAATATTTAGGCTAGGGTCAGACTAACGCATTTTTCGCGTTGTCTGTGAAAAAGTGCGTTCGAACGAATGGACGCATTTTTTCACGGAATACGCGATAGCGGTCATACGATGCGCATTTTCATCCGTGATTTTGTACGGATCATCAATAAAACACTTTTTGCGTCTGGACGTTATGTTGGCCGGACATTAGCAGCGTCTGACGTCTCTTAATCATGCACACATGTTGCTAGCGGACGTAGCGCACTCTGTACGTCAGTACTAGCGGTATAACGTTCTCGAAAAATGTGTTTGTTTGCCGCTTGCGTTGCGCAGCCGCACTTTTGTGCGGCCGTTCTTCGTATGCTGCCCCGCATTGGACGTCGGTTGCTGGTAGCACGGCCGTGATTAAGTGCGGCTAAACGCACGTTGATACTGCGTTAGTCTGACCCTAGCCTTACTCTCTCCTCCCGCTGTTCACTGAAAAACTCTAACACTAAATAGTTCCATAGGGATTATTCAAAGAGCACCGAAATTTCACCAAATTTCATTCAGTAATAAGGTACCACTAACATTCATGACTCTGAATTCTTCCTTTAGCAGCTCTTCATTACTGGCTCAAGTAGAATAGAGCCCTTGGAATCAGGCCCATAATGTCTTCATGCACCTGGCATGTCTACATTTCCAGGCTCCCTGTTTTAACACAGCATTTGTAAAATCCCGCTGTTGGTAAACACTCTGATAAAGCACAGATTCCATGCATTTTGGATTTTTAGAGCAACAGGCATATAATTAGTAATATAAAAAGAAACAGCAGTCATTAGCTATCCCACCATCTGTTGAGATGTTTAATCCTGCACCGCCATCTCATAATACTCAGGACATGGATTACACAGGCAGATCCATGTGTGTCTAAACAAAGACAAATTGAAGGACAAGATAGATAGTACAAAGATACATTTAGTCAAAATTCTATTCCTCCTAAATAAATAGCACTCATTGTTTTAAAACGCATTTTAGAAAAGAGATAGTGTTATTATCCTTTACTATCTCCTATTGTTCTGTGTGTTTAACTTTATGTATATTTGTTATTCTGGCTCTCCCATTGTACTGCGCTACAGAACTTGTTAGCGCTTTATAAAAAACTTGTAACTGTACTTGCATGACGGCAATTTTCTGTATTATACATAAAATATGTGCGTTTGCAAAAATAAATGAACATTAAACCCTGGTCCAATTTTTTTTTTCTTACACTACATGGCTTCCTTTTATTTTTTTTCCTGGTGTTTTATGGCTTTTTCCACCCAAAAAAAAAGTCTATTTTTGTCCACCGCCGCAATAAAAAAAAAAAGCACCTAGTGCGACACCACTTTCTGTTCAACAGCAGAACTGCAGTGCTCCTGCTCTCCTGTCACATAACTCAGGGCTGACGCGATATAAAACTTACCTTTGATCCGGTGAGAAATTTAGGTATGTCCCCGGTACCCCCATGATAAATTTTCTTCCTCACACCTTCCGTGTTCAAGCGTACAAATTCCTCCATTGCGAGCGGCAGGTGTCTGTCTCTGGGTGACTATGGATTTGGAATGAAAGATTAACCTTTATATAGGGATGAAGGAAAATGAACAAAGCTGCTTTGAAGGCATAAGACCTGAGGATTGAGCAGTCTTAGAACGACTAGCCGGCGTTAGTCAGGGATCTTTATGTAACCAGTCTTTTAATGTTGATGCAGAGTGTTCTAAGGAATAAAAACAGAACTTCTGTAAAAAACACACTATAAAAATAAAGTATTTAAAGTATTTATCCATAGGTGAAGTTATTTAAACAGTCGTATTAATAATAAATACAGCTTACGTGATTCTAGATTTATCATTTGATATATTTGTTAACAATAGCAACAATAAAATACTAAACTCATTGCAGTAATGCAGGTATAATGTTCAGATAAAACCTGGCTGTCCCAGGATGATTGGATCTATATTGATATTAGAAAGAGCCGTACAGAACAAACAAAGCCATATAGCGAATGCGTTGCACTATCAGGGCTATTCAGAGAGAGAGGTGAAAACCTTGAGAATTGCCAGGAGAATGAACAATCTAGACCAAATAGCCAATTTGGAAAGTGAGATAAATGGGAGAATTATTCTGGTTTGACTAACAGGGTTATTCAGAGAGAGGTGAAAAGCTGGAGAATGCCCGGAGAATGGAAAATTCTAGGTCAAAATAGCCAAACCAGAAAAATTCTCCCCTTTATCTCACTTTCCAAATCAGCTATTTTGACCTAGAATTTTGCATTCTCCAGCCATTATCCTGCTTTTCACCGCTTTCTGAATAACCCTGCTAGAATTTTAATTTCTTCAGTCATTCTCAAGGTTTTCACCTCTTTCTGAATATGTATGTATGTATGTATATATTTGTTTTACTTAGATTTCTTTGTGCTGCTATTCCCTCCAGGGAATACAGGAGAGATAAGCATTCTATTGATTATTATTTTTTCCGCACGCGTGGAACTCTGAATGGATATATTTTACACAATATCTTGTATCATTCTTCTGTAACTGATATAGAGTTTTATAAACAGGGGTCAAGTCCTGCAGGAACACTTGGGAACGCAGTTCCTTCACTATTTTAGCAGGAGTAACATACAGGGTTATTCAAAGAGAATCGAAAAGTCACCGCACGTTCGGTGACTTTTCGTTCTCTTCAATACGGTGCGATTTGGCAATCCCATTTCGGCAACCCTGCGGTGTATTCAGCAAACACCACAGGGCCGTCGTAGTGCAGGGAAAAGCCGCCGCAAACCCGATGAACACTCACTGCAAAACCTGGCAAAGGCACACCGAAACCCGCAAAAACATCTGGATTAACCCCGCCGAACACGCCGGAGAAACCCGAGCAACCACCGATTAGGGATGGGCCTAGTGTTCGATTCGATTGTGAGTTCGAATCGAACATCGGCCGTTCGAGTGTTCAGCGACCACCGAAACATTATGGGATGTTCACTGTCTGTTCGACCGCAGACATTCCATAATAAAAAATTACAGCAAAATGTGTACACAGTTCTCCTAAATGTACCAGCAGCTGCTGGTACATTTAGGAGACCTGTGGCTGCAGCCCCCCGGCCCCCGTGCCTGTTCCTCCGGTCCGGTCCGTCTCGTCTGCTCCTCCGTCCGGCCGGCCGCAACTCCTCTGCCCCACGCCTCGTCTTCATGCTGACTGAGCCTTGATTGGGCAAAGTCCTGCACCTGACCTGGACTTTGCCCAGTCAGGGCTCTAATTCAATATTGAGCCCTGATTGGGCAAAGTCCAGGTCAGGTGCAGGACTGAGATTTGGCGAACTGCCAACTCTCGGGATAGCCGAATGGCCAGGAAAGGTAACCGTACGCTGAATTTCAGCGTTCGGTTTCCTTTCGGCCACAATTCGAAGCTCCTTGAATAACCCTGTTGGTTCCCTTTTGGCTGATATACTGGGAAGCTGCAATACCTTTCTATATAGACACAATTTTATAAAACTGTCTATATTTAAGGGTTTTCCCTGGATTTAAGTACATTGGAAGGCATGGGAATGACAATTTTTCAGTGTTTCCCAGAGGAATGCCATTCTCATGCATAAAGAAGCGCTGCAGCTGCTGCAGCTCCCATCATTCTTTGAGATCAGCATATATAGAAATGTTGGTGAGTTCCCACACTTATTTTATTAGAACTTGACCCCTGTTTATAATCACTGGTTGCACCTAAGGGGGGGGGGTTGCCAGTTCCAATACATTTGAAAGCCATAATGATATCTGACTTGTGGCAACAAATAATGTCTGAAGAAGAGCTAACAGGATTATAGGGGTGATTCACCATCTCCTGCAGTTTACCATTATTGCAACAATTGTGGAATCAACACTGTTGCAACCACAATAAAGTTTGGAGTTCAGAAAGAAAAATTGAAAACAGAGGCAGGAGAAGATTCATTGGTGAGTGGGTGGTGTCTTAATCAAGAAAACAAGTGTGTGCCAAGAAGTCCAACTGCACTCAAACCCCATAGGCCACAATGATTCCAGTCTCATCCTGACTCCTGCCCCTTCTACAGCCATCACACTGAACACAATGGTTAAGGGACCACCTGAAGCAGCCCTCTAGCTCTGATTATCCCCTCACCCTCTAACAATGGGAAAGGAATATGTAGACATGAACTATGGGACCACCCACTCTGATTTCAGTTTAATGCAATTCCCCTGCAAATTGTACTCACTGATGCCCTGACACAAACAAAATCAAACAAATGACAATTGTTCATGTATGATTGTATTTTTTTTATTCATTTGTTAAGCTGTCCCTTCGTTAATTCATGTTTTTGGCAGATCGACGCCACTCAATGCTTCTGAAAACAAGTGTTCATCTCGTTCTACACGTCTACAGAGTATCACCATTTTTAAGGCTTTGTAAAGCAGTGCAAGCCCCGAAGCAAAAAGTATGAGAAATGTCATTTATGTTCTCCTGGAATCCTGTAGGTCAGGGTGTATGTACACTATACACACATTACAGATCATGTCACTCTATAAGAGTGATCAGCAACCTTGGCTCCCTGATGTTTTGGGAACTACATTTCCCATGTGGCTCAGTCAGCCTAATGGGTGACTGAGCATCGTGGAAGATGTAGTTCCCAAAATACCAGGGAGCCAAGGTTGCTGAGCCCTGCTCTATACCATTAAGGGCAAGTAGCACACGGGAGGCCCCAACTGCCTTAAAAATCGTGATAAATGAGAACCTGGGTATAATCTGCTTTATTTTCTACAAACAATTAGGGCCAGATGTTACTGTTTCCCTTTTAATATAGCTATTCCGTGTTAGCCACTTTATTAGCACCTGGCCCTGGAATGAAGTTTAAGCACAAAGTGATATAGGCAGTGGTGCTGTATGCTGTCTCGAGTATCAACTCCTGGAGTCTATAGGACTCCATGGAACCCAACGCTTTCCATCCACGAGCACTGAGTGAGCTGGCACTCGTTGGATCCTACAGGAGCCCCGAAAGAATCCTGGATGTAGAATGGGAACTATGTGTTCCCAGACTCCTGCTGCTGCTGGTGAGAGGAGGCAGCAGATGGCGCCACCGTGGGGTGGGAGGTAAGGTATTGTTTGGTGTCATTAGTTAAGTGATTCTGCAAAAGCAGAATTGCTTAACACCAGCTTTTAGGAGATGAAATATGGGCTCCAAAATAGAAGAACAAACTACCTTTGAACAGCTTGAGCTTCAATTTCAAAAAGCAAATTAACAACTCATATACAATGTATAGGAGACATTTATTTACTGTAGTGATGTGCTATGTTAGAGGCATAAGCAAAGCTTGCACTGAGAGTAGAATAGTGACTGATAACATAACTTCTTGAGAAGTCACCAATAGACTGGACACATCAGCTTATAAACTCTTCCCCGTGTGTCATGTCTGCTCTATATCCCACAACACTTACAATTATTATCCTTTATTGGTTAAATAAAAATGGTTAAATTGTGAAATGGTTAAATGGCTCTGTGGTTTGGGCACTCATCCCCCTCACCCTAGCAACACAGAGTGCACTCTCTTATCTCTGGATGGAGGGTGAGAGCATAGACCTGACAGACACACATTTCACTGTATGGAGAAGTCTCCACAGGGGCAGAATAAACACATTTACAAATTGTTTGCTCCAAATTTGATCTCTGGCTGCCCGACAGAGGGAAAAACACTGAGCACAATCCAATATTTCCTCCCATGCAGATGGATCGTCGGCTCGGGTATTGTCACAGTGCCACATGGAGACTCCAGTGATCATTACATACTACATTTTTGGCCAGTTTTTTCCTTTCGCCGACAGACGAGAAATAGAGAACACAATTTTCAGCCGATATGTTTCGGTCAGCCAAAATTTCGGTGCATCCCTAGAAATTACCATTCACATCTTTTGAATACTAAGGAAATCCTTAGATTGGGGAATTTCTGTAACTTTTAAATACGATGTTCACGTCTGTGTTACCGCACATAAGTATGTCCGTGATAGCATACAATTGTGTTAAATGGAGCCCCACACACGAAGTAGGTCCGCACAGAAGTGCGGACGCATGACGGACGCGGCAAACGGACGAAGGTTAGGCAAGAACGTAAAACTGCTAGAACGGACATACGGAGTGCGCCACGTCCACAACGTCTGCATAGCTTTGTGTGTGAGTGATGTATCGTAGTCAGACGGACTGCATTTGTGAGTCCAGCATTTTTGATGGACAAATTGGTTTTGCATTTTAATTTATTTTCCCTGCTACATCAGTCAAAAAATAGTCGGACCCTAGCCTAAGACGGGAACAAAAGGATTCATTGTAGATGATGTAAAAGGGACACTTTATGCAGTATGGCCACTCAATCTCATCTGAGTGGTCACACCACCCTGAGCTATCTGCTCCCTCTCCTTTCCTCCAGAGAGGGAGAGAGTGGAGTCCCTGGAGGGCTGATTCAGTCTTGTTAGTCCCACCCAGAACATGTATGCTGAGCTCAGGTTTCAGGGCTTCAGGACGTTTGGGAACTAAGTCTCACCAATGGCCCTTAATATCTTCCAGTATTGAGACACTGGGTTGCCTGAAGCGTCCAGCTCCACAGCAATCACATGACATGCTGCTGGCAGAATTTCATGTCTGACAGCACGTAGAGAGAGACCAGCATTGGATTTAGGTTTTTCAAGTTTAGTAAGTGTTTAAAATAGGAGAGGGGAATGTGTAGAGTGCATACTAATACATGGGAGGTAAAAACAATAATTTGACCTTTGTTTCTATTATTTATTTATTTATTTGCAAAGTATTTTACCAGGAAGGATACATTGAGATTTCTCTTGTTTTCAAGTATGTCCTGAGTTCAAGAACATTGAAATTTTACAGTCGTTACAGAAATACAAAGTAATAGATGCAAGATATTAAAAAAAAAACACAAATATACAGATTAACACAAAAAATGAATATGTAGGAAATAGTCATTATGTTACATGTTTACAGGTGCATTCTGTATTGAGGTATGTTAATAGGGAGCTCTTGAGTGACTTAATACTGGGGGAAGATTTGATGGCGTCTGGGAGGCTATTCCATAATTGCGGTGCTCTGTAGGAGAATAAGGATCGAGACACTTTCTTTTTGTATTGTGGTATTGCAAGTAAGGCTCAGGTCCTGGATCGGAGGTTATAGGATGAGGGAACTGCTAGGGGAAGCAGCCTATTCAGGTAGGGTGGTAGCTTCCCAGAAAATCTCTTAAACACCAGGTTGGAAAGGTGAAGAGTGCGTCTAGATTCCAGTGACGGCCAGTTCAGCTCTTTTAACATGTCACAATGGTGGGTCATGTAGTTACATTGTAGCACAAAGCGGCAGAATGAGTATACAATGTAGTAAGTTTATGAAGGTGCGTTTGCGGGGCAGCTGCATACACTACATCTCCGTATTCAATAGCCGGCATAAGCATTTGTTGTACAATCTGCTTTCTTACTGCCGGGCTCAGGCAGGATTTGTTTCTGTACAGGGCACCTAGTTTGAGGTAAAGTTTAGATGAGAGTTTTTCGATGTGGGGGCCAAATGATTTACAGTTTGAAAGTAATAATTGTTCAGTGAGTGCACACAGTAATGTTACAGCCTATCCACTCCTATTTCATGTTGCTTCGATCAATGCCAAAATGAGGAAAAAACCCACATTATACTGAATTTATCTAGGTTCCTAAGATAAATTAAAATGTTCAACAAAAATGGTTTTAAATGACGGCGAAAAAAAAACATATTTAACGTGTATATTTAATGTGAATGCACTTGACAATATTGAGAAACGTATCTGCACATAATACCTCTTAAAATGCTGAAGCTACTCACTTATGTTTTTGTAAAATCCCAGGTATGTGCTATGGACCAGGCTATGGGTTCCCTCTATTGGCCACTATGTGTACACACAGCCTGAAATGTAGTTTTCAATCAACAATTTTAATGTTGTGTGATTTTTAGGGGTCTATTCATTAAAGTCCAACTTTCCACTGATTAGTGCAACTTGGTTTTTAAAGCCAAGTTGCCCACGTCAGATCATCACATGTTTAGTAACTCCTGAACTTACAAACTGCAATCACAGAATACAGAAATCCCCGAATGCCATGAACATATTACTGTATACTTTCTGCCAATATACATAAAGGGGGTTATTCAGAGAGCACCAAAATGTTGCGAACATTTCGGTGCTCTGTCGTTCCCCACAATTCGGGAATCAAATTTCCCCACCCTGCGGTAAATTCAACATTCTCCGCAGGGTCCCCAAAGTGCAGGGAACCGCTAAACCACTGAACATCTGCTGCAAACACGGCGGACAGCCGCCAAACGCAGCCGGCGAGCATGGTGCCGACCAGCCGCAGGAGAAAGCCGACAATACAATTGAAAGGGTCAAAATTGAAACGCTGATTGCAAAAAACTACTGAATGAAAATGCCTGGAATTAACATATAAGATCCTATGAATGATAATAAAAAGGTGTGTTACAGAGAAAACGCTTTTAAAAAAAAAAAAATGGCAAAAAAGTTTTGCCGGTAAAAAAATCACGAAAAATAACTAAAAGATCCTAAAAAAAAAATCAATAAATAGACTTTTTACTGCAGATTAAAATAATAAACAGTTTATTAGATATTGAATTAAAACAGGAATATTTTTAACATTGAAGCCTATGGGATTTGCCTGATTAAACCTGCCGAATGAAACCACCGAACAGTAGGGCATTTCCACAACTTTTCACTGCTGTTTGGTGTCTCTGAATAGATTAACCATTGCTTCTCTATGGGGGATTTCACTGTCTTCGAACAGACACTGTATTTGCAGGCAGTTTGTCAAAATTTGGCGGACTGGCTGCTCTCTGAATAGCCAAATGGCCCCAAAATGTCACCTTACGGGGAAATTCCCTGTTCGGTGGCATTTCAGGGCCAGATCGGCTCTCTCTGAATAACCACTACAGTATATAAAAGAAATAAATGTACCGTAGAAAGTAACGCGTTTTCCAGGACCTCTGGGAATTAGGAGCTTCTTTTTATTCAATACTTTACTCTTTTCTTCAGAATTTCACAGTTATAAAAAATTATTCTTTCATATGTTTTAATTATTAAATATTGAATCAGTTAAATACCAAAAATAAATACGGTTACAAACTTAGGGGGTTATTCAGAAATCGCTGGTGTTTGATGATGTTGCAAACACCGTCGAGACAAGCCATTTGTTACGTGGGACCTGGCCTGACATGGTGCAGAAAGGGTGTGAGCTACTTGAGCAGTGATCAAACATAAACCGTGATATGTATAGAGTAAAACAAGGAATTTATTTACAACAAGACTAAAGAAACATCGAGGAACCAGAACAAAATGCACTTAAAACTAAAGACCTGAAAACCCTTAGCAAAACATAGGAAGAAACCAAAATACTGAAACACAAAAGCAAAACGAAATACAGGGATATAAGCAGCGCAGAAACCAAAAAGCAAGCAGGCAGATTGACCTGAACTAATATACAAAAATCACTAAAGTATATAAACATAAACAGATGAACAACCAAGGACCTGGGTAACAATAAGCAGACAGAAATTAACAGAACTAGGAGGGGAATTCGCAAGACTTTACCTGACAGAGAAGTAACCTGAAGACAGGCAGGTAAATACAAAAGACAAGCAGCCCGTAACCAAAAACTGCTAGAGCAAAGAATCAGAGTCAGGATAACAATGAGGCTAGGATCACAGTGAGGATCAAACTGAAAACATTGATCAAAATGAGGCAGCGCCCTTCTTTGGGCGATGCCTCCTTATATACAGAGTTCATTAGAACAGAAGAGAGTCCAGGTGTGGCTCCAGGGCTTGAAGTCTAAAAGGAAACGAAATGTCCAGAACTTGGATGCAATGTTCACATACGCCAGAGGGGGCACCAGGGACCCAGAACGGTACACCATTGTTGTCTCGAATATTCAGTGGTGTTGCAACAATGCACCTAGGGTTACCCACCGACTATGGACTCTAACCGTCAGTAATGAGAATCCCTCTTTTCAGGGCACCAAGTTGGCTTCCCCTTGTGTGTAATGGTGAACAGTGGTGATAGTGAATAGAGATGTGCATTTGTTTCAGAAAATTTGGGAATTTGGAACGAAATTCGATAATTCGTATTTCGGAAGTACTTCCGAATAACGAATCGATACTAATTCAAAATGGTATATATAACAAATTTATTTAGTTTTACACTGTGTCATTATCATAAAAGAAAAGTTTTAATAATTGATATCAACTACTGAATTTGAAATTAACTATCAAATTGATATCAACTATCGAATTGATCTTAACTTACAATACAAATAATAGTCAGCAAAGGGCTTTATGAAACTAATTAATATGTTTCACTGTTTAATTTGACTCAAATACTAAATCTGTGAGACAGCTTAAAATTTAACCCTAGATTGTCTTTTAACAGCAAAATTTGATTAATTGGGATTTTATTTAGTGATCCAAAATTCGAAATGATATCAACTATCTAATTGATATATGAAATTCGAATCGATTAGAAATTTCGAATCAATACCAAATCGATCCAAAACTAAACTAAATACAAAACGAAATTAGTTCCGAAATTACGAAAACAAAATTATTTAGAAAACGTAACGAAACAAAACTAAACAAAACAAATTTTTCAGCCATGCACATCCCTAATAGTGAATAACCCCACAAGTCTTAAGCATCAGAACTAAATTACAGGTGGTCTTTTTTCTGGGTGACTACTTAAGGGGTTATTCAAGGAGTACCGAAATTTCACCCAAATTTCCATGCTCTTTCATTCGGCGAGGTGAATTCTTCGACCTGCAGTGAATTCAGCATTCACCGCAGGATTCCCGAAGTGCCCGAATCGATCCATCGAACGCTTCCGATAAACTGCCGAATGCATCTGATAAACCGCCAAACGCTGAAAAATCACCGAACCGATCCAATAAACCGCCGAACGCAGTCGCGAACCCAACAAACGTAGCTGAAGAGCCATTGTACAGACCGCCGAAAAAAGTTGAACAGGGTTAAAACCCCTGTAATCCCATTTTTTTTACACCCCACAAAATTATGTTAGGTGTCACTGGACGAGTCAGAGTATGACCTTTCTAATGATACCAAACCTGACCATGTAATATGTAAAACAACATACCCTCCCCCCAAAAAAAACAGAAGAATTTTTGTCTTGTCCCAAAGCAATCGCATTGTCCATTTCTCCCATATAACATGAGTAAGACCAGTGTCGTCACTCACCTTCTCATTTCCCATGCCGCGAGCAAGGTCAGTGTTTTATACATTAGGGGTTATTCAAAGAGTGCCGAATTTGCCACCGAATTGCTCCGAACTGTGTATTTCATCATACAGTGCAATTTTGTGGCCATTCAGCTATGCAGAAAGCTGGCTATTCAGAAATACGGTGCAATTCGGCAGCAATGAAATTCCCCATATAGAACTAATGGTTAATCAATTCACAGAACACCAAACAGCACCAAAAACTTGGCGAAATACCCAGATTTTCATTGCTTTAAATAGGCGAATCCCATAGGTTTCAATGTAAATAAGATTCTCGTTTGTATTCATTTTTTATTCAACCGTTTACTCTTTTCATTTGCAGCAAAAAGTCTTTGTATTAATTAATTTTTTAGCCATTTTTCTGGATTTTTTCAGCAAAATTTTTATTCCGATTTTTTTACAGTTACAAGCATTTATAAAGCGCCAACAAGTTCCGTAGCGCTGTCCAATGGTTTATTTTTAAATGGCTTTCTTTTAATTTTATTCTGTATCAGACCTTTTTATTGTTATTCGTAGGACCTTATATATTATTTCCATGCTTTGTTTTTGTTTAAAACATCTTTTAAAAATAGGAGGGGGGTTTTGTTTTTACCCCTGCTCGGCGGCTTATCGGCTTTTTATCGGAAGCATTCAGCGGATCCATTCAGCACACCCTGCGGTGGGTGCTGAATTCACCTCAGTGTCAGTGAATTTAGCTCGCTGAAGGGCGCCAAACGAGCGAGCACTGACATTTCAGTGCTCTTTGAATAACACCCGTAATAATTTTATTCATGAAATACAATGTGCCAAAATACAAGCAAAAATTTTGTGTTTTCAATTTTAGTTAAAATCGTGTATTTTCTGAAATACACATAATCCCATTTCTATTTTTTTGTTATATATTTATTTATAAAGTATTGTACCAGGAAGGATACATTGAGATTTCTCTCATTTTCAAGTATGTCCTGGGTTCAAAAACATTGAATTGTTACAGTCGTTACAGAAATACAAAGTAATAAAATGGAAAATATTACAAAAACAACACAAATATACAGATTAACACATAAAATAAATATGTAAGTAATATATTCCCTCTGTTACATGTTTACAGGTGCATTTTGTATATAGTCACTATGTTACATGTTTACAGGTGCATTTTGTATATAGTCACTATGTTACATGTTTACAGGTGCATTTTGTATATAGTCACTATGTTACATGTTTACAGGTGCATTTTGTATATAGTCACTATGTTACATGTTTACAGGTGCAATCTGTATATAGTCACCGTGTTACATGTTTACAGGTGCATTCTGTATATAGTCACTATGTTACATGTTTACAGGTGCATTCTGTATATAGTCACTATGTTACATGTTTACAGGTGCATTCTGTATATAGTCACTGTGTTACATGTTTACAGGTGCATTCTGTATATAGTCACTATGTTACATGTTTACAGGTGCATTCTGTATATAGTCACTATGTTACATGTTTACAGGTGCATTCTGTATATAGTCACTATGTTACATGTTTACAGGTGCATTCTGTATATAGTCACTATGTTACATGTTTACAGGTGCATTCTGTATATAGTCACTATGTTACATGTTTACAGGTGCATTCTGTATATAGTCACTATGTTACATGTTTACAGGTGCATTCTGTATATAGTCACTATGTTACATGTTTACAGGTGCATTTTGTATATAGTCACTATGTTACATGTTTACAGGTGCATTGTGTATTGAGGTATGTTAATAGAGATCTCTTCAGTGACTTAAAGGAACACTCTAGGCTAAAAATCCCCCTCCTTTTTTTAAAATTATATTAAACCTATTGACCTACCTAGTTATGCAGTATTTTTTTTTTAAATGAAATACTTACCCTAAAAACCACTTGTTTCCAATGGCGTTTTTTTTTTTTTATACTCACCTCCTTCCTCTTCCGCTCCTGTCCTGAAAATCATCAACTTGGCTAATGGTTTACGTGAGAAGCGTGCATGCGCACATCTCACGTAAACCAGCCAATCAGCAGGCTTCCTCCCGGCTCCATCATCTTTGATTAGTGATGCACGCAACACTAATCTCAGCCGCTGCCGCCAGCTACTGCGGCGAGTTGGAGACGTCATCGCGCTGAAAGCTCGATCACGTCTCCTACTCGGCAATAGTCGGCAGAAGCGGGAAATATGAATCCCGCTCTGCTGACTGACAGCTGGGAGGGCGGAGTAAAGTCCTCCGCGTCTCTCAGCTGTTTTCAGCAATTGGCTGAGCGGAGGGAGGGGGGACAGACAAGGGCATACTCAGGGCATCATGACCACCTAGAAAAGCTTAGGTGGTCATGTTGCCTAGAGTATCCCTTTAAGACTGGGGGAAGATTTGATGGCGTCTGGGAGGTTATTCCATAACTGTGGTGCTCTGTAGGAAAATGAGGACAGAGCCACTTTCTTTTTGTATTGTGGTATTGTAGGTAAGGTGCTGTAACATAGAATGTGCCACATAGAATCTTTACCCACAAAGCATTGGATGATAAAATGTGAATAAAATTATTTTACACGCAGTAAATGATTGGAATATGAATGTACATTCTTTTTTTTGCTATAGCAGTCTGGGCCCCGGTTCCCAGTGAATGTCACAGTGTGAGAGCTGGTCGGGCAGATCCGTCCACACTCACACTGAGCTCCGTGCTGGCCCAGAGCCGCCATTCCCAAACCTCACCCTGTTCCCGCCTCTTTTTCCTCAGTCTCCCCCCCCCCCCCCTTGTGCTCAGGGCAGGGCGCCACTGGAAAGTTCAAGGGAGGGGGGTGTCCACTCCTGCCTAGAGTTAAGAACTAGCGAGGGTGTGACGTCACCGGCAGCGGACCAATCACCGCTACGTTCTCAGTGAGAGCTGGGTGGAGGCGCTGGATTCGAACAGAAGAAGTTTGGAATCCTGTGAGCTTGGGTGGGTGAGTGGCTGAACGTTCTATCGGGATAATGGGAACCATTCCGGGGTGCAATCTGGGTAAACACGGCGGTTTAACCTCGGATTCGCCATCCAACCCGTGTTGTATATTAGCGGCACGCACTGCTTTGTTGTAAAGCTCTGTCCGTGTGCGCAGCGCAGCGAGGAGGACAGATTGTGTGTTGTCCTTGTGACAATGTGTCACTTTAAACACGGCATCTGGTTTTCCTGAACACACCCCAAGGGCCCTCATTAAAGTGCTGCCCTGCAGCATGCATATGTTAAAAGGGATAAAGAGCGGTGAATCTGCTACTTGTTCTGGGATCCCTTATCGATCAGTGACTGGTTTCCTTCCCTGCACAGCCTGACACCAGCAGCAGGCAGAACGTTTAAAGTGCTGCCCATCAACATGTAGAGGTTCTGAGTCTCCCGGGAAACCTGTGGATCTGCTGTTATGTGCCTTTTAAACCTGGTCACTTTATATCGTGTGTGTGTGTACACAATCCATGTGCTTTGAGGCTATTGTATATCTCTCCTGCCTGTGAGATCACTTTGTTGCAGATTCCTCCTGATCCTGGTGTCTCCCAAACAATGTGTTTATTGAAATGTGTTTAATATTTGTATACAGTGCTCCTAAATGCCTCCTTGCCTTGTGATGCCTCCTCCTTGCCTTGTGATGCCTCCTCCTTGCCTTGTGATGCCTCCTCCTTGCCTTGTGATGCCTCCTCCTTGCCTTGTGATGCCTTCTCCTCCTGCCAGGCCTAATGGCTCACAGTGTGTAAACAAAGGCAGATCTGGTGTATTGAGAGAATGCAGCTGGCTTGGTTAAGGTGGTGTTTTTATCACTTCTAAATAAATAAAAAAAAGCTCTCTGGCCTTGCTGCAGCATTTACGTTTTAAAAGTGGTAATTATCAAATTCTATACCAAAATAAGTATCTGGGATGAGGCTTATCTTTGGACTTTGATCTGGAATACGTGCACCAATGCTTTGGCAAATATTCCTATATGTGCGCACCGGGTCCTGAGCAATCGGAGGCCTTTTTTTTTTGAGAAAGGATTTTACCAGGAAGGATACATTGAGATTTCGTAAATAGTTTGAATTGGACCCAATATCAAATCGGGGCCAAAACAGGAGGAGCTTCAATTACCAGCGTTTGGTAGGATTAAACCTTGATTGAGAATATAGAAAAAGTGGCTATTTTTATCTTGCCTAATTGGCTAATTGAACTGATGCCACTAAGTGCTGGTAATCAATAAATTTACTGTAATTTAGATTGTTAGTACTATAAATAATTCTTTATTAATTGACATATACAACACAAAACATATAAACATGTGAACATAGCACCTAACACGTAGTATATTTATTCTAACAACTGACTAATGATCTAAGGGTGATTGCGTGGCAGGCTATCAAGTGCGCCCTGTAGCTAATATGTGTATTAACCTCAACGTAATACAAACGACATCTAAATAGTTAGTATGTCGTGGAATAGCAGGTGGAAACTGGGTTTTCCCTTTGCAATTATGAGGTTTTATATAGTGGTTAAATACACCACCACTCTAAATTGCTGCGTTTATGCATATTTATGATGGTACATATTGCTAGATAGGTTAGTAGGCAGGTGTGGTTATCTCAAGATACAGGCCCACTGTTAGTAAAGCAGTTCAAAATATAGATGTATATAGATCGTTTAGGGATGCATAAGGTATGTCACTAGGACATACCTTATGCATCCCTAAACGATCTATATACATCTATATTTTGAACTGCTTTACTAACAGTGGGCCTGTATCTTGAGATAACCACACCTGCCTACTAACCTATCTAGCAATATGTACCATCATAAATATGCATAAACGCAGCAATTTAGAGTGGTGGTGTATTTAACCACTATATAAAACCTCATAATTGCAAAGGGAAAACCCAGTTTCCACCTGCTATTCCACGACATACTAACTATTTAGATGTCGTTTGTATTACGTTGAGGTTAATACACATATTAGCTACAGGGCGCACTTGATAGCCTGCCACGCAATCACCCTTAGATCATTAGTCAGTTGTTAGCACCTAACACGTAGTATATTTATTCTATGTTCACATGTTTATATGTTTTGTGTTGTATATGTCAATTAATAAAGAATTATTTATAGTACTAACAATCTAAATTACAGTAAATTTATTGATTACCAGCACTTAGTGGCATCAGTTCAATTAGCCAATTAGGCAAGATAAAAATAGCCACTTTTTCTTGTTCCTGTTTTTTCTACATTGAGATTTCTCTCGTTTTCAAGTATGTCCTGGGTGGCGAGTATGTACCGTTAGGTGTCTTGTCCAAGGACACTTACTGGAGAGGTGCTCGTCGGGACCAAACCCATGACTCCACAGGCTCTCTCCACGCAGAGCAGTGATGTTACCTCTACTCCGTTTAGCCCCAGCGCCTATGTTTCTGAATTATTGCACATAAGACCTTTTTTAGAAAAACATACTGGCTGTTAAAAAGATGTCAGACTCCTAATGCGGATAGAAATTTGGGAAGTCTTGGTGTGCCTGTGACCTCTTTGATTCCCCCTCTCTGCCTTTTGATGCTGCTCGTCCATATGGAGTGTTTCCAGACTGGCATATTGTTCTAAGCTCTGCAATGCTTTTGGTGATAAGTGATTTCCTTCCAGAATTCATTCAACGAGTTTGTTTAACATCGAATGTATCCTTACAGCTGGAAAGGTGACACTAGTAAACACACCTGGTCATAGCTTACGCAGCCCACCACTGTGCCTGGATCTCCACCGCTACATAGATATCTACTGAAATAGTGTCCTTTTTTGCCCTTAAATAATTGGGCAGAGGCTACTGACCGTAATGAGAAGTGATGGGGAGATGTCAGACGCAGCGCATTTGCGACGTCCAGCACCTTGACTCACAAAATGGCTTTTCATATCCTTTTCAAATTTTTATCATTTTTCATATTAATTTTATTTCCCATAGTTCCCTTTTTTTTTCTACGTCCGTCAAAAAAACACGGACCGTGTGGTGTCTACAGTATCTTCCGTCAGTACGTCTGTCCGTTATGCACGCAAGCAGAGTGCGCTCAGACTGCGTTCATCTGACATTAGCCCAGGGGCGGACTGGGCTGGGGGCAGGGTAGCAAATGGCCCCTGGGCTGGTCCTCAGCCCATTTAAAATGTCCATTGAGGCAGCTACTCTCTCTCTTTGTATTGAGACCAGCCGGCTTTTACACACCGCGGCCAGCCAGACTCATTACCAGGAAGTGTAGGGCCAGAGACCCCTCCAACAGCACTCCTCAACCAATCCTAGAACAATGCTCCCAGGGCAGGGATCCCTCATTAGGCAGTTTTGTGGATGCTTTAGTTCAGGGGCAGTGGCGTAGCGTGGGTTGTCAGCGCCCGGGGCCAGCCAAGAATTGTGCGCCCCCCCCCAACCTGTGGACACGTTATCGATATTGCCCCAGCTCTCCCATGGATATTGCCCCAGCTCTCCCATGGATATTGCCCCAGCTCTCCCATGGATATTGCCCCAGCTCTCCCATGGATATTGCCCCAGCTCTCCCATGGATATTGCCCCAGCTCTCCCATGGATATTGCCCCAGCTCTCCCATGGATATTGCCCCAGCTCTCCCATGGATATTGCCCCAGCTCTCACATGGATATTGCCCCAGCTCTCACATGGATATTGCCCCAGCTCTCACATGGATATTGCCCCAGCTCTCACATGGATATTGCCCCAGCTCTCACATGGATATTGCCCCAGCTCTCACATGGATATTGCCCCAGCTCTCACATGGATTTGCCCCAGCCAGCTCACACATGAATATTGCGCCAGCTCACACATGAATATTGCCCCAGCTCACACATGGATTTTCCCCAGCTCACACATGAATATTGCCCCAGCTCACACATGGATATTGCCCCAGCTCACACATGGATATTGCCCCAGCTCACACATGAATATTGCCCCAGCTCACACATGAATATTGCCCCAGCTCACACATGAATATTGCCCCAGCTCACACATGAATATTGCCCCAGCTCACACATGGATTTTCCCCAGCTCACACATGGATTTGCCCCAGCTCACACATGGATTTGCCCCAGCTCACACATGGATTTGCCCCAGCTCACACATGGATTTGCCCCAGCTCACACATGGATTTGCCCCAGCTCACACATGGATTTGCCCCAGCTCACACATGGATTTGCCCCAGCTCACACATGGATTTTCCCCAGCTCACACATGAATATTGCCCCAGCTCACACATGAATATTGCCCCAGCTCACACATGAATATTGCCCCAGCTCACACATGGATATTGCCCCAGCTCACACATGGATATTGCCCCAGCTCACACATGGATATTGCCCCAGCTCACACATGGATATTGCCCCAGCTCACACATGGATATTGCCCCAGCTCACACATGGATATTGCCCCAGCTCACACATGGATATTGCCCCAGCTCACACATGGATATTGCCCCAGCTCACACATGGATATTGCCCCAGCTCACACATGGATATTGCCCCAGCTCACACATGGATATTGCCCCAGCTCACACATGGATTTGCCCCAGCTCACACATGGATTTGCCCCAGCTCACACATGGATTTGCCCCAGCTCACACATGGATTTGCCCCAGCTCACACATGGATTTGCCCCAGCTCACACATGGATTTGCCCCAGCTCACACATGGATTTGCCCCAGCTCTCACCTGGATATTGCCCCAGCTCCCGTGCAGCGGGAGTGCCTGCCCGCCCCAGTCCTGAACAGCGTGCGAGTCTGTCCTGTTGAAGGGGAGGCGGCTGCGTGCGCAGGTCACGCGGTCCGGCCAGTCAGGTGGTACAGAGACTCAGTACCACCTGATTAGACGGACCACGTGACCTGCACCTGCACGCAGCCGCCTCCCCTTCAACAGGACGGACTCACTGTTTAGGACCGGGCAGGCACTCCCGCTGCCCGGCATCTGGGTCCCCTCAACCCGCGGGCCCTTGGGCGGCGCCCGAGGGCCCGGCGGGTCAGTCGGGCCACAAGTTTTAGGGGCACATAATTTCAAAAGAAATTATGCGCCCCTAACAAAACTGCGCCCGGGGCCACGGTCCCCCCTGCCCCCCCCCCACGCTACGGTGCTGTGCAGGGGTCCGCAACCTTGGCTCCCTGATGTTTCAGGAACTACGTCTCCCATGATGCTCAGTCACCCATTTGGCTGACTGAGCCACATGGGAAATGTATTTCCCAAAACATCAGGGAGCCAAGGTTGCTGACCCCTGCTTTAGTGTGTAGCCTCTGACTCAAATGGTAGCAGCACCTGTTTAGGGAGCAGGAAGGTCCTGAGTTCAATTCTTAGCTGGTAATGTATGAATTTTTTTTTTTTTTAAACCTCTACCTCTGCACAATTATTCTAATGCTGCTATTATTAATCACAGAACAATAATAGCAGCATTATAACCATGTTATTATTGTGCTTGCATAGGTTGAGAAAAATTTGGTTGACCAGCTGAGAATTGAAATCAGGACCTCACTGCTTATTAAACAGGCGCTGCTACCATTTGAGCCACAGTGGCAAGAGAAACTATTTCAACAAAGCTGCTTAAAGAGGGATCTCTGCCCCCCGGAGCAAAGTGCTGAGGGGGGTGGGCTGCAGCCCCACCCTCTATTTTCCTCATAACACTCTACCTCCCTCCAATGCAGAAGCAGCGCTGGAAGGAAGTGACCGTTTAACACGTCACTTCCTCTCGGTCCCACAGGAGCAGGGCCGGTGCAAGCTTTTTTGCCTAGTCAGGCGAAGGTCTGTTTTGGTGCCCCCCCCCCCCCCGTCATGTCAAGCCAATCAGGATAGAGATGCATAATAATCTCTATCGTGAGTGTTCGGTGTCGTCACGCAGAGATTAAAGGATGCTTAAAGTTGGTCTTGCAAGGACAACCTTTAGCAGTGTTGTGAGTCACTGATTGGGGGGACAGCCACCAGTGCTGTCTTTATGGACTTATATAAACACTGTCTTTCTTCTGGAAAGGCAGTAGTTACATTTGTCAGACTGTAGGAACAACATATTTGGGTATATATTTGCGGCCCCCAGCTCATGTATGGGTATATATTTGCGGCCCCCAGCTGCTCATATGGGTATATTTGCGGCCCCCTGCTCATGTATGGGTATATATTTGCGGCCCCCAGCTCATGTATGGGTATATTTGCGGCCCCCAGCTGCTCATATGGGTATTATTTATGGTATAAATTTTCCCCCAGCGAGTCTCTTACCTCTCTGCTCAGCTGACTGTGTCTGATTGACTGTGACAGTGTGCACAGCACTGCTCACTGCTGCCTGCTGACTTCTGCTGCCTCACCTTGGCACTGCAGGCCCCCCCGTCGCCCGCTGGCGTTCTAGTTCTACTCAGTCCACACTCTCAGGCAGTCAGGGAGGGAGTGAGACGAGAGACCAGACCACCAGGGACAATCAGGGACCAGACCAGGTAGTAGGTTTTTTAGTAGCAACAATTTTTTAGTCTTAGCTTAAGCTAGGCACCGCCACCGTCGCTCTCTGCGTCCCCTCGTGTGACACGTGACGTCACGTCTCGAGGTGACTGGTGCGAGCGGCCGCTGGCGCTGGCCAGGCATGTGATGCACACGTGCACACGCACCTTTCCCGCTCGCCTGTGATTGGATTCGGGAAGCAAGGCCAGGCAGGGAACCACGTGGTGCTTGTTGTCCCCTCCCTCTCATTGCCCCCTTCCAATCCCAGGCAGGGGCGGATCCAGAGACTAGTCTCGGGAGGGGCACTTACAGAAAATAAGGTGTTTTAGCAGAGAGCCCGACTCACGAGAATTTACAGAGGGTCCGGCTCACAGGAGCTTACAATCTAGAGGAGCAGAGGGTCCGGCTCACAGGAGCTTACAATCTAGAGGAGCAGAGGGTCCGGCTCACAGGAGCTTACAATCTAGAGGAGCAGAGGACACCCAGGAGCTTACAATCTAGAGGAGCAGAGGGCACCCCGGATTTTACAATCTAGAGGAGCAGAGAGCCCCCAGCTCACACATGAATTTGCCCCCAGCTCAAGGATTTGCCCAGCTCATGGATTTGCCCCCAGGTCATGGATTTGCCCAGCACATGGATTTGCCCCCAGCTCATGGATTTGCCCAGCACATGGATTTGCCCCCAGGTCATGGATTTGCCCAGCACATGGATTTGCCCAGCACATGGATTTGCCCCCAGCACATGGATTTGCCCCCAGCACATGGATTTGCCCCCAGGTCATGGATTTGCCCCCAGGTCATGGATTTGCCCAGCACATGGATTTGCTCAGCTCATGGATTTGCCCCCAGGTCATGTATTTGCCCAGCTCATGTATTTGCCCCCAGGTCATGGATTTGCCCAGCACATGGATTTGCCCCCAGGTCATGGATTTGCCCAGCACATGGATTTGCCCCCAGGTCATGGATTTGCCCAGCACATGGATTTGCCCAGCACATGGATTTGCCCCCAGGTCATGGATTTGCCCAGCACATGGATTTGCCCAGCACATGGCTTTGCCCCCAGGTCATGGATTTGCCCCCAGGTCATGGATTTGCCCAGCACATGGATTTGCCCAGCTCATGGATTTGCCCCAGGTCATGGATTTGCCCCCAAGCTCATGGATTTGCCCCCAAGCTCATGGATTTGCCCCCAAGCTCATGGATTTGCCCCCAAGCTCATGGATTTGCCCCCAAGCTCATGGATTTGCCCCCAGGTCATGGATTTGCCCCCAGCTCTCACCTGGATTGTTGCCCCAGCTCCGGCAGGGGGTTGAGGGACCCAGATGCCGGGCAGCGCGAGAGCGCCTGCCCGGTCTTGAACAGTCCGTCCTGTGAAGTGGATGCGGCTGTGTGCGTGCGCAGCCGGTCACGCGGTCCGGCCAGTCAGGTGGTACAGAGACTCAGTACCACCTGATTAGCCGGACCACGTGACCGGCTGCGCACGCACACAGCCGCATCCACTTCACAGGACGGACTGTTCAAGACCGGGCAGGCGCTCTCGCGCTGCCCGGCATCTGGGTCCCTCAACCCCCGGGCCAAATCTCGGGGGTCGGTTACACCCCGGGCCGGCGCCCCTCACACTGGCAGGACGCCAGACAGTAAGGCGGCCGCCTGTGCCGCCTTACGTTAGCGCCGGCCCTGCACAGGAGGGAAGGAGAACACAGGCCACAGGTAAGGGGGAAAAAAAGAGGGGAGAAGCTGAAAATGGGGGGGGGGAGAGAGAAGCTTAAAAAAGGTGGGAAAGAAAAGATCTGAAAAAGGATAGAGAAAAGCGGGAAAGACCAGAAGGATATGGAATGTAGAGAGGGAGACGTTGAGCTGAGAAAGGAGTAGAGAGAAAATGAATAGAGAAGGGAAGAGAGGAAAGGGAGAGAGAGAATGGACATAGGAGAGGAGTGGGAAGATCTGCATAGAAAGAGGGATGAGGGAAAAGGAGATTGGAAGTGGAGAGAGAATGAAAGAAAAGGAAGAGAGAAGTGGATAAAAAGGAGAATGAAGTGAATAATTGGGTGAAAAAAGGCAAAGAGGAAGGGGGCATGACATGATGGAATGTGTGTATCTGTGTGGCTTTTACAAGTAATACAATTGGTCACGGGTACATTAGTGTGGGGTACGGGTACATTAGTGTGGGGTTTGGTTTTAGGGAAGTAGGCAGTGCTGGGATTTAAAAGGGCATCAGTGTAATGTGAATGGGGTATTGTTCTGATTCAGGGGTTAGTAGTTATGGGTAAAAGGGGGCATTGCTATGAACTAGAGGGTAATAATGTGAGGAAAAGGGATCATTGCTCTGATATATAGGCAGTATTAGTTTGAGGTAGGTGGGACATTGATCAGAGTTAGGTGGTATTGAAAAGAAATAATTCTTTATGTAATTTGTTAACCATGCCTTTTTTTTTTTTTTTTAATTTACATGGGGGACTGGGTTGTTGCACCATGGGCCTATGGGATGTACTTGTACCCTGGGCCAAAAGTTGCCAGTCAGCCCCTTCATTAGCCTAAATGTCGATAATTCACTCGGGATGCACCAATACTGGTATCAAAATCTGTGCTGGGATCTGTACTTGGTACTCGTGCAGATGCCTCTGATACCGGAAGCCAGTGTCGGGGCGGCCAGCTGAAGGATCCGGTGGCATTCTCCCTGCCATTGCATTTATATTTTATTTATTAATGTGTTTTTTCATATACATTTTTATTGCAGCAGCATTGTTTTTATAATTCTTTTATTTTAAAGGTTTTACAGGTCACAATAGGCAACAAGGCAAAAAACAAAAACAACAGTAGACCGCGCAGGGTCAGCACAAAAGTCAGATATAAACAGAAACCGAACTGTCCACGGCAAATCCGTACCAGACTAAAAAGTCATAATATATATAAAAAAAGGAAAAGGTGTGAATAACAGCAGTAAGCAGAAGAGAAACATAGCCAACCTCCCGCCAAAAGAAATAAGAGTAAAAAGGTAGGGAGGTCACTGGTAGAAAAACCTCTCATCCCAGGGGAAGGACAAAAGTAAATCGCGGTACACTCAAGTAACCTAGCCCGGATCTAATCAGCTAGGCGAGGAATCCCCACGAGCAGGGGCAGGCGACTCCCGGGGAGAGGAGAGACCCAAAGAGCGCAACAAGTGCCAGGCCGCTGCGGGGTTGGTAACTAAATGCGACAGATTGTCATGGCAAATATACATTGAACCCGCAACCCCCCAACGGTAGCGAACTCCACTACTCCTCAAAAATGCAGACACCTCACGGAATTGCCTCCGGGCGACGAGCGTCATAAATGGGAGATCATTAAAAAGTGTTAATGATATGTCCTCATATAAAATCAGGGCTCGGGCAATCGGGCTCGACATCAGCCGACGTTTCTCTGTTTCCTCCACTGCCATCGCGAGTACATCGCGCGGCGACTCAGGTGGGGCCGTCGCTGCCTTCAGCAGCCGAATAACGTGCCGGAAAACTGGTGAAGTCTCCGCTGGGGTCCCCAAAACATGCAAGGCAAATTTATTAACATAAGCCAACAGAGCGTCGGCAGCAATTGACTCCGGGATCCCCCTGATTCGCACATTCTTCCGGCGGTGCCGAGTTTCTGCTGCCTCCACCGCTCCGGTAAGCTGCTTCACCTGGCTCTGTAAGGCCTCCATCTGTGGCGCAAAAAGGGCCTGCGTCGCCGTAGTCTCCTCCATGCGTGTCTCCACCACTGACAAACGGCCTTTAACGTTCACCATGTCCGTCTGCATAGTGCAGGGAAAAGCCACCGCAAACCTGACGAAAACTCACCGCAAAACGAGCGCGAACGCATGCTGAAACCCGCAAAAACATCTGGATTAACCGGCCGGAAAAACCCGAGCAGGAGCTGATCACACGCAGTGCAGCCGCCGGAAAAACCCGACACCGCAGACGAATGGAGTTAATAAATAAAAAAAACAGTTTGCATGAATGTTTGCAAAGAAACTACTGAGCGAAAATGTCTGAAATTTACATATGAGGTCCAGGGAATGATAATAAAAAGGGCTGTTACAGAAAAAATAAGTAAACTTAAAAAAAAATCCAGAAAAATGCTTAAAATATCCTTAAAAAAAATCTATAAATAAAGAGACTCTTTACTGCAGAATATTCTAGTCAACGGTTTATTAGATATTGTATTAAAACGGGAATATTTTTAACATTGGGATTCACCTGAATAAATCTGCTGCATGAAACAACCGAATGGCAGGGCAATTCGGCAACTTTTCACTGCTGGGTTTTGTTCTCTGAATAGCTGAAGCATTGCTTCTCTATGGGGATTCACTGCCCTCGAACAGGCACCGTATGTGCAGGCAGTTCGCCAGGATTCGGATCTTTGAATAACCCTGATGGTGTTTTTTTTTTTGCAAATGCAAAGTTCGCTGTCTCCTCCACAGGAAACTGGGAATAAATACCTCTGCGGAGTTTCCATGAAGTCCTATGGCTTCCAGGAGGAAGATGTCATCGGTGGCACTCCTATAACCGACTGAGACCCGACAGGGCCTAGTTTTCTCAGAAAATGAAAGTTGCTCTAGTTTTAAAACCTCCTGTTCTTTTCAATGTAAATACTTTCCCAATGTTTACCATTCAGGTATTAGCGGTATTTTATTTTCTCTTGGATTTATCTCTTCATATCATCCAATAGGATTCCTTTTAATAAGAATTTATTCTCCGAATAATTGCTGCAAATGCCTGTGGAGTTCCAATATGTTGCTGTAACAGAGGCATAATGCCACTTAGATATTATTTTTATATTCTATCGGTATATTTCGGAAACTACATTACTAATAATCTCATTATGATCACTACAAATCCCCATAAGTGGTGTTTGACCTTTTTTATTTTCTACCTTTTACTGGGCCTGATACAAAGGCAATTTCTGCCTGTATTCTGATAAAGCAGACCCTGTGTGACATTGTGTTTGACTAGAGACACCATCGAGAGTTTAGAACGTTTCATCCCAGCAATTTTTCTGTACAGGATATACAAATAGATGAAATATTTAAAATGAGCATATTTCAATTTAACCTTTTCAGAATCCCAGAATAGTAGTGATTATACAAAATTGCAATTTTACCCTATATTAAAGTGTAAACTATACATCCCAGATTTCAAATAAATGTGTATATATATATATAATCAAAAAGTACTTGGTTGTAAAAGGTACTGGTCATTTCAAGGTTGATGCATAACAGCCATCCACTAGTGCGTGTCCACCAGTAACCTTTCTGATCAGAGAGACTCTCAAAGACACCAAAGAAACTAGATTTTTTTTTTTTTGTTTTGCTCTTTCTTGCGCACAACACTACAACTACTAATGATTTAAATATCAAAGTGTGTGCATTTTATACATGACTATATAACAATGTGATCAACACTCAATCCTTATGACATTTTTTTCCCAAAGGTGCAGTATGTGCCCAACGTGTTTTTTTTTTTTTTTCTTTCTTCATAAATATGATTTTTACCAACTTCTTGAGTGCACAATTACGGTGGCGCATATATATATATCGCTTTTAATCTCACTTTTTGTGATTCACCATAACATTATATTTATATATATAATGTTATGGTGAATCACAAAAAGTGAGATTAAAAGCTATAATTGTTTGTATATGTGTATGTATGTGTGTGTATAATATATATATGTTTAAAAGCTAAGTACTAAGATTGAATGTCACTTGGGGGTTGAATAAAACTGATAATGATGTGAGCACAGAAAAGACATTTGTGGTTATTTCATTATAAATGTTATGTTATATTTGTCTGACCTACACGTGCCTCTTTGATTTAATTGTAAGCAAGATGACTGATCAAAATCAATGTCAAACTGGCCAAAACACTCAATTTCAGTGGGGGTTGAATAATTTTGAACACAACTGTATTTCTCTTGTTTTCAAGTATGTCCTGGATTCAAGAACATTGACATTTTTACATGTCGTTACTAAACACAAATATACAGAATAATGCAGTAAATAAATATGTAGGAAATACACTCCTTATGTTACATGTTTACAGGTGCATTCTGTATCGAGGTTCATTTATTTATTTATAAATATTTTACCAGGAAGTATACATTGAGATTTCTCTCGTTTTCATGTATGTCCTGGGTTCAAGAACATTGAAATATTACAGTTGTTACAGAAATACAAAGTAATACAATGCAAGATATTAAAAAAACAACACAAATATACAGATTAACAGAAAATAAATATGTAGGAAATAGTCACTAGGTTACATGTTTACAGGTGCATTGAGGTATGTTAATAGGGCGCTCTTGAGTGACCTAAGACTGGGGGGGGGGAAGAATCAATGGCGTCTGCGAGGTTATTCCATAACTGTGGTGCTCTGTAGGAAAATGGACCGAGCCACTGTCTTTTTGTATTGTGGTATTGCAAGTAAGGTGCTGGTCCTGGATCGGAGGTTCTAGGATGTGGGAGCTGCTGGGTGAAGCAGTCTATTCAGATAGGGTGGCAGCTTCCCAGAAAAGCTCTTAAACACCAGGTTGGAAAGGTGAAGGGTGCGTTTAGACTCCAGCGATGGCCAATTTAGCTCTTTTAACATGTCACAATGGTGGGTCATGTAGTTACATTGTAGTGCAAAGCGGCAGAATGAGTTATACAATGTAGTAAGTTTCTGAAGGTGTGTTTGCGGGGCTGCTGCATACACTACATCTCCATAATCAATAGCCGGTATTAGCATTTGTTGTACAATTTGCTTTCTTACTGTGGAGCTCAGGCAGGATTTGTTTCTGTACAGGGCACCTAGTTTGGGCTAAGGTTTAGATGAGAGTTTATCGATGTGGGGGCCAAAGGATAGATTTGGGTCCAACCACATACCTAGATATTTGAGAGAAGTGACTGTGGTCAGCGTGCCGTTTGATTTTGTCCCAACACGTAGATGGGGATTTTGCAATTTATGTAGTTTAGGTGCTGTTACAGTTTTGTCAGTATTTAAAAAAAGTTAGTTGTGTTTGATCCACTTTTCTACCTCCTGTGAATTGTTCTTGCAGCATGGCCTCCAGCTGCGGGAGATTTGGTTTGCTGGTATAGATTACGGTGTCGTCTGCATACATTTGTACAGTTGAGGCTTTGCAGATGTTAGGCAGATTTATTATTATTATTATTATTATTCTTTATTTATAAAGCGCCAGCATATTCCGCAGCGCTGTACAATAGGCACAGTATAGACGGGTTACAATACATTGAACAACATTTGATAAACAGTACAAGAGGGGATGAGGCCCTATTCCCGTAGGAACTCACAATCTAGAGGGGTTGGGGTTGGAAACAGGAGGAGAGGACTGCAAGGTGAGAGTGATTGATGGTTGCGTCAGTGAGTTGGGTGGTAGGCTTCCCTAAATAGGAACGTTTTAAGGGAGAGTTTGAAGGAAGAGAAGTTAGGGGAAAGTCTGACAGTACGAGGGAGAGCGTTCCAGAGAGTGGGGGCTGCGCGTGAGAAATCCTGCAGTCTATCATGGGAAGAGGTGATGCGGGGAGAAGCTAGGCGCAGGTCACTGTTTGACCTTAGGGAGCGGGCTGGGGTGTATTTGGTGATTTAGTGAGGACAGGTAGTGGGGAGCTGAGTTAGTGAGGGTTTTGTAGGTAAGGATAAGGATTTTGAACTTAATTCTGCAGTGGATGGGGAGCCAGTGAAGGGACTCGCAGAGGGGAGCGGCAGAGACAGAGCGGCGGGTGAGGTGAATTAGCCTGGCGGAGGCGTTCAGGATGGATTGTAGGGGGGAGAGGCGGGGACAGAGGGAGGCCAGATAAGAGATTATTGCAATAGTCGAGTCGGGAGATTACCAGGGCGTATGAGTTGTTTTGTGGTGACAGCGGTAAGAAATGGCCGAATTCTGGAAATATTACGCAATTGGTAGCGGCAGGAGGAGGAAAGAGACAGGATGTGGGGGATGAAGGAAAGAGCAGAGTCAAGTGTAACTCCAAGACAGCGAACTTGGTTTGATGGAGATGGTGATACCCTCCACCGTGATAGAGAAGTCAGGAGGTGGGGAGGCATTAGAGGGAGGAATAAGTAGGAGCTCAGTCTTGGACATGTTGATCTTTAGGTGGTGCGAGGCCATCCAGGAGGAGATGCCAGATAAACAGTCACTGACTTTTGAAAGGACAGGGGGGGGAGAGAGATCAGGGGTAGAGAGGTAGATCTGAGTGTCATCAGCGTAGAGGTGGTAATTAAAGCCAAAGCTGTTGATGATTTTGCCCAGGGAGGAGGTGTAGATGGAAAAGAGCAGAGGACCAAGGACAGAGCCTTGAGGTACACCAACAGATAAAGGCAATGAAGAGGAAGAGTTACCAGCAAAGGACACAGAGAAGGACCTATTATTATGAATATTGTAAATAGCAGGGGGCCGAGTATTGAGCCTTGGGGTACACCGCAAGTGACTGGGAGGGAGAGGGAAGAGCTGCCAGAAATGGACACATATTGCGATCGGTCGGATACATATGATTGAAACCAGGTTAGCGTGCGATCACCAATACCAGGGTTTTAAAGTTTTTTTAACAAGATGCTTTGGTCTACTGTGTCAAAGGCCTTGGCAAAATCAAGGAAGATGGCTCCAGTTAGGCTTCCTTGTTCCATCCCAGCTTGGATATCATTGCAGACTTTTAACCACTTCAATGCTAAGGACGCGCTCAGCGCGTCCTCAGCATTGCCCCTGGTATGCGGAGGACGCGCTGAGCGCGTCCTCGCATTGGGGTCAGCGTTCGGCCGGGTTCCGGCCGATCGCTGGCCCCTCCGGTGCGGGCTGACATCCTGGATGTCAGCCCGGCATCCGGAGCAGTGGCCGCCATTATTATGTGTCATCGCGCCCCCGCGATGACACATAATTCAGGCGCCCCCCCCGCATGTGCGGAGGAGGCGCCTGAAAGGGAGGGGGGGGAGGTCCTTCGGACCTCTCTCCCTCCCGATCGGCGGCTCACAGGGGCTTAACCCAGGCATCATTTGGAAGGGCACAGCCTGCCCTTCCAAATGATGCCTGGCATTAACCCCTGGGGAGCTGGATCGCAAATCGGCGCTGAAAAGCGCCGATTTGCGATCCTTCCCGGGAGCTGGCCGACATCTTGGATGTCGGCCAAGCTTCCGGGAACTCCCCCAGAGGACTGGCGTCATCGTGCGCAGCACGATGACGCCAGTCCTAGCATTAACCCCTAACTGCCACGAACTGTGGAGATAGGGAGTTCCAATGAACTCCCTATCTCCCGATCCGTGGCAGTTAGGGGTTAAATTTTGATATCGTTGGATCGGCCAGAGCATGGCCGTTCCAACGATACCAAACATGAAAGTAAAAAAAAATGTAAAAAAAAAAAAAAAAAAAAAAAAAAAAAATTAAAAAAAAAAATTAAAAAAAAAAAAAATAAACACTTTTTTTTTTTTTTTTTGTTTTGTTAATGCAGCAATATTGTTCCCATTTCAATTATAATGTGAACAATGATGCTGCATTAACGATTTTTGTATGCGGTGCGTTTGTTAAAAATGGTGTCATTTTCCCCAAAAAAAAATGTAACGAGACCCCATCTCTAATTTTTTTAACAAGCGCACCCCATACAAAATATAACCGCAATTGCTCGCATGTTAAAATGTGGAAAAAAACACTTTACACGCTGTAAATTATTGAAAATACATATTTTATTGCATTTTTTGTTATAATATACAAACATGACATAACGTATACATATAATAATGACATATTATGAATCTACCGAGTCTGACGGAAAGAACGATATATAATATGTCGATGTCATATACTAAAATAAGCCTTCAAAACAGGTTTAAACATGATGCGCAAAACAGGTAAAAAATGACCTCAGCACAGGGGCGGGAAAAGCCTCAGCAGCGAAAGGGTTAAAAGGCCGGTTGTAGTTGAGTGATTTGGACGAAAGCCTGATTGATCCGGGGTTAAGTAGTTAGAATATTGATAATAATCATGTAATTGTGTGTAGACGCATTTTTTTCCAAAATTTTTGACATTACATGGAGCAGTGATATCGGACGGTAGTTGGATACTAAAGTACTGTCACCACTTTTATGGATAGGTACCACTTTTGCAGTCTTCCAGAGTTTGGGTATGTATCCTGTTGCCAGTGATTCATTGATTAGGGTTGCGACAGGATTTGCAATTGCCGTTGCCCTCATTTTCAGCAGCATTGCTGGTACTTGATCAGGTCCAGACTGGTATTTCATTTTTTTGGTTACGGAGAAGTTTAGAAATGAAACTAACAGGCACTGGTCTAAAACTGAATTCCTGTCTGATAGAGGGACTTTGCACAGTTGGAGGGGCCTGACCTGGATGCTGCCTTTCTGATTGCATGTCATTTCCTAGCTTGGCTATCAAAGTGGTGGCACATCCAACAAAATAATCATTAAAGGCATTTGGTACATCTAGGGGGTGTTGCAGGATTTGGTTGTTTACTTTGACAGCAGCTGGCTGAGAGTGGACGGAGGGTGCTTGTATGTTACTTATGGTTTTCCAAAAGTTTCTAGGGTTTGATATGTTATTGTTTAGATTTTCATTGAAGTAATGGGCTTTAGCCATTTTTGTTTGTTTTGTACATGCATTCCGGCATTGTCGGTATACATAGTGATCGTTCATGGAACCAGTACTCTTGAAATTTGACCACAGTGAATCTCTAAGCTGGTACATTAGTGTAAGATCAGCTGTAACCCAGGGGAGATGGGTCCCTTTTAATCGCACTTTACGCAGCGGGCATGGGAATTCCATACTTGCAGGAGCTCAGACTGAAAGTATTCAATTGCATAGTCTAGGTCTGGGATTAGGTTTAGTCTGTACCATGGGAGCTGTTTGAGATCACTTAGGAAGGATTCAAGAATAAATTTCTTGAAAGACCTGGTGGTTATTACCTTTAGGGGAGATTTCATGGCCTTTATTTTACGCATGCAGTACACTAGACAATGGTCACTAAAGCTATTAGCGAGAACTCCTGCCTCCTGTATTCTATCAGGATATGAGGAGAGAATCCAGTCCAGCAAGATATGGTTAGGGCTTTTCATATTAATGCAAGTTGTGCCGGCTGGGTGGAGTAGAGGTAACGTCACTGCTCTGCATGGAGAGAGCCTGTGGAGTCATGGGTTCGATCCCAGCGAGCAACCTCTCCAGTAAGTGTCCTTGGCAAGACACCTAACGGTACATACTCGCCACCCAGGACATACTTGAAAACGAGAGAAATCTCAATGTATCCTTCCTGGTAAAATCCTTTCTCAAAAAAAAAAAAGTGGGGTAGGAGATTAATTGAGTTAGCTGCAAAGTTTTAAACAGCGAACAGTGTTTATTGTTTTTTAGGATTTAGCCAATCTGTATTAAAATCGCCGAGGACCAGAAGTTCACTTTTTTGGTTTTGTGTAAGTAGGTTATTAAGGATTTGAGTTATGTCAGAGAGGGAGTGCACTGGAGAGCTCGGTGGGCGATAGAATCCAGCGACAATGATTGATTTACTGAGAGGGATCTCAATTAAATCAGAGGAAATCAAAGGTGGCCGGGGAGCTAGAAGTCTGTAAGGGGGTGAACTTTATGGACTCCTCAACATAAATAACAATTCCCCCTCCTATCTTTGCTCTGTCCTTTCTGTAACATGAATACCCCTGTATTGATATGGCAGAGTCTGGTACTTTTGGGGTTAACCATGATTCTGTGAGCACAATGATTTTGGGTTTGTAATAGCAACACCATGCCTGAAGCTCATCCAGTTTAGGGAGTAAACTGCGGATGTTACAGTGCACGAATAAGAGTCCTTTTTTTAGTGGGGAGACTAAAGAATGTGTCAGCTGTAGGGCCGGGGTTAGTTTCCACATCGTTTGATAAAAAGTAGAAGGTTAAATAGGAATTTGGACAGTTTTCTTTTGGTAATAATGTGATTGCAGAGTTCTAAATCTTTGTGTGGGGGTGGGAGGGCTGGATTTTAACACTCTCCACCAGCACTCAGCTGATAGGTTAAAAGAACTGAGCAGGCTGTGGTGTATTGGAACTTGTTTTCCACCCTGGGGCAATTGGAAAGGTTTATAGAAGGAGAGAGTAGTTTTAGAGAGAAGGGATGAGAAAGAAAAGAGAAGCAACAGTGGGATAAACATTATAGAGAAAGGTGGTGGAGTTGAGTAAAAACAGGAAATAGAGAGGTACCAGAGTAAATGGTGTAGGTTGCTGCGATATCACAAGATCAATTAAATTAGTTGGGTATATATTTATGGATCTCCAGGATGCATAAAAGTGAGACAGAGGTCATTTGCATATCCTACCCAGAGTTCCTTGCTGCATATGGGGAATGTGGCACATGAGCTCTGGGATGCAATTCATCGAATTGCTGTGATGTGCAAGTGGCTTCTGCAATAATAAACACAAAATATATAAATATATATATATATATCATACAAACACATATACAGCGATATTAAAATGTAAACATAATATACAGCAAGAGAAAAGGCATTAGGCTATGTGAGACGCAGAATTGTAAGATCACCTTCAACGAATGAAGTTTCCAGGCCAGATGGCTAAGGGTGATGGGTCCAGCTGGCGAGTGTTTCAGTTCACTCACACAAATTGTCCTTTTAAATCATCACGCTATGCTTAATAGAAAATAAAACCATATTTCCTAAAAACATTTTAAACTTCAGAGGTTTTACCCCAGATTAAATTAACACATTCAGTGCCAGATGGTAGGATTGCAATATTTTGCTCTAGAATAGAAAAGTGAAAACAGATTTTTACTGTTAATAATAGTTTTAATAATAAAACCCCTTTTGTAATGGTCCCTTATGATCAGGGCGCGGACTCTAAGAAGCCAAGATAATTTTACCGCCTTTCCAAACGGTTTTATTATTCTGGCTCAAAGCCCTTATTGTTTAAAATCAGCTCCACCCTCCCTCAATTCAACTTCTCTTCCAAGTTCAAGTAAGATACTTGCTGCTGGTTTGCCGGCAATAATGATTACTGTAGATATTGTATTGAGCATCATGGTGTGTATGTAAAATAGCTTAACAGTGAGCCATAGGATTACTGCTGCATCAGTGTGATAAACAAACCCATACACCTGAGGATGTGTCCCTTTTCCCGATCTCCCAGTAGTCCCGATGGACAGTACATGCCTGTGTATGGGTGGGAATCAGTGGGTGTATATGTTTGTATAGCTATGTATGTGTTTTTATCTCTGTTATATGCCTGTGTATATGGGCATCACTGGGTGTATGTGTTTGTATATCTGTGTTATATGGCTGTGTATGGGCATCAGTGGGTGTCTGTTCCTGATGCGTGTTACTGCTGGTGGTGATTGCTTTCCCCATTACACTGCATGTGCCAGAGTGCAGAGCATTGCTGTGTAGTGTCAGTCAGGTGTCACCTGAGCCACATGAGGACAGACCCAGTGCTGCAATGTTCTGGGGAGAGTGAGTGTGAGGAGCTCAGCCTGCAATTGGGTGCGACTCTGCCTGTCACTATGAACCCAACACCAGCTCTAACACTCGTGTCAGACGAGCGCAGAGTTCACGTCCGTGTTGCCGCACATTTTAATGTCTGTGGTAGCATACAATTATGATCCATAGAGACCCACACACGAAGTGTGGACGCACAACGGATGCGGCAAACGGGTGGTAGTTAGGCAAGAACATAAAATCGCTAGAACGGACGTGCGCCACGTCCGCAAAGTTCGCATAAATTTGTGTGTGAGTGATGGAACGTAGTCAGACGGACTGCATTTTTGACGGACAAAATGGTTTTTCATATTAATTTGATTTCTCATCTACATCAGTTAAAAAAAAATGTCAGTCACAAAAACGGACTGTGTGGCCACTACCTTGTCTTCAGTCAGAAAGTACGTCCGTTATGCACGGACGCGCAGAATGCGCTCGTCTGACAGCCTTAGCCAAAACTGGTAGTCTGCCCCCCCAAACCTGTCTGGATCCGCCCCTGATTGGTTGTAGATTCAGCAATAACCACACCGTGATTGCACTGAGCAATATAATTAGACATTGAGAGTTTCAAGTTTTAATGCATATTTATTCATAAAGCCCATCACTTTTTGACACTTCGCTATATTTTGTTCACTTTTTTTTTATTGCATTACTTATACCGTTTTGTTTGTATTGTAGAGATTGCAGAGAGCCAAAACATGTCTTCCATTTTACAAAATGTTGGTTGGAGAAACCACAACCTCCTGGAGAATATGGATGACAGCCCTCAGCCAGATAAATTTAGGAAGAGGTCCTCCTCAAGCTCTCTGAACACTGTGCGAATGTCCCTGAGGAAGAGAATGCCTCTCAAACAGGTCGATGTCAACTTAGATGCCGTGCCAGAATGGGACTCTGTGGCCTCAAAACACAAGGCGCACCCCATGCAGGCCGTGTCTCTTACAGCAAAGAACATGTTCGGATCTGTGTCTCAGGTAAGAAACGGCCATCTCGGTTGAGATCGTAGGCAAACGTAAGTTGTTGATAGAGAAACGGATAATGTTGGAGCTCTGTCTTCTACAGACTTTGTATACGACCTGTAAATGAGACCTGGAAATATGCTTGTGTAGCGCTGTTTTAAAACCCTGTTGCTGTAATGTTCCGTTTTGGCCACCAGAGGGAGACAAGTGCATGTAAACTATACTGGACAATGGGACTACGTTTTCAGCATGCTTTGGGGCAGAGAGAGGAAGTGGGTGGGGACGGAAGGGAGGACATCCGCAGCCTCGTGGAAGGAGAGCCAGTGTGAGCCGAGGAGTGAACCAAGTGAGACGCACGTGAAACTGTGATCGATTGTAACCAGGCCGGAGAGCAGGCGCTGCCTTGCCGACGCTGGGGATCGATATAGTGACTTGCCAGAGACCCTGTAATCCACCGCTGAGAGGTTTTACACAGACAAAGAGTTGCAGATTGGACCCCGAGTTAGGAGACCGCGATGATCCACTGGGAGTGCAGGCGGTAAGCTGTGAATCTTGTTGTAACGACGGACAAGCGAGAGAAGCGGATCCGGTGACACAGAGTCCCAGCACAATTCAGCGGAGAGACGTCCTGATCGGGCAGCGGAACAGATTGTTGGCGGATGGGTGAGAGGCCTCCCAGGCCACAGTTAAATTTTAAAGAAGCACGCTGCAGCACTGCTAAAATCTACAGGGCCCCAACGTGACTAGTCGAAGATTTATTTAAATACATTCACTGGCCAGTTGAAATATAGTACCCGGGTACCAGAGCTCACACACACACTTCTTGGGACGTGACCTGCACGGGACTTACACTTCAGAAACAAAGGGGGTTAAACTTTTCTTTTACCGCTGCACGTTTCCCGCATTACGAAATCCTGTTTCCATATACCGTGTTTACTTTATCTATGCCGCTTTACTGAGACCAGTAAAGTATATATGATTTATGAAATGCACAACAGTGCTGGTGTATATTTATTCCCTAGTGCGGAGAGACTAACCCGAGGTTAAATTCAGCGGCTCCTCCGGGAGTGAGCGCTACACTTGTAACTTTGATAAAGATACAAGGTTATTCAGAGAGCGTGAAAAGCAGGAGAATGACTGGAGAATGAGTGGAGAATGAAAAATTCTAGGTCAAAATAGCCGATTTGGAAAGTGAGATGAAAGGGAGAATTTTTCTGGTTTGGCTATTTTGACCTAGAATTTTTCATTCTCCAGTCATTCTCCTGCTTTTCACGCTCTCTGAATAACCCTGATAATTAAATGTTTTTTCAGACAGTGAAAACAAGATAAAATGATGTACCATGAGGTGGGCTTTGAGTCTCGACCATGAATTATTTTTTTGATGGGACATCAGGTCATGTTTGGTGTCCACATAAATAATTATTTTGAGGGAATATTTTACCAGGAAGGATACATTAAGATTTCTCTCGTTTACAGTTTAAGCACCCCTTATAAAGAACCCTAAAATGCAGAATACTCAGAAAACTGGAATTGTCTGAGTCCTACGCATTCTAGTATTTGCATATTAAGGATGCTCCAGACGGTTTCTGCCGCTTGGGAACCCGGTTCCTGTTTGCTGAAGAAGTCGTCAGCACACACTGCGATCTCCTTCCTCTAAAACACCGGATTCTGAAACCTAGAATGGTCGGGTAGCACCATCTGTATATACAAACATTGCTTTTTGTTATTTTGGGAAAAGATTTTAAAAAGAAAATCTGTCCGTCGTAGCGCAACGGTTTCTAAGATTCACTCCCATCATTCCAACACAGATCTAGGTTGTAGTGAGGTCAGTGAAGTGGCGGTGGTGTTATAAATCATTTGGAGGCTTTTTTCATCTTAACAGCTGGTCCATTGCTGTCCCTTGATCCATGATTGTGTTGCAGACCCCGTTCAGCGTTCAGAGGGCCAGCAGACAGATGTAAATACCTGTAAAGACAGGAAATAATCAGGAGACAGACAGATTGGCTGCTTGCTTCCACAGTATCCTCGTGGTTATCTTTATTAAATGCATATTTTCCAAATGCTTTTAAAACAATAACATTTTCATTCTAAATGACCTATTAACATGTCATCTTCATTTTCGCAAAATATCTAACTTTTCCTGTGGAAAGTTGTGAATCCGTCTCACAGACTATACATCCTATTATATACAGTGTGCAGCGTGCTACAGCTATTCCTTTTCCTTCTGCACATAAGGGGATGTCATATCTGCCAAGACATAGAACAATTCCTTTCTAATAACAAATAATAATGCATCTAGATTTCTGCATATGAGTACATTTAAATGTACATAACTGACTCTGCATCAGGAAATACAGCTGTATATAACATGGATTCTTTATTTTAAGTGTTTGGGAGTTACTTCCTGCTTTAGGCTTACCTGTAAAAACAGGAAAGAATCAGGAGACAGACAGATTGGCTGCTTGTTCCACAGTATCCTCGTGGTTATGAGGGTAAGCAGGAACACATCACCAGTGCCACACCTATAATCTTCCCCCAATCCTTCCTGAACATAAGACCCTGTGCGTCATAATAACAGTCCCCTGCTGCTGCAGCAGAGAGCTGCATTCTCATAGTGACTTGTTATAGGCACCATATACCACATAGAAAACATAAACACATACCTTTCAATGTCACCACTATACATGACAATTACTTACTTTATACAATTGTGCACATACCTCGTATGTGTCACATCCTCCCCGACAAAATAAAATGGGCACCAGCTACAAAAAAAAATATATACACTCAGGCGCAAGATTACTATGTCCAGAACACCACTTTCTTAACTTAATATGCTGCCCCTGTGGGAATACATGGTACCATATTGTATGAGTCGTGAAACGGGTAGTATGAGAGTGGTGGCATATAATATGGTGTAGCCAATACAGGTAAGTGAGGAAAGGTATATGCTGCTACACTGTGGAGCATAGTCTGTGGTTGTAGCGATGGTTGACCCAGTGTTTCGTACGTAAACACTTGTCTTGGCTTACTCCCTCTCACTGACCGTCTTGGTTCGATACAGCTTTCTGATGTCAGACTTTCTGCTTCATCAGGCAGGGCACATTCACTATCACTATCTCCACTGACTTCAGGTGGAAATGTTGAATTCAGGATCACTTCTTCTGGTGATTGAGTCTCGATCAAACTGTGTCTCTGTTCCTGTGGGACTTGGACTTGATCTCTTTCTCGCACGGTTCTCTCAGGTGATGGTGACGTCATTTCGACAAGAGAGTTCTCATGGTTCAGTTTTGAACCTTGCCGGTAAGTATGCTGTCTCTTATGCTCTGTCCAACTCTCAGGAATTCTCAACCAGTATCTTTCAGAGCTTTCCTCATCTGAATCGGTGATGTCACTGTGGTAGGTAGGTTCTCTTGTCTTCTCCCTGTTACCTTGTCTGCTTTGTTTCTGGTTCCCGTGTTTCAGTGGGTGTGATGGTGTCTCCACAGGCAAGTCATTCACCAACAGTAATAGGTTTCGGTGCAGGGTTCTAGTTCCACTTTTGTTCCCATTCTCAGGACTCACCACATAAACCGGATTGTCTGCTACTTGCTCTTTCACCACATAGATGATCTTCTCCCAGTATGATCTTAGTTTCCCTGGGCCTCCTCGCTCTCTCAAATTTCTAACAAGAACTCTGTCTCCAGGCTTCAGAATAACACCTTTGACCTTCAAGTCATATTGAGCTTTGCCCCGCGCACTTGATTGCTTACTGTTTTCATTTGCTATTTGATATGCTTCAGCCATCTTTCCAGCCCAATGATCAGCAAATCCCTTATGAGTTAATCCCTCATCCTCTTCAACGAGCCCAAATATCAAGTCAACAGGAAGGCGAGGGTGGCGTCCAAACAGTAAATAGAATGGGGAATACCCAGTTGACTCGTGACGTGTACAATTATATGCATGGACGATCTGGGGAAGGTGATCTTTCCAACGTATCTTTTCCTTATCAGCCAAGGTCCGGAGCATTTGGAGGAGAGTCCGGTTGAATCTCTCAGCTGGGTTACTTTGAGGGTGATACGGAGAGGTCCTCGAATGGCGTACTCCAGCAAGTTCCCGAAGGTTCCTGAAAAGCTCATTTTCAAATTCCCTGCCCTGGTCATGGTGTAGCTTTCCAGGGTAACCAAACCGAGGGATATAATCATTGAAAAGACGCTCAGCTGCTGTACGGCCAGACTTGTTTTTAGTAGGATAAGCTTGCGCAAACCTAGTAAAGTGATCTACGACCACTAGTATATACTCATACCCACCCCGGCTTGGCTCTAAGTGCAGGTAGTCGATGCAAACAAGTTCTAGAGGTGAGCTGGATGTTATACTCCCCATGGGTGCTCGGACATGGGTCGTTGGTTTCTTTTGCTTAATACAGGGACACTTCTTTGTGATATACTCCTCTACTTCCTTCTTCATATATGGCCAGTAGAATCTTTGTCTCATCAGATGAAGAACCCGTTCTGTGCCCAGATGTCCCATGTTGTCATGTAAGTGCTCCAAAGAAAGTTGCTTATACTGGGTTGGGAGAACAAGTTGTTTGTTATGAGCTGTTTGCCTATAGAGACATCCATCCTCTATAATTAGTTTGTTCCATTCATACAAAAGTTTCTTGGCCGCTCCAGTCACGGTTTTCTTTAGACTTTCATCTGGCACCTTGATTTCCTCCTTCATCTTCAATACCTTGGCTATCACTGGATCCTCCCGTTGAGCTTTGGAGAGTTCATCTTTATTTATTCTTGGCAACAATGAACCTTGGGATGTTGGGTCAGTTTCCATAGACGACATACTGAGTGCTGCAACCCAAGCCACATCTTTCTTTTTGGCTGCGCGAGCTCCATCCCAGACTGCTCGCACCACTTCAGATGACAATTGCTCAGTGCACTCAGTGGTATACTTTTCGATGTCAAGGGGGATACGCGACAGTGTGTCAGCATCAATATTTATTTTACCAGGCCTATATTTCACATCAAAGTGGTAGTCGGACAATTCTCCCACCCAGCGATGGCCAACCCCATTCAGCTTCGCAGTGCTCATTATGTAGGTCAGGGGATTGTTGTCTGTGTAAATGGTAAAATGTGGAGCATAGAACAGGTAGTCTCTGAATTTTTCACACACTGCCCATTTAAGTGCAAGAAACTCAAGTTTACCACTATGTAGGCAGTAATTTCTTTCGGCCTGGGACAGTGTCCGGGAGCCATACGCAATGACTCTTAATTTTCCATCCTGACTCTGGTAGAGTATAGCCCCAAGGCCCCTTTCAGATGCATCGGTGTGCAGCGAGAATGGTAAATTGAAGTCTGGATAGGCAAGAATTGGTGGCTTTATCAACATGTCAATCAAGGTTTCAAGAGATTTCTGATGCTCACTTGTCCACTCCACAGGAGTTCTGGAAGGCATTTGGGGGCCTTTGGTCTTTCTCCTACTGGACTCAACTGGTGCCACCCCAGGCTTTGCTTGTAGGAGCTCATACATAGGCTTAGCTACACCTGAAAAATCTTGGATAAACGAGCGATAGTAGCTTAGGAAGCCGAGAAGCCTTCTTACCTCACCGACGGTATGTGGAGTATGACTTTTGAGTGACATAACTGCTTGAAGATCTTTGGGATCGATCCGCACACCTTCGGCAGACACAAGACGACCCACGTATCGGACTTCACCTCGGAAGAGCTCACATTTTTCAGGCCGAAGCTTGACTCCATGATGTTGGAGAGCTTGAAGAACTTTGCGAAGTCCTTCCACATGTTCCTCAAAAGACTTGGCATAACATAACACGTCATCAAGGTACGGTATACAACATTCATCTCTGAGAGAATCTAGCATTTCTTCCATACTGCGCTGGAACGCTGCAGGTGCATTGGACAGGCCGAAGGGAATTCTTATCCACTCATAAAGTCCCCAGGGAGTTATGAAAGCTGTCATGTGCCTAGAACCTTCGGCTATGAAGCCCTGATGGTAGGCTTTTCCTTGGTCGAGAATACTGAACCATGCATAACCCCCCAATGTGTCAAGCAAGTCTTGAATTCTTGGCAGAGGGTGCCTATCTGGTACAGTCTTTTTATTGAGGAGGCGATAATCTATACACAGGCGAAGTGAGCCATCCTTCTTTCGGACGCAGACCACTGGTGCAGAATAGGGGGACTTGGACTTCACAATCCACCCTTTTGCCAGGAGATCTTGTATATAATCTTTCACTTCTTGGAATAAAGGTTTAGGTACCGATGAATATGACCGCTGCACTGGTATGTCGTCTTTGAGATTTATTGACATTTGTAGGCTCGGAATGCAACCCATGTCACTCTTATCTTGAGAAAATGCCACAGACTCTTCATACAGCATTTTTCTTACCACCTGCTGCTGTTCCTCACTCAAGTGGCTTAGATCTACAGGTGGGTGCCACCGTTTCAAGGTTTCTTCAGTACCTGAGGTAGTCACACCCTCGACCGATACCTTAGACTTCAGTTCTTCTGATCGCTCTGCCTCCAGTACTTTTTCAATTGGCTGAATATAACCGAGGATTGTGTTACCAGGCAGTGTTATTTCACATGTGGAGTTGTTACCAATTGGAACAGAGACATAAGGCCTTTCCTGGTTCTGTACTTCTAGGAGCCCCCCTCCTATATCCAGCTTTTCCAACTGCACATTGTTTTCCTCTGGTTCAAACAGTATGACTGGGTCGGGCTGATCCATGTTAGGTGGTATTTTACACTTTACCCACATCACTTGACCTGCTGGAATGACAACGCCACCACTCTTTACCTTCAAACGTCCCCACTGTTCATTCAGCTCAGGGGTTTGGACACAGCTTACCAGAGTTTGAGCTTTCTCGTTTGACATAGAGATGGCTCCTGATAGTAGAGAGACTAAAGCCTGCACAAGGCGCTTGGGTTGTCTCTGAATTAATTCTTCCACTACGTTAAACCCAAGTAGTGGCCTTTCAATTGGCAGATGACTTATTAAAAAGGGAACGCTGATAGAGAGGTTAGGGTCATTGTTTCCTTCTAAATTAACAGTAATAACAGCCCAGCCATCGAATGGAATGACATCCCCAGTCACAGAATACACTTCCAGCTTTCCCATAGTTCCCATAAGTTCAGAAAGAGGTCTCAAGTCCACAGCTGGCAAATATTTATCTTTCCAAGCACGATCAATGATACTGACTTGAGCTCCAGTGTCAAGCAAAGCACTTACTGCTAGGCCATTGAGGTTGCACTGTGTCAAAGCCTTCCTTCCTATTAGATTGACAATGGCCTCATTCTTTTTCCTAGGGACAGAGAAAGTAGGAGTCTGATTAAGCCATTCCTTGTCCTTGGAAGTTTTGAATGTCGTATAATGAAATGGTTTCGTTTTGCTTTTTGTAGGACCAGGTTCATCCTCTGATCTGCCATCATTTGTGCCATGGGACAGGGAGGACTTGGTCACTGGTTGCCCCGTTGCAGTGACCGCTTCCCGTTTCCCTGCGGGTTACGTTTCCGGAGGCATCCCCTGGACAGGTGCCCCTCTTCCCCACACTGAAAACAGTGAGTACAGTTTTGCAGACCAGCTTCCACACACTTTAAACAACCATGACGTTTAGCCCCTTTTTGTAGAGGTGGTCGACTCATAGTATACAAAGGTAGGATCAGGCTGTGTTGGATTTCTCATGGAGTCTACCATACTGCTAAGTGCTTCGACACGTGCTGTCAGTTGTTTAATTGGATCATCCACATTTTTCTGCTCATGAATTTCTCTCACAGGTTCACTTTCTAGAAGGGTACAACTTGCAATGCTCTGCTTATTACGTGTTACAGGACCCAGCCTTCGGGCCCTCTCATTCTCATCGCTGGTGATTCTTGTTACATTTCTTAGTATTTCCTCATCTGCGACGTTGCGGTTGGAAAGCAGGGGTTTTAACTCCCTACGAATGTCTGTATATTTGTGCCCTAAACCCTGGTAGACCGTGTGAAGGTATACATCCTGAATAGTTTCTGTGCTGTATCTCACTTCAGTGTCCGCCTGTTTTGCAGCAAAGATGATTTTCTGTTTAAGACCCATTACTCGATACAAGAACTGTTGAGGCGTCTCATTCTCATTTTGTTTTGCACACATTAATTCCTGGAACAATTCTGTGCTATTTTTGTCTCCTAAATGCGACCGAAGAAACCCTTTGAGTTCCTCAACCGTTATGTCTTCTTTATTCATCAACATGTCCTTGAAACTGCCTGCTTTTATTATCCGTAGTGTCCCCCTGACTATGTCAGCATCACTGTAATTTTCTTTGATTCCATCTTCAATTTGTCTGCATACACTTGTGTATGTGATGTCAGATGTGTAATCACAAATTTGTCCTCCTTGTATCTTAAATTCGCGACGCTGGAGGTAGGAGAGGTCCCTGAGGGAGACAACCTTCTCTGTCAGTAACTGCATGGACCGTTCAGGGTTGTTGCTAAACTGTGCATTATCACTGCTGCGTGTTTGTTGTGATAGTCTGGTCAAAGGTTGTTGCAACGTCGAATTTTGTGTAGATGCTCCCCTAGACCCTTTGTCAGCAACAGCTGTAGACGATGCGGTAGGAGCAGTGTCATCATTCTGTTGATGAACAGGTGTAGACGTAGTTTGAACATGCTCAACAGAGTCAACGATGTCTCTCAAGTTCAACAGTTCAGCCATACCTCTATCCTCTGAGTCTAGTAAGTCTGCACTGTACATGAACGCATTAATGTATTCAAAGCAGCCTTCTTGGTCTCCAGCATCTAGTTCAGTAATGTTCCCGTCTGGTACCGTAACAATGCTCTGGGCGATCTGAAATAGTTCACCAGCGGACAAGGTGAGAAGTTTTTTTCTGATGTTCCACACCACGCTCTTCCGTACTTTATCCGCCATGATGACCCTTTTCACGATCCCTCACGTCACCGTCACCAGCCAGCCAGGACGCGCTTCTCACAACCGACTTTTCTGGATCACAGCCGCTGTATCCATACTCTGTTGGTCCCGAAGATCATAAGTTTACGGACGAGCCCCCAAGAATCTGTTGCAGACCCCGTTCAGAGGGCCAGCAGACAGATGTAAATACCTGTAAAAACAGGAATAATCAGGAGACAGACAGATTGGCTGCTTGCTTCCACAGTATCCTCGTGGTTATCTTTATTAAATGCATATTTTCCAAATGCTTTTAAAACAATAACATTTTCATTCTAAATGACCTATTAACATGTCATCTTCATTTTCGCAAAATATCTAACTTTTCCTGTGGAAAGTTGTGAATCCGTCTCACAGACTATACATCCTATTATATACAGTGTGCAGCGTGCTACAGCTATTCCTTTTCCTTCTGCACATAAGGGGATGTCATATCTGCCAAGACATAGAACAATTCCTTTCTAATAACAAATAATAATGCATCTAGGATTTCTGCATATTGAGTACATTTAAATGTACATAACTGACTCTGCATCAGGAAATACAGCTGTATATACATGAATTCTTTATTTTAAGTGTTTTGGAGTTACTTCCTGCTTTAGGCTTACCTGTAAAGACAGGAAATAATCAGGAGACAGACAGATTGGCTGCTTGCTTCCACAGTATCCTCGTGGTTATGAGGGTAAGCAGGAACACATCACCAGTGCCACACCTATAATCTTCCCCCAATCCTTCCTGAACATAAGACCCTGTGCGTCATAATAACAGTCCCCTGCTGCTGCAGCAGAGAGCTGCATTCTCATAGTGACTTGTTATAGGCACCATATACCACATAGAAAACATAAACACATACCTTTCAATGTCACCACTATACATGACAATTACTTACTTTATATAATTGTGCACATACCTCGTATGTGTCACAATTGCTCGGTGTCATCTGCCATTAACAGAAGGCAGGATACCGTGTCCATTCTTAACTTAAAGGAGCAATTCAGGAAGCCACATAGCCTGTTCTCCATGCGTGGTGTCCAGTCACTGAATGTGGTTTCTAACAATTATAGCATTTTTTTCATGTCTCACTAATTAAAAACTTACTACAACAGCTGCACAGCCTGGTGAACTGGCAGCAATTGGTGCTCCGTTGGTCAGAGTGGAATTTGCCAAAGCCAATTCGGCACAATTCTGTGCTTTTCTGCGACTCCATTTTTGGTGAAACACAAAGCACCGATATTGCACGTAATTACAGTGATTTGTGAATAGACACTTAAAAGATTTGGTAAGGAGCAGGCTATCTCGTAGCTAGGGTGGCCTTCTGCACCCCCAGGATAATTGTATCCCGAAGGCACGATTGAACATTCTCAAGAGTCTCCGCATCTTCATTAGTCGCAGGCATATCGCCTGAATCTGTATCTTCCATCGGTCCTATCACTTTCTCGAGCAAAGAACTAGGAACAGATACACATCTTCTTCTGCCGCGGCAAACCAACTACAAACTTCCATCCATGGAATCTTCTGTGCTTTTGTGTAATCTGCTGAACAATTGATCATCTTTCTCTTCAGCCAGGGACCTACTGGAAACTCCAGAATCCTGCGGTATTGGCAGCTGTCGGGGGAGGGGTCATGTTATGCTTCCTGGTGTTTAGAATGATTTTACAAGACTACCATAGCCCAAGCATGATCTGATCCACAAAACTGTTCACTCATTGGCCTTATTGGTGACCTTCTATTTATGTATAAAGTATACAGTTTCCGACAAAGGCTTGGAGAAACCGGTCTGACTGGGCACAAAAACCATGTTTCATACCTAAAACTTTCACTCAATTGAATACAAAAAGTAATTTGGGGGTCGTAATAAAATTACCCGTTTTTCTTGTTTCTTTTCCATGGTAACACAGGGGGTTTGGCAGATCTATCAGGAATGAGAGATGCAACTTTTCTAATGTTTTGCACTGGTAGGGTTTCATGATAATTATGCTGTCCAGACACCTGTGCTGATGTGTGGAGGATAACCTCTTACCGTATTGGCATGAGGACCTAGAATGGTTTAGGGTCTGGTTCCTTATCTTCTATCATCCCTGTATGGCGACCGATTGTCGACTTGTTGTAATCAACACTGTCCTGTCCCCACTCCACGTACCCCCGGGGTCTATGTGCAGCTTAACAGGCAGGTAAACCTCTCCTACGAGTCCATGAACGGGACCGGTTTGCAGTCTGAAGGTTTTATTAACCCGTTGTAGGAATGTGGTAAAACTATAGGAAAACAGAAATATACGATATAAAGATACAGAATATATACGTGTTTTACATAGATAATAATACAAGACAGGATGTGTCCATATAAAACGTGGGGGTTTTATAACTAGGCCGGACTAAAATTACATGAAAAGCAGCTGGCTGCAATATAAGGGTTTACAAATTTACAGCACATAAGGTGCTTCTAAAGCTGAGGGAAACTGTAAGGTGACTGGGAGGAATTTAGACCATAACCTTACCGACGATGCTTTCAATAGGGGGAGAGATTGTAATGAGGTGTTCCTTCCAGCTCCTGTGGTGAAGGAAATGGTGGCTTCTCTCCCACAATCCCCTGTAATAGTGAGGGAAGCACATGACTTGGCCTATAGGAATTCTGGGAAGGCTGAATACCAGGGTGCTGTAAAAATAAACGGCCACTAGATGGCGACTCTAAACACATTACATTTTACATTTCTGCTCTGAAAGGCAGCACAAACACTATTTTGTGAAGTTGCCCTTTGTGTGAATCATTAAACGGATTTATATAATAAAAGGGAAAACGATGCTTATTTTATAATGATATGGATAGATTACTTGTTTGTAAGCACGGATTTATATTCTAGAGCAGTGGTTCCCAAACGCGGTCCTCAATTCCCCCTAACAGGCCAGGTTTTAAGGATTACCTTGACTGAATCCTGCAATCACTGAGCAGCAAATCATATCACCTGGGCTGTGCTTCAGATATCTGGAAAACTTGACCTGTTGGGGGGACTTGAGGATCGCGGTTGGGAACCACTGTTCTAGACAATACAACCCTAGTGACATGTTTACAGCAATGCCCGTGCCGCATGTCCAGCATCCTAGGACATAGTGTATACAGCAATATGGTCCCTGTGGGGCATGTGCTTTCATCTTTTCTTTCTAGACCTAGTTCATCTTTCCTCAATTGTCCAATCAGAATGTGATTTGGCAGATAAATACAGTAGTTGCCAGACTCTTGCTCGAATTTCTCTCTATTCTTCTTCAAAAACAGGAGATTTAGAGGAATGCCACATTTGTAAACCTTGGGAAGTGTAACATTTCTTTACCATATATGAGGATTCTGTGAGAAATGCAGGAATACCATAGGATTCAATGTAAAAAAAATATATATTTTTTTTATCCTTTTTTTTTTTTTTTTTCTTTTTCAACAGCTTATTCTTTTCATTTTCAGCAAACTGCATTTTTATTTTCGGACATATTTTTGCATTTTTTAGGTTATTTATTATTCTCCGATGGGGCGGCTGCAACCACCAAATGCATCCAGCCCAACAACATGTGTGAAAGATAACAAAGAAAAAAATGTCATCTGCGCTTATTTCCATTATAACGTGTGAAACAAAACACAATTAGAGGTTTGGTTTCTTATTAATGGCCATTATAAGATCAAGCTCGCCCGCCCGCCAGCGTCAAGGCACCTCTAATGAGGGCTAGTCCTATCCAAAAATGAAGCCACAGGCTGCTGTATAGCAAACCATACCTGCTCATGCTGCTTGTCAGACATGAGGTAGACTGGTGGGCCGCTCCGTGTCTTTGTTTTTGATCCCAAAGTGGATTTTGTTTTTGGGGGAGCATAAATAAAGGCCCACCAGTCTACCTCATGTCTGACAAGCAGCATGAGTAGGTATGGTTTGCTATACAGCAGCCTGTGGCTTAATTTTTGGATAGGACTCGCCCTCATTAGAGGTGCCTTGACGCTGGCGGCGAGCTTAACCTTATAATGGCCATTATTAAGAAACCAAACCTCTAATTGTGCTTTGTTTCACACGGTATAATGGGAATAAATGCAGATGACATTTTTTTCTAGGATTTTTTCATTATTTAGACACCTTTTAATGTATATTTATTGGTTTAAACACCTATTAGAAGAATAGCAGAGTTACGTTTTTTTTTTTTTTTTTTTTTTTTGTGTGTTGTTTTTTTTGTTTCTTTCTGCAGTTCGGTCTCGGTCTTCGGTGGAGACTCAATAATTTTTTTGATGTTTTTATATAATTTTGTTAATGTATTCTGATGTTCAGGTGAAAGCTATCAAGCAGTATATTCGATGTATCACTTTTCCTACATTATGAAAAAAGGATTTTTCTGTTAACCGTTCGGGCTGATGTCATATATGTTCTAATATAAAAAATAGTGGGCTTGGAGCGCAGGTGTAATTTAATGTTCTTGTACCCAGGACATATTTGAAAACGAGAGAAAACTCAATGCATCTTTCATGGTAAAATAATTTATAAATAAATACACACAAACCAGAACCTTAACACTAACCTTAACCCAAGGGTCAATTTTTCCACCCTACTGGTGTCTGTAAAATATCACTTGTATGGTGGTAATTGAATGGCACAAGTACAACTTTTTTTCCATTATTCCAAAAAGGGGAAAAAATGCTTTTATTTCTCAAACATCTTATTGTTAAGTAACTTAATTTTATAAAAGCGTGGGAGGCTGCGGCGGCCACGAGGTGGCGACGTTGCTGCAGGATACCTTAATGTACAACGTTGAAATGAGTTGAGGATTCATAGCATCACCCATTGTGTTTGAATTCAGAAAGTGTTATGCCATCGTTTTATACTTATTCGGAATTACATAACCTTGAGCAGCTAAACATCAGATGTCGCACTTGTTTTATGCCGCTTACACAAAGGGATTTGTACACAGCATTGTAGGAAATAAGCAGTGAGCTGTACAGGCATTCGGCAGCATCCAGATGGAAGATTATTTGAGCGCTGGCTGTTTAGTGACTCTAACGGGTTTTTGATAGCTCTAGAAAATGTGATCAATAATGCCAACAGAGAGGGAGATGAAAACCCGCAAGTGATTAGCCGAGACGGAGCCTTTTTATGCAGCAATATTTAATATTCCACGAGAGTTCTGGTAATCATGGTGTAAAAGGGGTTGGAAGCAGCTGTGGGTTGCTGATATCTGCTGGACAAATGCAGAGAATTTCAATGACATCTACATATCTGAGAACCTATAAACGCATGGTTTGGACATCTGCTGAAATATAACATTTGCATTAACTAATGTTCACTGTGGTGAGAGGAAAAAATATTTTATAATTGTAATTTAATGTTTTATTAAACATAGGACGCTCAGGTCTTGAGGCAATCCTACCGTCTGATTTTTCGTTTATTTTTTTTCAATGTATGTTTTGTTTTTATCGGAATTTCCCGTTTTATGGAAGTTACATAAACTTTAAAATTTTTACACAGAATATACGTGGTGATGGGGATTTATGGCATATGTAGTCCAGCTGCCCCCATGTATTTTCTTTCAGTGTAGCGTCTATTAGTTCAACAACATCTGTGAAATTGTTCACAGCAGATAATGTAGACGGTTGCAACTACTCCTGTTTCCTAAAAGTCCCAAAAAAGCACCACACAAGTGCTTGCTTTTTTTTCTTACTTTTTTCCCAGCAATGGCTGGCTGAAAATTACCCCTTTTTTAATTATCTTATTGAGAAGACAAGAATAAGTAAATATATATTATTTTTTAAATGGAAAAAAAAAAAACATATAAAAAAAAAGCTCCGAAACCGATATTATTATAAATTAGTGATGCGCCGAAATGAAAATGTGGGGCCGAAACCAAAATGCAGGATGAGCTCGGCTGAAAATGATGTTTTAGCCTAAAAAATTTCTAAATTGTTGTTTTTGTATAATTGTATTAATATTAGACTTAATTTGAAATGAAAATCAAGCCTATAATAACCACACATCTATTGGAAGTATAGAAATGGAAATCTGCCATAATTAGACAGTAAATCTTTCAGCGAATTCCTCTGAACTGAAAACAACCCCATAAAGGCCCCTATTACATTCCTTGCGCAGCACATTTGCGTGAGGAGAAAAACATTAGCGCATAACGTCGTATTACGACGTTCGCGCAAACGTCCAACGCGGGTGACCCTGCGCGAACCCAGCGCGAGCACAAGTTCCAGCGCGCATCCTATACTTAACATTGTGAGCGCCAATGCGTTTGTAATGCCATGCGCGCATACGCGTACTATCTTAGCGCAAAATGTAACGCACGACGTTTGCGCGCATCATTTTAACGTCTTTGAAAACCTGGTGTTAACTTACAATCTGAACGTTCTGACCGAAACGAAATGAATCTGCACAAAAAAAAATACAGCACAGTACAGTTACACATTCTACACATACCCAAACAATAAAATTTGTAAATTTTTAATTTTTTATTTTTGTTGCAGCACATATACGCAAATTAACTTTGACAGGCGCCACAACCGAAACCTAGCAAATGGTGGGTCTTAATTCTGATTGGCTGAATCCTGTGAAAAAACAGTCTGCCCACCAATTCCTGCACGCAACGGTCATTTGCGCCCGGCTTTGCACCTCAAATTTGCGCTCGAAAAAAGTTGAAGGCTGAAAAAATGCGCTCGGATCGTAATACCGCGTTAATTTGCGCGCGCTAACGTTTTTTGCGTGCGCAAAAATGATTGCGCTGCGCGAGTGCATTTGCGCGAAGAGTGTAATAGGAGCCAAAGTCTCCTTTTCTCCTAATAGGAGCTTAAATCACTAGCAATGTGTCTAAAATGATAATAATAATAATAAAGAAAACCCATCCTTTTGAAAATTAAAAGATCTGTTACAAAATTAAAACGTATTTTACAGATCGAAAAACAAAAATGTCTTAGACATTTGGGAGGCACCAATTAAGTACAGGCTTGGCCAGGCCCCTGGAGGCCCCAATCGAGCGCCAGGCGCCGCCGGCCTCTAGGCCTGGGTTCCAGCTGATATTTTCTGCTGTTTTTTTCCTATCTGCCGACAACACCATTTTCGGCCGACTAATTTTGGGAGCCAAAATTTCAGTGCATCCCTAATTCTAAAGGGTTCATATGAGCTAAATATTGAATGATGTCCTGTGGTTGTCTACCAAAACACGATTAGGATATCTAGTTGCAACTAAAACGGTTTTTGTTTCGTATGGTATATTTGTAAGTGATGAAAACAACTAATCTGCTCGCAAACTTGCCCCAATCAGTTCAGACCTGCCAAGTCGCACGGTTTGACTGTATGACACAAGGTTTTCCCTCAGTTCTCCCAATCATGTGACAGCCATGCCACCCAGTTTTTGGTATGATTTGGGAAAAGTGCTTGTTTAATGCCCCGTGCGCTGCTTTACTTGTTGAATCAGGCATTTGTAAACCCATCCATGAGTGATCATGTAGTGCTCGTGTACGGATGGCCCTGATTGGCTGCACAGCCAGGCGCCCTGGTGTACCTGTACGCCAATATGACATACTCATTTTTGGGGAGTGCTTGGTGAAAATTCAAATCGCATCTTGACCATCCCCTCTCGGTCGGCATACCTCTATCCTCTCAATCTCAAACCTGGGTCACACCTCAATTCTTCCATGGCATTGGGCTGGCTGGTGCTTGTTGGAGCTTCCACTTTACCCTGGTGGCCACGTGATGTACTTTGGTTTCCTGTAAAAGAGGAACATGTCATGTGTGGAGGATTTGAGAGGCAGTGCTGCGCTGGATACAGGCAAGTGTAAAAATAAACAAATAATAAAATCTAAAAGAATAACCAGTAGGGATGGGTTAATGTTTACACCACATCTCCCGTTTCACCGTAGAGTGTCCCATCAAATCCAACCTGTGCAAGGGGTTCTGTCCATTCACTGGAAAGGTGCCAACATTAGTTTTAACAGATATATTTTATTAGTGAGTGTGATATGAATAAAATTTGGATGAGACTCCAAACCCGCAATCAGAAAGCAGCCTAAACTTCAAAGAGCTAATATCCCCACATCCTTTCTCTAAAATGGGACTTTCAAAACTCGAAACTTTTACACACCGTCCCCGTGCGCTGTATCTCTTAAAAGTCATACATCCCATGTGCACAATTTTAGCAGCAGGAGCTCAGTCGGTACGGTTGGTTTTGTGACATTTCCTGGGCTGGATTGAATTGTTTTCAGTTAAGACTGAGCGGGAAAATGCTAGGCATTCGTGGAATGTGACCGTTGGTTTGATATGAGATTTGGAGGAATATTTTTGTCTGGGTGGTGCGCGATCAGGAAACTGCAAATATTAGATCAAGCGTTTCAGCACTTGAAGTATTGTGAAGCAAGCGATGTGCTTAAAGAATTCTGCCCACTTAAATACTCATAGCTGGAAAGATAATATTGGAATTTTGAAGACTCGTTTTGATCCTTTTTGTAAGTGTGGTATTATTTAGTGGTTTTTAGAATTCTACATCTGGTTCCTATGTTTCTTGAGTATTCTGTTCACAGCTCTGCCTGGCTCCTGAAAATGCAGAGGTGCTTTTCGGTTTTCCTGCTGGCTGATAAGATTGATCTTAATATGTCTTGCAGACATTATGGATTAGAGGTTCAATTCAACACATGGTTTGATACAGGACTGAACTGGGACAAAAATTCGACCTGGACAAGAGCAGCGTGCGGCTTTATTTTCCAAGATCAATGAATAGCAAAATTAAAAATCCGATTTCCCCAGTCTATTTATCGTGTGGCATCCTTTAATCACTTTGCTACAACATTTTCGCATTATGTAGTGACAGCGTTGAAATTTCTTGTTGCTTCATATGTTTCGATATTTGAAAGTATGTCTGTCTGCATTTGTATATGTCTGTCACCATTTTATACACACTATATGCTCCAATAAAATACAGACACATTCATATAAGCCTACATTATTTTTTTCACATACCCCCAATTATACAGACTAATTTTAACATTGCTTCATGATCGCTGAAGCACACGTCTTCACAACATGTACGCACTTGTGTTGGTGATGACTGATAACCGGTGCAGACACTGACGTATCAAACATAGGCAGAGCTTTTCAATATACAAAAACTGATACAACAGACACAGCATTTACACACACACACACACACACACACACACACACACACCCTTTCCACACCACCCAGATACTTGCTAGTTGTGCCCCAGACCCAATCCATTATTTTCCAGTTGCTCATTGACCCTATGTTAGATTCTATTCACCCCCAGACTATCCATTTTCTCTGTCCACCCTCTTACCCTATTAGTCCCTATTCACCTTCATGTCAATCCCTATCCACCCCCGGACAACTTAACCATCAATAATAAACCTCGGACCATGCCGACCCCACAACAGTCTTCATCTCCACAGACTGCACATCAGGCAACATCCACCCCCAGAATTCACATTGGCTAGTATGGTGTGTACAGGGACCAATGTGCACCACCAACTTCAAGATCCCATATTATACCCCATGCACGCCATAGAGCTTACATCTGACCCAATCCATCTCACATTAGGCCCCACACACTTTTTAAGTCCCTATTCACTATGCTGATGTACGCTGGAGTGTGCGCTTTTATATGCACTTTAAATGTACTTGCGTTTTATTCCGATTTTTGTTGCTATTGCTTCTAAGTTTGCAAACTGACTCCAAAGGCCGATGTGACTCAAAGTCCTGTAATGATGTAGAGCCCAAAAGAACTCCTTGGAACCAACAAAAGGTTTTGTTGTTGATGCTGTTTGTGGATATTGTTAGCCCGGGGGCGTTATCTCCGTGATCTTTCCTAATCATACAAAGGAATATTGTATCATTGGTTCTAGGTGAAAGCAGCAGTACCTTCCAAACCATACTGCACAGCAAGAAGTCCCATGTGCCACTCTGTCGGCATTAAATTGAGATTATTATGATTCGGCAATGGCTCAGGTTATCGCCGTCTGATTGTTGTACAGTGAGGGGCCACATGTGTTCATGTGATTTACTTCCATTTCATTGTTTTCAAAGGATCTGCAGAGGTATCTGCTTGTACAGTATGTACCTTTGGAAAGCTGGAGACATTAAGAACTTTGGTGCCATATTTAGTAAGAGTTGAGTGTCTGATCTTATGCGCCATTCCGTACCTGTGTCACAAAGTAATACATAAAACAATCCAGCCGATAATTTCTACAAATGTCTCTCGGTCCTGGGGTTAAGAGAATAGATAAAAGGAAACTATTTTTAATATTTTTCTTTGCACTTAAGTACATGGTCAGACACTGCTGACAGCCTCTGCCCAATTGTTGTTATTATTATTATTTTTTAGATTTTCTTTTTTGTGACATATTGCTCATCTTTTTTTCCTCTACACCTGCTGCTCCTCCTCTTCAGCTCACGGGATCCTGAACATGGAAGTCCCTGCAGCTATCTGGCCACAAATTGCAAACGCTACGGACTTGTGCATTTTATGTACACAGGTTCGGTATCGCCTATGCAGTACAATGGATCAGAGCTGCGCAGATCCGATCCACCAGCTGCCTTGCTATCACAGAAGGTCTCGGAGGGTAACGTCAACATGCAAAGAGCTATTAACTGATCTGGTGACCGGCAACTGGGAAATTCTGAATGCTGGTGGTTATTATGCTGGGTTGGGTGGAGGAAACTCCTCCACTTCACCCAGCATTTTCTCCAGATCAGGGTGGGAGGGGAGCACTCTTCACATCCTGACCACTTTAAAAAGATAAAATGGTCAGGTTGAGTAGAGTGTCCCTTTAAGGAGTCTTTGGTTTTCTAGCTATTTTAAAATGCTAAAAATATATAACGTGCAGGAAGCTGGCATGAGCTAATGTTTGGTATTCTGAGGAAGCTGTTTGTGATCGCATAAACACAGACCTCCTCTACAGAAATGATTCCAGCATTCATACTTGGGGGTGGTAGTTCGGGCTTCAGTGATAACCTGAGTGATATTTCTATGGATCCTTGATATCCAAACTAAGGAATCTCCTCTCATTGGGGATAGGTGTAGATTTTAAATTTAACAGGCTGCAGTACTGGAGTAACTGAATTGACTTTGGGTAATGGGGGTTAGCCATCAATTGACAAGATAAGGAAGCTGCCTGTGTGAGTTCAGAGATATCTGCCGGAGCACTTTGTTCTACGGACTAAATTTGTTCAGTTTTGCCGAGTACCTGCCTGAAAGGACTCTGTCCCATCTTTATGTTAACCCCCCCTGACGGTTTTCCTGAGTGTGGCTCGGGGTTATCTTTCGGTGCTGAAAGCGGTAACCCCGAGCCACACTCGGGCTGCATACACTACCTGTCCCTGCGCTCCCTCGCTGACCACCGCAGTCTCCTCCGGCGATCGTGACCTCATACTTCCTGATTCCCTTCTCGCGAGAAGTGAACCAGGAAGTATGAGGGTCGTGATTGCCAGAGGAGACTGCGGGGGACAGCGAGGGAGCGCAGGGACAGGTGATGTATCCAGCGGCATCCCGAGTGTTGCTCGGTGTTACCACTTCCAGCATAGGAATTTAACCCCGAGCCACACTCGGGAATACCGCTAGGGGGCCAAAAAAAAAAAATATAGCCGGCAAATCTGTATATAGCAAAGATGTGGCAAAAATAGTTTTGTCTCCATAACAAAAGTCAAAAGGGGTTGTTCAAAGAGAGCCGAATTGGCTCCGAACTTGATTTTCAGTGCTTTCATTCGACAGGTTTAACCAGGCGAATCCCATAGATTTAAATGTGAAAAATATTCCCTGGTTTTATTAAATATTTATTAAACCGTTAAATACTTTTTGCTTCAAATTAAAAGAATATTTTTATTTTTTTTGACCGAGCACCGCTCCCTTTAAAAGTCATTTTGTCCATGCCAGTGGCACTTCCATTTAGGCTGAAGGTGTGTGAAAGACTTTGTCCTCAAGGTGGAGCAGGTGGAGATATTTTATAGTTTAAACAGTGAGTGATGGAGTTCAGCGCTTCTTTCTGACAGTTTCTGCTTTGGTAAAAAATGAGATACAGCTTGCGTTGTCCTCTACGTTGGTGTATGTAGTTCGCAGTGTATTCCTTGTACCTCCAAAAATAAACATAAATATAGGGCATAGTTCGGTATGTTCTAAAAACCAATAAAATATAAGGAAAGATGCACTCACATGGAGTGGTGTCTCAAGTCAGACGCCGGATTTGTAGACAGCTGGTGATATTCCCAGGGAACTCAACATTTCCCTTTGCTGCGTGGAAGGATATCGAGCCTGAGATATGTCATTACAGCCGGGTTCCAGATGCCTCCTGTCCTCTGCTGGGAGATGGATCGGTCAGGTCTTTGCAGTAGGTTTCTCCTCCCCTGGGAATGCAGCCTTAATAGCAGCCAGTATGGATGAAGGAAAAACGTTCACCAGTGTGGTTTAAAATGTTTTTATTCCTTCTAGCTGCTTTACTTAAATAAAATTCAATAAAATACAGTAAAATAGAGCAAAATAATACACCCAGACACATTTCGCGGGTCAGAGGAGCTTCTTCAGTTAGTGGTGTATTGGCTGTGACTTAAACTATAAAATATTCATTTTAATATTTAATCAATCCGAAGAAAGGACCGACCGACAGAGACCCACACCGCCTGAGAAAGAATGGTAAAGAGACTGACTCAGACCAAAACCCATCCAGAGGAAGAGAGAACCAACACAGACCCAGCTGAGGATGAAAAGCGAACCAACCCAGACTACCATCCATCTGGAGGAAGAAGAGTGGACCAATCCAGACCACCGCCCACAGAGGAGGATGAGGAAAGGACGACTCATACCGCCACCTGCCAGGAAAAAAAGGAGAAATGGACCACATTTGCTGCTTTACTGAAGCTGTGCAATGAATCCAGCAAAAAACAAAAACGTGGTTCAGTATTTAGAACAGTGAAGGCTTCCTTGTCTACAGACGTGACGTCCCTTTACTGCACTGAGATCTGCCATCTTCTTAAAATACACTGAAATAAACAGTGGGGGCTAATCGGTGGAATTTTCTCGGTAAAAGAAAAAAATTCGGAACGGCCTCAAGGGAAATAATTCAACATTTCGGTCATAGTCATGAATGTAGGCTTTCAGTATCTACTGATTAATGTGAAAAAAATAAAATTAAATAGACTTTTATTGTCTAATGTCTAACAATTTTAAAAGCCTAACCTAGACCACTGGGCCTAGAGAAATTTTATCCGTTGTTTCTCACTGTATCAATTATTTCAAGGAGAGAAAAAAGACAATCTTTGTCACACTCCGTGTCCAAAAGTATTTGTATGTGCACATGCATAGTGTTGTTTGGGGAAAACGAAAATAAAATAATCCCCTAAATGCTTGTAATGCTTTAGTGGGCACATGAAGGGGAAGGAACTGTACAAATGACTCTCTAAACCTAAAGCACTCAAGCAAGGCATGGTGGCAGGATTAGGGGATCTGCCATTGCGCTTTGTGTTAGAAGGATAAAAAGGGAAATCTTTTCACTCGGCTACAAGTAGAATAGACTGCAGATATTGGAAACTCATTACATTTTACTATTATGCAAACTGCATAAAATGCAGCGTCCTGTCCTCTGAAATATCCTCTATGAACAGGATGCCATGCTCCGCTGTGCAGAGTGGCAGAACCTAATCCCATCCAACAGCATTAGTTAAGAAAAGACATTGAATATTTTATTTATGGAAAATATAGGATTTCAAGCCTAAAGTGACAAAAATATTTTGAATCGCCAGCCGCAGCATCTGTTCCATTGACCAGCAGAAACACAATTGACATCTTCTTAGTTGAAATGGAAGTTGATATATCCTTATATCAAGGTTTTTGTTTGTTTTATACTGTCAAGCTTTTTGGTTTTCTGCACAAATTTCCCGCTTGAAAGGAAATTCAAACATCGACACTGGAAATAATAACTGGATTCCACTCTTCATTCACTTTCATTTAAGTTTAATTTCAGTAAGTTGGGTAGTAAATCTAGTAGCTGTAGATTGATTAGGTGAATAGATGAGTAGTTGAATAGTGAATAGGTGATGAATAGATGATTAGGTGAATTAAAAGATGAATTAAAGCGATTTGGTGATGAATAGCGATTAGCTGCATTAAAGTGATGAAATTAAAGTGATGACTTGAGGGTGAAAAACCTTTAACAGAAAGAAACAGAAATTGTATAAATACATTGCACATAACCCTTGTTAATAACTTCTGTGTCAGCATCATATTCACTAGCAAGCACTTCTAGAATATCATTACTGGCAAAATATATTTTAACTTAAAGAAAACAGACCTGAACTGAGCTAATATAAAACTGCATGTGGAATCTTCTCACACTGAGCATGAAATAGATCTAAAAGTTAACTGACTGCATTTATCACTAAACTGGCTCAATTCATTTTCTGTACATGACTGTGACACAATCCTTTCCTACATATGACTGTGAAAATAGTCTTTTAGCTCACCGGCTGCCACTCCAGGATCTGGAGATGCTTGTAAATCTGTGCACTTTGTTATGTCCAGGTTGCCTGCCTCATGGCATGGCATGGAGCTCTCAGATGGCCCCTCCCTTCCTCCACAGCTCTGTCTCTGAGGCTGCTGGGAAGCCTGACCTCTGCTCTGACTGGCTGACCCTAACTGGAGCTGAATTGCATGCAGGGACAAGTAGTTCTCACAGACTCTTGCAGATTTCATTTACATAAGCTGAATTAGTCATTTTATTATCCCACTTGCTTGTACATTAGCTGACTGTTCTGTACCACTGCAGTTTGACTTGACATATACTTTTAAAGGATGTTTGAGAAGAATGTGTGAATAGATGTTTTCCCGTTATAAATCTCCATATATTATTGGGATTGAGTAGGAGTTGGTATCAAAGTCGATTTAATTTTTATTATTTTTATATGTGAGTGTGTGTGAATAAGTATATTTTCTAGCAGCCAGGAAGCAACACTCTTCCTGTACTAAACATAACGGGCAGTTGCTTATCAAGACAAATACTGTATATACAACAAAGACAAACCAATAAGCGCGCACTCCTTTACACAAACCACACCACTTCGAAGCTCACACAATTTAAATAATTTTAGCAATTTAAGGATTTTTTTTTATATAATTTTATTGGGCAGTTTAAGAAAAATCAGAAGTCCCAAATAGCTACAAAAATATCAAATATAGAACACCGTCCATCATTTCGAGGGGGGGGGAAGGATAGGTGATACCAGGAAAAGTGGGTGCTCAGGCCCCCGGAAAGGAAGGAGTATGCAAGTGATTGTGGCAGACAGACCTGTTCATAATCGACGCCCGAGGGACCTGACCGGTAATATAGCCTCCCCCAACATGCCGGGAGCCCTAGCAATTTAAGGATTTTGACAGATTTTTAACCACCTAACTTAATAATAAATTATGGGAATTCAGATTAAAAAAAAATATGGCTATATCTTGCTTACGCCTGTCACAACATCAATGACAGGTCCTAAACCAAGGCTCAAAATTTCAAGTCCCAAGCTACTAGCCAGGCCTTAAGAGTTACTCGCCACTAGTTGCCCCACCGAAACCCTTATCCTGCCCTGCATCTGCATTTCCACTCGCCCGCATGTAATTTCCACTCGCCAATTGCGAGTAGGCGAGTGGAAATTTTGAGGCCTTTCCTAAACTAAACACCTATTAACTGCCCTTATGGGATGGAAGAATAAAAATATATTATAACTGTTTTCTGTGTTTTTTTTTCCCTTCCAGAAATTAAAGAAAACACGACAAAGCAAAAAACAGTATTTGTTGGCTTCTCCAAGTGGAGTAAAAAGTTCCAGGAAACATAATGGCACCCCTGAAAGGGCTGGAAAATGTAGCATACCAAGAATGCCTACGTGGCGCAAGTTGGAAAATTCAAGTCCCAGAACCAGGACTACACCAAAATCCAGCAAAAGCAGCACACCAAAGACCAGGAGGGCTTCAGGTTGCCAGTGGAAAAGTTTTTCAAACTTGGTTGGAATAGACGGATCGAATCTGAGAAGGTCTGTGAGAACTGCTTCCCTGAAAAGCCCCTACTCCTCACCGGCCACTTTACTGAGGAGGAGGTACGTCTTGCCAACTTGCTGTGACCTTTTACAATCTCTTTATTCAATTATGCCATGCAAGATTTACTTTATCTTATAGGAATTCATCCAGCTTTTGTACAAAAAATGTCTATGTGTGAGTCTCTGTTTGCTGAACAGAAAAGCATAATCAAGAAGAAACAAGAAAATAGTCACTGGTGTAAAGAATTAGAAGAGTACATTATTTACTGCCTATTGGCAAACCTAGGTAGTACCGGCTGGGTGGAGTAGAGGTAACATCACTGCTCTGCGTAGAGACAGCCTGTGGAGACACGGGTTCGATCCCGGCAAGAGCACCTCTCCAGTAAGTGCCCCTGGGCAAGACAACTAACGGTACATACTCGCCACCCAGGACATACTTGAAAACGAGAGAAATCTCAATGTATCCTTCCTGGTAAAATCCTTTCTCAAAAATAGAGTCAAAAAGTTATTAAAAAAAAAAGTGTGGAATGAATGTGGCTGCTACGTTCAGGTGGAAGAAATTATTCATTCATGCAATAAGCATAAGATTGCCACTTAAATTTCCACCTACAATGATTACATATCCACAGAAGAGGATTCACATATTCAATGTTAAGCCATACTGGATGCATCTCCTGATGAAGCTGCATTAGTCAGGTGGCGAAACACATTGAGATATGTGGTTTTTAACTGTTGTATTGTTGGTTGGTCCTTTTTTGGCTGCTTATATCCTTATATCTGCCCCCTACTTAATGAGGGCATGCTAGGATTGGTTGCAATTGTCTGAGTGATATTATACCTTTTGCCTTATCTATGATTACTGCAGGCTTTAATTCTATGGCTAATGGTAATCCAGCACCCAGTACGGTTCAACATTGAATATTGCTTTGTAGGTATACCTAGGCTTTGACACTTTAACAAAAAAATTGTTAAAGTTAATTTTGTTAAAGAAAGTTAATTTTCTGCTTTTCTTTTTGCATAAATATCTACATCTGCTGATAATCGTTTCAACCAGCGGTGTATTTGGGTTTGGTGCTGCCCAAGGAACCCCAATATCTGTTGCTAACCATCAAACCATATTTAATATATTCATCACCAGGAAATTAAGACCTAAAAATGCTGCCCCTCCAATCAATATGAAATCATAGACTCCGGTCTAGTTGGTCTGTGTAACAAATACATCCCTGAGCCCAGCACGCTCTGTTATGTAGCTGACATTTAAAGATCCATTCGTCATTAAAAAAGGTAAACGGTTCTTGACAGGTTCATTTTTAAGGGCATATCGAGTCTACACTTCTGGGAAAAAATGTGCCTTTTTTCACATGGGATTATATGTTCTTTGGTGTACAATAAACGAAATGTGTAAAGGTTACAAAAGTTTATTTTCAACTAACTTTGACCTATTTTTCACCTCCTTTTCTCAAGTCTCTTTTTCTTTATTTTCTTCCTCTCATTCCATTCCAGGCAGTTTGACAAAGACCTAGACTCTGTCTCCACAGGGATCAGGCAGCTTAAACGCCTCTCAAGAGTTTTTGATGATGCCATCTTGAAGGAAGAAAGGTAAATCGAAATGTGTTCCTCTGATGTGCACTCTTGTGTCTGTCATTGCCTGAAGCACAGATCTGATAATGAGGAAAAGATTATCTAGGTCTGTGTGAGGCCGCCAAGAGAGACTCAACTTTCTTTAACCTTCCCCTTCCCTGGAGACAGGGCAGCATATTGCTTCTTCTGGTATGTGACATTTTAGAACAAGTGGTTAAAAAGAAACCTTGATGTGCATTTCATTCCTTACTTGACACCAGAGTCCTCATTTAAATGGGTTTATTTTCTTACCTCAATCCCAGTCACGCAAGCACAAAAATAGCCAGATAGTTACATACTAAGAATCTCCCTCCTTGTATTATTCCTTCGAGGTAGCTTTAGGATTACGGAGTTTGTGATTCTCTTCTTGGCTGCTTTAACACATTTCTTTATAAACTATAGTAATATTTTTCATTTTAGCTATAGAGACAAAATTGGTCTCTCTATTTTCTTTTTTTATTTTTTTTCTAGATCGCTATGGATTTCAAGACCATAAATGTATTTTTTAGCAATTTTGCATTCTTCTTACAGGGTTATTCAGAGAAAGGTGGATCTCTGGAGAAGTGAAAATTCTAGGTCAAAATAGCCGATTTGGAAAGTGAGATAAATAGTATTTTTTTGGTTTGGCTATTTTGACCTAGAATTTCACTTCTCCAGAAGTTATTCAGAGTTTCACCTTTCTATGAATAACCCTGTTCGTTTTGAACTGGATTGTTCCCTTGATTTTTTTATTATTATTAATATTTATTTTCTTTTATTTAAAAAAAAAAAAAATCTGGGTTTTGCAAAGAAAGAATTTGAGGTCAACTTCAACTATTATTTACTTTTAAGAAAATAGAGGCATTGATTTTTTTTTTTTTTTTTAATTGATGGAAGTGTCTGTACAAGCATCGGCAGTGACGACCGGTTTGGCAGGCGCTCTGCTCCACCAATATAAAAATCCACAGCCCTCAATATGTATAACAGTAGTGTCGAGGTGGACCTCAAACTCCATTTAATCAAGGAAATCTCCTAGTGCTACCTTTTTTGTTACATGAACAAATATCTTGGTCATGTATGTTTTCCACAGTCACATACCCATAGTTTATTCAGTGTGAAGTAACCATTTTATACAGTCACAGTCACGAATACACCCAAATTACTTATGCTCACATTAGGAATATATACATACATACAGTGGCAAGAAAAAGTATGTGAACCCTTTGGGATTACGTAGAGTTTTGCATGAATTGGTCATAAAATGTGCTCTGATCTTCATCTAAGTCACAACAATTTGAAAAACACAGTCTGCTTAAAATAATACAACACAAACATTATATGTTTTCATGTGTTTATTGAACAGAACATGTAAACATTCACAGTGCAGGGTGGAAAAAGTATGTGAAACTTTGGACTTAATAACTAGTTGACCCTCCTTTGGCAGCAATAACCTCAACCAAACGTTTCCTGTAGTTGCAGATCAGACCTGCACAACGATCTGGAGTAATTTTGGACCACTCCTCTTCACAAAACTGTTTCAGTGTAGCAATATTCTTGGGATGTCTGGTGTGAATCGCTCTCTTAAGGTCATGCCACAGCATTTCATTCGGGTTGAGGTCAGGACTCTGGCTGGGTCACTCGAGAAGGCGTTTTTGTTGAGCTGTCACAGAGTCCCTGCGACTCAGGGAAGAGCAGTCACAGGACGAACTCAGTGATCTTTATATTGTACCATAAAACAATATCTGTGAAAAAATACATATCTGGTAGCGCGATGTTAGTCGCTCTCGTATAGTATATATACTATATTATCTAATACTTATAATAGTGCAGAGCGTACTAATACATGTATTTTGCTTCTTTTTATATTAAATCCATGGGGATGATTCAAATTATGAGAACCACCTGAGTCCTGAGAGCGACTAACATCGCGCTACCAGATACGTATATTTTCATGTTTGTTGGAACACTGGTTTAGGGGAAAAAGCACTTATAATCTGGTTCAGCATTGGGATACTGGTGGCGGTACAAGTTGTGGGCGCTGACCATTTTTCTGTGTTTTATAAAACAATATCTGCCTGATCAGATGCTTGAAGAGTTTCAAACAGTAGGCTATTCACCTCTGCGTATCTAGTCTTTATGGTAGGGGACGTTACTGTACGGTGATGGCCATGAGCTGCGTTTTAATCTAATATTACACAATTTTATATTTTTGTTGTTTTATACTTCTCACACTGACATTCCCTGTTCTCCGATTTTATTATCAGCGACTTGACAGTTTCACTCATTGATAACTGAAGATTAAACGCCAGGTAAAGTTGCAGAGCACGTTCCATCTGTTACTTCCTGCATGAGCTGCTTTTCTGTACTAACCCAACAGAAAATCTTCTTTTCTACAATCGTTTCAAGGAATGTTCCTAGCGCTGGTTTAGAACATATTTTAGCAGCCAGGATCCCCCTTGCACTGTGGGTTGGGAATAAAGGAAAGTATTTAAGTTTTCATTTCTGCAGTTTAGGGGCGCAATCTTAATTAGGTATCCGTTTTTAATAATTATGATTTTTTTTTATAAACCTAACTATATGAGACAAACACCATCCTGTTCAAATTCTATTTTTATAGATAAAAAATTGTAATTTAAAAATTAACCTTTGTTATGACTGAGGCGTCTTGTAAAGCAAATATATCCCTGATCACAATAATGGCGGAATAAGGTAAACTCATTGAAATTTGTTTTTCTATTCTATAGCACGGTATGACCGTGAAATCTCCCAGCTCCTTTTATTTAGTACTCTTGTTTTTACTTTTAATACTCTAACTTTTTTCATGTCACTCTGAGCTAAAAGCACCTATGTGCATGCAAGTGTATTTTATACCTGGTGCAGTGCGTTCGTGTGTGCATGCCTTGCCTTTCACAGGTATTTTCTGTAATTCATTGTCAAAACCACATTCCTCTGAATTTTAAACCTGTCTCTTGTTTTAAAAAAATTTAATCCCTCAATGCACTGTTTCCTACTCATACTGCCTGATGATGGAATAGAATAAATTTGATGATGACCTCAAATATATAGTTAAATATGTGTTTACTATCATAGCAATGCCACCTTGTGGTAATCACAGGAGACAACGCAGTGATACAGTCGCCAAATAAAATTTCCTAGTATTAGGTCCTTAGTAGAAAGAAAAGTTGAATGTGATGGAAAAAACAACAGCTTTTATTGGGCAAAGTTTTTAGGGATGCACCGATACCGGGTGTTTTGCACAACTACTTGTACTCGTGCAAATGCCCACGATACTTATTCCGCAAGCACTGAGCTGGCTTGCCGGGCAGCATCTCAGGTAGGGATGCACCGAAATGAAAATTTGCGACCGATACCGAAAATGCACGATGAGCTTGGACGAAAACAGATACCGAAAATGACTTTTTATACATGACTATATATACACATACTGTGTATACATGTGTCTGTTGTGTGTGTAAATATATGTATATATATATTGCTCCGAAATGAAAATTTTGGAACGAATGACAAATTCCTTTTTTCCCCTACAATTTATTTTAAGATATAAATATTTTTTTGTATAAATGTATTAATACTAGACTTTATTAAATTTAATATCATGAGTTTAAATTACTCCACATTAACCTCCCTGGCGGTCTAATTTTTTCAAAATTTCGTGTCTAAAAGCGTCTCAATTTTTTTTTTTAAGGAAACGTGTTTTTGTACATAGTTAGCCGGTAATAATTAGGAATCACGCACTGAAATCCGTGCAATCAAGAGTTCTTACTGGTAAAATCCCTTATAAATAAATAAATAAATAAATAATAAAAAAAAATCGTAAATACCACTGAGTCTGATAAAGTTTGAAACACGACATGATAATTTATTATCCCAAAAATAATTAGCCAAAATAATGCAAACAAATGATATTCAATAAAATACAACAAAAAACACTGAAATCTGTGAAATCCGTTCGCGGTAGCGAAATTTAACCCCGAGTCACACTCGGGAATACCGCCAGGGAGGTTAAACTGTTTAAGATATTTTTGCTGTGAGAGCATTCTGCCAGTCGTCCCAGTGTCTGAGGTCTGGGATATGTGTATATATAAATATATGTATACATGTATCTGAGGTCTGGTGTGTGTGTGTTAAAGACCTCCACATATTTTATTTATTTATAAAGGATTTTACCAGGAAGGATACATTGAGATTTCTCTCGTTTTCAAGTATGTCCTGGCAAATAATCAAGTTGCGGACTTCATTTTGCATGTCCTTCCCAGAGTTCCTCGCTGCATATGGGGAATGTAGCACATGAAGTCTGTAAAGCAGTTCTTTGAATTGCTGGGATGTGTTTCTTCCACAATTATAAACTTGAAAATATATATATATATATAATCATCACAGGTCTGGTGTGTGTGTGGTCAGGGTGTGCACAGGCCGGGTAGATGGGGTGTCTGGCCAAACATTTCAATATTAACATAAATTGGACAGGATTTCAGAAAAATATTAAATTATTTATTGGGAAGCGGTCACATGACATTAGATAAAAATATCGGTAATTGGTATCAGGGATTACCTGAAAAAAAGTATTGGCGCTTATACTTTGTTTTAAAGAAAAAAAAATGGTATTGTTGCATCCCTGCTAGTATCATTCTATGATGCTGGTGTTTATTGTAAGCACAAAGTTAACCATAACCATGAAAGTAATCCTAAAACCAGCACAAATAGTAACCCTAATATTATTCCTAGCCCCAGCATCAATTTCCCACCTCACAGCAAAATGGCATTTTTTTCCCCGCAGCTTCCTAATGCTAGGGTACACTTTTAAAGCGTTATTTCTGTTACACATCGCATCATGTGTTATCCTTTAGGTGGTTATTCTGCTGTAGGATATCTGTGATGAAAATGTAATGTGCTCCTTTTTTACCTGCATTTTATACCATATATAGGGTTATTTTTGTATGGGGATAAATTTTTGGTTGACCAAAGTTTTCAATGTTTACATCAGTGTTTCCTAAACCTGTCCTCAGAACCCCCTGCTGATGTCAAGGCCTTACACTTTTGTCATGTTTCACCAGAAAAGAAGCTATACTGAATTATCACTGTTTAATGGCTAGCAACCTACGCTGCCTGCGCCAATCCCGTCTGTCCTGGAGAAGAAGTACCAGAAGACATCAGCATACACTTGGCGGCTGGCCGGAAATTGCATTAAATAGCATCGTCAACAGTGGAGCACGTTGACAATGTGATCTGTGCTGCACGCTCTTTCTCTGTTTGCATAATGACTTTTTCGATATTTTAAGCAATACTTAGTAACTATAAGGCAATGTTATGCTTGAGTACATTGTATATTCGGCAGCAAGTTTTTTTGCCAAGCCTACAGCCAGCTTTCATTTGACAACTGGAATTTTTAGTCCATTAGCAAGTTTGGTAGACGATGATGGTCCATTTTTATATTTGCATTTTATATATATTTTTTATATATATTTGTTATCATCCTGTTACAAATCATACACCGGGGTGCTCAGGCTTGAACCTCTCAGATGTTCTGGAACTACATCTCCCATGATACTCAACCACTCATTAGATTGACTGACCTTCGTGGGAAATAAAGTTCTAAAACCTTTAAAGTGGGCATCTCAAGCTGTGGTCCTCAGATGGTGATGCTCTATAATTCCCAGAATTCTTTGATTGCAATAGACGGCCAGAGAATCTTGGGTTTAGCAGATCAGAAATGGGTGGGGAGGGGCATATTTTGAGATCATTGATCTAGAGGGTCAACATTGACCACCTTCAATATACCATGAATGTACCAATTCTAAATTAGTAAGCCACAATACAAAAATGTATTTCACTAACGTTTTTCAAGACTCTCTGCCTCCGCACAATGAAGTTACTAGTAGGATAAGCAGCCGAACTATATTAACTACATATCTAGTTGCTTGATTTATAGTCTGCATGCCTGGATATTTAATAACGTTGTGATGATTTGGAAAGTTTAGATTCATGAAAACGTTGATGAAATCACCAGGACATCTGCTTCAGGTACATTTTTCTCCTTCATCTTCAGCTTTGAATGTAGCTGTGAGCATCGCGCATGTCAATTTCTAATCATACTTTTAGTTCTATGTAGTTGTCAGTGAGAGATTTAATGTTAAAGTAAGCAGGTACTTGACCAGGTGAATACGTGCATCAGCCGGCAGCGCTGCCAGACATATAGTAGAGAATGTTAACCGTTTCATTTGCTTTCCAACGGACTATAATCTTGCTAGGCTGGATGAAATCCGGCCTTGCTATGTCAGTGCATACACGCATGCTAAATTCACTATAGATAGCAAAGCCGGTCAGAAAATTACATTTTCCAGTATACAATGCGGAGACTGGAAAGTTTTGTGTTTCTATATCAACAGAACTACATTACTTCAGCAATGTTTCCCCTATATATTGTCACATGGGGGCGCTATAGCGCGGTCCTCTAGGTCAAGTATGTCACAGAAACCGTCTCTTTATAGCGGAGTTTTATTGTGGCACTCCAGCATACAAACAAAACACAAATCAAAGCCTAACTCGTCTGAGTCTTACTAACAAAGTATATGTCCCTTACTAACGCAGGTAAATAACAGAACCTTTGCCAACCTTTTCTTTTGGGACGCTGCCAACCATAGCACTTCACCAGCTCTGCTGCTGCTAGTCTGTGTGTCTCTCTCAAAATGAATCAATCTCCTCCACCTCTTCTTGGTTCCTCACACCCAGGAAACATTTAGGGGCTTTTAATTAGCAGGTGTGGAGACTTTGCAGCAGAGTGGAACAATTTAAAACACGTATTTTCCTTCTGGGTTTAAACCACCCACTGCCCTCTCAAAAACACAGGGGGAATGTACACACCATCGCACACAATTCCCTTCACCTTATCACAATATAAAGACCTAAAGGGTTATTCAAAGAGATCCAAATGGCTGCCGATAGGTAACTGAATGCTGAAAATCAGCGTTCGGTTACCTTTCTTGGCCATTCGGCTATCCAGAGAGCAGGCAGTTTGCCAAGTGTTGGTGAATTGCCTGCACATACGGTGCCTGTTTGAGGGCAGTGAAATCCCTATAGCTTCGTCTATTCAGAGAACAAAAACTAGCAGTGAAAAGTTGCCGAAATGCCCTGCCATTCGGTTGCTTCATTCGACCGGTTTATTCAGGAGAATCCCATAGGCATCAATGTTAAAAATATTCCCGTTTTAATTCAATATCTAATAAAGCGTTTATCATAATATTCTGCAGTAAAAAGTCTCTCTATTTATAGATTTTTTTAAGGATCTTTTAAGCATTTTTTTATATTTTTTTTAATTTTTTTTATTATTATTTTTTTAAGCAAAACAATTTCCTATAATTATTTTTTTTTTAAACGTCTTTTATTTTCTGTAACAGCCCTTTTTATTATCATTCATTGGATCTCCTATGTAAATTTCAGGCATTTTCACTTTTCAAACATTCAAGCGAACTGTTTTTTTATTTTGTTTTTTTTTCACTCCATTCGTCTGCGGTGTCGGGTTTTTCCAACGGCTGCTCTGCGCTCTGATCGGCTCCTGCTCGGGTTTCTCTGGCGTGTTCGGCGGGGTTCATCCAGATGTTTTTGCAGGTTTCGGTGTGCATTCGACTGGGTTTTGCGGTGAGTGTTCGGCAGGTTTTCGGTGGCTTTTCCCTGCACTATGACTGCCCTGTGGTGCTTGCTGAATACACCGCAGGGTCGCTGAAATGGGATTGCCGAATTGAAGAGAACGAAAAGTCACAACGTGCGGTGACCTTTCGATTCTCTTTGAATAACCCTGCTAGTGTGATGGGCAGATGAGAACCTTTGACCGTATTTTAGTCAATAACGGATGATCTGAATCCAATGTCTATAAAAAAAAAGTACATTACTGAATATACTATGGCTCAACAGTGACATCACTTGGCATTTTCAGTAACCCATGCTTCCCACAGAAACTCTGGAAGTTTTGCCTTTTGGCAACATACCCCTGTATTGCCTCACACCAGCTACTCATAAAATATTAAAAGCCAGCATGATCATTTTCTATATTTCTATTCTTGAGAATCCATCAAGCAACTGGATGCTGTTTCCACAGGTCTTTGATATTGCCATGGAAACAGATTAACCTCTTCTACCTCAATCATGTATAGCCGATCAGCAGCAGCCTTAGATTGTGTTGACAAGATATGGAGCTGTGCTGTAAGAAAAACAAATTACATTGTCAGGTGGGCTCTAGAAGGTGCTATCAAAGTTTTAGCACCCTGGGCATGATGTCTGAGGCGCCAACACTTTTTAAAAACAGCTGAGGAATGTCTCCAGCTGATATTTCCCCAGCAGATAAAGCTCAGAAGTGTAGTACCTCCTTATGACCAGCAGATGGTGACCTCTGCCTGCCAAATAGGTTATTTCGGAATATGTCTTACTGAATAATAAGAAATGAATTTTCCAAAACACCACTGGTTCTTAACAGTTTTTTTTTTTTTTGTGGAAAATCATTTGGTAGTGAAGGGGTTAAAATATTTAGATTTTTTATTTTTTTTACTTTATCATGGTTTAATACAATTTAACCCCTTAGTCACCGGGCGGTTTTGCACAAATCCGTCTTTTAGTGACCGATGCTGTTTTTTACGTTTCTGCGCGGTTAGTGTTTAGGTCAAATTTTCCTCTTACTCGTTTATTCAACCCACACATATTATACACCCTTTTTCCCGCCATTAAATGGACTTTCTAGAAATACCATTATTTCCATCATATCCAATAATTTACTATAAAAAAAATATGAAATATGATGAAAAAAATGGTAAAAACACACTTTTTCGTAATTTAATCCCCAAAATCTACAACCACCCAAAAAGACCCCCAGCTAAATAGGTTCAAAATTTTGTCCCGAGACTAGAAATACCCAATATTTACATGCGTTTGCTTTTTAACCCCTTCACTGCTGAGACAGTTCACCTATGTGCGCTGCGCTCATTCTGACCATTTTGTGCTAATTATTTTTAGATGAAAGCCTAGGTCCTATTTAATTAAACCCCCCCCCCCCCCAGACCAAAAAAACTTTTTTTTTTTTTTTTTTTTAAACCAAACCTGGTCATGTTTGGTATCATTGGAAAGGCCATAATCAGGCCTTTCAAATGATGTCAGATATGACCATCTAGCTGCCATGGATCGGGAGATAAAGGGATCCTTAGGATCCCATTATCACTACATGGCAGCTAGATGGTTAACTGGCCCACTGACACATATGGTGAGGTTGTCAGTGGGTGGGGGGGGGACCTGGAGGCTTGGCTGACATCCAAGATGTCAGCCCCCCTCCAGGTTCGAATCTCGTTTTGGCGCCAATTAGCGCCGAAAAGCGATTCGGCAGTGAAAAGGTTAATGCCATACACCGCTGAAAAGGGGAGACTCTCCCCTCTCCAGCAGTGCAAACGGCATCTCCCTAGCTTCAATGGTTGGGGAGATAGAGGGCTCCGAAGGAGCCCCCCTCCATTGAATTGCATGGGGACGCCTGCTGATGACGTCACCACGCAGCGTGGCGACGTCATCAGCCTCGCCTGCCCATGTAAATCACATGGGCAGGCTTCCTCCCTGCCAGATCGCCGTGGGATCCAGCGAGGGAGGTGAGTATCGGGCGGGAGGGGGATTAGGCGCCGCTGACGTACCCTGTACGTCCGCGGGTCTAAGGGAGACCTGTGGACAGGACGTACAGGGTACGTCAGGGGTCCTTAAGGGGTTAAACCTGGAATCATATGGTATAGTTATGACGTTTTCTGCTATAATTCCAATTTGTAAATTTGAGAATGGATTTGGATGAGTTGCTGAGCATTTTAGTCACTTAAAGTGTAACACTGCCTGTTGAGTTTGTGCCCTCTCAAACTGGATTGTATGACCATTATCAGAGCCTGCAATACGTGATTTTGACAAATTATAAAGTCTATAAACGGAAATGTTGTGTTAATTCGTTGACTGCAACCATAGAGTGCTGATATTACATGTCCAATTTTAAATGTGCTGGCACATGATGGGCTGTCGGGCCCTCAATACTAATGTCTGAATGAAATGATATTCACATTTTTCATCACCGTTTTAGTTCTAGTTCCAGATTCTAGGATTATGCAGCAGTGGTAAAACATTATGGTTTTTTATGTAACCCTGAACTGTGTTATCTAACTGGGTGTAGGCAAGGGCTAAACCCAAAGCATTCACTGTGACATCCTATCCCTAAGTCAAAATCTCATGTGAAATGTGCATGGCCAGAAATTCTTAAAGTTGTGCCCATTGTACAGCGCTGCGGAACATGCTGACACTTTATAAATAAAGAATAATAATAAAATATTGATAGTTTTTTTTCATAATTCTAGCCAGATGGCCATGCCTGGATAGAAGTGTGGAAACTGTGTCAACTTTAAGAATTTATGGCCTTGACCCATTCCAGATGTGTGTTACAGCTGGATAGTGAAACGTTACGGCCTATGGTCTATTTATTTTGACCTAGGGATAGGATGTTGCAGTGAATGCTTTGGGTTTAGCCCTTGCCTATACAGTTAGAGAATTTATTGATGTTGTGATGGACTGATAATCAAAATTTCAGTATCAAAGGAATACAGCCTGAAAGCGTCTACATAAACAGCATTTTAGGTTGGTTTTACTATTCTGTTTTCAATAAACCAAAATATAAGTGCTTGGAGTCGCCCCTTCCTCCACCACACCAACAGAAATCTATACATCACTTTCAGCATATGTATAAGTATGAGAAGTATTTTTTGGGTCCCTGGCGACCAACTTTATATATCTGTTAAAAAATTGCTTCAGACGAAAAGCAGATGAGCTTTGATTCTTTTCTGTACTAAAATTGCACATGGCTGTTCTGTAACACTTCTGAACACTAATAATGAAGGAAATATTGTACTGTTCTGTATAAGCTCTTATTTTCAAAACAGTAGCTTTTTTGTGTGTGTATGTATATATATATACTGTATATGTGTCCTGTCATTTTTATAAAATGTTTTGTATCCTAAAAAAAGCATTTCAATAAATGGCGTGTGGGTTTTTAAGACTGTTCTTTGTTTTTAAACTTGGAGCTAAATATTAGAATTAAAAGTATTTATAAAGCACCAACAAATTTCATAGCGTTGCACAATCAGAGATGAGGGTAAATTGCAAAGTATGAGAAGTTATGTCGATGCATGTGGACTGTGTGAGAAGATGCCTTGCTGGGGGAGGTGTTCTTAGGTGACTATATAAAGCTTGTGGAATATTAGCTTGGTCTAATTGAGCTTGGGAAGCCTTCTAAGTGAAGCCTTCAAAGTGAGCATTTAGAGATATTCTGGTGAGTGATTTTGATTTTTGTTTCAAACAGATCTTTTCTATTCATTTTAAGGTTTTAAATTAGGTCTGGTGTGTAAATTAGGTTAGGCTGGTGACTCATTCCTCTTACTGATTAGCATACAATTGGAATCAATTGGGTGCTATTTGCTAGGTGGTTAAACTTGTCCATGCCTTGCTGGGGGAGGTGTTCTTAGGTGACTAAAGCTTGTGGAATATTAGCTTGGTCTAATTGAGCTTGGGAAGCCTTCAAAGTGAGCATTTAGAGATATCCTGGAGATAGTCTGAGGTTAGACAGGAGGTAGAAAACCTACAAAAAGGTAAGATTTGTTGGTTTAAATCCATTCTTTTATAATGGCAGGCTTGGTCCAGTGTATGAGCTGTCATGCATTTGTTTTTAGATCCAATTTTTGGAGGTTTGGAGTGTGCCTGATATGTTGGCAGCTCTCTTTATTGCAGCAGGAAATTGCCTGTTTGAAGTCTGAGATTTGTAAATTATCTGTTGGACAAACTCAGGCTATGGCTATGACTGTTACAAAGCCACTGCCACAGAGGCCTCCTAGGAGCGGCAGATAGACTACTGTAGGATCTGGTAGACTTAGAGTTGTGGATAGAAGGCATGTCCCACAGTCTGTGGCTCTTCTTAATTCTTTTGAGGCACTTTCAGAGTGTAGTGGTGAGACGGAAGTAGGCTCAGACACCATAGTTGAGGAACCACCATCCCCTATGCCTAAGGTATGCAGGACTGCAACCAAGAACAATAAGGAAAAGGTGGCACATGATAGAATCACCCAGCAACAATTGCCTTCTATCATAATAGGTGTTGAGCTGGAGAGTAGTGGTTTGGTGAGATGTCTTCCTGGGGCTACTGCTCGTAGAGACACGAGACGTATTCTCAATATTGTCAAACAAGCAAAGCAGCAAGGGGAAGTGGACGTTCTAGTCCATCTAGGGACAAATGACTTGGCTAGCAATGAGGTTTCTGAGATTAAGGAAGATTTTTGTGTTCTTGGAGATGAAATACAGCAGATTGCGTCCACTGTGTCATTCTCTGAAGTTTTGCCTGTGCGTAACATTCAGGATAGGCAGATGCGCAATAGGGAATTTAATTTGTGGCTTCGGGAATGGTGTCGAGAGCAAGGATTTGGCTTTGTGTCCCATGATAGCTCTAAATGGAGCAGAAAGGAACTGTATAAAAAAGATGGTTTGCATCTTACTCATAGGGGAACATATGTTCTCAGTGAGAAGTTCAAAGGTTTCGCAAAGAAATATTTAAACTAGGAGGGGGGGACAAAAGGGTAAAAAACAATCTGCCTGATTGTCCCCCAAAACTAAATCGGAGGGTGCAAGCAACATGCGGGGAAAAAAATGACAAGCTCAGAGTCGTGTCAATAAATGCTCGCAGTTTAGTCAATAAAATCAATGAACTGGAGGCAATGATGGCAGCTGAAAAAGTAGATTTAGTTGCGGTTACTGAGACATGGTTCAGTGAGAAAAATAACTGGGACATAACAATACCGGGGTACTCTTTATATAGAAAAGACAGAGAAGGTAGGAAAGGAGGAGGAGTGGCCCTGTATGTGAAAAACAACATAAAAACGAACCAAATAAAAGTGAGCGAGGTGAAAATAGTCAGTTTGGGTTACGCTAACATTTGGCAATCCTACAGTAGCTCGTGTAGGTGTGATCTATAGACCCCCTGGACAAGTAGAAGAGCTAGATAATCTGCTGCTTGAGGAAATAGCCAAAATGGCAATGAAGGGGGAAGTTATTATCATGGGGGACTTTAATCTTCCTGATGTGAACTGGAAAACCAAAACAGCTGGGTGCACCAGGAGTACAAATATTCTAAACTCCCTACTGGGATTATCTCTAACACAAGTAGTTGAGGTGCCGACCCGTAAAGAGGCCATATTGGATTTAATACTCAGAAATGGAGGTTTGGTATCGGACGTTGTTGTAGGTGAAAATTTGGGATCTAGTGATCACCAGTCAGTATGGTTTAATATAAGAACAGGGATGGAGCCGCACCACACAAAAACAAAAGTTTTAGACTTTAAAAAAACTGATTTTTCTAAAATGAGATTTTGTGTGAAGGAGTCATTATCAGACTGGAGGAGTTTAAAGGGAGTCCAGGAGAAATGGGATTATTTAAAGGAAGCATTATTGAAGGCCACAGGCAATTGCATTCGACTTGTTAGCAAAAACAAAAAAGGGAAGAAACCATTGTGGTACTCTGCAGAAGTGGCCAAAATAGTGAAGAACAAAAAGACAGCATTCAATAATTCTAAAACAACTCAGATTGAAGAAGATAGGCAAACCTATAAGGGCTTCCAAAGCACACGCAGAAGAGAAAATAGCTCCGTCAGTAAAAAGGGGGGAAAAAACATTTTTTAGATACATAAACGAGAAAAGTAAAACAAGGATTAGTTAGATTAAAAACAAAGGAAGGAAGGTATGTAGAAGAGGATAAAAGTCTCGCTGACTGCCTCAATGAATATTTTTGTTCAGTCTTTGCAGAAGGAAAGGGACCTCAGTTAGGAGGAAACACTAACGAGACAATTACATATCAGTTTACAAAGGAGGAGGTTCTACAGCAGCTGTCTAAAGTAAAGACAAGTCAATGGGGCCTGATGGGATCCACCCTAAATTATTAAAAGAGCTCAGTGATGTAATAGCAAAACCGTTGGCAAGGATTGGTTAAATAAATCTGTTAACGGGAGTCGTCCCAGAAGACTGGAAATTAGCAAATGTTGTGCCCATTCACAAGAAGGGTAGTAGGGAGGAATCTGGGAACTATAGGCCAGTTAGTCTTACGTCAGTAGTGGGGTAATTAATGGAAATATGTTAAAGGAAAGGATTGTTGAACATCTAAAAACACATAGATTACAGGATCAGAAACAACATGGGTTTACCTCAGGGAGATCATGCCAAACTAATCTTAATGATTTTTTTGATTGGGTAACAAAAATAATAGACACAGGTGGTGCAGTAGACATTGCTTATTTAGATTTCAGTAAAGCCTTCTATGCGGAACAGTATCAAAAGCCTATCAATAAATTGCAATCTTTGAGCTTGGATTCCAATATTGTTGAATGGATTAGGCAGTGGCTGAGTGACAGGCAACAGAGGGTTGTGGTAAATGGAGTTTATTGTTACCAGTGGGGTACCTCAGGGGTCAGTACTTGGACCCATTCTATTTAATATTTTTATTAGTGATATTGCAGAAGGTATTAATGGAAAAGTATGTCTTTTTGCTGATGACACAAAGATTTGCAACAGGGTTGACGTTCCTGGAGGGATCAGCCAAATGACAAATGATTTAGGTAAACTAAAAAAATGGTCGGAGCTGTGGCAATTGAGATTTAATGTGGATAAGTGCAAGATAATGCACCTGGGACGTAAAAACCCAAGGGTTGAATATAGAATATTTGATACAGTCCTAACCTCAACATCTGAGGAAAGGGATTTAGGGGTTATTATTTCAGAGGATCTAAGGGTAAGTAGTCAATGTAATAGAGCAGCAGGAAATGCTAGCAGAATGCTTGGTTGTGTAGGGAGAGGTATTAGCAGTAGGAAAAGGGAAGTGCTCATGCCACTGTACAGAGCACTGGTGAGACCTCACTGTCACGTTCCCATGTTCCAACCCTGTCTCCCTGCCCTCTGTATTCCTTATGTCTGTGTTTCCCTGTGCTGCTTTCCCTGACATGCAGCTCAGGGGTTAAGTTCTTTGCTCGTTGAGCTTCTGCTGGTGATATGGGCTGATTACTCCCCTATATAAAGCCATGGGCCCATATCACCATGCTCTTGCATCCTGGTTCACTTCAGCTACAGATTTGTTCCTGAGAGCTCCCTGTTCTTCTATCCTAGTACTTTCTCAGTGTTTCCCCCTTGTCTGAGTTCTAGGTTTCTGATTGACTTCCTGGTATTGACCCTCTGGCCTGGCTGACGGATTTTCTCTGGTGCTATATCCCCGCTTTGGCTCAAGGTATACGTTTTGGTTTTGACCCCTGGCTTATTTATTGACCATTCTTCTGGACATCCCTAGCGGTTCTGTGCTTATCGTATTATATGTTGTGTATCCCTGTAGACCACAGCTTTAGTTTATTAAAGTCCTTCCCTGCAAGTTATTGAGTATATCTCCTTTAGGTGTCTGTGTTTTTCCCAGGCCTCTGCACTGCTACAAGGTAACCTTTTTCCATTAGTGCTGATTCGGCCACTCTAAGGACCGATCTATCAGTATAGGGCTCCTTCGGTATTAGCCGTGCAGAGGTCCCCAGTGTCTTCTGTGGTTTATTTCCTTATCCTGATTGTTGTGTCACGCATCTCTGCGTATAGCGGCTTTTCCTCTTACCTGGGCCCTACTTGGCGCATGCCAGGTACCGCCATTGTGGCTGATCGTGACATAATGCAAGAACCAACCATAAAGCCCGCAGAGCTGCGTAAATTGTTTGAATCCATGCTGCACCTGTTTGATGATTTCATGTCTAAGTGGAGGGGGTTAATGGACACAGATTTTCTCCCTTCTAATGATCAAGCTGTTCTAGAAAGCAGGGTACGTGGTCCGCTTTCCCCTGAGGAAATGATTAGAAGGCGAACTGACAAGCTCTATTTCTATTGTGCCAGTCCATTGCATTTTATTTCATGGTGCCCGCTCAAGCCAGTGCGCGCCAAGGCTGGCAAGATGCCAGTGCGCGCCGAGGCTGGCAAGATGCCAGTGCGCGCCGAGGCTGGCAAGCAGCCAGTGCATGCCGAGGCTGGCAAGCAGCCAGTGCATGCCGAGACTGGCAAGCAGCCAGTGCGCACTGGGACGGCATGCCGAAACTGGCAAGGTACCCGCGACCCACAGTCGAGTCCCCAAGGCCAGTTCCCATTATAAAACTAAAGTAATCAGACCCCTTGTACCGTCCAGGTTTAGGAGAGCCCTTCCTAGGGCAACCAGACCTGTGGAGGGGGCAACTGATGTTACTGACCTTGCTGAATATTCTGACGATGGGTCAGATGGTGCCAGGCCCTGTACTGGGTCAGATGGCATCAGACCCTGCCATGTATCCAAGGTCAGACCCCCTTTACCGTCCAGGCCTAGGAGAGCCCTTCCAGGGGCAACCAGGTCTGTGGAGGGGGTAACTGACATCTCAGACCCAGTCGAGTATTCCCCTTTTGATCCCGAGGCACAAATGGAGTTTGACTCCTTCTCGGCCAGGGAGTTAAAGGATAAAGCCATGGAGGTTATTCCCATTAATGCCTCTCGTATGTGGCCTCGCCAAACGGCCAGACACCCTAAGGGTGGTCCAGGGCGTAAGATTGTTACAGGCTGTATTACCTGCGGTGCTGTACGCTTATCTGCATCACCCACCGCACTCATAGTGCCAGGTAGCAAGGCCACAATTATGGGGTCACAGCCAAGGAGTTTGGTGGGAAAACTGTTATCATGTTGCCTTTGTCTGACAGTGAAGTTGTCACGCCCGTGGCTGGCAAGCTTCCAGTTAAGCCAGTCCCAAGCTGTGTGTCAGCGGTGCCAGTCCCAAGCTGTGTGCCAGTCCCAAGCTATGTGCCAGTGGTGCCAGTCCCAAGCTGTGTGTCAGCGGTGCCAGAAACCCAGCCAAGCTGTGTGTCAGCGGTGCCAGTCCCAAGCTGTGTGTCAGCGGTGCCAGAAACCCAGCCAAGCTGTGTGTCAGCGGTGCCAGTCCCAAGCTGTGTGCCAGTCCCAAGCTATGTGCCAGCGGTGCCAGTCCCAAGCTGTGTGTCAGCGGTGCCAGAAACCAGCCAAGCTGTGTGTCAGCGGTGCCAGTCCCAAGCTGTGTCAGCGGTGCCAGTCCAAGCTGTGTGCCAGCGGTGCCAGTCCCAAGCTGTGTGTCAGCGGTGCCAGAAACCCAGCCAAGCTGTGTGTCAGCGGTGCCAGTCCCAAGCTGTGTGTCAGCGGTGCCAGAAACCCAGCCAAGCTGTGTCAGCGGTGCCAGTCCCAAGCTGTGTTCCAGTCCCAAGCTATGTGCCAGCGGTGCCAGTCCCGAGCTGTGTGCCAGTACCAAGCTGTGTGTCAGCAATGCCAGAAACCCAGTCAAGCTGTGTGTCAGCGGTGCCAGTCCCAAGCTGTGTGTCAGCGGTGCCAGTCCCAAGCTGTGTGCCAGTCCCAAGCTATGTGCCAGAGGTGCCAGTCCCGAGTTGTGTGCCAGTACCAAGCTGTGTGTCAGCAGTGCCAGAAACCCAGTCCCAAGCTGTGTCAGCGGTGCCAGTCCCAAGCTGTGTGCCAGCGGTGCCAGTCCCAAGCTGTGTGCCAGTACCAAGCTGTGTGTCAGCAGTGCCAGAAACCCAGTCAAGCTGTGTGTAAGTGGTGCCAGTCCCAAGCTGTGTGTCAGCGGTGCCAGAAACCCAGTCAAGCTGTGTGTCAGCAGTGCCAGTCCCAAGCTGTGTGTCAGCGGTGCCAGAAACCCAGTCAAGCTGTGTGTCAGCAGTGCCAGAGCTACATTGCAACACCACTGTACCCATGCCCCACAGAGAGTCCGAGGTTTCCAAACCTCATGGTAAGGCACAGGTAGGCGAGCCTACTCCCACTGTTGCCGTGTCATGTGGGGGGGTCACCAGTTCTAGATCTCGTTCAAGGAGAAGATGGGAAAAGGTGTCTAACCCTAGTCCCACTGATTCTATGTCCAGTCTAACTGATGCCAAAATCCCTCTACGCCGTCATGTCCCTGAGGGCTATGTGCAGTCGCCCTTTGGACTGGTGTTCAGGAAGGACCACTGGGTTGCCATTCAAAGGAACCCTCATAGACGGGGGCGTCTTGTGGAGGAGGATGACGACTCTGAGTGGGACCTCAAAGGACTTTGGTGACTGGTGTTCGTGATCTGGTTTCCTGATTCTGTCTGTCAGGTTTGTTGTTTTAGGTGCCCTGAGGTCACCTTTTTTGGAGGGGGCTACTGTCACGTTCCCACGTTCCAACCCTGTCTCCCTGCCCTCTGTATTCCTTATGTCTGTGTTTCCCTGTGCTGCTTTCCCTGACATGCAGCTCAGGGGTTAAGTTCTTTGCTCGTTGAGCTTCTGCTGGTGATATGGGCTGATTACTCCCCTATATAAAGCCATGGGCCCATATCACCATGCTCTTGCATCCTGGTTCACTTCAGCTACAGATTTGTTCCTGAGAGCTCCCTGTTATTCTATCCTAGTACTTTCTCAGTGTTTCCCCCTTGTCTGAGTTCTAGGTTTCTGATTGACTTCCTGGTATTGACCCTCTGGCCTGGCTGACGGATTTTCTCTGGTGCTATATCCCCGCTTTGGCTCAAGGTATACGTTTTGGTTTTGACCCCTGGCTTATTTATTGACCATTCTTCTGGACATCTCTAGCGGTTCTGTGCTTATCGTATTATATGTTGTGTATCCCTGTAGACCACGGCTTTAGTTTATTGAAGTCCTTCCCTGCAAGTTATTGAGTATATCTCCTTTAGGTGTCTGTGTTTTTCCCAGGACTCTGCACGGCTACAAGGTAACCTTTTTCCATTAGTGCAGATTCGGCCACTCTAAGGACCGATCTATCAGTATAGGGCTCCTTCGGTATTAGCCGTGCAGAGGTCCCCAGTGTCTTCTGTGGTTTATTTCCTTATCCTGATTGTTGTGTCACGCATCTCTGCGTATAGCGGCTTTTCCGCTTACCTGGGCCCTACTTGGCGCATGCCAGGTACCGCCATTGTGGCTGAACGTGACACTCACTTGGAGTACTGTGTGCAGTACTGGAGACCGTATCTCCAAAAGGATATAGACATCTTAGAGTTCAGAGAAGGGCTACTAAAATGGTGTACGGCGTGCAGGAGAAAAGTTACCAGGAAATGCTTAATGATCTTAACATGTACAGCTTGGAAAAAAGACGAGACAGAGGAGATATGATAGAAACCTTTAAATACGTAAAGGGAATCCACAAGGTAGAGGAAGGGAGTATATTTAAAAGGAAACAAAGTAGCAAAACAAGAGGACATAGTCTTAGATTAGAGGGGCAAAGGTTTAAAAGTAACATCAGAAAGCATTATTTTACAGAGGGTGGTGGATACATGGAACAGTCTTCCAGTTGAAGTGGTAGAGGCCAAAACAGTAATTGAATTTAAGCAAGCATGGGATAGGCATAAGGCTATCCTAAACAAAAGATAAATCCAGGTAAAGTATCCATGTAATTGGGCAGACTAGATGGGCCGAAAGGTTCTTATCTGCCGACATTTTTCTATGTTTCTATGCAATAGGGGGGCGGATCATGGAATGATTTGCTAGACTTTTGTGAAGTAATCTGTTTACACAGACTTTTTGGACGGGGAGAGGTGAATGTTGTATTTCCAACGAAGCCACATATATTTTCACTAATCTTTGAATTTGCCACCGACTTGCACCGAACGGTGAATTTCACTGTACCGTGCAATTTCAGGGCAATTGGTCTATTCACAAAGCTGTCAATTCTCCAAATACAGGTGTATTGACAGTGAAATATGGTGCAGTTGTAAGGTATGTCAAAATCAGGTACCCCATTAAAATAAACCAGGTACCCACTAAACCTACACTAATAACCATTACATTTCCAGTTTCAGCAATCAACTAGTTATAGCTCTGATAAAGTAAACTAATGGCATTTCTATTAAACCGGCAGCAGAGTGAAAAGCCTGAATGATGAGCACGTATTTATCTAAGTTCCTTCCTGAGCAGGGGGAGCCAAAGAGCAGAGCTTTTGTTCCTGATAGGAACCAAATATTAAATTGCAATCCTACCAGAACTGAAGTCATACTTTGTGTCATTGCAGGTAAGAGGGAGCATATCCAGGGTTATAAACAGGGCAAAAGTGATTCAATTCACATCCCTCTGAGGAGAAAAGGCTGTTACTACTGTTGGGTAATTAGATAAGACACTGTACAGTTGTAAGTGGGTTCTGCTGATGTGTCATAGGGCACCAGCATACAGGGAATGCGGACTATAAGATCTAATGTTATTCTGTATTGATTATATTGCACCATTAGCCTACTATAATATAGATTGTGTAATCATATATCTGTACATGTTTAATTATTTATTATTTTCTATAAGGATGTTATTCCTGCATAGGTGAATGTTACTGTTGTATATCTAAATGTGTATTTGTGTATAAGGAACAAATTATTAAAATTGCAAACCTACCAGAACTGAAGTAATGCTTTGTGTCATTGCAGAAAACGTTTAAATAAAAACACTTCTGGTTTCACCCAGCCTGCTCCATTCGCACATTAGAATTATTGACCATACTTTCAGCATATGTGCAACACAGTTCAGCGGCACTGAAATTGGAAGCTATCGATTTCATCTATTTTAAGAACACAGAATTGCATTGAAATTTCGATGAAATTACCTGATTTTCAGTGTTTCAATTCGACTTGCTTAAAGAGGTGAATCCGATAGGTTTCAATGTAATAATATATCTTTATTTCAAATTTTTTCTTTTTAAATTTATTTTTATTCAAAACAAATTTTTTGTTATGAAGTTGTTATAAAGAACCTTTTTTATTGGACACCTCTTTACTACTTTTTTATTGATTTAAATGATTAGAATAGGAGAATTTTTCCTTTTTTTTTTTTCTCCATTTGGTGGAATTTGCTGAAGCCCATCCGGTGGTTATCGGCACAACTCAATGTGTTTTTCGGCCGACTTCCGATAACTGCTTCGGCAATGCAAATTTCGGCACAATACAGTTACCATACGCTAAATAGTGATTTCACAGAATTTACGGTGGAGTGTAACCGCTGAAATGCAAAGTTGTGAATAGACCCTTTAGTGTTCAATTGAAAGTGTCAGAACGAAAAAAAATCTGATTCTAGATGGTGGTTTGTTTGGGGGTTTTTTTTGTAGGGAAGGGGTTAATTTCAGTTGAGATTCAGTAGTGGATTGGAGTGAAAGGCTGTTGCTTTGAAAAGCGACACAAGTCACACATTCACATTTTCCACATAAAAGGATTTATCAAAAGGAAATTGGAATTTTCACTTAGCAGCAGATTTATTCAACAGCTTGTTCAGATCTACTTGCTGAAAGACCACGGCACAACCCAAGGGAGGCTCTCTGTCCCAATTATGCATGGGCCGCTGGTTCAGGGAAACGATAAAGCCTTTTTTTAGCACAACATAAAATCAGTTTGCGCAGAGGCAAAAAAAAAATCTGATTCTTTCTTATTAAAATAGTTTTCCCAGTGCTCAGGTTAGTCGTCCGCTATGATTATAAAGGTAGCTCCAAGCCCAGTACAGCAGTTAAAAATCCATGTATAGGTAGTGGCATTATGGCATTATTTCCCCTCGCCCAACCCTTAAAAAAAAAAGGTTTAATATTGCACTAAAGATAGGGATGTGCATGGCTGAAAAATCTGTTTCGTTACGTTTTTAAATCCTTTCATTTTCGGAATTTCGTAACTAATTTCGTTTCGTGTTTTGTTTTGGATCGATTTTGAAATTTCAAATCGATTTTGAAGTTTTCGAATCTATCCGAATTTCATATATCAATTCAATAGTTGATATCAATTCGAATTTTGGATCAATAAATAAAACCCCAATTAATCAAATTTTGCTGTTAAAAGAAAAGCTAGGGTTAAATTTTAAGCCGTGTCACAGATTTAGTATTTGAGTCAAATTAAACAGTGAAACAAAATTAATTTGTTTCATAAAGTCGTTTGCTGACTATTTCTTGTATTGTAAGTTAAGATCAATTCGATAGTTGATATCAATTTGATAGTTTATTTAAAATTTGATAGTTGATATCAGTTATTAAAATTTTTCTTTTATGATGATGACACAGTGTAAAACGAAATAAATTCGTTATATACCGTTTTGACATCGTATCGATTTTGTTATTTGGAAGTACTTCCAAATACTAATTATTAAATTTCGTTCGGAATTTTTCCGACACGAATGCACATCTTTTCTAGACAAATGTTATCAATATTTTCTTAAAAATAGTGTAGTAGTACATGGCAGAGCAAAGCTGAAGAATCAAAAAAAATGTTGATATTTGAATGAAGAGTGAGTGGAGAAACGTCTTTAGAGGGATGCTGAAGAGAGGACTTAAAACATCAGCATGACAACCGGAGTGTCCCTGGGGGTACATAAAGGTAAAGAGCAGGAGAGAAGAAGCAAAAAAGATGGCAAGAAATAGCATTTTATCAAATCCACTGCAACTGGGAATTAATGTGAATGGTGCCCCAGGATTTGAAGAGTAACAAAGCACATTTAACCACATTGTCAAAGTAGTAGAATCACCAATATATTAATGGTTATGTGGATTTATAATGATGAATCTTTTAGAGAGATCCTTTTTCCTTTTTTTTTTTTTCTTTTATTCATTTTAAGAATAAATCCTCTGTAAAATATTTATGCACCACTTTTCCCTTTAATTCACAACTTAAATTCAAAAATGGCTATTTTTCTTTTTTCTACATTATTTTTCAAGAGCTAAAAAAGAGAGGCTTATCTTAATTACATCTCCTAAACTACCAAGGATGACGTGCATACGGGCTTAGAGAAAACATTTGGATAAGATCAGAAATAAGACTTTTTCTTTTTTTAATAAAGCAAATAATCACTCATGTGTAACGGGATTATTTTATTTGTTTAAAAACAAGCTGACATCAAAAAGTATACTGGCTGTAAAAATTTAACATTTTGATCTTAGAAATACATACGATATATTGTACAGTGTTCTGCTATCTTACAGTGCTTCGATAAGAAATATAAACATTTTGTCACCATAAATAACTTTTCAACAGACAAGCAATTTAGTTTTCGGAAAACTAGACGCATAGTTAAAACTCTAGACTCAAAGACCAGCCTCTTCACGGAAAATTCACAAACAAAATAAAACATCTAATTTCTCACAAATGTATAAAAATAAAAGTATTTAATTTGTGTTTTTCATGAGTCTGAAGAGGAATTCACCCTGTACTTGCCATGTTGAGTTTCAATCCTTTTGATTATTTGGGGGGATTTTGGTGGTAACTACAGTGCTTTCTTTTTCAGTTTTATTGTATTATTTTTCAATTTTAAATTATGATCCTGTTGTTTCTCCTTTCAGAGTTTTGCTTTAATTATTTTCTTCTGAAAATAAATTTATAGAATTCATTCTACTAGGCATGCCATGGTAGTGTCGCTGGACTGACTTTAGCTAACTGAAACCATTTTCTGAATTATTACAGCATGTTTTTAGGAGGTGTTTAAAAAAAAATACATTATCAAATTGTGTATATATATATATATATATATATATATATATATATATATATATATATATATATATTCATCCATAAATCTGGCACTCAGAATCCATTCACATATATGCCCGGTGCAACGATCAGCTCACTATGAAGATATCCAAAGAAGCGGCACTCCAGGTCTTTGTATAAATCACTCAAAATCTTTAATGATCAACGTTTCAGTTCACTCTCCAGAAGAAAGTTCACGGAGAGAGTGAACTGAAACGTTGATCATTAAAGATTTTGAGTGATTTATACAAAGACCTGGAGTGCCGCTTCTTTGGATATCATATATATATATATTTACTTGGAGTTAGACCAATTATTTCAAAAGCAGTAATGGACCCACTATTCTTACATTTTAAGAGTGAACTTGTTCTTTCGGTTCACTTTGGTTTGTTGAATAGAGATTTCAATATCTGTTCATTATTCTTCACCCACAAATAGAAAATGTATATATTTTATGCCAATTTTATTTTTTACGTGTTGTATCTCCCATTTGACGCTAACCTCCGTTGTCAAAGGTCTTGGTAATTTTCCATTAAAGTAAAAATTGGTTATGTGAGAAGACATTTGATGGAAAAAGGAGTTGGCATTTTTGGTCAAAAGCTGCTACAGGGATATATGGTAGATTGAACTTTGTGTTTTTCAATATGTGTTCAACATTTTTCAATGTGTTCTATATTACTATGTATAACATCGATACTGGTGACCCATTAGTGCCAAATTAGCATGACATCCCTCCGAAGGGCAACAATGACAGTACCAGATGATGGACATGTCACGGTGGCAGTACCACCAGGCACGCACCACCCTATACTTGCCCTCCGATCCTTGAAGTGGTCGTCTGTATATATATCCCTATGAATATAACTCGCAGGAAGTGAGGCCTGGTTCCTGAGAGAAGCCCCTATATGCAGAGATGCAGGGTAAACTGCAAACAGGTGAAAGCAAAGGTTAACAAAAGACCTCTGTACGGCAATACCAAAGATTCCCTCACTGAAAGACCGGTCTTTAGGATAGCCGGATCTAATCTAAAAGGAAAGTATTACCTTGAAGCCGTACAGAGTCTTTTGTTATATGCAGATACAGGTTACCTGAAACGGTTACAGGCAAGGAATATAGCATAGAATAGTCATAGAGGAAAGCCAAAGGTCATAACCAGAGAGGTACGTCATACAGGATACAGGAATCAGAACCAGAAGGGAAGTCAGCCAAGCCAAATCAGTAACCGGGAATCTGAATGGAACATAAACAGCAAAACAAAATACAGCAATAGACAGAACAAAATACACAGAAGGAACTGACAAAACTGAACAGAAATAAGAGCATAACTGAACCAGGATAAACAAACGGAGGATATCAGGAACACAGCAAGGAGCTTTCAGGACACAGGATGCAAGGAGACCAGGCAAAGGAAATGACCCAGCAATGTCCTATAGGTACATTGCTCTAATATAGGCAGGGGAATCAAGGCAAGGGTCAACAGGTGAGCAGCACACAGAACACCAATTAACCCCTGGGAGGCCACCCAGGAATTGCAGCAACAGAAACACAAGGGAAAAAACACAATATACAAATACAGAGGGCAGGAAGACAGGGTTGGAACGTGGGAACGTGACAGGACCAAGGTAAGTTGCGTTTTGGGAACCCCATCTGTCAATTTTCGGTTCCCAGTAATTTGACCAGAAAAGCCATAGCCACTTTTTTCATCCATCTCATTGGCCCAAGAATTGGAAGGATCAGCAGTCATGCAAACGTTAAAATATTGAGGCCAATTTCAACAAATCTACTTTTAACACACACATCAAACAGCTTGTTCAAGTAGTCTTTCCTCACTTATATGCTGTAACAAGAAATATTAAATGTTTGGACATCTAATACTCGATAAATTAGGTGATTTTTAATTAATGTTGTGCACATATTTTACCTAGTACGGTTTTTAATTAATATAGTGCATACATTTTACCTAGTACGAAGTACAGTTTTGGTTTTTATGATGTACAAAACCTGTAAAATCTATAGCACTTCAGCTAGAGGGCAATCTGAAAGAACGCTTGAATAAAGCACTGATATTGCTAGACTGTTCAATGGAGAGGGGCCTCTATTCCTTGTGTACTTGAATGTCCTTTGTGTTTCATCTTTGTAAAACTCTTCACAATATCTTTTTGCTATATACATGCTGAGTAATGTAAAGCTGTACTTAACCGTTTGCAGTATGTTTCTTTCGTAAAGTTGTCTTTCCGTGTAAATACATGGTTTATAAGGTTTCCTGTCTTAACGGCGCCACCTTTTGGATGTGCTAGCTTGCAATGCATCAATAAAGACCCATTAAAAGAAAAAGAAAATGTTTCGTTCTTTTAGAACCCTATGAACGAAAGTCGTATTTGACGTGAAGAAATGGCACATTTGCTTTTGTTTTCTTGTCAAAATTTGCAGCATACAAGCATCATTTTACTGACGCTTTGATTAGTTTTTGGATAAGACCTAACAAACAAATTCTTCTCCTTCTATAGACAACAGATTCTGCTCCTTCTTTTTCTTCACATGCATTTTTTTAATAAATTTTCCTTCTCTGGAAACCCGAAGTTCACCATAGTTGCATCAACAATGAACGTTGGTGTTTTTTGAGGTACCAGAAAATAATGGTCTATAGGAGTATGTGTTGAAATACATTTGATGTGATTTTTGGATATTTTGCAATCCACAGCTTTCTTCCAGTCAGTCATTACCGGTTTGAATATCATTTTCAAAGCATAACTGGTAAGCTTAATTTTGATCTCATGACGTTTCATGTAAGGATCACACTAGTGTGGACAATATTAACTTGGAAAAAGATATAGAAAGCACTCCGAAGATTTGAATTTGTGTACATTCATAAATGTAACTCTGTCCCTTCCTATAAAAATAATTCATCATTATTCCTCATGCCAGACTCATGAAACTCACATGTAATAGTGTTGTATAACTCGATGCCCATCAATGGGATATATTTAGAACATGCCACACAGTAGAACAAGAATACTTTGGTCAAGCAAGTAGATATCGTTTCCAGTACCATACACATAGTAGGCAAACATATTATCAACACTGGAGACGGAAGTAGCTGTTTTATAGAAACCACTTGAGTGGTATATTACCTGTAACACATATATAATAGTTTGAGAGCCTTTTATAGTTTTAGATGCTGGGTTATCATGAGATGATTCCTTGATCCTATAATACAATTCAAGGTTTTAAATTCTTCAGAAAGCTGATGTCATGAGGTCCTGGTACATACAGGATTGTTTAAAGGCCGATGTTAAATATCCATTGGTAATGATAGACACCCGAAATAAGCAAGCCTCATAATACTTTAATGCTCGTTGAAATCGTGTAAGATGTTGATAAAGATATAACTATATTTATTCTTTAAGAGATGGATCGGTGGATAATTCAAGAATTGTAAAATTTAGGCAAAAATAATTCAATATTGCCAAAAAAGATGAAGTGTGAAATTGCAAATATACATTTGCCATGAGCCTCATTGTACCTAAAGTCTTTTTTAATCTTAATCCTTCCAGTACACCTAATTATTTGTTGTTGCATTACTGTCCCGCTTTGTTAGTTGTATGTTTTAGTGCTCTGTGCACCAGTTAGGAAATTAGATTTACCATCTTCTATTAATTTTTAGAATACATAAGCATAGAAAACATAAGCACCGAAATAACGGGAACGTGAGGATTGTTTCGAATAATTACAATATTTATTACAAGCCAAACAAAGCAAAATCAACCGGTTTAGTTATTTATGTTCGATTGTTAAGGTGTACCGTTTTTTTATCATAGTTGTCCTCATGATTCACGTACGTAACTGTGCACTTACAGGGGGACCTCATAGAATACAGCAGTGGTTCCCAACTCTGGTCCTCAATTACCCCAAGCAGGCCAGGTTTGCCAGATATCTGAAGCACAGCACAGGTGATATGATTTGCTGCTCAGTGATTGCAGAATTCAGTCTGCATTACCCCAAGGAAATCATAAAACCTGGCCTGTTAGGGGTACTTGAGGAACAGGGTTATGAACCACTGGAATATTGGCTTGGTGGCTGACCTTGACAGTGTCCAGTTACAATGTTAACTGCACGTGCTTCTGTCAATCTAGTTACATATTAGGAGCCTTACTCCTATCCTGTAAATGTGGCTATATCTTCCAAGTATGAATCAGCCTAACTCCTGGAAAAATAACTGGACTTTGTCAAAAATACCAGCTATTGTTATTGTCATCATTTATATGGTGCCAACCGTTTCTGCAACACATTAAAATAACTAATGGGAGTGATTACGAACAAAGAAACAAGAGATGTAGAGGGGCCTACAAAGATGAGCTTACAATCTATTGCCCTCTCCATACCAGTCCTTGTCAACACCGAGTCAACAAACTACTCAGTGATAAAAAAATAATACTGTACGTCTACAGTCTAGTGCTAGATATGTGATATCACAATATTTGTCCTCATGCCTTACACAAGGGATCTCATCCTCTCGTCAACCCCCCCCCCCAACAACTACACATCTCCTTATGACCATCTTTTAAATTCAAATAATTATCAGAATTGTAGTGTATCAAGATCTGGGGGGTACAGAGTTTGAGATCCCTGCTTTATCTCTATCTCAACAAAATTGTGCTCCCAAGAGAGGAAAAAAATGAATAACTAATACGTATCCTCAGACTTCTACAGCGGCCTCCTCCTTAAGCACGGTAAAACAGCAATAAAAAAAGAGAAATGAAGTCTGTGAAGGATAAAATTAGACAAACATAGCGTGATACTGCTATTATTGGTAAGTATTCAGGCCCGGCATGCAATGATAATCCCCATACAGAAGCCTTACGTGGTGGGCCCAGCAACCTGGGCGGAGTGTGCAGCGGCCTCAGGACTGCAGCAGCGTCCGGATAAATCAGGACATATATCGCAATACTTAAAAAATAAAAAGTCTATTAAAATGAAACACAAACAACACGTTTCATTAGCCTAAGCCTAAAAGCAAAATACATTCATAATGTCCTTAATGGTCCAATCAACCAATCGATATCCTCTGGTGGAAATTTCCATCTGTTCTTGATTATGTCCCGATTGCGATCGCCGGCTTCTTGCAATCGCTGTGTGTTTACTTCCTTGATACACTCAAAGCAGGAAACCGGAAGCCGAATCCTTAGGCGCCATCTTTAAAAGTCCGTTTTTTCTCTTAAATCGGAACTCATGCCCAAAAATAAAACGAAGGCAGAAAAAGGGAAAATCAAAATCCAATACATCACAGAACTAAATGCAATTAACCACATCGATCTATGGACATTTCCACCAAAGGATATCGATTGGTTGGATTGGACTATTAAGGACATTATAAATGTATTTTGTTTTTATCTGTACACATATCCCTGATGAAGTTGGCTTAGGCTAATGAAACGTGTTGTTTGTGTTTCATTTTAATAAATATACTTTTTATTTTTTGAATATTGCGATATATGTCCTGATTTATCCTAACGCTGCTGCAGTCCTGAGGCCGCTGCACACTCCGCCCAGGGTTGCTGGATCCACCACGTAAGGCTTCTGTATGGTGATTGTCATTGCATGCCGAATCAGCTGCCCAACTGGAGAGAAAGGAAATAAGCCTGCTGCCGGTTGGAGTGGATAACAAACTGGCGTATATACTTGATGGGCTTGAATATTTTCTGCACTCTGTGAGGTCCTAGCAGGGGCCTGAATACTTACCAATAATAGCAGTATCACGCTATGTTTGTCTAATTTTATCCTTCACAGACTTCATTTCTCTTTTTTATCTCTATCTCAACCTGCTTAAGTAGTTATAATGTAATAAAACTGTAGAGCACTTAAATGAGATTTTAAACAATATTTAAAGTATTGATTTTGCAACACTATTAAGCTATAGAGGAATAAAGGTTTCTGACACTATAACACAATGCTTACACTTCTAAAAGGTGTGAGAAATCTGCACAGATTTATTTTCATCTGTTTGGCTGAGTATGAAAGTATACCAACAAGAGGTGGCAGTAGTGGTATTCCAAAACAACACCGATGTATTAGCAGCCTGCTTTAACTTCAATACAATATTCAGTCTTCTAGAAACATATATTGTTTCCATCAAAAAGATGTTGTATTTTCCATAACATGACAGTTGTACATCTTCAGGTCCATTAATTATTTACTGTATCAGACATTACATTAGGCGCATGCAAACTATAATTCTATTTTGATGAAAGTAATCTATATCTGAACTCCATTTCTTACACGTGACGAAAACTGATTGAGTAAGGCCATATACTGTACATCTCTGGTTTCTGACATTTTACATTTCCTTTTTATTTTTATGGTTTAATTTTTTTTTATGTTTTCAGTACTGTGTAAAATGTTCACGCCGTATAAAAACATCAATGATAAAAGGTTAGTAACAAACCGCATGCTTATTTATGTTGGAAATATGCCCTGAAACAAACACCACTCTTATCGATGGAAATAAGTAACTGAAAATCATGTCTGGCAGGGAGATACAATGGTATGATGGAAACCCTGACATGGCTAATAAGTAGGTCAGTAGGTGAGATCTTGAAGGGAAAAAAAAGCCCTGAACTTGATTCTCTACGTTTTATGATAATTTCGAGCAAATTACAATTATGCTTATCCTTTCCAGGGTTTCAACTACGTAGATATTGGGGTAAGACAAGAGTCAGCAACCTTGGCCCTCCAGATGTTTTGGAACTATATTTCCCATTAGTCTCAACGATCCTAATGAGTGACTAAAAATTATGGGAGAGAGTTGCAACATAACTAGGGCCAAGGTTGAAGACCTATAGGGTAAAACTTCCCAGGCGATCTTCTAGTTGGTCCATCTAATTGTTTCCTGAAACTTTGATACTGTTCCCTCAACTATTAGCTCTTGCACAATTAGTGTGTGTGTGTGTAGTGTCTGCCTTGAGAGCCATTATGGGGAGGCTGGTACAACCAAGCAACTCCTACTGAAAGTACGTAGGTATGCACTATAGCAAGGCTCAAAATTTCAAGTACCGAGCTACTAGCCAGGCCTTAAGAGTACCTCGCTACCAGCTGCCCCGCCTAACCCCTACCCTAAACTCCACCCCAAACACACCCTCTTAAATTAGCTTATGAAATTACACTCTTAAATGTTTTATTCAGAACTAAGTTATAAAGTTACAAAAATAAATAACATTAATACACAGACATCAGACCCCAGTGTGGGCAGAGCGAGGGATCAGATGAGAACCGCCATGACAGGGTAGGCATGGGCAGCAGGTGTCCGGCGCAGCCTCTCTGACGTCTTGTGGTTTTTTTTGGCCCGGCCAGGAACCCAACAGCCGCTGCCAGAATATGCAGCACAAAATAACTTATCATGTTGCTGGCGTCTGCATTCCCACTCGCCCTCACTTAATTTTCACTCACCAAATGCGAGCAGGCAAGTGGAAATTTTGAGGCCTGCACTATATGGTAGCCTTCTAAGGATTTGTTGCACTCTAGAGTTATAGATTGACAACCTTCAGGGTGGAGGGAAGACCTCTGTTTTGAAGGAATGTCACAGCAGCAAAGGACAGTCAAAAAATTGTGGGCAGACTTCTGCCACTAAGACCAGTTGATTGTGTTAATGTGGTCAAGGTAGTTTAAGTGCTCTTTTCATTGTATTTGGGGGGGGGGTGGAAGGTTCTGATACAGAAAAAATGCATGCATGCATGTATGGACAGACAAAGCAAGAGAGATGGAGGTGTGGTACTAGTTGATACTAGAAATGTAATGGCCTCTGAACGATATAAGGTTAGCCATACCAATTATGTTTCCATAGGCATTAAAGCCAGTAGAACAAAGGTATGTTAACATTTAACAATATATATTTTTCCATATTTTGTAGGACAACAAAGAGAATAGTTGGATATCACTTCTATTTCTACAATTCAAGATACTTAAATCATGATAACCCAGCATGTACAGAGAGTACATTATTGCCATTGAACCAGATTAAATACCTGAAACAGAAATTTTAACCAACGAAACAGAATTGTGATAGAGTGCTCTATTATTTAGCACTGTGTTCTATTTAACCATGCTCACTATGTGAGATTTTAACAGCTATACCTTTTATATAGATAACATATCTAACAGAACAAAGTCAACCAAACAACTATTTAATAGAAAGCATATATCGACTGCTGTAATATCCTCAACTATAATATCACAGAAATGGTAAAACTTGTAAATATGTACAAACACTGTGTTATGCGTCAAGAAGGACCATCTGTGCACCTTACACAGGATCAGGACCAAGTCACAGATGCTATAGATCTCAGCAGAAAAGAAGTAGTTTCTGTGGACTGGTTTTAATCCTTCAGACCATGGAAAAGTGTGCAAACCCTGTGTAAAAATATGCTTTTTACCATTTTTTAAGAGCTTATGAAGAAGTGCAATATGGTGAGTCAATTCAAAGTATTAATATGCTCCTTTTGTGAAAATAATCTTAGAGATACTCCTGTTGTGACATGTGCAAAAGGCAGACTGTCCTTATCAGTGCAGTTTGCACCCTTTCCAAAGCCCAATCGGTTTATTGAACCAGGATCTTCCATACAAGGACCACAAGATGAACATCTGAATTGTGCTCCTGTGATCTATCCCAAACCTTACTGGAGGCACTAACAGGTTTAGTGACAGATGAACTCCAATCATAAAACCGTATTAATAAGTGAAAAACAGTGCTTATACTGAGTTCATATCAATTTACTTTCCATCAGTTCAATGTTTTATGAAGTGGTATCATCTCTGTCGGTATGGAAATAGCAAATAAAACATGCCCATTAATAGGAATAATTAGCCTTGAACACTTCTTAACTTGCTTTCAAGTGGTATTTTATATTTCAATATGCTGTTCTGGCAGGAGAACATTTTTTGAGACTGAAATAAAAATGTTTCATTACAGCTATTTATTTTTTGTTCAGGTCTTTTCATCTCAAAGTTCATTTTTCCTGCATATGGAGACATTATGGGCTGCATGCCAAACCTGGTGTAAACTCAACCAGAGCTCAGGAAAACCTATCAACTCCATAGACTTTAATGGCTGTGGTAAATTTACACCTAATTTGCAATCTGGCCCTGTATCCTTTAATTTCCAAATAAGGAAGCCATTCTCTCATCCTAAAATCCATCTAGTTCATTTTGAGCGTGCAACAATTAGAGGATCAAACTATGAAGGCGTTCAATCCGGTCACTTGTAATTCGCCCTATTAATTTGCTCAATATCTGGAGAAATAGCCTCTCGCTGTTATACATTTTGTATGGATTCATCCTCTCTACCCTTTAACAGTATCTGTTTACCCATATTTTGTAAAAGGTTGACATTAGAGAACACCAAATACTTGGATATCATTCTGTTTCTACAAATGCATTCACAGGTTGTATTAAATCTTGATATTTTGTACACCCTACCATAACTCAAAGATGATACACTATATACTAACGCCACAGGTTTTACGCACAAAAGGCACCACTTGATAAATAATGCACTAACCCATTATTAGTCACGAATCCCCAACTGTTTCTGCCACATATATTATATTGAATGGGCAGATTCCTTGACAATTGATGAAACAATGAAAAGGTGTACGTTTTATTGCACTACAAAGTAAACCACTATATAGTTGACAACATTCATAGTGTATGCCGATGAATAAAATGGAAAGATGTCCTCCTTTTCACCGACAGCAGATTCACCCACCTGCAAAATGATGCATTTTAATTCATTTATTTCCATTGCTTTTCTTTTATGTCAAGATCAGCACATGTGCATTGACCTTTGTGTTGGAAGGTCATCGCCGACACGTCTGATGCCTTGCATTTGTTGAATCAGGATGTTGCTAAGGAATGAGTGCTGGCAATAGCAAGTATTTTAAGATGCACTGTATCAACAATCTCTCATGTATTCGCCAGCCGGATAAAGACTGCCAAGGCCGTTTCTATTTTCACAGGAAGCCTGCACGCAACGTTCTGTAGTAATGCCCAACTTTGTTAAAAATATTATTATATTTGGTTCTATCATGTCTGTAGACAAAGCCATTGTTCTAGACTACCCGTTTTCTCACTTGTGCTAGTCGTTTTACTCCAACCGCAGTATATTACATTTCTGAGGAAGCTGTACATATATCAGAATCTCTGTGCTACTTCTAGAATTCCTCAGCACCGTATGTGCCAAGATTTCAAGGTTCCTCATCTTAAACTAACATTTTGGAATGTGATTTATTAGGAACTGAAGACAATTTAATAAAAAAAATAGGATATGTGGGCCCTATATGTGCCCTTGACTGTATTGGAACACCTTTAAATGAATATTGGATGGAAATCCTTACGGTGAGCGTATAAAGCATTATGATCCATAACTAAACTCAAATTAGTAGGTAGTGCATTATGTAATTTCCATGGCAGTGGTTTGGTGAGAGGTTTATAGAGCAAATGGATCTCTTTAAACCATCAACATTTGTTTTTAATCCCATCCATTTTACAGCACTGAAATGTCACCCTGATAGGTCTTCGCTGCGTACCGTTTGAGTGACCGGTTGTAGAGAAGATCTCTAGTAAAGCCACCACAGATCTGTCATATTGCTGTTTAGTTTACACACTGAATTCTATCTCCTACTTTCCAATGCCGTCTCTAATGCTCACGTATTACCTGGAGGGACTGCGGTTTTTCTTATGGTGCGGGCTCAAATTTGAGCCCTGCATTCCTCACCCAAGAGAGTGGGTTTAAGTGCCGATCATGATCTTTGTCAGACTCTGGCTGACTCTGTGCTCTCTCTGGTTTAGGATTTGTGGAAGGTGGTTCTGGCTGCTGGACTGACATAGTCCTACGTAGGTGGTTTCTTTTCCGCAAGAATTCCGGCTGAGTGTGAAGGCCAAAGCTGCCCTTCCTTAGTATCATTCGCGAGTTGTTCTTCTTCGCACGGGAGTTGTGACTGAATTCTAATGAGGCTAGGTGAGCAGCGTACCCCTCGCTTACAAACTGCAATTAAGGAAAATGGAAAGTTAGTCTCAATATGGGAAAATGAAACATTAAGTAAAGTATTGGAACAGTTTAAAAATAAAAAAATATTACATAAATTTTGCCTAAGCAACCTATTGATAAGTGCTTCTTCGAGAATGGAAATTGTAATGATATTTGTTAAGTAGTTTTCCTGAAGGCCACCACTAGCTTATAAGAACAGGTGACTTACTCGCCACTGATAATTTACAAGTCTTAGGGCCCTATTACATTCTTCACGCAGAAACGCATGAAATTTGTGCGCGAAGCAATAAACGTTAACGCACGTAAATTAACGGTAGTATTGCAATCCTTGTGTATTATTTCATCCGTTAAAAAAAATAACGTGCGTAAAACGGACTCGCAAAAACGCACGCGAATTAACGTTGCGCGCAGAAATCGGTGTGCGGACTTTTTTTCACGCGATTCAGCCAATCAGAATTAAGAACCACAATTATCTCACGTTAAATTTTTACGCCTGCCAAAGTTAATCTGAGTATATATGCTGCAGCAATAATAAAAACACGCACAACTTCTCAATTTCATTGTTTGGGTATGCGTAGAATGTGTAACTATACTTTGTGGTATTTTTTTTTTCGGGCTGGTGTATTTGGTTTCGACCAGGTTGATAGAATTTGCCATTAACACCAGCTTTTAGGAGTTGCTAAAATTATGCGCGCAAAGGCTGTGCGTTAAAAACTGCGCATAGATTGTAATACCATCCGCGTACCAGCACACAAACGCATTTGCGCTCACACTGTTAAGTATAGGACGCGCGCCGTACAGTAAGCTCGCCAAGGTTTTGCGCAGGTCCACCTGCGTTGGACGATTATGCGCGTTTTTTGCACTGACTTTGTAATATGACGTTCTGCGCAAAGGGTTTTGCCCCTCGCGTTAATGCGTTTTTTGCGCGCACGCAAACGTTTGCGTGAAGATTGTAATAGGGCCCTTAGGTTATAATGACAGTAATGTCTAAAACCTATCTGGAAAAAACTTTAACCCATTTTTTACTCTATGGGTAAAAAATTTAGCGAAAAGAAAACTGAAGTTTAATTATTAACGCCTTATGACCCACTCCTGTTTCCTCCTCCTGACTCCCACCTGGTAAGAGTGTAATACTCATATCACTATGTTTTCTAGGGAATTCTTCCTGCTGGTCAGCACCATGTTGGGGCCCATAGTAAACAAACGTGGTAGTACTGACCTGACATTGATTCTGATACTTCTTGGCTGGACGACCAACAATGTAGATCTGAGACGGTGACAACCCTAGCATGTTGTACACAGAGATATCCTTCATAGAACCATAAGCTGCACTGATCTTAATGTGACACTGAAAAAAATTACAAATATCAAGTAGGATTAAAAGACAGATGACATTTCACATTAATGCATCTTGGCAAAATAATATATAAGCATTTATTTAATGTTACATTTTACAAGCCTTTTCATTTATGTTACGTCATTGTTAGTTTTTGTATGATGGTATGGTCCATGTCTGTCTTAATGAATATTATGTAGAATCTGGAAGTCTTTCTCAATATTACAACTACTACAATTAGTACAAAACAACACCATAGATTCTCATAGTGCCTTCCTTGCTTGCTCGCAAGTCAAGGAGAAAGCAAAGAAGATGTTGTGAACCTCCCAGCCGAAGTCCAAGTTCCTCTGCATTCAATTGCGGTGTCTTCCCTGCCTGCTCCATGACCTGCGAGTAGCAAGGGAAGATGCAGTGAGTGAATGTCAAGGCCCTGAAATTCATTTGGTGAGGGAACCGATAGTCCAACTGCACGTTGTGCGGTATTGGCTTTTGACTCGGTATCAGCCGATCCCAAATATTGAACAACCCTGATCGGATTGGGGCAAAAAAATCACGATCGAGATATCCCGAGTGCCAATCTCATGTTGTTGGTAGTTTACATAGGATTATTTTATGTTATATGATCCAAAGAGCATCCTGCCTGAACATGAAGCAACCTTCATACAAGCCCTTTCTTTAATGGAAAGTAAATTTCTGATCTTACCAGCATTTCTGCTGTCCATCTACCTATAGCTTCTTGATAGTGGGGAAATATTCAGAATTTAAAGGCATAACTAGAAGCTTTCAAAACACTTTATATATATATATGTAATCTCCTCATTCCTTCTCTTTAAGGTAGGAATGAGATAGTCATGAAATATTAGTTAAGTTAAAAAAATGGCAGGTGCCAGCCAAGATGGGTGGTCAGAGAGATGTTCCTATCAAGTTGTGGGAGGGAAAAGCATGCATGCTATCAGGACAGATTGCAATGGTAGACATTCCCACCTCTTGCATCAGGTTCCGAAGGAAAATGGTCTTCTGGCGCAGGGGGTCATGTACAAGTCCATCGGAGAAAAATATCATCCCTTGTGGGAAGTTGTGCTGAGATAACCATGAGACTACCCGCTGTTTCTGCATGTCAGGTCGACCTGTGATATAAATTATTAGATATCCCAGATCTTGCCAATGCCTGCAAGAAAAGTGTGTAATATGTTACTGGATGTATTCATTTAATTAAAAAAAGGCATTTTGAGGGAGGGGTAACACTGGAAAATGTTCTGCTCCGCTCTTTCCATTGGTGTATGACAGGGTAGCAGACTGTTAACCAATGCGGTAATGATCATCCCTGTTGGGTATAGTATATATTACTGGCAAGTGATATTTATTGATACAGGTCATAATGTTTATTTTTAATTGAACTTTGAATAAAATCACTAGGTTTTTATCAACTACAATTTAAAGAATATATCAAAATATCACAAATTAGGACAAAAATGTTATGTGGTAATTCCGTAAGAAGGGATATTCCTTTAATTATACAAGAACAGCTCTAAAACATGGGACGTGGGTTAATATACATGCACCAGCTAGATCCAATAAGCAATTGTTAAAATGTGCTGCACCTGACCACATCCACTGCTCCAGCCCTCACTTTGGGATCGCTGCCCATGATGGACACACTTGCTGCAAATGAGCCATCTATGCTGAAAACGACACACTCCATCCCTTTGGGTAGCACAGTCAGGTAACTTTGTGCATTGCTCTGGTCCCCCCTGAATGGGAATAAATACATCCCAGTAATTATCTCATAGGTAAAACATAAGCAGATCTGTAACTGTGATAAAAATAATTACAGAATAAACAAATGAATAGATAAATTATTATAATGTAATCAAATGTAAATTTTCTGTTTAATAACAGCTTTAGATATATTAAAATATTCATGTGTTACTTTTTGTAGATTTATTGAGACTTTTTTTATATAATGTCCTTTGGATGTTTTTACATGGTCATAATGAAGCCGTATATGCAATCTTAAAGGGCCACTACCACCAAAAAATTAAATGTTCTTATTGTGTTTATTTTATGTTGCTGATATCTTACATGTGCTTTGGTTTTCTCTTGTATGGTTAGTTAAGAAAATGTTTTACTCTATATGTGTCACTGGGTGAATCCATTTTTGTGATATTTTGTGTTGTAAACTGTCCCCCTCACACACACACAGTGTCTTTCCATCACTTGCTCCTCACTGTGTGTCTTTGGCCATAAAATGGACTCTATGGGTCAGTCACTGACTCATATCATAGTATTGTGTTGGATGTATTCAAAGGACATCACACCTTTCATCATCAAAGGACATCACCCCCCTCACCAGGGGGTAGATTGGAAGTCTTTTTAGCTCCTGGTCATATCATATTCAACTGCCATCTTAGCCTGGAGAACAATAGTTTGTTTTGTGTGTTATTAAATCCTATATGGATGTACTCTGGGAAAGCATTGTGAATATGATGCTTTGTGATCTTTATAATGTCGTTAGTTGAGATACAGTATCTCCTGTGTACAACTATTATGTCCATTTTATAAGAGATATATTGTTTGTGATGTGGGCCAAAAAATCATGGGGGACTAGCTCCCTTTAAAAGTGTAATTCAGCCATGGTGGACCCGAGGTCAACGTGGTCGCCAACCTGAAAGAGAAAGGAGCTATGAAAAATGGTGGTACGAATGGGGAAATGCCTTAGCCCCCCTTTGCGATGGCCTCTGTACTAAGCAGCGTTTCATTTGTAAATCAGAAGGTGCCATAATGCAAAGTGCGTATGAGAGTGGAGGGTTGACTAGACGGATTCAGGTCCCAGAACACGTACAGGACACGGTCCTGAATGCAACATACTGTGTCCTCAAATGCCCACTTACTAATAATTTACATGATGTGACTGTTATAGCAATAATTTAAATTAATAATCTTGGTTTTATACCACGTGAGGTACTGAATGCACCAAATAAGTCCCGGGAGACAGTCAGAAACCAAGAGGTTCCGGATCCTGTAACCCCAGGATCCCCCACAAACCAAGCCCTGTTACTGAATGGCAATTATTAGGCCGTTTTAAACTCATCTCACAACTTCAGACTATACAGCCTTCCTATTTATCACTATTAAATGGTACGTATAATTTTTAATTTTTGTAAAAGAAAACTGTGATAAATGCCATTAGTTCAGGAATATGTAAATGAGAATCTTAAGTGAAGAACCACCTTGAGATGAGTTAGAAGATGACTCCTCAAATTAAGTCTGAGCCGCCATATGTGTGAATCACTGAATAGTCAGTATGTGCGGAAAATATACCTATCCATGAACTGCCGAAATTAATGTAAAATGTTTTATTGACTTAGTATCATTTTTATTTATAACTGAAAACGTCGCCAACAAGTTTAACGTCACCTTACAACCATCTTGATTGGATAAACTCCTACACCCAGCCTCTTATCTTCTGGAATACTGTATGAAACTCGCCCGCTGCTGTTGGATAGCTCTGTTTCAAAATACACCCAACGACCACTGGATGGCTCAGTCATGATGAGAACGTCCACCTGAAGAATTTACGACAGAAAATCAAACTAATCAATGAACCAACCAGAATTATTCATAAATCAGTGTGCCATAAATGTAAAAAACTGTATCTAGTAAACCATGATGCCCAATAACTTTCTGATGGATCTTCATAGCGGTAGTAAAATGTTAATCTCTGGCGTTGAGAAGAGAGTTCTACCATTCGTCGATAGCGCCTGAAAAGTATGGCAGATCTGAACAATTAGGCTTAATTTCCAATGACAGTGTCAATATGAAAATATTAGAGATTCCAGGGTGAATCGCACCTCCGCCACTTATCCGTTTATGACCAGACAAAAAAAATGGCATCACACTTCAATTCACAGATATTTCAGTAGTATTGGTAAGAAAATGTGCCATTGTTACATTTACACATCCTATTAAATAAATGGACAAAATGGATAAGATTATAATACAGTTGTTTTACACAAGTTGTTGAATTCTAACTAGAAGAATTTCAAGATCTTCTTTAAAACCATGGAGTAGAGCAGAAAATAGGCACGCAGTAGTGAACTATTTTCGTTTTAAATACAGATGGAAAAATAAATAAATTCCGCTAAATGGAGCCCTAAATTCTGACTTGGTAGGAATCATTCCGGCACCTCTTAGAAATGTTTCTGTTTTACCATCAGACCTGCCTCTCACAATGCCCTGAAATGATCATCAAGTGCTTGTTACTAACAGACTCTTGAATGAATTATTTATGGAATATGGTTATACTTTCATCAATGTGTCCCTTCTGCAATTTTTTGATTAATTTCCTGTGATGATCTCTGACATTTGCAACCTCCTTTAAGGCTAGTGTCAGACGAATGCAGTCATCACGTCTGTGTCGCCGCACAGTTTAACATCCGTCATAGCATTGATTTGTGATCAATAGAGACCAACACACGAAGTATGTGTGCACCGAAGTGCGCACACACCACGCAGATGGCAACGGATGCCATTTAGGCCTCGACATAAAAGCGCTACGACGGACCCCAGAGTGCGCTGCGTCCGCGTAGCGGCTTTTGTGCGTGATGAGGCGACACCAGACGCAGCGCATTAGCGACATCCATCATGTTGACGCTCAGAGGTTTTTTGGTCTGGCTGACTGTACTGGTCTTTTAATTTTACTTAATTTTGTTTCCCATATTTCCATTATATTTCTACGTCCGTCAAAAAAAACGGACCATGTGGTGTCTACAGTATCTTCCGTCAGTACGTCCGTCCGTTATGCTCGCACGCAGAGTGCGCTCAGACTGCGTTCGTCTGACATTTGCCTAAAAGTGGGGATAAAAAGTATGATGGTCCGAGTAAAACATTACCCAGTTCGTACAGACTTCTTGGTTGACGTTCTTCCAGAAGTATAGAACATCTGAAACGTTTGCAGCAGGCCTTTCCTTCGTTTCATGGTGCTCAATGTGAGAAAGTAAACTAGGTTTTTCTGGTGTTGTGTTATACTAGTGTATGGGTCACAAACCATTTGCGTCAGGAAACCAAACACATCGATAAGAGGAAGCAGAAATAAACTACATTTGGGCCAGGACTGATGTAGTAGTGGATTTAAGAGATATGAGCCATTGCAAGATGTTCATGAGCAATTCCAGCCAGATAGATGTCACACTCCATTCTTTGCGAGTGGATTTTTACATTTTCATTTTTCTGATGTATTTTGTCCATCTATTTAATGTGCAGACGTAACCTTGGCAAATTTTCCTGGCAGTACTGTAAAAATATCTATGCCATGAAGTGCTGAACCATACTGATTTATTCATACAGGGTTATTCAGAGAGAGGGGAAAACGAGGATAATTGGCAGGAGAAGAGAACAATCTAGATCAAATAGCCGATTTGGAAAGTGAGAGTAATGGGAAAATATTTCCGGTTTTGCCATTTTGACCTCACATTTTCACTTCTCCAGTCATTCTCCTGAGTTTCACCTCTCTCTGAATAACTCGGATATTGTGAGCGGTTGTTTTTGGAGGATCTGATAACGCTAGGTTCAGCTGGGCGGCTCGCTAATTTTATAGCATTTTACAATTAAATATTTAAAACAATTAAAAACACCTTCAATTCTTTATACAAATCCATTAATATTATGCAATAACTTTTTGACTTTTGTAATTTTTTTCATTTAAAATAAAACCGTGGCTGCTGTATGGAATTTGCCAGGCTATGCTAAATCTGAAAGGTACATGTAATAAATTCATATTATGTATATGCAAATGTGAATCCTTGTGCGTTGTAATGCATAGAGTTGTATTTTGCAGGACTTCCAGGTGCACTGGCACCCCGAATCTGCTTCCCATGGAGTCAAATGTCTTTGCACATTATGTGGCAGCCGTAATTATTGTCCATTGTGGCAGAAAACAACTTCTGATCTTTCAAACCAAATGCAATGAATGAGACATAAAAGGCATTTGCATAGCACAATATGTCGGGGGGTTAAGACTGCAGATAGCGGTGCGCCGTTCAAAAACTGATTGTGATGTGGACCCTATTCCTCCTATCAGTCTGAATATAGGAATCTCACAGTGCATACAATTGATTTAATTAAGTAGCGGTGACAAAAAAATTGGTACGCGTGTTGCTTATTAATATTAATTTTACTATATCGAGGATTGTGAAGAAATGTGTCTAGGGTGCATGAAAACATAATGCTTAGTGAAAGTCTCTTTTTTATTCAGGGACATGCAAAGTAATCAAAGGACCATGCAACTCAAATAATCTTATTATACTATGCTATTTAATATGTAAGGTAGCTCTCAAAAGTATCTGAATGCTCATCTGGGTCTAGGCCCATGAATATTCAATATACCAGCAGAACTGCTTTTCTGAAACTGCATTCTGAGTTTTGTGAACTCAATTTCGCAGAATATAACAAACGCACTTTGGATTTTGTGACAGCCAAGATGTGTAAACTTTCATTGACATATTAAAGGAGGGTCAATGTTAGTGTGTCCGTTATTCCCGAGTGTGGCTCAGAGTTAACTTTCATTGCAGAAAGCGGTAACACTCGGACAGGATACATATCTGTCCTGCGCTCCCTCGCTGACCTCCGCGAATACATTCTCCTCCGGCTATCACGGCGATTTGCTGGGATGGGATGTCGCGATCACCGGAGAATGGGGACAGCGAGGGAGCGCAGGGACGGGTAAGTATCCAGCGGCAGCCTGAGTGTGGCTCGGGGTTAACGCTTTCTGCGATGCATTTAACCCCGAGCCACACTCTGATACCGCTAGGGGGCCAAATAAATTGTTCCGATTCTGACATATTAAATATGTCAGAATCGGAACCCTAGGGAGGTTAAGTGCCACCGGAAATGCATAATATACTGAAATACAACTATGGTTTTAGTCATCATTCATTTCATTTAATGAGATATCTAGTTTACACATACCTTCTCTCCTGTCAAAGCCACCATGTCTAATGGTCCATACATGAAGCGACCAATCAACACCTGGAGTCCTCCTTCAACAGCAATGACGTCATTAGCTCTGTGGTTGGCTGTCACATTCTGAAATGGAAAGCACATAATTTTAGCTGTCTAATTAAGGTTAAACTACTGTGGGCTCTATTACATTCTTCGCGCAAAAGCGCACACTCGCAACGCTATTTTTTTTGCGAGCAGCGTTAAACGTTAACGAGCGGAAATTAACGCTGGTATTACAATCCGAGCGCATTTTTTCATCCATCAAAAAATACTGTGAGTAAAAAAGACGCGCGCACATTAACGCTGCGCGCAGAAATCGGTGGGGGGACTGTTTTTTCACGCGATTCAGCCAATCTGAATTAAGAACCACAATTGTCTCCCGTTCAGTTTTTGCACCTGTCAAAATCAATCTGAGTATATATGCTGCAGCAATAATAAAAACACGCACAACTTCTCCATTTTATTGTTTGGGTATGTGTAGAATGTGTAACTATACGTTGCTGTATTTTTTTTTGGGCTGGTGAATTTGGTTTCAGCCAGGAAGTTCAGATTTGCCATTAACACCAGCTTTTCAAAGACGTTAATATTATGCGCGCAAACGTTGCCCGTTAAAATTTCTGCATAGATTGGAATACCATCCACGTACCAGCGCACAAACGCATTTGCGCTCACAATGTTAAGTATAGGACGCGCAAAGTACTTTACGCTCGCAAAGGGTTTGCGCAGGTTCTCCAGCGGTAGACGTTAACGCGCATTTTTTGCGCGGACATTGTAATACGACGTTCTGCGCTAAGGGTTTTTCCCCTCGCATTATTGCATTTTTGCATGCGTGCAAAATTGTGAGCGAAGAGTGTAATAGTGCCCTGTCACTTTTAAAGTGAATACAGATTGAGATACATCAAACATATTGAAATCTATCTAGTCAATCCACATCCATGCATGTTATTTTTTCTCTTTTGAAATGTAGATTAAGACACCTTCAAACTTTTTGTAGCTCGCTTACAATGACCTATGTAGGGTAAGGTAACTAAAGAGGTTATTCAAAGAGCACCGAAATTCCACCGCACTTCGGGGAATCAAATAATTTCACCCAAAAATGCCTAAAAAAATTTATATAGAGACTTTTTGCTGCAAATTAAAAGCATAAACGGTTTAATAGATATTTGAAAAAAACGGGAATATTTTTTACATTGATTCTCCTGATTAAACCTGTCGAATTAAACCGCCGCCCATCAGGTAATTTCACGGACATTACTCTACTATTCGGTGTTCTCTGAGTAGATTAACTATTGCTACTCTATGGGGATTTCACTGCCGTCAAAAAGGCTCCGTATTTCACTGGGAATTCGCCAATATATGGCGAATTGTTAAGTTTGAATGGCCCCGAAATTGCGCAGTACAGGGAAATTCACCGGTCGGTGCAATGTCGGCTCTCTTTGAATAACCCCTTAAGTTATTTGCTATTGTTTACAATTAAATGAAATCTAAAATATGTGCAAAGTATCAAGACTGGTTTCTGCACTACCCTTTAGACCAGGGGTTTCCAACCCTAGTCTTCAAGCCCCCTAGCAGGCCGGATTTTTAAAATTACCTTAGGGAAATGCAGACTGAATACTGCTATGTGTCAGACAGAGGGTGCTATATGCTGGCCAAATAGCACTACTGCAGCTAGGGGTCTATGTAAAATCAGCTGTGTTTTGTGTTTCAGACACAGATGTCCTGTGTTGAAACTTTAACCTCTCTGACGGTTTTCCTGAGTGTGGCTCAGGGTTATCTTTCAGTGCTGGAAGTGGTAACCCCGATCCACACTCGAGCTGCATACATTACCTCTCCCTGCGCTCCCTCGCTGTCCCCCGCAGTCTACTCCAGCGATCGCGACCTCATACTTCCTGATTCCCTTCTCGCAAGAAGGGAACCAGGAAGTATGAGGGTCGCGATCGCCGGAGGAGACTGCGGGGGACAGCGAGGGAGCGCAGGGACAGATGATGTATCCAGCGGCATCTGGAGGGTTGCTCGGGGTTACCACTTCCAGCATAGGAATTTAACCCCAAGTCACACTCGGGAATACCTCTAGGGGGCCAAAAAAAAAGAAAATGGAACGATTCTGACATCTGAAAAGAAGTCAGAATCGTAATGCCAGGGAGGTTAAAAGCCCATCCTGGAGCCCATCTGCAAATGAATTTCATTTTCAATTAACAAAATTCGTTTGCATTGCTACAGAATTTCAAAAGAGCTAAATGGATCTTGTTCTTCTGCAAAAGCTGTCACATATCCGGTCGCAGGCGCCACAGGAGAAACAAATCTGGCGCTGGATAATTCCTGTTTTCCTGCATCCACTCCTCCATAACTTCAGTTCCTCGGTTCCTAGCCTGCAAGAGGTGCAGGTGCTCCTCATCAAGCCTACATCTCTCCATAAAACAGCAAAGCCCCCACAATGCTTTGCTTTTGCATTACTTGCCAATCTGTACTTAAAGCTGCAACAAGCCTCCTGCTTTCTAATCTGTTCCTGAACCCCTCGGTTGATCATCCGTTGCCGAACCCCTGCTTTGTATTCTGGACTTTGCTTTTGCTAAACCCTATATATATATACAGTTGTGTTCAAAATTATTCAACCCCCAATGCTGTAAAGGGTTTTAGGGAATTTAGTGTACATTTGTAATTGTATTCAGAATGAAATCCTACAAGGACTTTTTAATGAACCATATGCAACTAAAATTACATCAATTGGTTTTGTAATACAGTAGTAAATGTTTCTTTTGTGAATTCTTCATTGACACAATTATTCAACCCCTTAAAGACTACCACTCTGAAGAACAGAGGTTCATTCAAGTGTTTTCAATCAGGTATTGAAAACACCTGTGGATGTCACGGAGCAGCAATAAAGCATAATAAGCATCAATTAGGCAGCTTTAAAATGACTGTGATACTCAGCTCCTTCTAGACATTTACTGGTGTGGTTACAAACATGGTGAAGTCAAGAGAATGGTCCAGGAAGACAAGAGAAGAGGTGATTACTCTTCACAGGAAGGGCAATGGCTATAAGAAGATTGCAAAGATGTTAAACATACCAAGAGAGACCATAGGAAGCATCATTCGCAAATTCAAGGCAAAGGGCACTGTTGAAACGCTACCTGGTCATGGCAGAAAGAAGATGCTGACTTCGCCTGCTGTGCGCTACCTGAAGCGTAGAGTGGAGAAAAGTCCCCATGTGACTGCTGAGGAACTGAGAAAAGATTTGTCAGATGTGGGTACTGAAGTTTCAGCTCAGACAATACGGCGCACACTGCGTAATGAAGGCCTCCATGCCAGAACTCCCAGGCGCACCCCCTTGCTGTCTCCAAAGAATAAGAAGAGTCGACTGCAGTATGCCAAAAGTCATGTGGACAAACCACAGACGTTTTGGGATAGTGTTCTGTGGACTGATGAAACAAAATTAGAACTGTTTGGGCCCATGGATCAACGCTATGTTTGGAGGAGGAAGAACAAGGCCTATGAAGAAAAGAACACCTTGCCTACTGTGAAGCATGGCGGGGGGTCAATCATGCTTTGGGGCTGTTTTGCTTCTGCAGGTACAGGGAAGCTTCAGCGTGTGCAAGGTACCATGAATTCTCTTTAGTACCAGGAGATATTGGATGACAATGTGATGCAGTCCGTCACAAACCTGAGGCTTGGGAGACGTTGGACCTTTCAACAGGACAATGATCCCAAGCATACCTCCAAGTCCACTAGAGCATGGTTGCAGATTAAAGGCTGGAACATTTTGGAGTGGCCATCGCAGTCACCTGACTTAAATCCGATTGAGAACCTCTGGTGGGACTTAAAGAAAGCAGTTGCAGTGCGCAAGCCTAAGAATGTGACTGAACTGGAGGCTTTTGCCCATGACGAATGGGCGAAGATACCCGTAGATCGCTGCAAGACACTTGTGTCAAGCTATGCTTCACGTTTAAAAGCTGTTATAACTGTAAAAGGATGTTGTACTAAGTACTAAGATTGAATGTCACTTGGGGGTTGAATAAAACTGATAATGATGTGAGCACAGAAAAGACATTTGTGGTTATTTCATTATAAATGTTATGTTATATTTGTCTGACCTACACGTGCCTCTTTGATTTAATTGTAAGCAAGATGACTGAATGATCAAAATCAATGTCAAACTGGCCAAAACACTCAATTTCAGTGGGGGTTGAATAATTTTGAACACAACTGTATATTCTGAACTGTCTGTTGCCAAACCCCCTGCTTGTATACCGGACTACGCCTTTGCCTGCTCCTTCTAATAACTTGCTGTAGAAACCCTGCTTCCTTTATTTAAAAGACTTCTTCTTTCCTTTTAACCTCTGTTCATCTATGTCTAGTGCTTTTGTTTAATCTTATTCCTATATCTTGTGTTTTGTTTTCTTCTAATCTGATTCCCTGGTCCTGTCTCCTTGTGTATATACTTCCTGTTTATTATTCAGCCATGTTCCCTGGTTCTCTGTGTATTCAGTGCCTTATTAGTTAGCCTAGTTCCCTGGTCCTGTTCTTCTGTTATATTCAGTATCGGTTTAGTTTTCCATTTATTCCTCAGTCTCTTTAGTTATACCTTGTTTATTAATTATTCATTGTTCTCCTTGTTTTTCCTGTTTTCTCAGTTCCTTCATTTTTTTAGTATTCTTATTGTGTTGAATAAATATCATTTTGCTTATTTCATACTTGCTTATCATTTCATCGCACATTGGGCTCGACCCGCAACCCTGCCATCTGTATTGTGTTGTGACAAGAACTTTTGAATGTGTATAATGTGCTGTAATGTACAAGTTATAATGAAGGACATATTTCTGTGTATGAAATTTTTTAATTTTATGTTGATATTTTTGTCTAGATTATAAGCTTTTATGAGCAGGGCCCTCTACACCTCTTGTTTCCATCCTATGTCCGTTTATCTCCTTCCCTTTGGTTATTGTAAAGGCTGCGGAAGCTGTTGGCGCTTTATAAATGATGACATAATAATAATAATATTTGATAAACAAATACACAGATAATAATCCCCTTTGGCATTTAAGGTTTAATTTGCTTATCTTGAATATTATCTATATCAAATGATTTAGTCCTTCATTAGTTATTTTTCCGTATACCTATTCTGTTCAAAATGTATTAGTAAATATCCCAATTTTTAAAAAAATAGAATACTAATAATAGTGTAGTTTCTTTCGCAAAATTCCTAATTTATCCTAAATATTGTCTGCAATATAATCTATGACCACCACCTGCCGTTCTTTCCTGCTCAAACTTTCAGTACTCCATTTTCAAGCTACAGGATTTTGAAGAGTATAGTTAAATACAACAAAAATCTGTAACGTAAATAGTTTAAATTACTGGATCCTGCAATCACTGAGCAGCAAATCATATCACGTATTCTGTATTTCAGATATCTGGAAAACCTGACCTTTTAGGGGTACTTGAGGACTTGGGTTACGAATCACTGCCTTAGACCTAAACTTTTTTATTTAGGGTAATTTTAATTTGAAGTTTGATTTAAATGGATCAATGTCCAATTTCGTATGTGGCAATATACGAACAAACAAAAGACACTAGGGGTTATTCAGAGAGCACCGAATTGTCACCAACATTTTGGTGCTCTCTCGTTCCCTGCACTTCGGGGAATCAATTTCCCCTACCCTGAATTCAGCATGCACAGTAGGGTCCCCAGAGTGCAGAGAGAAGCTGCCAAACGGATCTGAAAAAATGGTGAAATTCTGCCAATAACCCGCCGATACGATCTGAAAAATGGGATCAATTCGAAACGCAGCAGAAAGCCCGCAAATCGTACCATACCGCCGGAAACACGACGAACGTGACGGAAAAAAGTTGACGATCTGTCAAACACAGCACCGACCGGCCGCCGGAAAAAGTCAACATGCCAACAAATGGGGTAAAAAAACAAAAACAGAACGATTGAAACTTTGAAAATTTCAAACGCTGTTTGCAAAAAAACTACTGGACGAAAATGTGTTGAACATACAAGATCCTATGAATAATAATAAAAAGGTCTGTTTCTGAAAAAAAAAAACATTTTGCTGAAAAATTCCCAAAAAATGCCTGACAAAGACCTAAAAAAAATAGACTTTTTGCTGCATATTAAAAGAATAAACAGTTTTATAGATATTAATAAAAATGGGAATATTGTTTCCATTGAAACCTATTCGCCTGACTGAACCTGCCGAATGAAACCACCGAACATCAGGGCATTTCACTGACATTTCTCTGCTGTTCGGTGTCTTTGAATAGATTAACCATTGCTTCTCTATGGGGATTTCACTGCTATCAAACAGCACTGTATTTTGTTGGCAATTGGCCAATATTTGGCCAATTGCCAGCTTTTTAAATAACCGTTGGCCCCGAAATTGCACCATACGGTGAAATTCACAGTTTGGTGCAATTTCGTGGCCAGATCCGCCGTCTCTGAATAACCCTGTTTATTCTACCAAATGTACCTTTAATATGCAAATCTAAAACAGTCAACATAAAATAAATGCTACTTTGTTTCTTCAAACACGCATGTCAGATCATCACAATTACAAATCAATGTAAAGCAACAAGATTGACAATTACTGCCTGTCAGTTGACTTTTAGTACTATTGAGTACTTACAATTGGCTGTTGAGCTTGTTGGGATGTAATGTTATTCTCAAAAGCCACAGCTACACCATTTTGACTGTGTTTTTCTGGTAATATGTTTTTCCCAGCCATTAATAGGATATTAGTACCTGTTTTAAATTGCAAACGGGACCGATCCTGGAAAACCGTATCAGAGTGATGTGGTTTATCAGCCAAAATGCTCTAAAATCAGGCGTGTTAGTGCTTTAACACTTCATGAATATGGGATTCATTTCCAGTTGAGGCATTTACATTTACGAGTGAGCTGGGAAGTATAACAGCCAAACTTGTAAATTGTAATTCTGCTATGCAGAACTTGTGTCGTGGCTTGGCTACGCCAGCAGGTTCTTGTATATTTACACTTCCTTTACAATGTAGAAGGAGCCTGTGGACTCCCAGTCACTCTTTATCCATGTTAGAGGCCATGAAAAGAAAAGATTAATTTCTGGCTCCCAAAAAGTGGTGTTAAATGATTGTAAAAAATACTATATGAAATAGAATGTTCACTTCTGATTCTGCGGGTAAGAGGAGGAGAAGATCCACCACCTCTTCTCTCAATAACACAAGTCGACAGAGGAAAAAAAACACAATGCACAATCTCGCAAGTTTGTGTACATGCAATCTCATGTGTCTACGGTAGAGAATAGCAGAGGTAGTGCCACTACTGGTATTCACTTGCAGCTCAGCTCCACTACAAGCTTGGGCTTGGCTTCTAAAATAGTGGCTGTCTCTTAATTAAGCCAATAATGACAAGTTGGAAAGACGTAACGGCTTGTGCCACATTTACATTTTTTACAGCTCCTTATTAATGGGCGAACCAGAATAGACGTCACAATTTAATTGTTAATATTTGTCAATATATTTTAGCAGTGTATGTGTAATATAGCCCACAGTGACACCAAGAAAATGCAGCCATACAGTTGTGTTCAAAAATTATTCACCCCCACTGAAATTGAGTTTTGGCCAGTTTGACATTGATTTTTGATCATTCAGTCATCTTGCTTACAATTAAATCAAAGAGGCACGTGTAGGTCAGACAAATATAACATAACATTTATAATGAAATAACCACAAATTGTCTTCTGTGCTCACATCATTATCAGTTTTATTCAACACCCCAAGTGACATTCAATCTTAGTACGTAGTACAACATCCTTTTACAGTTTATAACAGCTTTTAAACGTGAAGCATAGTTGACACAAGTGTCTTGCAGTGATCTTACGGGTATCTTCGTCATTCGTCATGGGCAAAAGCCTCCAGTTCAGTCACATTCTTAGGCTTGCGCACTGCAACTGCTTTCTTTAAGTCCCACCAGAGGTTCTCAATCGATTTAAGTCAGGTGACTGCGATGGCCACTCCAAAATGTTCCAGCCTTTAATCTGCAACCATGCTCTAGTGGACTTGGAGGTATGCTTGGGATCATTGTCCTGTTGAAAGGTCCAACGTCTCCCAAGCCTCAGGTTTGTGACGAACTGCATCACATTGTCATCCAATATCTCCTGGTACTGAAGAGAATTCATGGTACCGTTGCACACGCTGAAGCTTCCCTGTACCTGCAGAAGCAAAACAGCCCCAAAGCATGATTGACCCCCCCGCCATGCTTCACAGTAGGCAAGGTGTTCTTTTTTCATAGGCTTGTTCTTCCTCCTCCAAACATAGCGTTGATCCATGGGCCCAAACAGTTTCTATTTTGTTTCATCAGTCCACAGAACACTATCCCAAAACTTCTGTGGTTTGTCCACATGACTTTTGGCATACTGCAGTCGATTCTTACAGCAAGGGGTGCGCCTGGGAGTTCTGGCATGGAGGCCTTCATTACGCAGTGTGCGCCGTATTGTCTGAGCTGAAACTTCAGTACCCACATCTGACAAATCTTTTCTCAGTTCCTCAGCAGTCACACAGGGACTTTTCTCCACTCTACGCTTCAGGTAGCGCACAGCAGTCGAAGTCAGCATCTTCTTTCTGCCACGACCAGGTAGCGTTTCAACAGTGCCCTTTGCCTTGAATTTGTGAATGATGCTTCCTATGGTCTCTCTTGGTATGTTTAACATCTTTGCAATCTTCTTATAGCCATTGCCCTTCCTGTGAAGAGTAATCACCTCTTCTCTTGTCTTCCTGGACCATTCTCTTGACTTCACCATGTTTGTAACCACACCAGTAAATGTCTAGAAGGAGCTGAGTATCACAGTCATTTTAAAGCTGCCTAATTGGTGCTTATTATGCTTTATTGCTGCTCCGTGACATCCACAGGTGTTTTCAATACCTGATTGAAAACACTTGAATGAACCTCTGTTCCTCAGAGTGATAGTCTTTAAGGGGTTGAATAATTGTGTCAATGAAGAATTCACAAAAGAAACATTTACTACTGTATTACAAAACCAATTCATTTCATTTTAGTTGCATATGGTTCTTTAAAAAGTCCTTGTAGGATTTCATTCTGAATACAATTACAAATGTACACTAAATTCCCTAAAACCCTTTACAGCATTGGGGGTTGAATAATTTTGAACACAACTGTACGTGGGAATAGTTGATACCTCCATGGAATGTTGTGTAACAATCCTCACATGTCACTGCTTTACCTACCCGTAGCTTCACATGGTTCCTCTTACGAAGCCATTTTTCTTGTCGATTTGAAGGACTCATGTTCACGGTATCAATACCTTCCTTCTGCTTGATTTGCACACTTTCATATCTCATTAACTGAAAGACAATAAATACCCAGAATATATTTACTTATTTTTCACTGACTGGGAATGCTTATGTTCTTCTCTTGGATGTCTTCCTTCATGTCACGTAATTCCAAGGCTTCCTTGAGTACCAAAATTTGAAACACCAAGCTTGTGTTTAGGATTCTGTAATATATGACTTGCTCCTTGATGAAAATGGTAAAGATAAAGATCTCAATGCACAAATTGTTACAGGGTTATTCAGAGAGCGGTGAAAAGCGGGAGAATGGCTGGAGAATGGAAAATTCTAGGTCAAAATTTGGAAAGTGAGATAAATGGGAGAATTTTTCCGGTTTAGCTATTTTGACCTAGAATTTTCCATTCTCCAGTCATTCTCCTGCTTTTCACCGCTCTCTGAATAACCCTGATAGTCTCCCAAAAAGACTACCAGAGGACTTTAGAGTTGGGGCCCCAAATCCGCTGTAACGCGTTCTTATTTAAGTTCTGATCAAAAAGAATTCAAATGACAATAAACATCCACAATTTGATGATCATTGAATGGGTTGGAAAAAATGCTCATGAGTTAAATCAATCACACCTTTACTAGTTACCAGACCCATTTGCCAGTCACATGATTGGTTGCCAACTGTGTATATTTTTAAACTGTCTTGATGCGTTTACAATGAAACCAGAGAGTGTTTCACACCCTTGTACGATAAGAAATTCAAGGAAAGGATGTATGAAATGTCATTATTCAATTACCTAATTTACAAAGGTTCTGGATTTTTGTATTCTATGTAATGAATGCTTGCCAACCTATTACAATTTAGTACATCAAAAACGCAACAGTAAGTTCATACCTGACGCAGAAGGAAAGCGACTACATCAGTTGATTCCCAGTAGCTGGCATGGAACAGATGTGGCAAAGCCACAGTGGGGAAGGCAGTAAGGACATCGGGACAATATAAGGCATAGTCCAAGCGTTTTGTTCCCCACCAATTTGCTGTAACTGCACGAAAACAAAAGTAAAGATTTACATGATACAGACAGATCAATAAAGATTGTAAAGATATAAAATTCCTTGTTGTAAGAATGGCTTGACAGTGACTTTGTCATTTGACAATGTAACACTCTCATAAGGAATATTTACTGTATGTTTTCATGGCATTGACCTGGTCTATTATACAAACAGGGTTGTTTTAATATAATTTTCCCCACGTCAGGAGGCATTACGCAAGTGGGATTTTTCTACTAGGAAGACAGGCAGTCAGCTATAGAAGAGAGATCCAGTCCGACCTTCCCCCTACAAATCCTCCAAACCAGTGCTTTGTCTGTCCTCAGGGCAGGAGGTCACCTGACGCTCTACTATGAAGTTCAGATTCGATGAGACAATTGAACAATAGTGGTGTACCTGAACAGGCAAGGTTTAACCAGAGTTCCTAGTCTATCCAGACTTTTGAATTGATCAATGCCTAGGCCATGATATTTTTAGATGATAGTGGCAGTTTATGTCACAGAGGAAAAGCTTGGTTTGGAACTGACATACAGTATATCCCGCTGGCCCTTTTGCCTCAATCAGAAGGATGGCCCAAAATATTAGATTAGAGGAACGCCAAACAATTACCATCCTTCCTTTCTAGCAAGGGAGAATGATGGTTTACATATGTCATAGAAATGTCCAATGGGAATTATTTTTATCTACGCTGTCTTGTATGTATGATAAAACCGAAAGGGTTCCTCCATTCAGGCTCACATTTAACAAAAAAAAAATTGAAATCAATTTTCTGTTGTGTCATGGTGTCATGAACTTTTAGGTGATCCTAAAATGTCCTCAGTGGGATAGATCTTGGATTTTTTTGAACTTTGAGGCTTTGCTCGAGTCCATGTTAATCTGGCAACTATTGATTGGTTGTCCTGTTCCTTACATGCCTTACAGCTTTCAGTGAGATTTCCTTCAAAGCCACTACTATTCTTCAACCCAGGATTACAAATCCAGTGCCTACTTGAATGTAGTGCTTGAGGCATTATGAGAGTCACCTTTTGAACCTAGCGTCAAGATTTATAGAAGGTTTCTGTTCTTTAAAAAGTCATAGTTTGTGTTGCTTGTTGTAGAAGATTGTTCTTCTATTTTGTGTAATCCATCAAATTCTCAAAAACAATATTCCATTTGTTTTGGACATAAAGAAAGCTCTGTGTGTGTGTACATATTATAATTATTATTATTGTCATCATTTGTATAGCGCCAACAGTTTCTGCAGCTCTTTACAATAACCAAAGGTGAAGAGATAAAGATAAATGGACATATGATGGAAACAAGAGGTGTAGAGGGCCCTGCACATACGAGTTTACGGTCTACAGGGATTGGGGTTGAGGAAGACAAGGGGAGTTTTACTGGACAACAGGATCAATAGTGCCAATGGTTTGGGAATGGTGGGGCCATTGAAGCAGATTCAATCATGTGTGAGTAGGTGAGCAGAGGGATGAGTTGCATCAGTGATGTAGTACACTAATCTGAAGAGATGGGTGAGAGAGCTCAAATTCTTGATGTAAATCACAAAACCTTGGTCTTTTCCAAAGTCAATCTAAAAGGCTTATAAATCTAAACCAAGATGGGTCACACAGACTATTTGTATGGTTTATTCCACTGCATTTCTATATGGTCCAATTTCTTTGAAAGCACATTCCACCAGAGCAATGGCTACCTCCTCGGTGGTGGTGAACTCTCAGTGTAATTAATATGCAATTAATATGCAAAGCTGCTAGATGGTCTTCCATACATACATTTACTAAGCATTACAAACTACACATCCTAGCTTCTAGAGATGCTGCATTCAGGCGCAAGTTGCTCCAGGTGATCGTGCAGAGATGAAGACCCTTGATTGTTCCTACTCTTGCACTGCCGTTTGACACAGAGAGACACAGAAATTTTCTTATTGTAAGTCGTCTTTTGACTTGGTCAATGCGACTGTGCAATATCCCTCCCAAAAATTTTTTTTTGTTCATTGAGCCTGTGTTTTTGTATATTACTGGTTTAGAGGGTCTGTTCCCACCTCATTATGGGGGGAGAAGAGGAAGGTTCAGGCTGGATCTCATACAGGTGTCTGCTTGTCCTACTAGAAGGAACATCCCTCTCGTGTACTGCCTTTTTTTTTACTAAGAAAAAATTTAATTCTTACAAAGATTGTTCAAAGACTGGAAAAAAATATGATGCATGCAGCAGAAGAATAGTTTTGGGTACATTTGAACAATACTAGAATATCCCTTGAAGGTGTTACACAATATCTTACTGTATGAACAGAAATTCTATTTTTTCATTGTTTTTCATTGAACAACAGACCATCTTATGCTGGGTTTTGTAGCCATTTCTTTTCTTCTGTCCTTCTGAAAGACGACAACCTACTCCTCGACATAGAGCACTAAAGCGTCTGAAACTCCCACCCCTTTCTGTGTACAAAGAAAATCTAGTACATGGGAAACAGCTGATGTTCCCAGGCCAATCCTAAGGCTATAGGATTAAGGCTGGCGTCAGACGAGCACACTATGTGTGCCCGAACTGACGTGCCTTCTGGTGAGACGGGGCCAGCCACACGCTGTTGCGCTTGCAAAAGTGGCCATTCTGCGTCCGTGCAGCAGCCCTCTCCATCAAAGCGCTAGGACGCGCGTTGACGGAGCTGCGAAGCACGATTCCCCATAGGAGGATCGAGCCTTGCAGCGCTGAGCGCACTAAGTGCGAGGTGGCCAGACGGGCGTCGAGTGGAAGGGACGACCCCTCTCACAGACGTTCCTTCCGCTCTTCAAATACGCTCACCTGATGCCAGCCTAGGTCTTCACAGGCAGAAAATAAGTTAAAAGCTTAACTTACAAAAATGCTTGTTTTAAAAGATACGCGGCCCTATTCCTACTGAGCCGTTTATCTTTAATTAATGAACCTCGCATTGAGATTTGACTGGAATAACAGTGGAGCTGTTAAACTTTGCTTGCTGACTGGCTGTTGTGACTGTCTTTGGTACGTAACATAAATGCTTTCTATACCATCTAAAAGAAGCATTAATGTGGAGACAGCAAGAATGCAAGTTTGCTTGATACTCTCGCTTGCAACCTGTAATGGAAGTAATTCTCAGCTGCAAAAAAATGGCATTTTTGATTCAGCAACATCACTAATCACACAAAAAATACCCTTAAACATTTCAAAACTCCACTCAGTTCCTGAGGTGCAGAAGATGTCATGGTCACAATTATTTCACCAACTTGCTCTTTCTGGAAGCATAAGGACACTGTAAACAAATAGTGCTCCCCAGCCCTTCCACTGACCTTGCACCATTATGTACTTGCAATCTCCCTCAGGAGCGGAGTTTGCTTCCATAAAGCCCTGTGGAACAACTTTTCAGTAATCGCCCATCATGGTGCTATTCCCCCTCCATGTAAATAAGATACACGTTACTTAGGACATTTTATTAAATATAATGCGCAACATACTTACTGTTTGCCATCTTTGCTGAGGGCAGGCTTTCTGAGGATCCCGACAACTCGCTGTTCATACTCACAAGGCTGGATCTTCGGGCTTTTAGTTGTGTCGAGGATGAATGATTAGGAAGTGTGGTTGCATCATCAGGGGCAGAGCTGTTGGGTGTGGTGTGTTCAACAAATGCTGCGCTACAGACTTGAATTGCATCCACTGAGAACAAATAATGATTATGTTACATTCATTTTACATGTATCACTGACATTTAAGACAATAATGGAGGGGCAAATGTTATTTTACACCGTTTGAGTTGTTGACGTCTGACTAATATCATAGATTTCTCCATACACTTGTGGCTCCTATAAAGCAGTCACAATTAGGGGGAAGGTCAGCAGGTTTTGATCTGGGGAAACCAGTTGACTGAACCAAACCATTAAACCTATACTTCCACTTAAAAATTATTTTATAAAAATATACAGTCAGGTCCAGAAATATTGGGACATCGACACAATTCTAACATCTTTGGCTCTATACACCACCACAATGGAGTTGGAATGAAACAAACACAATGTGCTTTAACTGCAGACTGTTAGCTTTAATTTGAGGGTATGTACATCCAACTCAGGTGAACGGTGTAGGACTTACAGCAGTTTGCAGATGTGCCTCCCTTGTTAAGGGACCAAAGGTAATGGGACAGAATAATAATCATAAATCAAACTTTCCCTTCTTAATACTTGTTGCAAATCCTTTGCAGTCAATCACAGCCTGAAGTCTGGGACGCATAGACATCAGCAGACGCTGGGTTTCATCCCTGGTGATGCTCTGCCAGGCCTCTACTGCAACTGTCTTCAGTTCCTGCTTGTTCTTGGGGCATTTTCCCTTCAGTTTTGTCTTCAGCAAGTGAAATGCATGCTCAATGGGATTCAGGTCAGGTGATTGACTTGGCCATTGCATAACATTCCACTTCTGTCCCTTCAAAAACTCTTTGGTTGCTTTTGCAGTATGCTTTGAGTCATTGTCCATCTGCACTGTGAAGCGCCGTCCAATGAGTTCTCCAGCATTTGGCTGAATGTGAGCAGATAATATTGCCCGAAACACTTCAGAATTCATCCTGCTGCTTTTGTCAGCAGTCACAACATCAATAAATACAAGAGAACCAGTTCCATTGGCAGTCATACATGCCCACACCATGACACTACCACCACCATGCTTCACTGATGAGGTGGTATGCTTAGGATCATGAGCAGTTCCTTTCCCTCTCCATACTCTTCTCTTCCTACCACTCTGGTACAAGTTGATCTTGGTCTCATCTGTCCATAGGATCTTGTTCCAGAACTGTGAAGGCTTTGTTAGGTGTTGTTTGGCAAACTCTAATCTGGCCGTCCTGTTTTTGAGGCTCACCAATGGTTTACATCTTGTGGTGAACCCTCTGTATTCACTCTGGTGAAGTCTTCTCTTGATTGTTGACTTTGACACACATACACCTACCTCCTGGAGAGTGTTCTTGATCTGGCCAACTGTTGTGAAAGGTGTTTTCTTCACCAGGGAAAGAATTCTTCGGTCATCCACCACAGTTGTTTTCCGTGGTATCCCGGGTCTTTTGGTGTTGCTGAGCTCACTGTGCGTTCCTTCTTTTTGAGAATGCTACAAACAGTTGTTTTGGCCACACCTAATGTTCTTGCTATCTCTCTGATGGGTTTGTTTTGTTTCTTCAGCCTAATGATGGCTTGCTTCACTGATAGTGACAGCTCTTTGGATCTCATCTTGAGAGTTGACAGCAACAGATTCCAAATGCAAATAGCACACTTGAAATTAACTCTGGGCCTTTTATCTGCACATTGTAATTGGGGTAATGAGGGAATATCACACACCTGGCCATGGAACAGCTGAGAAGCCAATTGTCCCATTACTTTTGGTCCCTTAACAAGTGGGAGGCACATCTGTAAACTGCTGTAAGTCCTACACCGTTCACCTGAGTTGGATGTACATACCCTCAAATTAAAGCTGACAGTCTGCAGTTAAAGCACATTGTGTTTGTTTCACTCCAACTCCATTGTGGTGGTGTATAGAGCCAAAGATGTTAGAATTGTGTCGATGTCCCAATATTTCTGGACCTGACTGTGTATAATTAGGGATGAGCTGTTCGGGTTCGGACGGTTCGGAGTTCGACCCGAACTTTGGCAGTTCGAAAGTTTGTGAATTTCGAACTTTCTGGGTGTGTTCGGTTCGGGTTCGAAAAAAAAAAGAAATTTTGAAAAAAGTATAGAAAAGGCTTAAAAAAACACTAAAAAAATCTAGAAATAAAGAGACTCTTTATTGCAGAATATTATAAGCAACGGTTTATTAGATATTGAATTAAAAACTAATGTGTACGTGGAAAGATTATCAACTCTAAGGCTAGGGTCAGACTGAGGCAGTGCGAACGCGCGTGCAGCCGCACTTAATCACGGCCGCACTAGCAGCAAATGACGGGCAATGACGGCCAATATACGAAGTACGGTCGCACAAAAGTCCGGCTGCGCAACGCAAGTGGAAAATGAACGCATTTTTTCGAGAACGTGAAACCGCAGGTACTGACGTACAGAGTGCGCTGCGCCCGCTAGCGGCGTGTGTGCGTGATTAGGAGACGTCAGACGCTGCTAATGTCCGGCCAACATAACGTCCAGATGCAAGAAGTGTTTTATTGATGATCCGTACAAAATCACGGACGAAAATGCGCATCGTATGACCACTATCGCGTATTCCGGGAAAAAATGCGTCCATTCGTTCGAACGCACTTTTTCACAGACAACATAAAAATGCGTTCGTCTGACCCTAGCCTTAATGACCTCTGATCGCAAACGGGCATAACACCAGGTGTTTTTAGTCTGGTAATCAATTTGATACATTGTACAATATACTGAGGGTGGGGTGGTGTCTGCTTCTGATTGAGATTTGAGAATTAATTTCCCTAAAACATCCTAATATGCTGCATTTAACTGGTGTTTGAAAAAAATCTAAAGCAATGTTATTTTTCACCTCGGGATTAAACATTCACAGGGTTATTCAGAGAGCGGTGAAAAGCAGGAGAATAACTGGAGAAGTGAAAATTCTAGGTCAAAATAGCCAACCAGAAAAATTCTCCCATTTATCTCACTTTCCAAATCGGCTATTTGGTCTAGATTGTTCTCTTCTCTTGCCAGTTCTCCTGGCTTTCACCTCTCTCTCAGGGTTGTTCAGAGAAAGGTGAAAACCAGGAGAATGGCAGGACAAGAGAACAATCTGGACCAAATAGCCGATTTGGAAAGTGAGATAAGGCTAGGGTCAGACTAACGCATTTTTCGCAGCGACCGTCAAAAAGTGCATCCGAACGCATTGCCGTATTTTTTCACGGATTGCGCGAAAACGGTCATACGATGCGCATTTTTGTGTGTGATTTTTTACGGATCCAAACCAGGAAACTTTGGGTGTCTGGACGTTATGTTGGCCGGACATGAGCAGGATCTGACATCTCCAAATCACGCACACACGCCGCTAGTAGACGCAGCGCACTCTGTACGTCTGTACTAGCGGTTCTGCGTTCTCGCAAAAATGCGTTAATTTTCCACTTGCGTTGCGCAGCCGGACTTTCGTGCGACCGTACTTCGTATATTGTCCGTCATTGCCCGTCATTTGCTGCTAGTGTGGCCGTGATTAAGTGCGCCTAAACGCACGTTAAAAATTCACTAGTCTGACCCTAGCCTAAATGGGAGAATTTTTCTGGTTTGGCTATTTTGACCTAGAATTTTCCATTCTCCAGTCATTCTCCTGCTCTTCACCGCTCTCTGAATAACCCTGACAGGGTTATTCAGAGAAAGGTGAAACTCAGGAGAATGACTGGAGAATGGAAAATTCTAGGTCAAAATAGCCGAACCAGAAAAATTCTCCCATTTATCTCACTTTCCAAATCGGCTTTTTGGTCTAGAAGTTTCCATCCTCCTGCTTTTCCCCGCCAAAAAAATCAGTAAACTTTTTCTGCGTGTCCGAAAATGTATCCTCTTTTCATACAGACTGCAGCCCCAAGCAGTTGTTTATGGATAGATTAAAGGAAAAGCATTTACCGTCATTTGAAATGTCATTTTTTGGTTTTTACATATTTCTATACATCCTAGAAATCCGCCACTTCACAGACAGGTTATGGGGACCTCCTAGGCACGATATTTGAAGGAATTTTTGGTTTTTATTTTTAACCCCTATTTCATGGAAAACTCACTGTCCCTTTAAAAACGTTTTTTTTAAAACTTTTTGTCCTTGTTTCCTGTCCTCCAGGGCACTACCCGGACCCCCATACACCTTTTATGGCAAATATGTAGCATATATGCCCTCTTGGAGGGCACTCCAAAAAACCGAATTTTCAGCCCCATTGACTTGCATGGGGGTTCGGGTTCGGTCCCGAACAAATGGGAAGTTCGGGTTCGGGCTCGAGCCGAACTCGGGGAGTGTTCGGCTCATCCCTATATATAATGTGGAAAAATATAATAATGTGGAAAAAAAACACCAGAATACTATAATATTATAGTGTACTTATTTTTAATGTAAGAATGTTTAATTGATAATAGAATATTACTCATAAAGTCTCTATAGATGAGGACATTAATCCTGCATAAGCCTCTTTCCTGCAAGGCTGTGTATAGACAGACACCTAACACTGCAGTTAACCCAAAAAAATGGGGCTGAGAGGCTGATAAACCCTGAAAGCACAACACACAGGCATCACCACTCCAGACTCTGCAGTGCCGCCTGCCCGCCCTATACACCCAGTCCTAGGCCCAAACTCATTCATTCCCCTCCACCTGCTGCCACTTTATTCTAATCAACCTGTGGCTTGCTATTCTCTCTCTAGCCACCAGATCCACACTCCCCTGCTCCCCTTCTGTTTCACTTACCCCCTGTCCTTTAGATTGTAAGCTCACGGGATGTCTGGCTGAGCACTTGTGTAAAGTGCTGTATCAGTAAGGTAATTATCCTAAGGGCAGGGCCCTCTGTTCCTTATGTGTTTTACTAGGTCTCATGTCTGCACTCCCCCATTGTACAGCGCTGCGGAATATGCTGGCGCTTTATAAATACAGAATAATAATAAAAAAGCGCAACTTTCCACTAACCTGTATCTACATTTTTGACTTACTAATTGCTGACTTGTATATAGTGTACTACAGAGTCTGTAATCCAGATAGCACAAATGACAGGTATAGGTAGAGGATAGTCACAGCTCCTGACACTATTATATACACATAATAAAAAATAAGTTTGCAACAACCTCTTTTAGTTTTTTTTTATGATTTGCCCCCAATGGAGTGCGCAGCCCATTTCATTAGGATGTGCCCCCATGGAACATTTATTAATTACATATCAAAACATGGATCATTTTGTACCTGGCAGTTATTTTTTGTTGTAATAACCAATGTTTATGCAATGATACAATCAATGTTCATGCTGTTTATCAGGGACCAGCTAAGGAACATCCATCATATCTATTAAAGGGTTCAAAGATGAAAGCTTCACCCAGCATTAGGGTGTGCCTGGGTGCACCAGGCACACCCTGTGCAGCCTATGCTCTTATAATACACAGCTTGTCTTCATCTGTAGATACCGCTTGTCTTCCCTCTGGTTGTTTTTGTCCTTAAGACAGTGTCCCGTAGGCAAGCTTTAACAGTTACAGAGTCCCAAAGATGGATTGACATTTAGTAATACCATCATTTTCTTATCTACAAATAAAATATGATTCGCTTTAAGTATAACTGAAAACCAATTCATCGGTAGCCAATCGCCTACTCGATGCAGCACGGTTGGCAATACCCATGTTCTGTTGTAAACCCACCCTGCCCCCGATTACCATCTGGACGCGCGAAGTAGAGAATATTCGCTCCTCCGCTATGCAAAGGAATTTGGTTCATTGTAAATGGGCTCCAGAATGTGCACTTAAAGTTTCAGCACCTCGGAAAGTTCATGCAAGGTGCTGAAATAGGACAGCTGTGTCTGAAACACAAAACACAGCTGAATGTACTGTACATAGACCCTGAGCTACACTAGTGGTATTTGGCCAGCATATAGCACCCTCTGTCTAACACATAGTAAACAGAAGTACAATACAATGATTTTTAACTGTTATTACTGCAAAAAAAAAAAAAAACGGAAACACTAGGTCCTGCCAGTGGTTTTATGGAAAACCACTTAGTATTGAATGAGTTAAGTACATATTTATCAAAGGGCAGGGAAGGATTTTAAAAGTCTTAAAACACCTAAAAACTAAATAAAAGTATGTTTAAGAAACAATTGATCAAAGTGCATCCAATGTGTCTGATGCTGATTAATAGCTTGTGTGGAGAACAGGATTTCACTTTGTATTGTACTGGCTGTTGTCCAATCACTTGATAAATCACAAAATAAATGCCTTGAAAGCAAGTATGAGTCATTTTTCAATAGGAAGCATAAAAATTATGACTAAGGTTTACCAGCATTGCAGTCACCACAGTAAGAAAGTCTTATTGAACATATTTCTACACTAATTAGCACTATATTTTCAAATTTTCTCTTGTTCATTTAAGCTCATTAAGTGCGATAAGATGTTATTTTAAAAGTGAGAAATAATAGAGTACCATTTAATGGTTTAAGAAAATATACATAAAAGATGTTTTGGGATTTACTTTTTAGTGAATGAGTCACTTCATAGAGTTCTTCCAGAAAGTATTCAAACACAGTTTTGACTTGATACATTGTATCACATTTGCTGTTAAGAGAACTGAAGTATATTATTGTGTAATATTAAACAGTAAATTAACCTTTTCTTTCTGAACTTTATACAGTGGCCACAAACCTACAGCAGTGCATCTGCACTCTACACCATATCTATATATCTATCCATTTTGTTTTCAAGCTCTATATTCCTTAAAATATAAATATGCATTATAAGTATAAACCAACAATCAATCTTTATAGGCACTAATGGGTTAAATGCTTCGGTGCCACAATCCCAAAAAGGTTTGTGGTAGTTTGTCAAATACTGGCGAATTGACAGCGAAATACAGTGCAGTTCGTCGCAGATCAGCGGCCTTCGGCAGCAGCAAAATTGTTCTATAGTGAAGTAATGGTTAATCTATTCACAGAATGCCGAACTGCACAGAAGCGTCAAGTAAGTGTCCTTGGGCAAGACACCTAACGGTACATAGTCGCCACCCAGGACATACTTGAAAACGAGAGAAATCTCAATGTATCCTTCCTGGTAAAATCCTTTCTCAAAAAAAAAATGCCCAAATTTTCGGTGATTCAGTCCAACAGGTTTAAACAGGCAAATACCATAGCATTCAATGTAAAATAATATTATTTTTATTTTATTTTCATTCAGCCATTTATTCTTTTCACTTTCACCAAAAAGCCTTTTTATTTATTTTTTAGAACACCTTTTTGTATTTTTTGGATGAAATTTATGATTCCCAACTTTTTTAAATGGCTTTTTTTTTTAATTCTGTGGCAGACCTTTTTATTATTTTTTTAAAAGGACTTTTTTCCTATTTAGACACATTTTAATGCAGTTTATTGTTTTAAACACCTATTAGAAGAATAGCAAAGTCCTGTTTTTTTTTCTCTCTGCAGTCCAGCTGTGTTCAGCGGTGACTTCGGTGCTCTTCAGTGACCCTGTGGTGAAATAGTCAATAGTGAATTCAAAGCAGGGTCGGCAAATATGAATCGCCAAAAACAGCTTAAGTGCGCCGAACTTCAAAGCACTGAAATATCAGTGCCTTGTGAACAACCCCTTATTTAATAGACCAAAATGATCTTTATATTAAAAAAAGTCTTACCTGCATTAAAATGACCAAATGACATTTGGCTTATGAGCCGAAATGTAGGTTGTGCTACAGTTACAGGCATTTATACAGCGCCTGTATATTCCGCAGCGCTTTACAATAGGGGAGCTCAAACAGGAGACGTACATTATACATGATGAAAAGATAACCCTGCCAGTAGAATAACTGTCCAGTTAATACAGCACTTAACCAAGTGCTCAGTCAGACATCCCATGAGCTTACAATCTAAGGGACTGGGGTAGGTGAAACAAATGGGAGCAGAAGGAATGTGAAGATGGTTTGCAGAGCTTGCATGTGAAGGACCAGAAGCTTGGGCTTAGTAAGAGTAATTAGAGAGAGAAGTGGCGACAGCTGGAAAGAAGACCTGAAATTATGGACCGGCCTGAGTGGAAGGGTGGATGGGGAGTGGAAGGGTGGATGGGGAGGGTTGGGTGGGACTGCAGAGGGTAACAAGCAGTTCAGTCTGTGTGCTGTGGAGAGAAAATAAGGTTTGGTTAAAAAGCACAGCGTGTCAACCATTTAAGATGTATGGGGGAGGAGGGAGGAACAGAGGAGGTTTTTCTAACAAATGGAGGGAGATTTAAAAGCAGCCAGAGATTAGTAAATGCAGAAATAAAATACAATTGAAAAATATTGTGGTCTTGACAATAGTGTTGGACGGCATAATGGATCCTGGATACCTTGATGTGCATTTATATGCAGATTTGATTAAAGATTTTTTTTGTTTTATTAAGACATCACCTGCATCTGTATGTTCCATTTATAATTATATATATATACACACTCAAAACGATAACCCGCCACACGGAGACTGAGTAATAAGATAACAATTCCTTTATTATTGATGTCGACGTTTCAGTCTGCACAGGGACTTTCATCAGGAAAAGAAAAATTGAGTGCGGAGAACGTGGATAAGAATATATATATATATATATATATTTTATTTTATGTTTTTTTTTCCTGATAATCATGTAACAGCTAAATTTACCCTCATGGACATATATATTTTTCTCTTCTAAACAATTATGTTGCAGTACTTATGGCTTCTTCAAGGTGAAATGCAAGAAGAAAAGAATAGATAGAAAATGTGTCTAAAGTGGAATTCTCCCTTTCTGGCTATTTGTAGACTGATAAGATAAATGCTGGTTGCATGGCTCACATGCCTGTCACACGGAATCATTTATCCATCAGTCAAATGCGGCTGCAAATAGATAAGGAAAGCAAGTGCATCACAGAATGGCCCGCTGCATAGCGCCTTGATAATATAGAAATAAGCATAATTCTGTGCAGTATATAAAACCTTATGCCATGAACATACCAATTCACTTTATTACATTTTTGCTCATCCTATGCTTGAAGATAGTTCATTACGAAATCGTACATACATACAAAAGGAATTCAAATGTTTATTACCATTTCATTCTGCATCAATGCACACAGATCAAATTAGATCTCTTTGTGTTTGATAGGAGAACAGCCAAAGGTGTAATTTGAAGTTGATGGACCATAGAGCAAAGTGGAAGTGTTGGAAGTCCTGATTCATTCACTTCTATATTTACATAAAATGTAGAGATAGAGGAGGTGATCAAATAAAAGCATGTTAAGGGCTCATGGAAATGGAATTCTGCCTTGCTTATTAATACTTGGATAAGGGAATGAGCCTGACAAACGAGGTAGGAAAGAGGCAACGGGCCCGTGAAGATGAAGAAGGGAATGGGTCCAGGAATGAGGGGGTGGGAGATCGATGTAAGGATAGGAAGCGATGACCAGAGAAAAAGAAAAATGTGCCAAGCAGGAATGGAGAAGAGACAGTATGAGGGCAATAGACAAGCATTTTTGAGAGTGGAAGGAACATACGTTCCTTCCACTCTGACACCCGTCTGACCACCTCACTGAGCGCAGTTAGTGCACTCAGCACTGCAAGGCTCAATCCTCCTGTGGTGGATCGTGCTTTGCAGCCCTGTCGAACAAGCGTCGTAGCGCTTCGACAGGGAGACTTGCAGCATGGCCGCTGTAGTGTGCACAATTCGTGCGCACACTACAGCTTGTGGCCAGCCCCATCAAAGCGTCACAATGCTGTGTCTGACGCTAGGAGGCATGTCAGTACGGGCGCCTAAGGGGGGGTCAGCCCAACCCTTCAGCACTCCGCCTGACCCTCTTCAACTTACACCATGCGTGCAGGCTTCCTCACCCCCACGGGTATCACCGTTTCAGCTGTTGCTTGGAACACTTCATGCGTCCCCCTAATGTTTTTGTCAGGCCCCGTTTACCTCAGATAACGGGTGAGGAAAGAATATTTGGGCCCCCCCTCCTCCTCCCAGAAAACCACCTTGACACAGAGACTTCTCTATGTAATTACGTAGTCCTCTCCTCCTGTTTCCCCCAACCCGTCTAGATTGTAAATTCACATGGGAATAGGGTCCTTGTTTCCTCCTGTACTGATTTATCAAATGTTGTTCAGTCCAGTGTATTGTAACCCTGTCTATATTGTGCCCATTGTTCAGCGCTGCGGAATATGCTGGCACTATATAAATAAAGTATAATAATAATAATGATAATAGGAGACAGAAAAGCAGGTAAAATAATGATGTGACAAGTCAAAGCAAAAAGAGACACAGGGGAAGAAGCGGATGGAAAAGACCAATATGAGGTTAGAGGAGAGAAGTACAAAGGGAGAAAGGAAGATGCAGGTGGCTCTGAGAATGAAACGGGGGTTAAAGGACTGGTATTTAAAACATTATAGATGGGGAAAAGGAATTATACATAAGGGGTGAGGAGAGACTGAAGGGTTTCAATTGCTACCAAGTTTTTGTGTCAATAACCAAAAAGGTTGATAGTCCATTGTGACCCACATTACCCCTCTTTTTCTGGGTTATGAAGCAGAAGAGCAACTTTTATGTTGGTGGTTTGACAGGAGATTCGGGGAGCACCTCTTCTCTTTGGATGTCTATTAAGCAAATAGGGGACATTTTTTAATATGGTGGTTTAGCACAGGGCAACCTATTTTTTTGGTTACTTAGCAAGAGAGTAGGGGAACACCTCCCCTTGGTGGTGATTTAGCAGGGAGTACCTCTTCTTGTGGGGGGGGGGGTTAGGCAATGAGAAAGTCAGCACTTTTTTCCTCTTGACAGTGTAGCAGAAGAGCACTCCTACTCCTTGGTGATGTAGCCCGGGAAGTAAGTAGTGTTTACAACCATTGTAACCCTCTCCTGTTCACTAGTAACCCAATTATCTAAACATTAAGGACAATATTCCAATGTTGGTGCTAACCTAACCAGAGCTGTTGTAAGGTTAACAACTCCATAGACTTTAATGTCTCTGCTAAGTTTACAACAGCTCTGGTTAAGTCAGCACCAACTTTGGAATAGGGCCCGATGTTTTATTCACCTACTCTCATTTGTTCTTTATAGCGGTTATTGCGCACACCCACTCAGTTCTTGACAAAGTCATGTACATGATGAATGTTCTAGTCCCTCGAGCCTAGCGTATTGCAAAATTTAATATTGTGGTATACACTGCATTACAAAGAGAAAGCAATTTGTTATTTCATTTCATAAACTCAAGGTCACTTAAAAATAAAAGTCGAAGCTGAGAGGAGACACGAAAATATTTTCACTGCTAAGGGAAACTTCTGCAATCGATGTTATTAACCCTTAAAAGAGAATTAGCTGTGATGATGTAGTAAAGGCGGATTCCGAGCATTTTGTTATGTTATTGACTACTTCATTATTTTTTGATTTTACAGACATTTTTGTTTGACCTTATGCTGAATAAACACATTAATCAAATGACTAAATTGTAATGTACTCTATAACACATGGAGTTGTGTGGAGGAGAATGAATTCCAGCCCTAAAGGCAAAGACGTTCCCATATTAAGAGCATGGAAAGGGCTAATCACTAAAGATAAATGGTTGTGCATCTCAAAAATGCCATGTGGGTGGATACTGAATATCTCGTTATTATGGACCTCAAGAGCTCTTGAAAGTTTTTATACATTGAATTGTTTTGAAGACAGTAAATATATTTCATAATATCTGTTTAACTAGTGACAAAGAGAATGATTACGCATCATAATAGAAAAAATAGACTGAAATCTGCCAACTCAACCAATTAGAGCCTCTTTTTTATCTCTGAATAATTAAAATCAGCTCCTATTATATTCTGCATTAGACAGGGCAATTAAGGAGAGATACAATGATTGATACTAAAGATATGCTTCAAAAACCACAATGATTATGCTTTGCTAGTCAATAGCACTGCTAAACCATTCAATACCAAAAAATTGTTGGTGTCAGTAATCAACAAACACAACCTGTTAGCAACACAAAAATCATTCCATATTTCCTGTACATATATTGAATACATCATTTAAATTTACACAGAAGGGGTTCTGAAACCAAATGTGAAACCCTGGGTTAATGAGGTCTCCAAAAGCGAATTAGAGTTGGAAATTGGCAAACCTGGTGTCCAATTAATGAAACGGGATTGCAGGTGTGGGTCAGCGTTTCTTTGACTTATAAAAAGCACTCAAACATTTTGGGCCATATTACAATGGTGGCGCTAAAACGGGGATGCCAATGGTGGAAAATGCACCTGCAGGTTTCCCCTTAGCTTCCCTGTTTTAGCACCATATTACGGAGAAGACGCTAATTCAGCAGCCTGCTCCGAAATGTAGCTCTACCATCCATGATACTCGCAGTAGACGTGAGTATCCCCTCCTGGAGTCCATAGGACTCTATGGAGGGTTGAGTTTTCGGGCCATGTGACCTGCACGATCTCGTTCAACCGCCTCTCCCTCTTCAACCGCCTCTCCCTCTTCCTGTCCTCCAATTCCCTACTTGACCCCCTGCAATCTGGCTTCCGTCTCCTACACTCAACTGAAACTGCCCTCACCAAAGTCACCAACGACCTCCTAATTGCTAAAAAACACGGCCACTATTCTATTCTCATCCTGCTTGACCTCTCGGCTGCTTTTGACACTGTTGACCACCCCCTCCTTCTACAGACCCTCAACTCTCTGGGTCTCGGTGACACTGCACTTGCTTGGGTGGACTCCTATTTATCCAACAGGGCCTTCTGTGTGTCCTTTGCTGGTAACTCCTCCTCTTCATTGCCTCTATCTGTTGGTGTACCTCAAGGCTCTGTCCTTGGTCCTCTGCTCTTTTCCATCTACACCTCCTCCCTGGGCAAAATCATCAACAGCTTTGGCTTTAATTACCACCTCTACGCTGATGACACTCAGATCTACCTCTCTACCCCTGATCTCTCTCCCCCTGTCCTTTCAAAAGTCAGTGACTGTTTATCTGGCATCTCCTCCTGGATGGCCTCCCACCACCTAAAGATCAACATGTCAAAGACTGAGCTCCTACTTATTCCTCCCTCCAATGCCTCCCCACCTCCTGACTTCTCTATGACGGTGGAGGGTATCACCATCTCCCCATCAAACCAAGTTCGCTGTCTTGGAGTTACACTTGACTCTGCTCTTTCCTTCATCCCCCACATCCAGTCTCTTTCCTCCTCCTGCCGATACCAACTGCGTAATATTTCCAGAATTCGGCCATTTCTTACCACTGTCACCACAAAACAACTCATACACGCCCTGGTAATCTCCCGACTCGACTATTGCAATAATCTCTTATCTGGCCTCCCTCTGTCCCGCCTCTCCCCCCTACAATCCATCCTGAACGCCTCCGCCAGGCTAATTCACCTCACCCGCCACTCTGTCTCTGCCGCTCCCCTCTGCGAGTCCCTTCACTGGCTCCCCATCCACTGCAGAATTAAGTTCAAAATCCTTATCCTTACCTACAAAACCCTCACTAACTCAGCTCCCCACTACCTGTCCTCACTAATCACCAAATACACCCCAGCCCGCTCCCTAAGGTCAAACAGTGACCTGCGCCTAGCTTCTCCCCGCATCACCTCTTCCCATGATAGACTGCAGGATTTCTCACGCGCAGCCCCCACTCTCTGGAACGCTCTCCCTCGTACTGTCAGACTTTCCCCTAACTTCTCTTCCTTCAAACGCTCCCTTAAAACATTCCTATTTAGGGAAGCCTACCACCCAACTCACTGACACAACCATCAATCACTCTCACCTTACAGTCCTCTCCTCCTGTTTCCAACCCCAACCCTCCTAGATTGTGAGTTCCTACGGGAATAGGGCCCTCATCTCCTCCTGTACTGTTTGTCAAATGTTGTTCAATGTATTGTAACCCTGTCTATACTGTGCTTATTGTACAGCGCTGCGGAATATGCTGGCGCTTTATAAATAATGAATAATAATAATAATCTCGTTCTCGCGACATCGTGCAGGGCTGCGGAGTGATTCGCGATGGGAGACTGAGGACTATTTACACACAGACACTAGCGTTAAGTTTGTAATAGGGCCCTAGATGTCTGGAAAACCCACTTTTTTAATTTTAATAACGTATTTACAGAGAATGCCTTTATAATCTTCTATACACAAGGTTTAAAAATGATTAAACATTATTTTCATTTCAAATTCTACCATAAACTAAATAAAACAATGCAAAGTACTGCTTGATGGAGTAAAGGTAACATCACCGCTCTATAACCGTGGAGATGCAGGTTTGAATCCCGGCAAGAGCACCTCTCCAGTAAGTGTCCTTGGGCAAGACACCTAACGGTACATACTCGCCACCCAGGACATACTTGAAAACGAGAGAAATCTCAATGTATCCTTCCTGGTAACATACTTTCTAGAAAAAAAAAGTTATGCTGTGAGCTATATCTGTCTCTATGGAACAGTGATAAGCATTTTCTACAATACCTAAAAGGTAGGACTTTCCATCTCCCAGTGGATCCTTTTGATATCGGGGCACATTAAATGGGGGAAGAACATGGAATGACTTCTCCAACAGAGGCTCCAGTCTACATGCAGATGGATCAGCAGAATGGAAAAAGCTGTAGACTTGTCCACAAGCTGGACGGGCTCGGCACACTGAAAGTAGAGGAAAAGAAGAAGAAAAAAAAACAACAAATAGGATAAATTAGTTCAGAGTATTTCTGCCAGAACATACTATTTGAGTAATCGTATTAGGCAAATTTCTGTAACTTCTTTCACACATGTGATTTAATACACATAATCCATTTACAGTATAGTTTAGGAATGAGCTAAAGTTCCTTGGAATGTCTCCAACACTGCAGAGCATACAGTATGTTTTGTTGGTCTAATTCAAAGATTAAAGCTCAGCAACACATGATCTAAGCCACTTTAATTACACCAAATATTATGAACAATTTCTTAGTTTTATAGATTAATCGCCAGAGAACTGAATGGTCATAATTTCCAGCTGCCACTGTTCTAAGACGTTAGACATCGCTACTTGATCTCTGTGCTACATCACACAAAAATGTTTCTGTGTATATACCGGGGTGTATTTTTGTGGAAAATCAGCTTGTTTGTCAATCTAGTTTGTGCATGTGTAGTGTGTATGAATGATGCTCTGAACACCATTAGACCTTTGAGGTCTCCCATTCTCCTCACCTTACAATTCCTCCCCACCTGCTTTTACATCCACTTTCCCTCTCTAATTTCCTTGTGTCTTTCAACACCCGTAGCTATCCTTCATCACTCTCTAGCTTGTGCCATGTCACCTTCACTTTGTCCTGCTGTCATGATTCCTGTCCTAACCCATGTATGTGAGCAGATCCAGGATGGCTCTTAGTCTTGAACTGCCCTTTCTGCATTCCAGTTTAGGAGCTTCTTGTTAACTATCAGCTCACCTCAGTATCACCTGTCTATCACTGCATTATCCAGCTCCCTATTTACCCCCTTAAGGATGGGCGGGTGTAGCCCATCAGGGGTGGGTTAACGCCAGCGAGACGTACAGGTATGTCTTGCAAGCTGCAGATTTTGGCTCGCCCCACAGCCGACGTGCGTCACACTTCATTGGCTGCAGCGGGATGGCATGAGTTCAGGCCGTCTCTCTGCAGCCAACGGCAGGCAGTGTGCGCCAGCTGCACGGAAGGGCCTAGGGGGCCCATTGAAGACAGTTGGGTGTACCTGTACATGCTGTGTCTTCAAGACCCACCCACCATGAGGACGGCATAGAACGTCCTGTGACAGGAAAGGGTTAAGGGTGTTTCTCCCATGGTGCTATGCTCTTTCTTTGAGTCTCTTGGTTCTTTGTATTTTTGGCTCCCTGTTTCACAGTTTTGATACGATGGGACTTAACAGAAAAGACTTGTCAATGGAGATGCCCACTGCCCTCCAAGTTGGCAAAACTACAGCAATAGCAGTGCTAGAGGACCTTGGAGGCTTGCGGAGACATGTTGGGCTCTATTTCTGCTTAGCCATTAAACTTAATAATTGAGTTGTTAAGTTTAACCGTAACACTCGTTATTTTTTGTTTTGTTTTATTATATATTTTCAGAAAATACACTTAAACATAATTTATCCAAAAAAAGACATAACACTAGTACATAATTTCCTTAAGTTTTACAAACTTCTTGCGCTTTAAATACACAAACCTAACTCAAATCTACACCCAACATACACTATGATATGTACATCTAACGTCTCCAATACATTAGAAACTTGTTTATTACAATATTCTCCCCAACATCAATCTACTTGTGTCTGCTTTCTCACTTGAGATTCCCATGCACCTCTGGTATCCCGCTCCACTCATTCTTCTGTCCCATACCTACTGCTTTTTCTAACTAACCATCATTCCTTTCGGTATTTCCATCTACTATTGGCAAAAGCAAATCACAAATAGAACAAAGTGTCCCATGTTGCAAATCACCATGAAGAAAAAAAAATCCAATGCAAACATATATCCCTTTTCCCCTGAAGATACTCACGAATAATCATACTGATACGTAATTCCCAACTGTTATCCCTGTGATGCACCTTATATTTACAAAACTGTTAAAGCTTTAGGACTACATTACATAAATCGTGCTAAAACGGGGACGCAAAGGAGAAAAACCTGAGCATGCAGGTTTCTCCTTTGCGCCCCCGTTTTAGCGCGATATTACAATGCAGATGCTTAAAAAGCTGCCTGCATTGCTATCGGGCAGTAAGCCCCAGGATGCGCGCTAAGCGCCACCACGCGTGCATCCTCTCCATGGAGTCCATAGGACTCCATTGAAGCAGACAGCACCGGTCACATGACCTGGCGGTGCTCGCCTCGCGAGATCCGGCAGGTCAGTGTAGTGATCCGCAGGAGGAGACTGGGAGACTTTTCCCTCCCAGTCTCCACCTACTCCCGCAGGACGGAGGAGGCAGATGGAGCCGTGGTCCAAGCCGTGGGATAGGAGGTGAGTATCTGAATTTTTTGGGGGGTTTCTGCTGGTGCTAACGGATTCTGCAGCAGCATCCCTTAGCACCAAGTCCTGGTTGTGGTTAACTTTTTCCTAACCACAGCCGGATGTTAATTAGCTTAGTACATTGTAATATTAACGCTGATTAACACTTTGCGCCCCCCATGTTAAGCATAGGGAGCGCAAAGTACAGTAACCTCACACAGTACAGCACAACATTCCAAACGGTAAAGGGTTTCTTAACCCTTTACTGTTTGGATTGTGATATGGTGCACCCGCATTAGGGCCACCAGGGCTAAAGTTAACGCTCATGCAGGTGAGCAATCCACTCTTTCCAACAAACTATCAGGTCTATTCAAAGAAAGGTGAAAATCGGGAGAATTGGTACGAGAAGAGAACAATCTACATGGAACAGCCTTCCAGTTGAAGTGGTAGAGGCCAAAACAGTAATTAAATTTAAGCACGCATGGGATAGGCATAAGGCTATCCTAAACAAAAGATAAATCCAGGTAAAGTATCCATGTAATTGGGCAGACTAGATGGGCCGAAAGGTTCTTATCTGCCGACATTTTCTATGTTTCTATGTTTCTATGACAAATAGCCAATTTGGAAAGTAAGATAAATGGAAACATTTTTCTGGTTTGGATATTTTGACCTAGAATTTTCACTTCTCCAGTCATTCTTTTGACTTTCACCTTTCTTTGAATAGACCTGTATATCTCCATAACTCGATACATATTGTGCATTAATGCCTCTCTCTGTTTTACGCCCATTAATTTAACTGCTGACACTGCTTTTCTGTCTGAGATGCAAACTTTGTTTGCGACTTGGCTTCAAAAGCTCACTACTGTATGTCACCGTTTCCTATATGTTGTGTAAAAAAAGCAATACAAATGGGCCAGTTGGAGAATAATGAGCTGTTCCATGATGCCTCATTATTCTCGTCTCGAGAGGATAGTAAAAAACTAATACCGACACTGACCGCAATTAAGTTAAACTAAACAAATGTAAAATTTCCATGGTATGCTACCTCCACTAGCTGTATGAAGAAGGACCCTAGAAACAAATAGCTCCCAGTGTCCTTCCAAGAAGCCAGTGAAACCATGCTTATGCATGCTTGCACAGAACTTGTGCAAGGTTGGATTTGTCTCCTTGGACAGTGATGCCATGTGCCACTGCTGGTATTTTGGAGCTCCAGGAGACAATATCAGCAGCGGCACGTGGCATCACTGCTGGTATGGATAATCGGCTCCTTGTTGTTCAGAGTCAAGCCGCTAATATAGGAACTACATTGTTACAGAGCTGGTAACAGGGACACACTATGGGCTCACTGTTACTGACTGGGTTGAAATACTGGGCATTGTTTCCTCCAAAGTAGACTTGATGCTGGATTACGATCTAGTGGGTAATGTGTGTATAAGGTTCCTAACAAGAAAAAAAACATTTGCAATGTTAATCCTAGAAACAACCCACATAAATGGAATGTACAGTATAAATCAGTGATACATAGTAATTACTTATAGTTTTTTTTATTATTAGCATATTATACAATAAATTGTATTTAATGGAGACTTCTTCCTACTTGTCATTAAACTCAGCTGCATTACACTGTACAAATACATTACTTATGTGAAATGAGAATACATAACACTGGCAGAAAAGAATTCCTTGCCTGACGCCTACAGTGTCTGTAACTCAGACTGTAACTGATATCCCCAATTAAATCTCAGTAATTAAATTAATAGATTCTCATTCATTACTTTTGGTATTTTAGTAAGACTTGCTGAAATAAATAAAATGAGAGGGAGGTGACTTAAGTTACTTTTACTGCCAAAAATGGAAGATTTCTACAGTAGATTTTTAGAGTGTGTGCGCTTTTGTTTTGCTTTTTTTTCTTACAGATTTACTACTTTTCTTGGGTGAATAAAGAAGAAGACACAAATGTAACTGATTGTCTACCTGAGGAGGTGTAAAGGTTTAACAAAATTTGCCAGCAGTATCCTGGTGTGGCAGGAAAAATGTGTTGGACAATGTCTATGTTCATCTACTGGAAAATCTACTGCCATTGCCTTTATTTTTTCTTTAAAAAAAAAAGAAAATATACATACATAACAGATTAGTGTTCCCTGTATTTATGCTGTAAGAAATTTAGTGAAGAATCAAGAAACAGAAACATTCCCGTCAGAGAGAAAGAGGTTTTAATTGCGTGTACAAAACGGGGTTTATACTCTGTCCCTGACATTAAGAGAAAAGCTGAAGGGCCCTATTACAAACATGGGGCTAAAACGGGGACCCTATCGGGGAAAACCTGCGCCTGCGGGCTTCCCCTTAGTGTCCCCGTTTTAGCGGCCTATTACGGGGCAGGTGCTGATTCAGCAGCCTGCCTTGTAATGCAGCGCTAAGCTCCTGGATACTCACGGCTGTGCTAACGCACCACCGCAAGTATCACCTCCTGGAGTCAATAGGACTCCAAGGAGGGTTGTGCTGCCGGGCTGTGAGCCCGCTGCGTTCTCGCTCTTGCTGCGGAGTGGATCCTCAGTCTCACTCTGCTCCTGGCAGCCAGAAGCAGCGGACCGGGCTACTGTTTGCACTGTGGGATGAGCGGTGAGTATCGGATTTTTGGGGGGTTTTCAGCTGGTGCCAACTGATTCCGCAAAAGCAGTATCAGTTAACACCAGCTTCTTAGCTGTGGTTAACTTTTTAGTTACCATAGCGGTGTGGTAATTAGCGTTAGGACTTTGTAATCCTAACGCTAATTAATTCCTGACTGCGCTTCCCATGTTATGTATAGGGAGCGCAAATTACAGTAAACTCACATAAGCACAATCTCCGATGCGGTCGATAAGGGATTTTTTTAACCTGTTAGCATTAAGATTGGGCATTCGTTAAAGTCACTTAATCTAGCGTTAGCGTTCACTTAACTCCAGCCATTAATTTAACAGATCCAGCCGCTGTTCTCATCTTGACACAAGCTATGCTTGTGGTTCGGTCTTTACTGTACATTAACAGCTCCAATACTTTGTGTAGCTGCTGTTAATAATGACTGAGCTTGAGAACAACAGCTATTTCATGGTAGCTCACTGGTCTCATTTCAGAAATGAATACAGTCTCCGAGAGTTAAAAATAATCCCACCAAAAAATTCCAAGTTTACCTCTAATCCCGGGGTGCAGTGTGAGCCGGCCACGAGCAGCAGAACACTGGGAACAGATAGTTTCCAGGCTCCTATCGTAACTCTTCCATGACTCTGTAAAGGGTACTGCTCGGCTCCATGGAGTCCTGTGGATTCCAGAAGTTGATACCAGTGATGGCTTGACCTCCCCCTTGAGCCACAGTGGCTTGGTAGAAACAGACTTGGTAACAGGGAGATGCTAAGGATTATCGGTTATCGGCACATGTCCATATTTTTCCATAGCATCTCCCTGTTACTAACATGAACAGAATAGGACCTCATGTCGTTGTAAATGTAAATCACAAGAAATGTTAGGACAGGTGCTTAAGAATATGTTGTGTATCCATGTACTTGGAGCTAAATGAAGGCTCTGTTTGTGGATTTGTGGACTTTTTGACGCCTGCTTTTAAAATCTTGTGGTTCTTTGTGGTTTATAGGAATACACAGATAGTTCCATGATATACCTTTGCTTTTATCTGGGCAGATATTGACACACATACATACATACATACACTTGGGTTGTGGTGGAGGGCAAAAAATTTGATAAAAAGCCTCCACGCTGTAATTAATAAAGTTAAATATTGCAGAAGCCATTTGCACATCTCAGCAATTCAAAGAAGTGCATTCCAGAGCTCCTTCGCTACATTCAACATATGCAGCACAGAACTCTGGGTAAGACATGCAAATGACATCTGTCTCACTTTTTATATATGTATAGTCCTAATGAAGAAAAGGATAAAACAAGTTAAAACATCGTGTTCTAAATTCTAAGGGCTCTATTACATTCTCCGCGCAAATTCACCCGCGCAGTGCAATTTTTTTTGCACGCAGCATTAAACGTTAACGCACATAAATTAACGCAGGTATTATGATCCGAGCGCATTTTTTCATCCGTCAAAAAATATCATGCGTCAAAAAGATGCGCAAAAACGCTCACGCATTGACGTTGCGCGCAGAAATCAGTGGGCAGACTTTTTTTCACGCGATTCAGCCAATCCGAATTAAGAACCACAATTGTCTCCGTTCAGTTTTCGCGCCTGTCAAAATCAATCTGTGTATACATGCTCCAGCAATAATAAAAACACGCACAACTTCTCCATTTTATTGTTTGGGTATGTGTAGAATGTGTAACTATACTGTGCTGTATTTTTTTTTTCGTGCTGGTGTATTTCATTTCGGCCAGAACGTTCAGATTTGCAATTACCACCAGCTTTTAAAAGACGTTAAAATTATGTGCGCAAACGTCATTCGTAAAAAGTTGTGCATCCGCATCCGCGTACCAGCGCACGAACGCACTTGCGCTCACAATGTTAAGTATGGGATGTGCGTACGAACTTGCATTCGCGCAGGGTCACTCGCTTTAGACTTTAACGCGCATCGTACGTGCGAACGTTGTAATACGACGTTCAGCGCAAAGGGTTTTGCCCCTCGCGTTAATGAACTTTTGCGTGCGCGCAAAAAAGTGCGCGAAGAATGTAATAGAGCCCTAAGTCAGTTGAAAACATAACTAGAACTATTCCAAACTTGCCAACTCCTTGGACTTTAATGGCTCGGATACATTTACAGCAGCTCTGGCTGTAATCATCATTACTAGGCGCAGAATCTAGGCTTCATTTCCCTGTACCATTTTTTTCCCATTAAACGTTGACTTGTTGTGGTCTCTATTATCTTCTTATTTGTATTAGTTCTTTTCTTTTGACTTTGATCACTCGTGCTGCAGTCACCATGGCACCGAACAACCAATTTGGGGGAAAATAACAGTAAAAACAGCAGTAAAAAAAACAAAAAAAACTACTTGAATGAGAAAGATAATGGCAGCATACGCATCATATTTCTATTTCTACATGAAAAGAAGTTGAAAAATTGTATAGCTATTAGCAGAAACCTTTCTGGTTCATGCTCTTTCAGATAATAATAGACCTGCAAATCATAATCAAAGCAGGCAGAAATAAACATGAATATATATTTTTTTGAAATATAATCTGCTTCACAGAATAGTTGGAAAGTGTTGAAGTTAATCAATGAACCGGCTTTAAGCAGTTCAGTCAGCTCTGCTGCACATTTGCATCTTAAATGCAGTGCACTCAAGAAAAGCAATCAGCCAGGGGGAACATAAATGCACATTATTTATGCTGTTGAGGATTCCACGTGCAGCATCGACAGGCAACTCTTCGTGCTTCAGCTGGGATTGGAAGCCAGCTTGCATTAGAATAGATGTTCAGCAGTAGCATGAGTGGAAAAGGTTGTTTACAGCTTCCTAATGTCAATGCTAAGGCATTCGATCAGGAGATCATTTTATTGGACAACACCATCAAGTTGCTGAATATTGAGAACATCAACTAAATTGTTGACGATCATCCATACTTTATTCAGAGAGAAAAATAGGCATTTTGAAATTTTTGTTCTTCACAGGTTCTTCTGACTTTTTGTGACATTTGCCTCCATTTACTGGGATTTTTTTTTAGGTTGTCCCATGGACAACTTTCTGTTTTTTTATTCGCCTCCTTGTTTTAGGCTAGGGTCAGACGAGTGCATTTTGTACGGACTGTGCGTCCTTGCAGTAGGACGTACTTACTGACTGACAACAAGGTAGTGGCCACACAGTCCGTTTTTTTCACTGACGTATTTTTTGACGGATGTAGCAGGAAAAAGAAATTAAAATGAAAAAACATTCTGTCCGTCAAAAATGCTGGACGTATAAATGCAGTCTGTCTGACCTTGTTGCATCACTCACACACAAAGCTACACGGACGTTGCAGAGGTGGCGCACTCCGCACGTCCGTTCTAGCAGTATTACGTTCTTGCCTAACCTGCGTCCGTTTGCCGCGTCCGCCATGCATCCGCACTTCCGTGCGGACGTACTTCGTGTGTGGGGCTCCATTGGTCAGAATGCTATGCTGCCACGGACGTACAAATGTGCAGCAACACGGACGTGATAACTGCGCTCGTCTGACCCCAGCCTTACGATGGGTCCTCCTGACGCTTCATTTATGGCCCGTAACTAGTTGATATAGGCTGTTTTGCCAGATAACTCATTGGTTTCGCCGGCCCTGTGTGGCCTTATTTCTGTCTGTTTGATTTCATGAATTTCTATCTCTTGTAATTCTACAAATAAGGAAGTGCTGCAATAAATTTTACTTCATTTTATCCTGCCGACTTTTCGTCTGTGACATATCCCGGGGATCCAATATTTCATCTATGGACCAGGTTATCACCACGGATGGTTGCTGGTAGGACGGGCTGGTGAGATCATATCCATAGATATATGCCTATATAGTCCAGAGCCGACTTTATGGGGCTCAGAAAAAAGTGAGTTGAATACTTTCTCTCTGGAAACCAGGTGTCATAAGGATGTACTGCGCAATGTATGTCTCCTATTATGTTTTCTAGATTTTCTTGAAGTATTACTCACTGGACACTTGGCGTAAGCGCGAGGACTCTACCCATTATTTTATCATTATGGTAATGCTTGTGAAACTGACCAGGCACCACATCAGCTGTAATGGTTTACTATCATAACGATGGCACCTTGTGGATGGTGCATCAAAAAAAGACGCTATCTAAAAATGTTCCCTGGAATTAGGACACTAGAGAAAAAAGTCATATTTGACACAAAAACATCTTAATTTTCATGGCAAAAATACTTTTTCTAGCGTCTTAGGCTAGGGTCAGACGAAAGCATTTTTCCCCGCGAACATGAAAAAGTGCGTCCGAACGCATTGACGTATTTTTTCACGGAATGCGCAAAAACGGTCAGACGACGCGCATTTTCGGGCGTGATTTTGTACGGATCGTCAATAAAACTCTTTTTGCATCTGGACGTTATGTAGGCTGGACATTAGCAGCGTCTGACATCTCCTAATCACGCAAACACGCCGCTATGCCACCGCAGCGCACTCAGTACGTCAGTACTAGCGGTTCAGCGTTCTCAGAAAAATGCGTTCAAATTCCACTTGCGTTGCACGGCCGGACTTTTGTGCGGCCGTACATCATATATTGTCCGTCATTGCCCGTCATCTGCTGCTAGTGCGGCCGTAATTATGTGCGCCAGAACGCACGTTAAAAGTGCGCTGGTCTGACCCCAGCCTTAATGTTCAGGATTATGGATTAAAGATTACAGGCCCTATTACATTCTTCGCGCACAATTGTGCACGCGCGCAAAAGCACATTACCACGAGGGGCAAAACCCTTTGCGCTGAACGTCATATTACGATGTTCGCGCACAAAATGCGCGTTAATGTCTAACGCGAGTGATCCTGCGCAAACCCTTTGCGAGCACAATTTAGTGCGTGCATCCTTTACTTAACATTGTGAGCGCAAATGCATTTGTGCGCTGGTGAATGCATGGTATTACAATCTTTGCGCAAAATTTAACGCACAACGTTTGCGTGCATAATTTTAATGTCTTTGAAAAGCTGGTGGTAACGGCAAATTGTAACAACCTGACCGTACCAAACTGCGGATTCACAATGGAGAACGTCGATGCGCACGTTTTTTTTACTAGATCCGTCAAAAATGACGGCCACTACCTTGTCTTCCTTCAAAACGTACATCTGTTGTGCGCAGTCCGCACAAAAATGACGGACTCGCGTCAAAAATGACGGACTCTGACAGACTCGTGCTAAAAATTACATTGCGCTCACTGATTTCTGCACGCATTTTTGCGCACCGGTTTTACGAGCGCAATTTCCCGACAGATGAGAAAATGCGCAAGGAATGTAATTCCAGCAGTGATTTTTGTGCGTTAATGTTTAACGTTAATGTTTTTGCGTTAAGAATGTAATAGGGCCCTACTTTTTTTGATGTGTCGTACGTAACCTAACGCCTCCACAAGGTGGCGGCATTTCCACATCTTACTGACGGTAATGCCAGATACAAATAATGTGTGAGAGCTGTCTACAAAATGGGCTAGAGTGATCAGCAAAATTGTATCTGGCTGGGGATACCTTTGGCAGCGGTCAGACGAGCGCACAAAGTGCGAGCGTACTGACTTGCCTCCCAAAGTCCATCACAGCTTTGTGATGTTTTGATGGGGCGGGCCACATAGTGGAGCGTGCACACCAGCTGTGTGCTCTACATCAGACGTGCTGAAACCCCATAGGAGGATCGAGCTTTGTAGAGCTGAGTGCAATAACTGCATTCAGCGAGGTGCCCACACGGGCATCAGAGTGGAAGGAACGTCCACTCTCATGGACGTTCTTTCCGCGCTCAACTGTGCTCATGTAACCATGGTTTAAATAGAAAATAATTAAAGATGGTGAACATCTTCATTGCCAACCTGCTCTCCATCTACTCCCTGGTCAGTGCAGTTAGGTGTTTGTTTTATAGGGAACATTTTATGGACTATTTCCCAATTATTTAGTGGATGAGCACTGTAAATATTACATTATTGTTATTTATGACACTCACGTCCCATAAATATAGTGTTGTAAACTGTAACATTTATACAGCAGGTTTATTAGCCTTAACATGTATATCCCTTTCTATTACATAGTTACATACCCCAAAAAAAATAATTCAGCCTTTCACACATTACCTACTGTGGTTTATCCAAAAGAAAGCAAAAAAACACAGTCAGACGCATTCGCCAATATGCAGGCAGAGTTCTCCTTAGATCAAGCAACCATTATCACCTATTACATTTTATAAACCTTAATATTCTGTGTTTGCAGGAAGTCACTACAAACCAAAGACCAAAATAAAATATCTCCGGTAAAGGTTTCCAAGAAACCTAGGGCTTATCGGGGATAAGGGATGACTATGCCAAAAGGAGAAAGAAAATAAACGTATTGTTACCATAGATAATAAAATTCAATAAAAAGCATTTTAATAAAAAGCATTGCTACAATAGCCAATACCCTCTGATACATTGTTTCATTCCATAAGGTCTGCCTTTTAAAAATAATACCACAGACCGGTAAAAATAACCTGCATGGACATCAAATCAGAAATCCAAGAATTATGCTCTAATTAGATACAATTTCGCTATTGTGAAAAGGTCTGATACTTGTGTACGATTTGGTTAATGTACCCAGCTCACGATGACTGTACAAGCAGGAAGTCATCCAGTCGTTGTTTAATAGTCTGTACAGACTCTGACTCGACACCTCAACAGGCAGAGAATTCCACAGCTTTATTGTTCTCACTAAAAAAAAAAAACTTGCTATGCTTTAGGCTTAATTATCTCTCAGCCCTACTTAAATATTTAAATATAGATTTTTGTGGTGACGCATTTTACTTTTCATGAAGCTAAAGGTTATGCACTACTTTAGATTTGTGAGATTTTTACTTTGATCCTCTAGGGAGAATAGTCATTCAAGTCAGAAGCACACAACTGCCCTAATTATTATTAATAATACAAACTCGCCTACTTATCACTGAAACGTGCCTTTCTATAATGCCTGTGTGGGGCTCTGAATTCTAGTAACTGCTCCTATCTTCTTGGTCTCTGCTTTATATTCCCTAGCTTATAACAGTCACAGGCTTGCCACTTGACCTACAAGCTCCTCACTGTCCATTTGTTCATGGAAGAAGGACCTCCACACATTTGAGTTCTGAAATGGGTCATCTGATCACAATACTTGCCTGTTACATTCTTCAATTAGCAACACACACAGTGCCGGAACAACACAGTGGCATTTTTTCTGAAGTAGAGCTGTACATTTCCACTCAGCCTAAACCCCAAAGACTGATTAGCTCAATACAATGCACAACTTTCCAGGTAGGGGGAGCCCTTTTGTTTGGAAGGCTGAATCAGCCACACAGGACACCTGACTGGGGCACGTGCAGCTAGCCATGCCCTTTTAACATACATTGACATCATGGCTAGAGTACCTTTTTAATCTGGAACTGGGACCACACAATAGCAGACAAAACCTAGTTACAGTTAGCTACAGTATTTATATAGTCCCTAAAGATTCCTCAGTACTTTACAACTGGTAAGCACAAATGTGAGACATAATAAATAATGATACATAAGGGACAGACAACCCTGCCAGAAGGAAAAGTGCCCTGCTGATACAGCACTTTATACAATTGCTCAGCCAGACATCCCCTGAGTTTACAATCTAAAGGACAAAGGTAAATGAAACAAAAGAGAACGGGGGAGTGTTGAGTTGGTGGCCAGAAAGAATATAGCAGACACTGCATGGGGAAAGATCAAACGGGTGGGTTTGATAATCAGGGAGAAAACGGAAATTATCTGTAAGGGAGAGCTATAAGGTTAGGACAATGACTGGGTGGGAGGGCGGTTGGAGCTGGCTGGTGGGACTGCAGAGTTGAAAATGCAGGAGCATGAATGGCTGTGGATGATGGCATTGGATGGTGTGCTTGGATGCTTGTTGGCCTGTTACAGAGTGGAAAATGTAGAAACTGGAATGTTTGTGGATGACGGCAGTCGATGGAATGGATAATTTCTTGTATACTTGTACAGAAGTACAAATCTCTGGCATAATGTGTTCTAATTATATATTTATTGAGAATGTACCATGGCGTCAACTTGGCCAAATGAAACAATATGTATAGTCACACTAATTGCAAAATTTTTCACGAACAAGAACAGCCAAGCTCAGGCATTTCTTTGCAATCTCTTAATATTTAAAATTTCGCTATGCTTGGATTTCTAGGCAGGGTGAAAATTAATTGCAGCAATGTTCATGTTAAAAAGCGCGTTTGTTTCAACCCTGTGGGAACTTCAAGGATTGATTAAATTGCACAATTCATTCAATTAATACTTATATAGGCCAATGGAGCAATATGTTCATTTCGTAATTAGAGGGGAAAAAATACAGAAGACTTCAGTCGCTGAAAATGAAGGAGAATATTTCTTTAACAAATTTCATAATGTTAAACAATTATCTTTTTCTTACCAAGGCTGAGCAAGATGTGGTGATAAATTGGATGCGCAAAGACTTATAATAAATGTAATATATTTGAGAAGCTTTTGTTGTTAATGGCAGACTATTATTAGACTTGTATTTGCTGGCCATATGTAATCTAATAATTATATTTAATGCATTAATTATCAATAGTAAAATGTACAACATCATGCTTTCTTATAGGCATTTCCGAACTTATAGGCTGTATTCTTTGTGAATGAAGAGCTTAGAACACCTAGAAATTCTTTGTCTGCTAGGGAATTCTAAAGTAAATGCTAGAGTAAGGTCACCCTTTTTATATTTCCCTTGAAATGCCATGATAATAACTGGAACTATCAGGAGAGCTTGGGGCGATGGATTCCTTTCATTAGATTCTGGAAACTCATTGCAGCATCGAGCAGCACGTGTGTTTCTATAATTAGCGTTAGAGCTGTATCAAATCTAAACTATTTTGAAAATGTCCATAGAAACACAGTACAGGGGGTGATATTACATACCGGTAGTTATTGACAGGCTAACTCCAGGAAATGTTACACATAATGTCTAGCGCGTCACTGCCAGTATCTGGCAGCTTTGCGCTTCCTTCCAGGGCTAGGTGCTAATAAAGCATCTACCCTGGAATTCGTTGGTTAAATGGAGACAGTAAGGAAAACCTGCTACTGCAGATTTTCCTGCTTACCATCTCCATTTTACCGTTAATTATGGAATACAGCCCCGGAGTTGTCGATAAACACATCAATAATATAATTGAAATATCACATTTTTTAAAAAACTTAGCTGATGCTAGCAAGTGTAGATAATATTTCATAACGTTCAGTCAATAGCGAAATGCGTCAGAAGGTAGGCGCAAGCAGAAGGAAAGCACAGCGCATACCTCACTGAATCACACAGATCATAATAGTCTCAAAGCTCTTTATAGAGCTGTGAAAATTTACAATTTATCAGCATTAGCATTATTGTTTTTTGGGAAATCCAGACTTATTCTCAAAAGTCTGAGGTTCGTGCTGGCGCAAGGAGTGAACTGCAGGAAGACATACAAATTACACCATGCCTTATTCCTCATTTGGTGAGGCCATTTTTTAACTCTTTATTAAGTGCTTTTCATTGATTAAAACATTATTTGAAAAACAGGATGTGGAGTTGTCACTTAAATGGGGGTATAAAGTAACAATATTGTCTATAGATAGTTAAAAAATTTAAAAAAAATGGGAATTTGCCTACTTTTTCATTTATTCATTTTTCTTTTACAGAAATTGTGCCGGGATGAAAGGTTCTAAAATCTAGATGGCGTTCCATATCTTGCAGAATTTCAAACAGAGTCTACATTATCAGCATACAGGCAGAAATGGCCTTTGTGTCAAATACAGTAAATGTGATGAAGACCGGTAATAAAATGGCCAGATCTCCTGCTTATGGGGATTTGTCGTGATCATAATTAGATTATTAGCAGTGCAGCTTCCAATTAATATGGTATCTGTACCGTACAGGGTATTTTCAGCAATATAACCCCTGAATCTTATCCCTTTACAGTCGAATGAGCTCAGGATTTGCTAGAAATAAGTATATTTCTCATTCCTGGCAGTTCCTCTCCGTTTTCTGCAATATCAAGTTTACAACAAACTGATTAGGGAAACAGTAATCATTTTCGGCAATGAAATGTATTAATGATAAATTAGTAGTGCACACTTTCCTTTTCTGACATATTAAAATCTCCATTAAAATTCAGTTCAATTCCTGTAATTCAGAGATGATAGGCTATTGTCAGCCTATGTGTATGCAAATTACAAGTTTCCGCAAGGAACCTGCTTAACATAATGCGCAGTCTACTTTTTTTTCCAATAAAAAAGAACAGACTTCTAGGAGGAAATTATAGACAGGATACATATGCTGTTGAAATGATAGTCATTAATGCTAGCTATGCTTCATGAAGAGATCCGAGGTTTGTTTTTGTTTAGTTCTATCAAACATATACCATTATAAAAGAGTTAAATGATTAATTCCATTTTTTGTGAAGACTTGGTTTAACAATATACTGATTTTAGCGTTCATATGAAACAAAATAGAAAAATATGAACAGTGTATATTCACTAACCAAGCCATTGTTCCCTAAGGCCCCATTCACACTAAGCGATTTATCGCGTGTCTTTTGCCGCGATATCACGCATATCTCCGCGATATCGCTCTATGTAGCTTCTCCAATGCATTTCAATGGAGCTGTTCACATCTCACAGCTCAATGTCGCCTGTAGCTTGTCGCTGGTACATGACCCTTTTTTTCTGTGATTTGCCACACACCACATTAATGGTGTCGCGCAATATCGCCGTTATATTATCGCTCAATGGCGAGTGTATGAAAACTGCGCAGAAAAAAGCACGATTTTCATGTCGCTCAGTGTGAATGGAGCCTAAAGGACTACTGACCGGATACACCCGTGAAAAGAAGCCCTATCCAAATGAAAAAGTAATTTATAGCTTGGTATTTTTATTACTAATCATCCATACATCTAAAGTGCTTGACCTGAATATAAGGATAAAGAAAGATAAAGGAGTAGAAATGAACCGTACCATCCAAACCAGGCAGCACTGTTCTCCTCATTGCTAGCACAAGTCCCAGTGGCGATCCAAACAGGAAAAAGTCTGACACCTCAAAATCAAACCATCCCATATGGATTTCATAAAGGTTGGAGCTCCCACTCCGAGGAAAATCCACATCATCTTTCAGAACACTTGAATGAATACTGCAGATAAAGACAGGCAAGATTGAAACAGAATTAAAACTTACTGTGGAACCTTCTATATTACTGAAGATATAGCTGATATTCTACTGAATGAAAAAATATGAAGAACTTACATTTAGAGACACTAACGCTTACGTAAGCTGGAACTAAATTACTCGTGCATTACAAACAAAACCACTTTATAAAACACATACGGATTTTTTTTTCTTTATTTGAAGTAATTTGCATGTAAAAAGAAAAATAATATTAGGTATTTTATCTCCAGGTTCCATTTTCTGGATTGTTCCTATGATGCAACATTTTCCAAAACCTGTGCAAAGGTTTTACTTTACCACTGTGGTCTAGCTTCTACAGTATTTAACAGTCAGCGGCGTGGAAGAGAAAATGTTTAGATAATTGTGTTCTGTATGCCCACTTGAGATAAGAGATAAGAGTTGGCAGCTTCTTTTAAAACGGGTGCTCCTTTGTCGTCCCACCCCTTTTTTTCCTCTCTCCTCTACTTCCCCCTCAAATAAGCGGCTTGTGTCCTCTTTGCTCTATTGCCAATTTGTGTTGTTTCAGTGCCTATCATTCTCTGCTGTTTTTGCCCTGCGCGTTCAGTTTTTTCTCTTTAACGGCCCTACGCGGCCCCCTTTTTACGCCATCTGTTTTATGTGCCTTTGCATGTAACATTTACAAATAAAGAATATAAAAAAAGAGATGACAGCTGAATGAGATAAGTCAGGGTGTTTAAAAGACTTCTAATCTACCACCTGGTGATGTCCTTTGAATACATTCCACACAATACAATGATGTGAGTTGGCTGCCTGACCCATAGACTCCATTCTATTCCCAATGCCACAGAGTGAGAAGCAAGTGATGTAAAGACTGTGGGGATGGAAGAACCCAGTGACACATATAGAATAAAATAGTTTTCTAACTAAACATACAAGAGAAAAACAAAGCACATGTAAGATATCTGCAGCATAAAATAAACAAAATAAGGACATTTCATTTTTTGTTGGTAGTGGACCTTCTTACATGGACTCTTGAGAAAGTCAGTGCACGGATGAAAAATGTAATGTGTTTAGGTTTTTTTATTGTTATCTTATTTTTTTTAATATAGCACTTCCATGACCCTTGAGAAAGTCTGAGCATCAGTGGACGATACACTTGCAGGGTGTTTATTTCATTCGATTATATATTAAGGTAGCACTTCAGTGGACTCTTGAGAAAGTTTGTGCAACAATAGACAAAACGCATAGGGTGTTTGTTTTATTTATATTTTATGTTTATTAATTTAAATTTGCGCCTTTGTTCTCTACTCATGTCCTAATATCCAACAAGGGATTGAGGTTATACACACAAGCAATTTCACCAAGCATCTCTACTCGTAGGCTGAGAAAAGTGGAAAATTTCTGTTAATTTAAAGAAATATGTTTTTAGGCATGTGGATTTTTTATGTTTGTGAGTATGACTATTATAATGCCTTAGCAATCAAGAAATATGCTATTTGCTTTTAACCGGGCTATGCAATGTCCTTGTTTTCTTGTTTGTTTGTTGTTTTTTTTCATGATTTCATGAATTTGGGATTTTTATGAGATTTTTAAAAAACCTGTTTCTGCGTGACTACTGCCACCTTTTGTGTTTAAGGATATCAGTGGCAAACTTTTGGAACATTATATTACGAAAGTCCAAGTCATAACAAAGGAGAACACATATATTTTATGAAAGCAACTTTCCTGTTGTCTTTTGCAAATTGAGTTAAAAGGTCTAAGAGGTCATTTTAGGATTGCTAGTTGTAAATTTTTTACAAGACGGCCACATTGGTAGGAGTATAGTGTACAAAGTAATGAATGAATAATATCTTCTCTAACAGGTCTATTCAAAGAAAGTTGAAAACCAGGAGAAGAGAACAATCGAGACCAAATAGGCGATTTGGAAAGTGAGATTGTAACGTGGGACCTGGCCTGACATGGTACAGAAAGGGTGTGAGCTACTTGAGCAGTGAACAGACATGAACTGTGAATTGTAGATATAAAACAAGAGATTTACAACAGTCTAAATACAAAGCAAGGAATCCAGAACAAAACACATATGACACTAAAGACCTGAGCACTAGAAATAAACCAGAAGACTGAGATACAAAAGCAATAGGAGATACAGGGCTATAAACAGGGCAGAAATCAAAAGGCAAGCAGGCAGACTGACCTGAACTAAAATATGCAATAATCACTAAACCAGAATAGACATAAGCAGATGAATAAACAAGGACTTGGGTGACAATAAACAGACAGTAAATAAACAGGACTAGGCAGGGGAAATACAAGACTAAACATGACACAGAAGTGACCTAACAAAAACCTGAAAAAAAACCTGAATATTTTAAATGCAAATAGCCCCTAAGCAAAACAGACCTGAACATGAATGCATGAGCTGAGAACACTGAATCAGGATCAGGATCAGAATTAAAATGAAGCTAGAACTCAAAGAGGAAACAGATCAGACTGAGAACATGGATCAAAGTGAATACCAAAATGAGGCAGCGCCCATCTTAGGGCGATGCCTCCTATTATACAGAGTCCAATTAAATAATTGAGTCCAGATGATGCTCCGGGGCTGAACGTGAACCAAATGAGTCCAGGTGAGTTCCAGGCTTGGAATCCAATGGAAATGAATGTCGAGAACTTGGATGCAATATACATAGAAGCCAGAGGGGGCGCCAGATGCGCCGGACGTAACAGAGATACATGGGAGAATTTCTCTAGTTTGGCTATTTTGACCTAGAATTTTCACTTCTCCAGTCATTCTCCTGAGTTTCATCTTTTTTTTTTTGTGAACGTATTTTACCAGGTATACCAAGTTATACTGGTAAAAAATTGAGATTTATATTCTTGCATTTAAAGCAGAATACACAGTGCCACAGTAAAACATGACTATTTTTTTTAAATGTAATTTTTATATACATATAATTTTCTTGTCAAAGCGCAGCTGGTAAATGTGTTTATTTTCCCATTTAGAAAAAACCCTGTATATTTATTTTTAGGTATTATATTCCACTGTATATTTCTAGGTGCATGTCATCTAATAGCACACATTTCCTTTAATAACATTGACCTTGATAAGAATGCGTGGTGTTGTGTTATCGTATCGCAGTCATAAGTGGATGAGTCACTTTGTTTCCGATGTAAGGGTTGTCTTGGCTCCCCGTTGTCCAAGACTCCAGAGATATCAATATTGCTTTTGCTGAGTCTCTTAGTGCCTCGTAGACCTGTGTTGGTGTCCTCACACATAATTGGATTATCCTATTAAAAAAAAAGCAAAAAAAAAGTCAAACACATATTGTAAGATATTTTCCGATGGAATTTAGAACAGATTATTTTCTCAGTTACTTATAAAGATGCTAAATATAACAATGCTAATACTATTATTGTGTGTTGTATATACTCGAGCAGGGTCTTCTCTCCTACTGTTGTGTGTGTGTTATGTGTATGTATATTTGCTATTCGGTCTCTCCCTTTGTACAGCGCTACGGAACTTGTTGGCGCTTTATAAATGCTTGTAACTGTAACTATATACCACCTAAGTTGTGAACGAACCACAAAAAACAACATCACCAAGTGGTTGCTCACTACTCTAGTTTGAGGAGTCAGCAGATTGAACGAGAATTCAACCCTGCAGTCATACGGTTTGTCAGTGTTAATCGTTGCTTCTTCTGGAGACAGATTTGAACCACTTTGTGCAAGTTAGCTGTACATGAGCCTGTCGTGTCAATGATTCGCTATGAGAAGCATGTTACTGGACAGCTGGACATCTTGCTACTTCCAGGAGCAGAAAGACGAAGAGTTGATGGAGACAGTAAAATGTATGTTTTAACTATTGATGCCGACTTATAAAAATAATGACATGGGGGCAGCAGGGTTTAGCAATTAAGTTCTGTGTTATTGTAATTTATATAAATTTATGACCCGCTCTCTTTAAAAACCCTTTTCCCCCACAGGGCATACTATGTCACCCTTGTGGTAGATAGGCCCTGTTGACTTCTATGGGCTGCCTTGGCCCCACCCTGCACTCAGGACACCCTCTACAGCCAATGATGCTTGTCAGCTGCATGGGAGGGACGAAGGAGAGGCCTTCCGCAGCACCTGGCGGCAGGGCATACTAGTATACTCCACCTGCGGTAACCCATCCCATCAGGTGCCACCTGCCTGGCATTAAGAGCTTAAACATTAAGCAGCAGCAGCTGTATTAAATAGATGAGAGGAACAAAAGTTGTACCTAAAATTGTAGCAGTTGTTTATGCTGTAGAACAGGGGGCGGCAACCATGGCCCTTCTGATATTTTGGAACTACATTTTCTACAAGGCCCATCAAATCTGATGATTGACTGAGCATCATGGGAGATGTTGTTCCAAAACATCTGGAAGGCCAGCATTGCTCTACCCAGGGGCGGATCCAGGGGTGGGGGGCAACGGGGCAATTGCCCCCCCCCCCCGAGAAAAAATATTACCAACCGGCTGCCGGCCAAGCTTAGGTTCGTTTGTACAATCTGAAAACGGGCTCTGTGTTGGAGGACTGCAGTCACATGACGCAGTGCGCCGGCGCAATGCTGCAGTTGTCACGTGAGGGTGGAAGAGCAGGAAGCTCCACACTGCAGCCGGAGTGCCGGACCAGTGCGTGTGGCTGCCAGCGAATTCGCAGAGAGAGAGTGCCTGCTGCCAGTCACTGAGAGTGACACAGAGGAGAACCGGGGCATCCAATCCACCTCTCGTGACCCGTGCCATCCATCCATAGCCGAGCCCAAACCAGGTACCTGCCGTGAGTGGCAGCCTTTACAGTACATTGTATCAGTTGCTCCGCCCCAGGTACCAGGCATTAGGGGGTGCTATGGGTGCCACTGCCACAGGGCTGCCCAGTGCCCATAATGTAACTAGCGATCCTGAATGCGAACACAGTATTCCTGTGTTGCAGCTGTAGCTAATCGCAGGCTATGAGAGCAAATCATATCCGGCGGCTATTTCCCCATCCCTCCACAGGTCAGCTCCTCCACCCTGCAGCTGCATGCAGACAGGCGTGAGGAGCATCAGTGAGAAGAGAGGCAAGGCAGCGGCTGGCCCGGTAAGTGATGGAAGTGAAGATGGTAGCAAGTTGTGCAGGGGAGGAAAGGGATAATAGTGTCATTCTGCATCTCCCTTTCTCTGGCTTTTACCTTCTCTCTGCCCCCCTGTCCTCACCAGTCAGCCCTATCATCTATTTTCCCTGATTTCAACTAGAATGATACATAAAACTTGTCATTTCTCTCTCATACCCATTTCTGCTGATTTCATTGCACACCAAGCTGAGCCCCCCCCTATTATTTCTTTAGGGTCCTGTCACACAGGGTATCCTTGTGTAGTCCTGTGTTTAATTTGGCTCTGAGGACTGCAGCTGTTATGCCTCTAGGGGGAGCCAGAGGACAATGTATGGGAACATACTTTATTGGACTCATGGACCACACCTCCCAGAATGCCCTTACAGAAAAAAGGAAGGACCCAAGCTAAAAGAAACAGGAAGTAAAAAGCATGCATGCAGCGTGGGCAGAACAAAGTGAGCAAAGAGAGTGAGCAGTCAGATAAGAGAGATTTTCCAGGATCTGTGCAAGCTGGAGCACAGAGAATCAGCAGCATCCAGTGCTGGAGAGTGTACCTTGGTCTGCTGTATATTGTGCTGGACTGTTCAGGAGGCAAGTGTGTTTGAAGAGGGGCCCTGTGTTAAGGAGGCCGCAGGCAGAGGGATTTGCTGGCGGCATTGACTTCAGGCAGAGGAGATTCTGCATACTGCGTGGGGAAGAATTGATCCAGAGGCTGCAGATTGCTACAACGTTCAAGAGGCCTTCCTGGGACTGTGAGCAACTGAAGTTGTGCGGTAACGAGCATCTTTTCTCTCTGTCTCGCTGACAGCATTCTATCCATCTTTACACTAACTAAGAATCACACAGCTGCTGAGCGGATTTTACCCACAGCCTTTCCTGTACTGGCAGCTACGTTATGCTAAAAGGGCCCCATCTCTTATGTGCACCAACTGGTACCCATCATCGCTGTCATTAGGACGAAGATCAGGGTGGTTCCAGGTTGTTTGGGAGGGTCCTGGGCTGGGAGGTTAGAGAGCAGTTGGTGTGTCTAGTTAGCTACTGTATTACCTGAAATCCTTTTATGCTGGCACTTGCATTTCATTACAAGTGTATATTGTTTATTGTACCACTGTGTAGTTGTTATTATTAGGTTCCTGCCTGGGCAAACAGTCCATGCCATGGATGCCCAGAGAGGTGGAGGCACTGCCAACACTATGTATCCTTATTCCCAAAATGCGGAAACTCAGGACCAACAGGTAAAGCAAGAAGGTGTAACCCAGCTGGAGGGTGCCAGCGGGGGCGGCCCCCAGCGGCAAAAGAGCGTTACAGATGGAGGCACTGCTGAGATGAAAAAGGATACATTTTTCCACCTTACATTTGAGCCACGACCCACGGTGTCGTTTGTAACTGAGTGGGCTATTAATCAGAGGATACCCATATACCAGGCCCTGATGGTATGCAATATACCACCCCAAGGACAGGCTATGCAATGCATTCGCGTGTTAGAGAATCTTATACCAGAGACTATGGTGACCATCAAGGATGTGTTGAGAAACCAAACAGGAGAGAAATATATCCTGGTTTATGCATTGAAGGATCTCAGGAACTGCACAAAGCCAATAGGTCTTCATTTAAGCGATGAACTATCAGAGTTTTGTCCGATTGTATATGCCGGTGTCAAAGAAGAAGCAGGGGCCATTCCAAAGAGATGGCACCGGACATTACCTATTCCACCCCAAGAGGAGAAGAGGCTCCGTGTCAACCACATTGATTTTGTGGATGAAATACCGACCACGTCTTCTAGACCTAGCAATGTGCCAAACCCAACTGAGGCTAGTAATGGCGATATACCAGATGTACTCAGGAAACTCTCAGAGGAAATTGTGACAGCTAATCATACTCATAGCTATCGCAAGTTGAGGGTATTCTCAGGGATGCAACCCGTTCCATCGGGAGAAGAGAGTTTTGAAATATGGAAGCGGAATGCAGCACAATTGCTGGGCGAATGGACCTGTACTGATGCTATGAAACGACAGAGAATAATGGAGAGTCTGCGGTCCCCAGCTACGGACATTGTGAATGCACATAAAATCTTAAAAGGAGAAATTGAGTCTCAGGAGTACCTACTGGTATTACAACGAGTATATGGAGATGTGGAGGATGCCGAAAGTCTTCTTAATAAGTTCTATAATACCCGTCAAAAGAAACATGAGAGGTTGTCTGACTATGTTACCAGATTGCAAGTGTTTTTGGGAAAACTGATGGAAAAGAATGTAGTGTTACCTGCTCAAGCTCATGTGAAATTGACAAAACAAGTATTGCGGGGTGCCTTGTCCGATGACCCAGTAATTGTTACTTTGCGAGCAGGACTGACTAAAGAAGATTTAGATTTTATATTGCTCATAACCCAAGTGAAGGAGATCGAGAGTCAGATATTTTCTCCTGCCACCTCCAAAGAAAACCTGACGAAACCTCGGGAAAAAGAGAACACTGAAATGGCTAGCCTCAGGGAAAGACTAGCAGAATTAGAGTCTCAGTCACATCCTCCACGGTCCGAGCGGGATCCGAAAGGGCAGAGCCCACCCGGCTGACTCGAAATCAACCAAGGGAGAGGAAATGTTTTACTTGCGGCCAGCCAGGACATTTTGCCAGGGAATGCCCTGCCCCTTCGGGAGAAGAAGACGGGCATGTGCTAGTGATAGGACCCCTGGAAGACAGTACAGTTTTCTCAAAGAAAATTAAGAAAAAAAGGAGAAACTGGACTAAAAAAAGAGCTCCTCGTTTACAGGCCAATCCCAAAGTAGGGCCCAGGTCTATCATGCATGTACTAATCAATGGCATCTATGCTTCAGCACTGTTAGATACTGGGTCACAGGTGACTATAGTTTACAGGTCATTCTATGAGCAGCATTTAAAGCATCTGCCCTTACTGCCCACTGAAGAGATGCAGCTATGGGGCATGGGAGATCAAGTCTGCAAGACTGATGGAAGCATCAAGGTCGCCATCACCATTCCTCAGTTGAATACCGGAACAGAACAGAGCATGGAGTTGGAGGCCATAATCTGCCCAGACGTGAAGAGAGTTTGTGCCCCCATCATACTCGGGACCAATGCCAGGGTGGTGCAGGATGTATTCAGAAACTACCTTGGGGGAACGAGGGGTGCTTCACTGGATCATCTGATGGAAGTTAGTCCGCACCTTGGAGAAGAGTGTCAGCGACTGGCATTGCAGGCTAAAGCTGGGAAATGCCATTACATCGGAATTGGAGCTGTGTTCATCAGACCAGGTGAAACACTATCCCTACGGGCCTCGGCAACTCTACATGATGGAATTTTAGATGGCGGGCGACAATACTTAATTGAATCCCTTCCGGAGGATGACGCCCAGAAAGGATGGATGGTCATACCTGAAGTTAAAGACTGGAAGAACCACCGGGGGCAAGCCTTTCCGGTGATGGTGCAAAACTTAACTCACACTGAAGTGCGTATAGACCGGGGTCAGCTGCTGGGAGTGATCCACCTGCTAGACCAAATCTCCTCGATTATGGCAGTGACAGCTGAAGAGGGGAAGATGCCCGGGACTCCTGCGGATTTCAGTCTAGAGGATTCTCCCCTATCCCAGGAATGGAAGGATAGTCTCCGAACTAAACTCCAAGCCAGAGAGAGTGTGTTCTCCAAAGAAGAGATGGATGTAGGCTGTGCAAAAAGTGCCACCCATGCCATCCGATTATCCAACTTTGCCCCCTTTCGGGAAAGATCTAGACGTATTCCACCCCGTGACATACAAGATGTCAGGGATATTCTCCATCAGATGGAAGGAGCAGGGATTATTACAGAATCTCGTAGCCCCTATGCATCCCCAATCGTAGTAGTACGCAAGAAGAATGGATCAGTCCGGCTGTGCATAGATTACAGGACACTAAATAAGCGCACCATACCAGACCAGTATACGTTGCCCCGGATAGAAGATCTGCTGAATGCTCTGTCTGGAAGTCAGTGGTTCAGTGTACTTGATCTAAAGTCTGGGTATTACCAGGTACCCATGAAGGTAGATGATCAGGAAAAAACCGCCTTTATCTGTCCTCTGGGATTTTACCAGTTTACGCGGATGCCCCAAGGTATCACTGGAGCTCCCGCCACTTTCCAACGTCTAATGGAGAAAACCGTTGGGGATATGAACCCTCGAGAGTGCTTGGTGTACTTGGATGATCTCATAGTGTTTGGGAAGACTCCAGAGGAGCATGCAGCCGACTATTGAAAGTGTTGGATAGACTTGAAGCTGAGGGATTAAAACTATCCTTAGAAAATGCAAGTTCGCTAGAAGCTCTGTCACCTACGTGGGACATATAGTTTCTGCCCAAGGGGTTGCAACTGACCCGGCCAAAATCGAAGCTGTGGTGAACTGGCCCAGCCGGATAATGTTGGAGAACTAAGGTCCTTTCTTGGATTCTGTGGGTATTACCGTAGATTTGTGGAAGGCTACTCCAAGATAGCGCACGAATTGCATAATCTCCTAAAAGGCTCTTTAAGTGCAGATGGTTCTAAAGTGTTATATTCCAGAGATTCCTTCGGGGAAAAATGGACCTCTGAATGCGAGCAGGCCTTCCTCACCCTGAAGAAGAAGCTCACTGAAGCCCCAGTGCTGGCCTATGCAGATCCTGAAAGGCCTTATGTGCTCCATGTAGATGCTAGTCTGGAGGGCATAGGAGGTGTACTACACCAGAGTTATGCTGAGGGACTGAGACCAGTTGCTTACATTAGTCGAAGCATAACAGGGAGTGAGAAGAACTACCCGGTCCACAAGCTGGAATTTTTGGCTCTTAAATGGGCAATAGTAGACAAACTTCATGATTATCTGTATGGGACAGAGTTTGAAGTAAGAACGGATAACAATCCCCTTACTTACATACAGACGACAGCAAAACTGGATGCCACCGGACATCGATGGTTGGCGGCGTTGTCGAATTACCGTTTCCATCTGAGATATAAACCGGGCCAAAAACATCAGTGCAGATGCGCTATCACGGCGACCCGGGCTTCCTCCTCATCAAGAAGAAGAGGAGTGGGAAGAAGTTCCTGGACCTGGAGTGAGGGCTCTATGTAATACGGCGGTAGTTGTAGAACACCCAGAAGATTTTACCGAACTTAGGGGAATAGACTCCATTAGCTGTTCACCTGGAGTTGTGCCCGAAGCCTTCAGTGCTCCCATTATTCTACAGCATTGGTCAGATATCACGACAGCGGACAAGCGGAGAGCTCAGGCTCAAGATTGGCATGTAGGCAATGTCATCAAGGCCGTGAAGGCGAAGAATCCTAACCTTCTGACCAGTCTTCCCTCAGGACTGAAGGAGATATTTCGGCGAGAATGGAGCAAATTGCATCTGGAGGAAGGGTTGTTGTATCGGATTATTGAGTACCATGATCACCCAGATCGCAAGCAGTTGGTGCTCCCTCACCGGTTCAGGGGGATGGTTCTGAGAGCCCTACACGATCAGCATGGACATCTTGGAATAGACAAAACATATGGTCTAGTGCAAGATAGATTTTTTTGGCCAAAGATGAGAGAGACGGTGGAGCAGTATATAAAAACCTGCAAAAGATGCATACAGAGGAAGACCCTACCCGTAAAGGCTGCACCCATGGGCCATCTTAAAAATAATGGTCCCCTGGATCTGGTCTGCATGGATTTTCTGTGTATTGAAAATGACTCTGCTGGCATTGGAAATGTCCTGGTGGTTACAGATCACTTCACACGCTACGCACAAGCATTTCCCACCAAAGATCAAAAGGCATTGACGGTAGCCAAGACTTTGTGGCAAAAGTACTTTGTGCATTATGGTCTGCCCAATCGGATACATTCTGATCAGGGCAGAGATTTTGAAAGTCGAATCATCAAGGAATTCCTGAGCTTGCTCAACGTTAATAAGTCAAGGACTACTCCCTATCACCCAGAAGGCGATGCACAGCCTGAGCGATTTAACAGGACCCTTTTGGATATGTTGGGTACACTGCCACACGTAGAAAAAAGAGCTTGGAGTCGGCATGTGGAAGCTATGGTGCATGCTTACAACTGTACGAGACATGAATCTACTGGATTTTCACCATATTTCTTAATGTTTGGGAGGGAAGCCCGCTTGCCCATAGATTTGAGGCTGGGAGTTTCTTCAGATGGGTCGAGTCTCGTCTCTCATTATCAATATGTCAAGTCACTGAAACAGAACCTTCAGAGAGCTTATGAATTATCTACTCAGTCTGCTGCTAAGTTGAATGAACAAAACAAGAGGCGCTATGATGCCAAAGTAAAATATAGAGAGATACAGCCCGGGGATAAAGTTCTTCTCCGGAATCTAGGGGTGCCGGGGAAACATAAGCTTGCAGATAGATGGAAAGACATTCTGTTTGAAGTGGTCGCCAAGTTGCCAGGACTTCCTGTATACAAGATCAAGGGACCAGAAGGTCGTATCAAGGCATGGCACAGGAACCATCTGCTGCCAGTGTTATACTCCCAAGAAGAGTTCCAGAAAGGAAATGAAGAGAGTGAGAATATATCCGCACCACCTGTAAGGGGCATGGAGGAGACAGTGCAAGACTGTAATGTGGAGAGAGCTAAAGAAAAGACCCTAGAATCCACTGACCACAGTGACGAGTGGTGGATGGTACAAGACACTTCTCAGCAGCCACCTCCCTCTCCTCCCATAGCCTCTTCTACATTGGATCCAAACAGCCCTAGTTTTGTGCCTGGGACCCCTGAAAGAGACTCTTGTATCATGGGAAAGCCAGGGCCTCAAGCCTCTGGTGACCTCCCCAACCCAATGGCAGGAGCCGAAGATTCCCAGGCACACTATGGACTTCCTCAGAGAGAATTGAGACAGGGCACTAGAGCGAGACAACCTCCCAGGGTTCTTACTTACGATCACGTTGGAGAACCTAGCTATGTCCCAGTGCCTCAGCTACACTGTAAAGTTGTTGATTTCCTGTATGCTTTTGCAGAAATGATGAATATGGGAACTCCTGTTTATTAGAGCAGACTTCAAGATAGTTGACAATTGTCTAGATAGGACTGTTATGCAGGACTATCATGCAGAAATATATATGTTGCCGTTGTTTTTTTTTGTGTGTGTTTTTGCACCTGGCTGGTCTTGCCAGTGGAAGGCAAGGAATTTTTTTTCGAGGGGGAGAATGTAGTCCTGTGTTTAATTTGGCTCTGAGGACTGCAGCTGTTATGCCTCTAGGGGGAGCCAGAGGACAATGTATGGGAACATACTTTATTGGACTCATGGACCACACCTCCCAGAATGCCCTTACAGAAAAAAGGAAGGACCCAAGCTAAAAGAAACAGGAAGTAAAAAGCATGCATGCAGCGTGGGCAGAACAAAGTGAGCAAAGAGAGTGAGCAGTCAGATAAGAGAGATTTTCCAGGATCTGTGCAAGCTGGAGCACAGAGAATCAGCAGCATCCAGTGCTGGAGAGTGTACCTTGGTCTGCTGTATATTGTGCTGGACTGTTCAGGAGGCAAGTGTGTTTGAAGAGGGGCCCTGTGTTAAGGAGGCCGCAGGCAGAGGGATTTGCTGGCGGCATTGACTTCAGGCAGAGGAGATTCTGCATACTGCGTGGGGAAGAATTGATCCAGAGGCTGCAGATTGCTACAACGTTCAAGAGGCCTTCCTGGGACTGTGAGCAACTGAAGTTGTGCGGTAACGAGCATCTTTTCTCTCTGTCTCGCTGACAGCATTCTATCCATCTTTACACTAACTAAGAATCACACAGCTGCTGAGCGGATTTTACCCACAGCCTTTCCTGTACTGGCAGCTACGTTATGCTAAAAGGGCCCCATCTCTTATGTGCACCAACTGGTACCCATCATCGCTGTCATTAGGACGAAGATCAGGGTGGTTCCAGGTTGTTTGGGAGGGTCCTGGGCTGGGAGGTTAGAGAGCAGTTGGTGTGTCTAGTTAGCTACTGTATTACCTGAAATCCTTTTATGCTGCCACTTGCATTTCATTACAAGTTTATATTGTTTATTGTACCACTGTGTAGTTGTTATTATTAGGTTCCTGCCTGGGCAAACAGTCCATGCCATGGATGCCCAGAGAGGTGGAGGCACTGCCAACACTATGTATCCTTATTCCCAAAATGCGGAAACTCAGGACCAACAGGTAAAGCAAGAAGGTGTAACCCAGCTGGAGGGTGCCAGCGGGGGCGGCCCCCAGCGGCAAAAGAGCGTTACACTTGTGATTAAGAGGACCTTTCTTCCTGCCCCCCCTCCTATTCAAACCCCCATTTAGGTGATTTCTTACCCAACATCATGAAGGTGTGTAAGCTGGCAGGGGGCCCTACAGCATCCCCAGGCAACACTCCCCCTCCCACAGGATGTTCAGCCATGTGGCTGGCTGGGCATTGTGTGAGCAGATGGGGAGGAAATGCTCCTCATCAGATGACCCCTGGCATGATTCATAGCTACACATGGTTACCTGTGGATCAGAGCATGGGGACCTGAGGGGGATAGGAGCCCAGTGGAATAGTAATTTAAAAGCTATCCGAGAGTATCATAAAACCTCCATATATGTGATGCAGTGAGGAGCCTCCACTGCATTCACTGGAGGTCCTGGTCATTGCTTTTCCTTGCAGTGAGGAGCCTGTCACCCAGCAGCATGAATATATATATCTGTGTGATGCAGCGTGCTGCCTGTCACCCAGCAGCATGAATATATATATCTGTGTGATGCAGCGTGCTGCCTGTCACCCAGCAGCATGAATATATATCTGTGTGATGCAGCGTGCTGCCTGTCACCCAGCAGCATGAATATATATATCTGTGTGATGCAGCGTGCTGCCTGTCACCCAGCAGCATGAATATATATATCTGTGTGATGCAGCGTGCTGCCTGTCACCCAGCAGCATGAATATATATATCTGTGTGATGCAGCGTGCTGCCTGTCACCCAGCAGCATGAATATATACATCTGTGTGATGCAGCGTGCTGCCTGTCACCCAGCAGCATGAATATATATATCTGTGTGATGCAGCGTGCTGCCTGTCACCCAGCAGCATGAATATATATATATCTGTGTGATGCAGCGTACTGCCTGTCACCCAGCAGCATGAATATATATATATCTGTGTGATGCAGCGTGCTGCCTGTCACCCAGCAGCATGAATATATATATCTGTGTGATGCAGCGTGCTGCCTGTCACCCAGCAGCATGAATATATATATCTGTGCGATACAGCGTGCTGCCTGTCACCCAGTTACATGACAATATATGTGTACAGTATGTGTGTGTATGTTTGTATTTTGTATATTTGTATGCAATGTGTGCCTGTCACCCAACATTATCAGTCAGTCTTGGACAAAGCAGCAGGACAGCCGAGTCAGTATTCGTCTGGGACAGAGCAACACTGCAGAGACATCATTTTGATAATTGGTGAGTGACTGTAAATTGTATTGGGGGAATGTGAGGGGCCTGTTGAGTGTGTAAAAAAAAGAATGAGAGGTGCCTTCTGGAATGAGAAATGTCTCGCAAGCTTAGGACTGTATGATACGTTAAATAAAATATTGTCAGTTCTGTAAGCAACACCTTATTTTCTGTCAGTGCCCCCCCGAGACTAGGCTCTGGATCCGCCCCTGGCTCTACCCAGCTGTAGAAGGTCAGGTAGAGGAGGAAACATGAGATGTGAGATGATTGAGAGTAAGGACCTTTTTACTTATTTACTTTACTTAATTTATAGAAGTTTTCATGACACTTGAATACTGTATCTATTATTGTCTCCTGTTATCATACACAAAAGGGGTTATTCAGTATCCTCCAAATTGCACTTCACGGTGAATTTCACTGTTCAGTGCAATTTCGACACAATTTCTCTATTCACTAAACTGTCAATTTGCCAAATACACCACAATTCGGCGGCACTGAAATCGACCCATTGAGGGGTGTCTTGTATTCACAGAATGCCGAATTGCACCAAAATTCCAGGGAAACACAGTGATTTTTGTTGTTTCAATTTACCAGGTTTAAACAGGTAAATCCCATAGGTTTCATAGTAAAAAAGTAATATCTTTTAAAAAAAAATTAAAGCCCGTTTATTATTTTTATTTTTTGCTAAACCTCTTTTTATTTTTTTTGTTCGTTCAAAGACCTTTTTTGATCACCATGGGACCTCGGACACAGAGATTCGCATCGGGCGGGACAGAGCTACAAAGTGATGACACATGACAACGTCCACCACACATCATCTGCAGCAAAAGGATTAAAATACTTTAAAATTTTGTATCAGACCTTGTTATTTTTAAAGGTTATTTTTTTTTATTATTTAGAGACATTTTTATTGATTCAACCTCCTATTAGGAGAATAAAAGACTTCCTTTTTTTTTTCTACAGTTTCATGGAATTCACCAATGCCAATTCGGCAATTTGGTGGGTTTTGCCGACGACTGATAACTGCTTTGGCAACTCCAATTTCAGCAAAATACGGTCACCATTTGCTAAATAGTGAATTCACCATATTTTCGGCAAATTGGAAACACCGAGACACAAAGCACCGAAACTGCACACAATTTTGTTGCTTTGTGAATCGAACCCTTAAGTATTTTTTAGTATTTTGTGTTACAGTATCTCACAGAAGTGAGTACACCCTCACATTTTTGTAAGTATTTCATTATATCTTTTCATGCGACAACACTGAAGAAATTTCACTTTGTTACAATGTAAAGTAGTGAGTGTACAGCTTGTATAACAGTGTAAATTTATTGTCACCTCAAAATAACTCAACACACAGCCATTAATGACTAAACCGCTGGCAACAAAAGTGACATCCGCAATTCCCTAGGGGATGACAGGCGCTCGCGTGATATACCCTCGGCGCCTATCGCTCCTGGTGGGTTGGGGTCTTCTTGCGATGACAAGGGATCCTGGGCTGACTCTGCGGACGCACTGTGGGAGCATGGTGCTTCCCGAGGGGAGACTACTCCGACTACTTTCGAATCCATGTCGCTGTCCTTATTCAATGACCTGACTTTCTCAACGCTGGTGGCCAGACGCTGATTTAAGGAGATGATGGGTTGACTGTAGGCCGCGGAGATCCGGTATCGATGGGGGGTGCTGGCTCCATCGTGGTCTCTCTTAATCGTGTGCAGCATGTTATTGCCTCTCCGGAGGAGGGGTGGCCCCTGTTGGCTTCTTTAGGGTGCATTGTGCACCGAATTCGCCTGCCCCGTCTGAGCTCCGTTACTTCTGTTCCAAGGATTGTCGAGAAAACCTAGGTGCAGTTGCACTTCTATGGCTGAGGTCCAAGGGTGATGTTTGTTTATTTTTAGACCTTTTTCATATTCAATTTTTGAGTTGATTTTGCTTGTGGTCTTCGATCCAGTGGACTCTGCTTTTGTTCTACTTGTTCTATTTGCTGAGACTCTCTGAGATATATAGCGGACTCTGATTTAGTTATTCCCTGATTATTTTTCTTTCCCATCCCCCGCCCCTTATTTTACAGTCGCGTCTCTCTACTTACTTGCAGGGACTGCTCCTGAGCCTCATGGCAGGGGTTCCAGGGTAGGCCATTCCCTTTTTTTTGTTTATGTGGGGAAACGAGTCGAACCAGGCGAGCCATCGGAGCAGCTACCTAGGATCTGCCTGCTCCTTTTTGGCCCTGGGTCTACCAGCCACGTGACTTCTTCCACGGCCTCGAGTTTCCTGCTCAGACCCTGGAGTGAGCCAGGAATGTACTGCCACTTCCCTTTTTTTTTTCTTTTTTCCTCCCTTGCCTCCCTGGTGCCCATTAAATTCTTCTGGTAGACTTCATAGCTTTTCCTGCTATTGCTGTTTGACTGTTGCTTTTCTTCTACTGTCATGTTGTTTGCCACTATGTAGAAGGTGTACTTTTTTAAGTAAAAAAATTTTGAATCTAAATTTTTTTTAAAAAGTGATTAATGGTATGTGTTTAATGTCAGGGATACATGAGTAAAATGTTACTAATAGATGGATTAGAAAGTCAAAGCCAGAAAAAGATTTATCAAACAAGTTACCTACCATCGCTGTGAGAATACATTTTGTGCAACATTGAGCAGCAAACTATGATGTACAAACAAGAAGAAATAATGATAAATAAATGATAAATTACTTAATGGTAACAAAGCTATAAAAAACTCACTAGTAGATCATATCCTTCTCTTGCGTGTATATTAGCATTAATATTTAAAATAACTTTTCTATAATCTGTAATTTGTTCGTTCCTATATTAAGAATCGGTATGCAGTAATGCACACAAATTGCATCAGACTTTCAATTATAAGAAATAACATACATCAACTTGGGTTACATTTACAATCCTGGGCTGGCACAGTTTGACATGTGGAGTCTCATTTGGAAAATTGTGAGAGCTCTGCCTCTCTCTGAAGAAAACCAGAAATTCACATATTTTGTCCAATAACTGCAGGAAATACCCTGAATACTCGTGTATGTTGCCAAAGTTCTATATAAATTTCTACGGTGCCCCGCTGGTGTCACGGATTTTTTTTTTTTTTTAAACGTGGCCACGTGATAACCCTTCTCGTGCGCACGAGATCGCTATTCCGTGCGCACGCAGAGATTGCCAGAGCCAGGCTTTACATGATAAAACTACCAAAAGAGCCATGTATTACATTGAGTCCCTGTGTGGCTCTGCACGTTAATCCTACTGCTTTATAACGTGGAGGGTGCGAGTGCAAAGCATAGTGACACATGTTTTGTTTTTTTCTGTAAATCTCATTTACCTGTCTATATTTCATCTTCCAAAGCAAGCACCAAAATAATGATGATAATAATGTTCATCTTCCAAAGCAAGCACCAAAATAATGATGATAATAATGTTCATCTTCCAAAGCAAGCACCAAAATAATGATGATAATAATGATCATCTTCCAAAGCAACCACTAGGGATGTGCATAGCTGAAAAAATTGTTTTGTTTAGTTTCGTTACATTTTTAAATAATTTTGTTTTCGGAATTTCGTAACTAATTTCGTTTCATTTTGTTTTTCGTATCGATTTCGTAACGATTTCGTATAGATTCGAATTTCATATATCAATTCGATAGTTCATTTCAAATTCAATAGTTGATATCAATTTGACAGTTCATTTCAAATTCAATAGTTGATATGTATTTGATAGGTCATTTCAAATGCAATAGTTGATATCCATTTGAAAGTTCATTTCAAATTCGATGGTTGATATGTATTTGATAGGTCATTTTAAATTCAATAGTTGATATCAATTTGATAGTTCATTTCAGATTCAATAGTTGATATCCATTTGAAAGTTCATTTCAGATTCAATAGTTGATATCAATTTGATAGTTCATTTCAAATTCAATAGTTGATATCAATTTGATCATTTCAGATTCAATAGTTGATATCAATTTGATAGTTCATTTCAGATTCAATAGTTGATATCAATTTGACAGTTCATTTCAAATTCGATGGTTGATATGTATTTGATAGTTCATTTCAAATTCGATGGTTGATATGTATTTGATAGTTCATTTCAGATTCAATAGTTGATATCAATTTGATCGTTCATTTCAAATTCGATAGTTGATATCAATTATTCAAATTTTTCTTTTATGATGATGACACAATGTAAAACGAAATACATTCGTTATATACCATTTCGTTTCGAATTCATATCGATTTGTTATTCGGAAGTACTTCCGAACTTCGAATTATCAAATTTCGTTACAAATTCCGAATTTATCCGAAATGAATGCACATCTCTAGCAACCACCAAAAATGGAAGCATCTCATTTACCTGTGTCTTTATTTTACCTTTCAAATCGAGAATATCTCAATATCGGGGCACCAAATGGTGCCTATGAAGCATGCGATATCTTGGTGGTGAAGGAGTTAATCTTGGGGGCATCAACTGGAGCCCAAATACAAATGAAATTGCAATCAAATAATTTAATTTGCAGTGATAGAGCATAGCCGCAGATCCTGTTAACACAATCTTGGGCTGCTCTGTCAGCTACTGCTGATTGTGAATACACGATCATGATAGTGAAAGAGTTACATACTTGAAAACCAGGAAATACTTGAAAACGAGAGAAATCTCAATTTATCCTTACTGGTAAAATACTTTTCAAATAAATAAATAAATCAAATAACTTTGTGGCATACAACCTAATGTAAATGTATCATATAAAAAAAACTCTACTTTAATCAAAAGAACAGAGTTCATCATCTATTATTTAGATCTACAGATTAAATGATGTCAGTGTCAGCTAAACACACAGCATCTAGGTCTTTAATTAATAAGGGCAAAATGATATAATTTCCAGGGACGTTTCCTATGAGTGATATGTGACTACTAAGGCCCGTGTCAGATGAGCGCACTGATCACGTCCGTGATGCGGCGCACATTTGTACGTCCGTTATAGCATATAATTATGACCAATGGAGCCCCACACACGAAGTACGTCTGCACCGAACTGCGGACGCATAACGGACGCGACAAACGGACGCAGGTTAGGCAAGAACGTAAATCCGCTAGAACGGGCGCACAGAGTGCGCTGCGTCCGCAACGTCCGCATAGCATTGTGTGTGAGTGATGGAACGTAGTCAGATGGACTGCATTTTTGATGGACAAAATGGTTTTTATATTAATTTTATTTCCCATCTACATCAGTCAAAAAAAACGTCAGTCACAAAAACGGACCGTGTGGCCACTACATTGTCGTCAGTCAGAAAGTATGTCCGTTGTGCACAGACGCACAGTCCGCACAGAATGCGCTCGTCTGACCCTCGTCTCGTCTGACCCTAGCCTGAAAGGGAATGCCCAGTAATGGTGACAGGTGAAGGCTGCACCCTGTCTATTCCCAATTCTTTGTTAGCTCTACCAGGGCTTTATGGATATGGCTAAAAGGGTTATTCAATAAGAGCTGAACTTGCCACTTAATTGCACCGAACAGTGAAATTCACCGTACGGTGCAATTTCGTGGCAGTTCAGCTATTCAGAAAGCTGTCAATTCGCCAAATATTGCCAAATTGCCAGCGAAATACGGTGCAGTTCACCTCAGATCGCTGCAATATGGCAACCTTCGGTGGCAGTGAAATTGGCCCATAGAGAAGTAATGGTTAATCTATTCACAGAACACCAAACTGGACCAAAGAGTTGAAACATTCCCTGATTTTCGTTGCTTCAGCTCGACAGGTTTAAACTGGAGAATCCCATAGCTTTCAATGTAAATTTTTTTTACTGTTTTTATTATTCAACCATTTATCCTTTTCAATTGCAGAAAAAAAGCCTTTTTATTTATTCATTTTATAGAATTTTTCAGGCATTTTTCTGGATTTTTTAGGCAAAATGTCTGATTCCCATTTTATTTAAATGGCGTTTTATTAAAATTCTGTAACAGACCTTTTTATTATTTTTCATAGGACCTTTTTATTATTTCCATGCTTTTCCGAGCATTTTTATTATTTTTAACGCCTTTTAAAAAATTAATGGTTTTTTTTATACCCTCAGTTCTGCGGCGTTTGGCGGCTGATCGGCTTTTTTCAGCGGCTGATCAGTGGCGTTCAGCAGATCGTCAGCTGTGTTCAGTGGTCTGTTTGGTGGTCGTCGACTGCGTTCGGCTGTCTGCTCGGTGGAGTTCGGCGGATCCCATTTGCCACACTTCAGGGACCCTGTGGCGAATGCTGAATTCACCGCAGAGACGGCGAACTGAAATAGCCGAAGTGCGCTGAACTAGAGAGCACCAAAATTTCAATGCTCTCTGTACAACCCCATATATATGTAGCAATGCCACATATACTAATGTAATAAATTGAAAGAATTTTCCCTCTAGTACTTAGATGCTAAGCCTATAGTTTCTGTACACATTTTAGACACAGGTTTCATTACCAAAGGGCGTAGAAACTAGGTTTACATCCATGGAATCGGTGAAGCAAATCATGATTGGTTTAATTAGCATAATTGTAATCACAATCCAACTGAAAATAATTTGAAGCTTTACTGCTTCTGTAATTAACAGCTAGTGGAGAGTTCAGTTTTGCCCTCAGAGAGTTTTGCTTTTATTTTTAACAAAATCTCCATAACATTTATTAATCCCTGGATATACCACTAGATGGCAGCCTGGTGATTGCTCAGATCATACAGTTTATAGTAAACTCACTTATCCAGATTAAGATTTACCATTTACAATTACTTATAAAGCGCAGACATATTCTGCAGCACTGTACAATGGACAAAACAAGTTTGACACACAGAGAACAATAAGTAAAGAGGAACCCACCCAAGTGAGCTTACAATCAAATTAAGATTTAACCATTGCAACACTGCTATAAGTGGCAATTAACAACGATAACATGTCAACGTGTAACCATCAGATCAATAAAACAGATTGTTTTAAATGACGATCAGCATGCAATATAGCAAAATAATATTCAATAATAAGTTTATTCTAGATAAAAATTCAGCGCAGTAGCATGTACCATATATATATATATATATTGTATATAAACATTTCCTTTACTGACAACAGCTAACAGACAGGAAACAGACAACGGCTAACATGTATCCATACAAAAACAGCTCAGAAGATAAACTAAAATATATAGAAATAGAGATATATCAAGTATATTACAAATATTTCACTTAAAAGTGGAATTGCTGTGAACTACAATCTTTATCGGATACATCATCATGTCTTCCAAATATGAAAATATAGATCTCAGCAGGTTATAATGACACTCCCAGCATTATAACCGCTTAGGCTAGGGTCAGACTAGCGCAGTTTTAACGTGCGTTTAGCCGCACGAAATCACGGCCGTACTAGCAGCAAATGACGTCCAATGCCGGGGAACATACGACGAACGGCCGCACGAAAGTTCGTCCGCGCAACGCAAGTGGCCAACGAACGCATTTTTTCGAGAACGTCAAACCGCTACTACTGACGTACAGAGTGCGCTGCGGCCGCTAGCGGCGTGTGTGCGTGATTAGGAGACGTCAGACGCTGCTAATGTCCGGCTAACATAACGTCCAGACTCAAAAAGGGTTTTATTGATGATCCGTACAAAATCACGGACGAAAAAGCGCATCGTATGACCGCTATCGCGTATTCCGGGAAAAAATACGTACGTTCGTTCGACCGTACTTTTTCACGGGCAACGTGAAAAATGCGTTCGTCTGACCCTAGCCTTATTCCCTGTATATGTGTCCCTTTTTTCTCCACACAGTTGCTCATATACTTGAGTACAAATACTCTAACAGCATGAGTTACAATTCATATTCAGTTCAATAGTTTGTAAACACCAGCATGACGAATATCTATGCATGAACAACTAGCAGAAAAAAAATGAACTATTATCGGCCGACTCTTACCCTGTCTCATTAAACAAGGCAAAATAATATTTGCTATAAAGGAGCTTCCCAAAGGAACAATACCATCCAACTACCAACCAATCATCTACTTCCCAACATCAAAGAGTAGTCAGTCATCAAAGCATCTAAGATTGTTAGGCATATGAGTCAATACATGAGCACTACTCAGAAAGGGATTCAAAAACAACACTGGAAGCTCAAAACACCAGCTGGGAGCCGAGATTCAATAGTCAAACAGAATTGCAAAACCAGATAGAATAACTTGCACACTTCCTGAGTTGACTACAAGAAAGCCTACAACCCTGCATACATAGATACTGGATATCGGTTTGGTCCAGAATATTCGGGTTCTGGACACTATTTCTGCACGGTTTATGATTAGGTTACCTGTAATGTTAGGGTCATTGTTTATGCCTGTTTTATGATTAGAGTTAGGGTTACTTCTGGGGTTAGGGTTACTATTTCTACTTGCTTATGATAAAGGTTAGGGTTACCTTTAGTGTTACGGTTACTGTTTCTGCTTATTTATTATGAGGGTTAGGGTTACTTCTAGAGTTGGTGTTGCTATTTCTGCTTTTTATGATTAGGGATAGGATTACCATTTCTGTTTGTTTTATGATTAGGGTTATGGTTACGGTTAGTGTTAGGGTCACTGTTTATGCCTATTTTGCAATTAACCTTAATAACCCCAGAGTTAGGGTTACTTTTAGGGTTAGGGTTACTATTTCTGCTTTCTTTTGATAAAGGTTAGGGTTACCTTTAGTGTTACGTTACGGTTTCTGCTTGTTTATCATTAGGGTTAGGGTTACTGTTTCTGATTGTTTATTATCAGGGTTAGCGTTACTGTTTCTGCTTGTTTATTTTCAGGGTTTGCATTACAGTTTCTGCTTGTTTATTATCAGGGTTAGGGTTACTGTTTCTGCTTGTTTATTTTCAGGGTTAGCGTTACTGTTTCTGCTTGTTTATTTTCAGGGTTAGGATTACTGTTTCTGCTTGTTTATTTTCAGGGTTAGCGTTACTGTTTCTGCTTGTTTATTATCAGGGTTAGCGTTACTGTTTCTGCTTGTTAATTATCAGGGTTAGGATTACTGTTTCTGCTTGTTTATTATCAGGGTTAGGATTACTGTTTCTGCTTGTTTATTATCAGGGTTAGGGTTACTTCTAGGGTTGGTGTTGCTATTTCTGCTTTTTTATGATTAGGGATAGGATTACCTTTTCTGCTTTTATAAGATTAGGGTTAGAATTTCTGATTGTTTATGATCATGGTTAAAATTTCTGATTGTTTATGATTAAGGTTTGTTATCCTTGTTTTAAGGTTAGGGTTAAGTATTTTCATTGCAAAGTAATTGCATTTATTTTCAGTCATCGAAATAAATCCGATTATATTCAGGTTGCTTCGGATCATTTCATAAAACGTATTCTGAAAGCTATTCTGTTCAGGGATTCTGAAGTTAGGTAGTTCGAAATCACTGAAATGGCTAATAGTCCGCCAAGTTTGTATTTTGTCCCAAAAAAAACCCACACAAATGTAAGCCAGGTTCATAAAATATTGTCAGGTCTATTCAAAGAAAGGTGAAGCTCAGGAGAATGACTGGAGAAGTGGAAAATAGCCAAATTCTCCCACTTATCTCACTTTCCAAATAGGCTATTTGGTCTAGAGTGTTTGTTTCTCCTGCCAGTTCTCCTGCTTTTCACTTTCTTTGAATAGACCTGTGTGTTTGCTGTGATGTGCCTTGATTGTCAGTGAGGTAGTCAGACAAATATCTTATTTCTGAACACTACTAGAACAATATCTGTATAACATGCAAACTTACTACAAAGGGCATCCTAGGTGGTATGTGTGTTTTCCCATGGTGAAGAATCTGTCAATGCTTATGTGCAATCACAAACAGCTTGTGTATTGCCTATGAATTTGTGTTGTCTCACTATTCCTTCTTATTTCCATCTATTAATATTATAGTATGAAATATATATTTTTCTGTGCGAAAATTACTTTTAGTCTGGCCAAGTATTTTTCAGGTTTAAGCTGTGAGGAGGATTTGACTTAAAGGCCAGCACTCGAAAGGCACACCAGTTGGAGCTTTGGTCCCTGATTGAAAAACACTTAGGGCTATATTACATTCTTCACGCAAAAAGCCTCCTGCAAAGCAAAACTCTTTGCGCCAAGCATTAAACTTTTGCGCGCGCAAATCACCGCTGGAATTACAATCCTCGCGGCTTTTTTCTTCCGCCGATCAATTGCGCGCGCAAACAGGACGCGCACAAATCCAGGTTCAGTGCCGTCTCGCGCAAAAATCTTTGCGCGTGCAGTTTTCAGCCAATCAAAATCAAGAAACACACCTATCAAACGCAACTGAATTGCGTCTGCCAGAGGCATCGGAGACGGGTTCTGCGTCTATTATGCAAAATGAGCACATACTGTATGCTACAGTAATAATACACACACACCTGCCATCATCCATTATATTGTCGCTGCATTCCTTTTTATGGGCTGTTTTTTATCAGGGTTAGCGTTACTGTTTCTGCTTGTTTATTTTCAGGGTTAGCGTTACTGTTTCTGCTTGTTTATTTTCAGGGTTAGCGTTACTATTTCTGCTTGTTTATTATCAGGGTTAGGTTTACTGTTTCTGCTTGTTTATTATCAGGGTTAGGATTACTGTTTCTGCTTGTTTATTATCAGGGTTAGGATTACTGTTTCTGCTTGTTTATTATCAGGGTTAGGATTACTGTTTCTGCTTGTTTATTATCAGGGTTAGGATTACTGTTTATGCTCGCTTATTTTCAGGGTTAGGATTACTGTTTATGCTCGCTTATTTTCAGGGTTAGCGTTACTGTTTCTGCTTGTTTATTTTCAGGGTTAGCGTTACTGTTTCTGCTTGTTTATTTTCAGGGTTAGCGTTACTGTTTCTGCTTGTTTATTTTCAGGGTTAACGTTACTGTTTCTGCTTGTTAATTATCAGGGTTAGGTTTACTGTTTCTGCTTGTTTATTATCAGGGTTAGGATTACTGTTTCTGCTTGTTTATTATCAGGGTTAGGATTACTGTTTCTGCTTGTTTATTTTCAGGGTTAGGGTTACTTCTAGGGTTGGTGTTGCTATTTCTGCTTTTTTATGATTAGGGATAGGATTACCTTTTCTGCTTTTATAAGATTAGGGTTAGAATTTCTGATTGTTTATGATCATGGTTAAGATTTCTGATTGTTTATGATTAAGGTTAGTGTTACCTTGTTATCCTTGTTTTAAGGTTAGGGTTAAGTAATTTTCATTGCAAAGTAATTGCATTTATTTTCAGTCATCGAAATCAATCCGATTATATTCAGGTTGCTTCGGATCATTTCATAAAACTTATTCTGAAACACACCTATCAAACGCAACTGAATTGCGTCTGCCAGAGGCATCGGAGACGGGTTCTGCGTCTATTATGCAAAATGAGCACATACTGTATGCTACAGTAATAATACACACACACCTGCCATCATCCATTATATTGTCGCTGCATTCCTTTTTATGGGCTGTTTTTTTTTGGGTTAGCCAGGTTGTTCAGATTTGCCGTTAGCACCAGCTTTTAGGAGTTGCTAAAATTATGCGCGCAATGGGTATGCGGTAATTACCGTGAATAGATTGTAATACCATCCTCGTACCAGCGCACATTCGCAAGTATAGGACGCGAGCAGTACAGTAAGCTCGCGCAGGGTTCGCGCAGGTTCCCCCGCGGTAGACGATTGCGAGCGGTTGTTGCGATGACTATGTATTACGGGATTCTGCGCAAATGGTTTTACCCCACGCGTTAATGTTTTTTTGCGCCGGTGCAAACGTTTGCGTGAAGATTGTAATTTAGCCCTTAAAGGGTTATTCAATAAGAGCCAAACTTGCCACTGAATTGCACCAAACAGTGAATATCACCATACGGTGCAATTTCGTGGCAGTTTGGCTATTCAGAGAGCTGTCAATTTGCCAAATATTGGCAAACTGCGAACGAAATACAGTGCAATTTGGCACAATTCGGCAACATTCAGCAGCAATGAAATGTCCCACAGAGAAGTAATGGTTAATCTATTCAGAGAACGCCGAACTGCACCAAAATGTTGGCGAAATGCCAGGATTTTTAGTTTTTCAGTTCAACAGGTTTAAACAGGAGAATCCCATAGGTTTCAATGCAAAAAATATTTCCCTTTTTTTTTATGCTACCATTTATTCTTTTCAGTTTCAACAAAAAGCCTTTTCATTTATTTAATTTTTAGAATTTGTTTAGGCAGTTTTTTGGATTTTTTCCCCACGTTTTTTAAATAACATTTTTTTTATTTTGTAGCAGACCCTTTTATTATTTTTTTATAGGACCTTTATTATTATTTCCATGCAGTTTAATGCATTTTTATTGTTTTAATTGCCTTTTTTTTTACCCCCAGTTCGGTGGTGTTCGGCAGCTAATAGGCAATTTTTCAGCAGCTGATCGACAGTGTTCGGTGGCCTGCTGCGGTCAGTTCGGCAGCATTTGGCACATCGTCATCTGTCTGATCATTGGCATTCAGCAGATCCCGTTCATCATACCTTCGAGGACCCTGAAGTGAATGTTGAATTCACCACAGGGTCGGCAAACTGAAAGCGAAATGCGCCTATCGAGAGAACAGCGAAATTTCGGTGCTCTCTAAATAACCCCTTAAGCATACATCTGACTACATAAGAAAATGGGCACACAAAGATAAACTTGTTACATGAGTGGGGCACATTGGCATTTTTTGTTTGCCTTTATGCTTTTCCAGTAATGAAACTGTTTTGTACAAGGGGTTCCTTCTGCATAATTTTGGGTGATGTACAGGTCGACTCGCACATTCCATTTCTGCCAGTTCCTCTACTTATAATGGGTGATATCTCACTTCTCAGCTGGGCATGTTTAAACATTATCGGATTCTCACATTTTCTCACGTCAAGGTACCTGCAATATAGTGCAACTTGCACATTTCCTAAAAACAATCAGTAAATTCATCCCTTGGACTACACATCCAAAATAGAAACATAGAAACATAGAAAAATGTCGACAGATAAGAATCTTTCGGCCCATCTAGTCTGCCCAATTACATGGATACTTAACCTGGATTTATCTTTTGTTTAGGATAGCCTTATGCCTATCCCATGCCTGCTTAAATTTAATTACTGTTTTGGCCTCTACCACTTCAACTGGAAGGCTGTTCCATGTATCCACCACCCTCTCAGTAAAATAATGCTTCCTAATGTTACTTTTAAACCTTTGCCCCTCTAATCTAAGACTATGTCCTCTTGTTTTGCTACTTTGTTTCCTTTTAAATATACTCCCTTCCTCTACCTTATGGATTCCCTTTACGTATTTAAATGTTTCTATCATATCTCCTCTGTCTCATCTTTTTTCCAAAATACAAAACACAAAATACAAAACTTGTGAGCTTTCTAGGTTAATGAATAATCTCAGCTTCCACTAAAAGACGTCAAACTGGTCTGTGAACGGCGTGACTACACTGGAGTCCAATTATTACTTTAGTAGCCTAAAACAAATGGACATAGTACTTAGAAAACGTAGAGAACCATTAAACAAAATAAAATATGCTATATATTCTTTTGAATGCACTATATTTAAAAAAAAGTAATAAATAATTGTGCTACACAATATCAGCATTGATCTGAGATATAGAAAATGTGAGAGTAGAAGCGAGCTCTTTGACCTTGTCCAATAAAGGTTGCACGCCATGCCTCGATTATTGGAAATGCAGAGCTAATCGTATAAAAATCATCTTGTTTTCCACACAACATCACAAGCCATAAAAACGTAATACATTTAAGGCCAAATTGTCCCAATGCCCTTGATAGCTTGGGTTTCAAAATGAAGCTTTCATCAGGATGATACACGTCCTAATACATCTTTCACTGTACTCGGGAGTAAAAACGATACAGTAATAAGGGCAGAAAATTCGAATAACACAATTTGCTGCACTATTATTGCATCTACTGTAATTTAGACTCACTCAAATTAAATTGACACACAATTACTATAAAGGCACCTATAGTTGGGATGTAGGATTCCTTTGATTATGAATTACATCATCCAGCTTTCTTTAAATATATATAATCAGATTAATTATCTTGGTTCTATACAGATCAAAGCTCAGAATAGATTGTCCAGCACTCTAACCAACTGAAACTGTTAGTGAAGATCACAAGTGGCAAAGAGGAGAAACATTTCGACCTGCTTCCAGGTCTTTGTCAAGCTTGACGAAAAAAAATTAGTGTCACGGAAAATCAATATCATAAACAAAGATGACGTGCGATCGATGGGGCTGGAAAGCATGATCCTCCATTGAAGGATCGAGCTTTGCAGTGCTGAACGCACTAACTGCGCTCAGCAAGGTGGCCAAATGGGCGTCAGAGTGGAAGGAACATCCACTCTCACAGACATTTCTTCCTCTCTTAAAAACACTCATCGGACCCCAGCCTAAGTGTCTGATGGTAAAGGTCATCCAAAAATGAAAAATAATCGATATATTATTTGTGGGATAAGTCAGTTTTCTACCATATACGATTTAACACAGTATTCATTAATGGATAACACTTAGTTACCACCATGAACATTTTTTTAATTATGCTTGATATTCCGTGTCTTAGTTATATTCAATTTGTAATATTTTGCCGTTTATTATTTATATGAAACGTTTTATATTCAGTAACTTATTTTCCCTATATAGGATTTATTTTCATATTAATATCAGTGTCCCTTTGTTTGTGATTTTGCAGTTCTCTGTGCAGAGGGGTCATTTACTATTAGGCTAGGGTCAGACGAAAGCGTTTTTCCCCGCGAACGTGAAAAAGTGCGTCCGAACGCATTGACGTATTTTTTCACGGAATGCGCAAAAACGGTCAGACGACGCGCATTTTCGGGCGTGATTTTGTACGGATCGTCAATAAAACTCTTTTTGCGTCTGGACGTTATGTAGGCTGGACATTAGCAGCGTCTGACATCTCCAAATCTCGCAAACACGCCGTTATGCCGCAGCTGCGCACTCTGTACGTCAGTACTAGCGGTTCAGCGTTCTCAGAAAAATGCGTTCAAATTCCACTTGCGTTGCACGGCCGGACTTTTGTGCGTCCGTACATCGTATATTGGCCGTCATTGCCCGTCATCTGCTGCTAGTGCGGCCGTAATTATGTGCGCCAGAACGCACGTTAAAAGTGCGCTGGTCTGACCCCAGCCTTAGGTGGCAGGTTTTGATATGTTATTCTTAATGCAGGTTTTAAATATATTATAGGTATATCGGCCTACGGACTTTGTTGTTAATATTGTCAAATATTATATTCGTGTAGAAAATTGCGTACGGATTTACACATGGACTTCCCTTGGCTTTTCGTGTTAATCAAAATGCCTAGTGATGTGATGACTCTGATTGCTGACCTTTAAAGGACGGAATCACAGTCACTTGCCTCCAGTTTTGTCCAAATTCCTTGGCGAACACATCTTTGACTGTGATTGCAACTTGTGAGGATAAGAAAACTGTGACCTATACTAACAGTAATGTGGATTTGACACAGATTCTGTGATCATAGCAATGTCCTTGACTTACAAAATCTCTGAACAATCCTAGAAACATCACGTTGTGAGCTCTAGATTCTATGTGTAACACCAAGGAAACGAAGGGCTTGTCCACCCTGTGGGATGGTTTTTATACTTAATTTGTTCACGTGTGTCTTATATTTTTAATCAGCATAGGTTTTTATTTGGAATATATAATACAGTATGGGCCCTATTACATTCTTCACGCAAAAAACGCACGCAGAACGCGTGAATTTGTGCGTCCAGCATTAAACGTTAACACGCGTAAATCAACGCTGGAATTACAATCCTTGCGCATTTTTTCATCCGTCGAGCAATAATGCGTGTAAAACGGACACGCAAAAATGCATTTTTGCCATTAACACAAGCTTTTAGGAGTTGCTAAAATTATGCACGCCAAGGCTGTGCGTTACAAACCGCGCATAGATTGTAATATGATCCGCGTAGCAGCGCACAAACGCATTTGCGCTCACAATGTTAAGTATAGGATGCGCGAAGTACAGTAAGCTCTCGTAGCATTCGCGCAGGTTCACCCGTGGTAGATGTATACGTGCATTTGTTGCGCTGACATTGTAATACGACGTTCAGCACAAAGGGTTTTGTCCCTCGCATTAATGCGTTTTTGCGCGGGCGCAAACGTATGCGCGAAGATTGTAATAGGGCCCTATATGTGTTATTCGGCTGTTTTTGTAATGGCTTGAGGTCCCATGTAAGAGCCTTGATTTTGCCAAAATATTATTAGGATGTGCTTTTGTACATCAATAAATGAAAAAATCTGCACTCAACCACAAATAAACCAGCCACAACACATTATTATGAACCTATCAAAACCAGGAGCTACTAGAACCACAAGGGGTCAACCCTGAACTACAGCACAGCAGGAAAAGAAGAGATCTAGGCACACCAGATGGGGTTCAAAGTTTTAATGCAAAAAGCAACATTTCATCTGTACAACAGTCTTTGACAAGATTTTTCAATATCAACATCTTTGCAAATTATGTTATGTAAAACATCTTCTCTACTCCCTCATCCTTTCTCCATAAGGTGCTGTAACCAAATTGTCATACTACGTCACTATGGAACGCAGGTATACACACTACAGTAACCGTGTCACAACACAACAATTACCAACAGTGTAGCCACTAGATATGAAGGGTGTCCATAAAGTCTCTTTACAATTTAAATTTTTTATTACAAAGGCAAATGAAAAGACAGAGAAGTGAAAATTATTACAAAATTTAGACGTATATATTTAAGGTTTTTTTGCTTCATTTAATACAGCTCTACATGGGCACCATTAGTTGCATGAAGCACATAAAGACGGTACTTGATTTCTTGCCATGCTCGCTGTGGCATACCCTCATCAATGGTGGCAATGGCCTCAGTGATCCTCTGCTTTAGATTAGTGATGTCCCGTACCTTTGTTCGATACATTATATCTTTAACATAACCCCAGAGAAAGAAGTCGTTTTTCTTCAGCGAGACATCAGTTACTGTAAATGTTTACCTTGACCTGTTGACTGAATACGAGGCACCACAACTACTTGACCTTCAACCAACCATCATTTTCCATCGAGATGCTGCAGCACCACATTGGGGACTGCATGTTCTTGGGTTCCTAAATTAAACATCTCCAGACCGGTGGATTGGAAGGGGCGGCCCAATTCCCTGGCCACCTCGTTCACCAGATATCCCTCCCCTCGACTTCTTTCTATGGGGTTATGTTTTTTCATTTGCCATTGTAATAAATTTTTGAAATTGTAAAGAGACTTTATGGACACCCTGTATTTTGTTATTTTTAAACTGACCAAGGTAGAACAGGCATAATAAGTGGCGTCGTGACCAAATGAACCCATACATGGCCCCTGCAGACTGGTCCTTTAATACAGAATCTCAGTATGATAACAACATAATAGCAATAGATAAAATGTGGAAGAAAAACACCAATTTTATACATCTTCGAAATGTTACACTTAAGCGTCTCAGTGGTTCCCATGAGAAAAGCCGTACTGAAGTGTTCAGTAAATAGATCCAAACAATAACATCAGAAATTATGTAACCGAGAAATCAAGCACAGTGAAGCCGTGTAAAGTAAATATCACTCGCCGATTTGTAATAATTACAGATACAGATGATGTCTGGAAGGTCACATTATTTCCTAAACCTTTGGTTGAAAATCTCTAGACTTTCTAAATAAGTCTATTATATGAAAAACAAAGGGTTGTCATGGAGATGAAGAAGAAACAAAAAGGGGGCTTTCTTTACCCGCTCATCATTATATTTTATACGATTACATGTGCTCATTCAGGTTTTATTTTAGTGTCTGTCTATTAAAAGCTCAAAGGCATAATGCCTGTATTATTTCCAGGTTAAGAATCCTGCCTGTGTTCATGCATGAAGGTGCATACTAGACGTGACGTTCATGGAGGAGGGAAAGTCGATCTGGTTTTCCATAGATTAGAAACATTTTAGTTTCTTTTAAAGGGATTTTTAATTAACATAAGAACTGATACATTTAACTAACCAATAAAGTAAATGTATCAGTTTAATTCCAAACACAACATTCTTCTGGAATATATATAGCTTTGAATATTAAACTAATCATAATGCCGGAAAGTTATCATGTGCAGAATTCCAAGTTCTGGACTATACATATTGGGCTAAATTACAATCTACCCGCAAACGTTTGCGCCGGCGCAAAAACCCATTAACGCGAGGGGTAAAACCCTTTGCGCCAAAATCCCGTATTACATAGTCATTGCAACAAACGCGCGTAATCGTCTACCGCGGATGAACCGGTGCGAACCCTGCGCAAACGCACTGTACTGCGCGCATCCTATACTTAACATTGTGAGCGCAATCGCGAATGTGTGCTGGTACGCGGATGGTATTACAATCTATGTGCAGAAACTAACGCATAGCCATTGCGCGCATAATTTTAGCAACTCCTAAAAGCTGGTGTTAATGGCAAATCTGGACAACCTGGCCGAACCCAAATACACCAGCCCAAAAAAAAAAATGCAGCAAAGTATAGTTACACATTCTACTCATACCAAACCAATAAAATGGAGAAGTTGTGTGTGCATTTATTATTGCTGCTCTGATTGACTTTGACAGGCGCAAAAACTTAACGTGAGATAAGTGTGGTTCTTAATTTTGATTGGCTGAATCGCGAGAAAAAAAACAGTGCGCACACTGATTTCTGTGCGCAACAGTACTGCGCGAGCATTCGTGCGCATCCGGTTTACGCGCGTTATTGCTTGACGGATGAAAAAACGCGAGAGGATTGTAATTCCAGCAGTGATTTGCACGCAAATGTTTAACGCTTTGCGCAAGCGTTTTTGCGCCAAGATTGTAATTTAGCCCATTGTATACTTATATATTTCAAAGAGACAAAAACAAGGTTTTTGAGATCATAAACCTCTACATGAAAGATTCAGCAACTCACGATGACCACTTGAAACTGTTTGCCAAGATGAAAGTGAATATGCTGAACCTTGAAATACAACTGACACAAATCATGATTGTTAGGAAATTTAGCGATCTTTTAAGTTTGTATTACATGTTTTCTTATTCACTCTTATTTAAAGGAGCACTCTACAGGTAATTTGAAAGAGAAGAAAATTGAGGTTTAATATTAATGTCTTCCAACCCCACCTTCCATTTTAACCCACATGTCAATTAATACTTCCCTTTATTCCAGCTCAGGTCACCCTTGTTCTGCTCCCTGTTGGCAGAAGCTTGCAGGGCTGTGGATGCTCGCTTGAGAGACCAGCCAATGCAATGGCTTCCAATGTGAGCACACTATGAGCTATTGGCTAGTTAGGACTGTACAGCTATACATTCCTGACCCAAAGCAAAGAGTTAATCAGCTCAATATGAGTGACAGTTTTCTGGGTGCTGGTAAATGCGCCCATTTCTAGTAGGGTCCAATCTTCCACAGGCGGTGGAATGCACACGGGTAACCATGACCATTCAAATTACATCTACTTTTATATTAACACATACATATAGGTCTATTCAAAGAAAGGTGACACTCAGGAGAAGACTGGAGAAGTGAAAATTCTAGGTAGAAATAGCCAAACCAGAAAAATTCTCCCATTTATCTCACTTTCCAAATCGGCTATTGGTTCTAGATTGTTTTCTTCTCCTTCCAAATCTCCTGGTTTTCACCTTTCTCTGAATAACCCTGATAATGTTTATTTTTCGCAACTCAGAGACTATATTAGTCTGCTTTCATTTCCTTTTAACCAGCAAAGGTTATCATCAAGATGGTACTGAGAGAAGAAAGCGAGTCTTTAATGCACCATGTCCAATTACACATAGCATCAATATTGTGCTTGACATTACTCAACTGCTAATGTCAATACTATAGATTCATTTCATCCTGACATCCATGTTTGACATTAAAAGAAGTGCAATTATAGATTTATAACAAAGAAAATGATTGCTACAAAGTTATACGCTGTGCAATTAATTTGATTCAAAGTTACAAAGTATATAGCAACTACTCCAGGTTATAACACAGCTCTGAAACGACACCTCCTGGTGTAAGCTCTTCAGACGAGCAAATATGGATTCTACCTGGAGTGTCAAGATGTATTGTGTATCGAACATCTAAAAGCAGCAACGCAAAATTGGACATTTTCAGTTATGTTCAAAATCTATTTATGTTTTTTTAGGATTTTAGAGCTGCACACTTTGCTGTTCTGATACTACTCAGTGGAAACCGCTGGAGAATATACAGAATTAATGGACTTGAGTGCACAGAAAAGTTAGCGTTTGCTGTCATTTTACTGGCTCTGTATTAGACAGCATTGAAACGGCGATGTTTAATGGATGATGCATGTATCGCTTCTACAGTTGCATAAATTTACAAAAAAATAGGATTAAAGAGTCCCGGATAAATATTATTCGCCATGATTATACATGCAATCATAGATACGGTATAAAATTTTAAAATGAATTAATTCGTAAGGCCCCTAGCGACTATTATGTTATCATATTACCATTAGGGATGAGTCGAACACTCCCCGAGTTCGGTTCGAAGCCGAACCCGAACTTTCCAAATGTTCTGGTCCGAACCCGAACTCGAACCCCATACAAGTCAATGGGGCTGAAAATTCGGTTTTTAGAGTGCCCTCCAAGAGGGCATATATGCTAGATATTTGCCATAAAAAGTGTATGGGAGTCCGGGTAGTGCCCTGGGGGACAGGAAACAAGGACAAAAAGTAAAAAAAAAAACGTTTTTAAAGGGACAGTGAGTTTTCCATGAAATAAGGGTTAAAAATAAAAAAACAAAAAATTCCTTCAAATATCGTGCCTAGGAGGTCCCCATAACCTGCCCGTGAAGTGGCGGATTTCTAGGATGTATAGAAATATGTAAAAACCAAAAAATGACATTTCAAATGATGGTAAATGCTTTTCCTTTAATCTATCCATAAACAACTGCTTGGGGCGGCAGTCTGTATGAAAAGAGGAGACATTTTCGGACACGCAGAAAAAGTTTACTGTTTTTTTGGCGGTGAAAAGCAGGAGAATGACTGGAGAATGGAAAATTCTAGGTCAAAATAGCCAAACCAGAAAAATTCTCCCATTTAGGCTAGGGTCAGACTAGCGAATTTTTAACATGCGTTTAGGCGCACTTAATCACGGCCGCACTAGCAGCAAATGACGGGCAATGACAGCCAATATACGAAGTACGGTCGCACGAAAGTCCGGCTGCGCAACGCAAGTGGAAAATGAACGCATTTTTTCGAGAACGCAGAACCGCTAGTACGGACGTACAGAGTGTGCTGCGTCCACTAGCGGCGTGTGTGCCTGATTTGGAGACGTCAGACCCTGCTCATGTCCGGCCAACATAACGTCCAGACACCCAAAGTTTCCTGGTTTGGATCCGTAAAAATCACTCACAAAAATGCGCATGACCGTTTTCGCGCATTCCGTGAAAAAATAAGGCAATGCGTTCGGACGCACTTTTTGACGGTCGCTGTGAAAAATGCGTTAGTCTGACCCTAGCCTTATCTCACTTTCCAAATCGGCTATTTGGTCCAGATTGTTCTCTTTTCCTGCCATTCTCCTGGTTTTCACCTTTCTCTGAACAACCCTGAGAGAGAGGTGAAAGCCAGGAGAACTGGCAGGAGAACAATCTAGACCAAATAGCCAATTTGAAAAGTGAGTTAAATGGGAGAATTTTTCTGGTTTGGCTATTTTGACCTAGAATTTTCACTTCTCCAGTTATTCTCCTGCTTTTCACCGCTCTCTGAATAACCCTGTGAATGTTTAATCCCGAGGTGAAAAATAACATTGCTTAAGGCTGGGGTCAGACGAGCGCAGTTATCACGTCTGTGTTGCCGCACATTTGTACGTCCGTGGCAGCATAGCATTCTGACCAATGGAGCCCCACACACGAAGTACGTCCGCACGGAAGTGCGGATGCATGGCGGACGCAGCAAACGGACGCATGTTAGGCAAGAACGTAATACTGCTAGAACGGACGTGCAGAGTGCGCCACGTCCGCAACGTCCATGTAGCTTTGTATGTGAGTGATGAAACGAGGTCAGATGGACTGCATTTATACTTCCAGCATTTTTGACGGACAGAATGTTTTTTCATTTTAATTTATTTTCCCTGCTACATCAGTCAAAAAATACGGACTGTTTGGCCACTACCTTGTTGTCAGTCAGTAAGTACGTCCGTACTGCATGGACGCACAGTCCGTACAAAATGCGCTCATCTGACCCTAGCCTTAGATGTTATTTTGAATTTTTTTCAAACACAAGGTAACCACTTGGCTGCTATGGACACGCTCAGCGCGTCCAGCCAAGTGGTTCAACTGTGCTATGGACGCGCTGATTCCGGCGGACTGCTGCGCCCCCCGGTGCGGGCTGACATCTTGGATGTCAGCCCAGCACTCCGGGACCCCGGCAGAGCAATTAGATGTCATCGCGGCGGCGCGATGACATCTAATTCAGGCGCCCCCCCGCATGTGCGGAGGAAGCGCCTGAAAGGGAGGGGGGAGGTCCTTCGGACCTCTCTCCCTCCCGATCGCCAGGGGGCAGGGGGTTAATCCAGGCACCGTTTGGAAGGGCACAGCCTGCCCTTCCAAACGGTGGCTGTGATTAACCCCTGGGGAGCCGGATCACGAATCAGCGCTGAAAAGCGCCGGATCGTAATCCTCTCCTGGAGCTGGCCGACATCTTGGATGTCGGCCAAGCCTCCAGGAACTCCCCCTGAGGACTGGCGTCATCGTGCATAGCACGATGACGCCAGTCCTGGAGTTAACCCCTAGCTGCCACCAATGGTGGAGATAGGGGGTTCCAATGAACCCCCTATCTCCCGATCCGTGGCAGCTAGGGGTTAATGTTTGATATCGTTGGATCGGCCAGAGCATGGCCTTTCCAAGGATACCAAACATGAGCATGAAATTTTTTTTAAAAAAATAAATAAAAAAAAACAATATTTAAAAAAATAAAAAAAAAAATAAACAAGGTTTTTTTTGTTTTTGTTTTGTTAATGCAGCAATATTGTTCCCATTTCAATTATAATGTGAACAATAATGCTGCACTAACGATTTTTGTATGCGGTGCGTTTGTTAAAAAAAGCTCAATTTTCCCCCAAAAAAAAATGTAACGAGACCCCATTTCTAATTTTTTTAACAAGCGCTCCCCATACAAAGTATAACCGCAAACGATCGCTTGTTAAAATGTGAAAAAAACACTTTACACATAATAAATTATTGAAAATTCAAATTTAATTGCATTTTTGTTATAATATACAGACATGACATAACGTATACATATAATAATGACATATTATGAATCTGCCAAGTCTGCCAGAAAGAACGATATATAATATGTCTGGGTCATATATCAAAATATGGCTACAAAACGCGGTTAATCATGATGAGCGAAAGCGGTAAAAATGACCTCAGCACAGAGGTGTGAAAAGCCTCAGCAGCGAAAGGGTTAAATGCAGCATATTAGGATGTTTTAGGGAAATTAATTCTCAAATCTCAATCAGCAGCATACACCACCCCACCCTCAGTATGTTGTACAATGTATCAAGTTGATTACCAGACTAAAAACACCTGGTGTTATGCCCGTTTGTGAACAGAGGTCATTTAGAGTTGATAATCTTTCCACGTACACATTAGCTTTTAATTCAATATCTAATAAACCGTTGCTTATAATATTCTGCAGTAAAGAGTCTCTTTATTTCTAGATTTTTTTGTATTTTTTAAGCATTTTCTATACTTTTTTCGAAATTTCTTTTTTTTTTCGAACTCGAACCGAACAGACCCAAAAAGTTCGAAATTCGCGAACTTTCGAACTACCAAAGCTCGGGTCGAACTCCGAACCGTCTGAACCCGAACAGCTCATCCCTAGTTACCATAATATGCGAGAAGGTCCCAGAGCTGCAGATAGAACATTTCCATAGCTATTTAACAGTTAATACAGAATAGAAGGTAAGGAGCAATCCCAAAGAGGTTATTCACTAACCTCAGAATTTGCGACCGAATTGCACTGAATAATTTCGGGAAAATTTGTGGATTCAGAAAGCTGATAATTCTCCAAATACAGGCGAATCGACAGCGAAATGCGGTGCAATAAATTGCATGGCGTAATTCGGCATTGATTGGCGGCGCCAAAATTGTCCCGTTGCAAACTATATCGATTTGTCCATTCACATAACTCCAAATTGCACCGAAATTTCAAAGAAATGCCCTGAACTTTGGAGTTTCAATTTGCCAGGTTTAAACAGGCAAATCCAACAGGTTTTTAATGTAATAAATGGATTATCTTTTTTAAAAAAAATGAAAGACCATTTACTCTTATTTTTTTGAAGAGCTTTTTGTAATTTTTGTATATTTTTAAAAGATAATTTAATTATTTTTTAAAAGACTTTTTTTAAAGTTTGTAACAGACATTTTTATTATTAGGAAACATTTTTATAAAATGTTTATTGGTTTAAGCTCCTATTAGGAGAATATGAGACTTCGGTTTTTTTCAAATCCGTGGAATTCACCAATGAAAATTCAGCACAATTCAGTTCAATTCAGCAGTTATTGGTGTAATTCGGCATCTGATAACTGCTTCGGTGACTCCAATTTCGGCAAAATATGGTGACCTTTTGCTAAATTGTGAATTCACCAAATTTTCTGCAAAATGAAGTTGCCGAAGTGAGCCGAAATGGTAAATTACGTTCAATTTCAGTGCTTTGCGAATAGACCCCAAGTGATTTATATATATGTCTAGCTTTTGCCCGCGGCTTCGCTCGTGTGGATTTTAGGATTTGTTAAAATAGTTTTTTAAAAGAAACTTGAGTTTTTTTTGGTGGAACCCCCCTTTCCCCCACACTTGGGATTTTTGGAAAATTGTAAAACAAGTGTTTTTTTATTTTTCAAGAAGAATGTAAGTGCCAAATTTCACACCTGTAACATCTTTGGTTTTTGAAATATAGGTATACTGATAAAAGTATTCACATCCCTTTCCCCCACCCCCTTAACTGGATTTTCGGAAAATGGTAAAACATGGGGTTTTTTTGCACGAAGATTGTAAATATTGAATTTCAAACCTGTAATATCATTGGTTTTTGAAATATAGGTATAGTGATAAAGGTATTCATCCCCCTTTTTGCCCCCCCCCACTGGATTTTTGGAAAATGGTAAAATACGTGTTGTTTTATTTTCAAGACGAATCTAAATACCAATTTTCACGTCTGTAACATCTGTTTTTGAGATATAGGTATCCTGTTGAAAAGTATTTGCGCCCCTTTTTTCACCCACCACGTGGGATTCTTGGAAAATGGTAAAACATGTGGTTTTTTATTTTTCACGAAGATTGTAAGTGCCAGATTTCACACCTGTAACATCTTTGGTTTTTGGAAATATAGGTATACTGATAAAAGTATTCAACCCCCCTTTTTCCCCCTCCCACTGGATTTTTGGAAAGTGGTAAAATAGGTGTTTTTTGTTTCTCAAGACAAATCTAAATACTAATTTTCACATCTGTAACATCTTCTGTTTTTGAGATGTAGGTATCCTGTTTAGAAGTATTCACCCCCCTTTTTTTACCCCCCCCCCAACTTGGATTTTTGGAAAATGGTAAAACACGTGTTTCTTTATTTTCAAAAGATTGTAATTACCAAACTTCGCACCTGTAACATCTTGGGTTTTGAACTATAGATATACTGATAAAAGTATTCAGACCCCTTTCCCTCGACCCCCCCTTATTTGGATTTGTGGAAAATGGCAAAACACATGTTTGTTTTTTTCACGAATAATGTAAATACCTAATTTCACACCTGTAACATCTTTGTTTTTTGAAATCTAGGTATACTGATAAAAGTGTTCAATCCCCCCTTTTAGCCGCCCTCCCACTGAATTTTTGGAAAATGGTAAAATAGGTGTTTTTTGTTTCTCAAGACGAATCTAAATACCAATTTTCACGTATGTAACATCTTCTGTTTTTGAGATATAGGTATCCTTTTTAAAAGTATTCAGCCCCCCTTCTTTTCATCCCCCCCTTGGGATTTTTGGAAAATAGCAAAACACCTGTTTTTATTTTTCAATAAGATTGTAAATACCAAATTTCACGTCTGTAACATCTTTGGTTTTTGAAATATAGGTATAATGATAAAAATATTCAGACCCCTTTCCCCCAACACCCCCCCCCCCAATTGGATTTGTGGAAAATGGCAAAAAACATGTTTGATTTTTTTCACGAAGATTGTAAATACCAAATTTCACACCCGTAACATCTTCGGTTTTTGAAATATAGGTATACTGATAAAGGTATTCAACCCCCGTTTTTGCCCTCCCCCAAGGAATTTTCAGAACATGGTAAAATAAGTGTTGTTTTATTTGTCAAGACGAATCTAAATACCATTTTTCAGGACTGTAACATCGTCTGTTTTGGAGATACAGGTATCCTGTTTAAAATATTTAAAATATTCAACCCCCTTTTTTCACCCCCACTTGGATTTTTGAAAAACGGTAAATTACGTGTTTTTTTATTTTTCAAGATGAATCTAAATACCGATTTTCACATCTGTAGCATCTTCTGTTTTTGAGCTATAGGTATCCTGTTTAAAATATTCAACCCCCTTTTTCACCCCCTTATGGGTGGATTTTCCAAAAATCCTTCCTTAGTGGGTGCCTAAATCATAAAAACAGTGCACCTTCAAAATTTCACATTCCTAGGTTAAACGGTTTCAGCTGGGTGTTGATTAGTCAATCAGTCAGGACTTTCGCTTTTATGATAAAAGTATTCAACCCCCCTTTTTGCCCCCCAAGGAATTTTCAGAAAATGGTAAAATACATGTTTTTTTTATTTGTCAAGATGAATCTAAATACCGATTTTCACGTCTGTACCATCTTCTGTTTAAGATATAGGTATCCTGTTTAAAATATTTAAAATATTCAACCCCCTTTTTTTGCCCCCCCAGTTGAATTTTTGAAAAATGGTAAAATACGTTTTTTTTATTTTTCAAGAAGAATCTAAATACCGATTTTCACATCTGTAGCATCTTCTGTTTTTGAGCTATAGGTATCCTGTTTAAAATATTCAACCCCCTTTTCACCCCCTTAGGGGCGGAGTTTCCAAAAATCCTTCCTTAGTGGGTGCCTACATCATAAAAACAGTGCACCTTCAAAATTTCACGTTCCTAGGTTAAATGGTTTCAGCTGGGCGTTGAGGAGTCAGTCAGTCAGTCAATCAGTCAGGACTTTCGCGTTTATATATATAGATTGCAAAAAATGTGTAATAAACTTAGAAGTCACTAAGAAAACCTAAGAACCAGCTACCCATTTTTAGGAGCAGGCAAAGTTTCAGCTATAGATTTTCAAAGAATATTCTAGAAATTTGGGAGTCACGGACAAGATTCTTGGAGACAGTGGTTACTTGGCGCCTGGATTTGTTGAGCCCTGACATAGGTGGTTTCTATCTATATTCAGGAGCAAGTCGGAGAGGATTGCAATTCTTCCAATGTTTTTTCAGGAGGAACGGAGTTCCCTTTTACCGCAAACACTGCCGGCTGGGTGGAGTAGAGATAACATCACTGCTCTGCGTGGAGAGAGCCTGTGGAGACATGGGTTCGATCCCAGCAAGAGCACCTCTCCAGTAAGTGTCCTCGGGCAAGACACCTAACGGTACATACTCACCACCCAGGACATACTTGAAAACAAGAGAAATCTCAATATAACCTTCCTGGTAAAATCCTTTCTCCAAAAAAAAAATGCTTTTATATAGAAATGTTATTTATTACACTTATCATAATGATTCCTTAAATTTCAGCTTATCCCAACATATCATTATATGTAAACATTAATATAATATTTGAGAGTGTGGTGGCAAGTGGCCTGCAACATGTCAACTATTATGGGGAGCAGAAATCATGAAGGGCTGCTAAACTTGTTTTCTAGGGCTAGACCCCTGTTTATAATCCTGGTACACTGAGAAAAAGGTGTTAATCCTTTCACACTGGTTTATACACTGAAAGTTTTGTTATTAGTTTCCTTGCCAGGCTAACAGTCAATCTTTACGACGTGCCAATGCTCAACTGACATATACCTATATCAAAAGGCCATGGGAAGCCAGGTTCAGTGCTCCATCAATAAAGCTGGAACCACGTGACAGACGATTTCTCAGCCATTGAACCATTTTCATTCCTTTGCTCCTGGTGCCAAAACATGGGAGGGGAAGGAGGTTTTTGTTTGAGAAAGTATGTTACAGAAAGATACATTGAGATTTCTCTCGTTTTCAAGTATGTACAGGGTGGCGAGTATGTACTGTTAGGTGTCTTGCCCAAGGATACTTACTGGAGAGATGCTCTGACTGGGATTCGAACCTGTGTCTTCACGGTCTCCACAGTCATAGAGCAGTGATGTTCCTCTACTCCACCCAGCCGGTACTCAGTGCCTTTGCCAAAGCAGCATCTCACTTTGCCATGACATACAAAGGGTCTATCCAGTGATGAGGCCTGTATCTCCTGCCCAATCCTCAGGTTGAAAATGGATGATTGTTTATGGGAGAATCAGTAAATGTTGATTTTATTATTATTATTGTCATAATTTATATAGCGCCACCAGTTTCCGCAGCGCTTAAAATAACCAAAGGGAATGGGGTAACTGACCAATTGAGGGACAAAATGGCAGGACAGTAATTCCACAGTGTTTCTCAACATTACAAATCCCCCTGGTCTTGTCACTCCAACATACAGTAGTTTTTCACAAAAGATAAATCCAAAGAGTAGCAAGAGAAGGTACACTGTGCCGTGTCTTCTGTTGCCCCTTTGATTTCACTTTTTGTGAAATGCCAGTGTTTGTTGACATGGCAATACTGGTGAATTTCAACACGTTTACAATAACAGGTACAGAAAAGAAGGGTCCTGGCACTCCTGATCAGGCTCAATGTCTTTAATGGAGCATCATGACAACGCTTCGGCTGCTAAAACAGCCTTTGCCAAGCCTTTGTGAAGGTTTACACTATCAGGGTTATTCAAAGAGATCCGAATTGCTGGCGAAAGGTAACCGAACAGTAAAATTCAGCGTTGGCCATTCGGCTATCCAGAGAGCAGACAGTTCGGCAAATGATGGCGAATTGCCTGTACATACAGTGCCTGTTCGGTACCTGTTTGAGGGCAGTGAAATCCTCATAGCTTTGTCTATTCAGAGAACAAAAACCAGCAGTGAAAAGTTGCCGAATTGCCCTGCCATTCGGTTGTTCATTCGACAGGTTTATTCAGGCGAATCCCATAGGCTTCAATGATAAAAATATTCCCGTTTTACGCCGGAAGGATTTTCTCCTCTATTAGAACGGTTTAATTTCCAACAGATTCTTCATTTCCTCCTTTCATTACCCAAAGGCACCCAATTGGCGAGGTCCCTAACACCATTTGAGACCTTCTGTAATATGAAAATACCCCTGGCTAGGAGTCTGTCAACGCTATACCGCCTCTTGCAGTCAGTTGAAGACGATCTGCCGCCCTATGTACGTAGATGGGATGAGTATCTCGGAGAAGAGATTTCGTCCCTTTCCTGGACAAAGACGTTCATTCTCATACACTATGGCCTCCCATCACGAAACTAAGAGAAACCTCATTTAAGTTGACGGCTCTGTGGTATTCCATCCCTAAATGGATTGCCAGATTTAACCCAGACACCTCACCTCCCTGTTGGAGCTGTTTTCTGGAGGAGGGCTCGTATTTACATATTTGGTAGCAATGCTCCGGTATTGCTCCGTATTGGCGAGCCGTCCAAACTTTGATCTGCCACGTCACAGATGTTACTCTGGAGCTTGATCCCAAGATCTTTCTACTTAGTCAACTGTCCTATCCACTCAAACCTTTGAAGAAGTCTATCATCCTGAGAATACTGCTGGCAGCGAAAGCATTGACTCCTGCACATTGGCGAAGCAACACGATCCCATCATCTAGGGAACTGGCAACCAAAGTGGAATTGATTCGGTCCTATGAAACGAATAATCTGCCACCAGAGCGTTTTGCGGAAGTATTTGACGCTACCTGGTTTCATTGGAGTTCGTTCCTTCCCTCCGCAGCCTTTACTGTTTGGCTAGGGAACGCCCCGCCTATATTGGAAACCTCGGAGTAGGTGCGTCTGTTTGTTGCCTCTGTGCCCTGGGGTCCCCGACTGTTGACGGTTGACCTTCGACTACTGCCACTATCTGATGAATATCCTCTCTCTCCCCTCCCTCCCCCCTTCTCTCATTTTTTTCCTCTCCCTTTCTCTCTCTCTCTTTTCACTCCTTCTTTCTTTTTCCTTAGTTTCTCTCTCCTTGGGGGGGAGGAAGAGAGTATTTTGTTTCTTTCCTCTAACTTACTCTTTATCTACCTTCTCATTTTTATTATTTTCCTTTTTTCTGCTCTTATTTGTATCTCTTTTTGATGTAATAGCATACTACGAATTAGCCCAGAAGTGTTTTTATTTTACATGGTGTCCCGCGGGACACTGCTTTCTGTATGTATACTCTCTCTACTTGACCGAGTAGGGAGTCTGCCTGAGAAGTTGATAAGGCCCCCCTCCTCTATGCCACATCCCTCAGATGCATGAGATACATAGAGGACCAGCGGAATCGGATGTTTTTTATCCGTCCTTCAATCATTCAACACTGATTAAATTTCTCGGTTTTACTACTCAGATTGTTTTGTTTATACGTAATGTGACGTGACTCTGATCTGAAGTGTATAATCTAATACTTGCTGTATTGCTATGCCTAATCATCAATACCTTGTATCATTTTGTCTATTACTTAATAAAAACTTATATTGTAAAAAAAAAAAAAAAATATTCCCGTTTTAAAGTCAATATCTAATAAACAGTTCATTATAATATTCTGCAGTAAAAAGTCTATTTATAGATTTTTTTAGGATCTTTCAAGCATTTTTCGGGATTTTTTTGCAAAAACAATTTTCCAATTTCTTTATTTTTTTTCATTAAACGTTTCTTTTTTCTGTAACAGCCCTTTTTATTATCATTCATTGGATCATATGTAAATTTCAGACATTTTCGCTCAGTAGTTTCTTTGCAAACAGCGTTTCACTTTTCAAACATTCAAGCATACTGTTTTTTTTTTTTCCACTCCATTTGTCTGCGGTGTTGGGCTTTTCCGGCGGCTGCTCTGCGCTCTGATCGGCTCCTGCTCGGGTTTCTCCGGCGTGTTCGGCGAGGTTAATCCAGATGTTTTTGCGGGTTTCGGTGTGCGTTCGCCCTGGTTTTGCAGTGAGTTTTCGGCGGGTTTGCAGCGACTTTTTCCTGCATTACGGCGGCCCTGTGGTGCTTGCTGAATACACCGCAGGGTCGCCGACATGGGATCGCCAAATCGCACCGAATTGAAGAGAGCGAAAAGTCACCGAACGTGTGGTGACTTTTCAATTCTCTTTGAATAACCCTGTATATGTTTGTGAGAAAGTGGTTGTGGCTTGTACGTGGTCTTTTAACCCGTTCGCTGCGGAGGACGCGCTCAGCGCGTCCACCCGCAGGTAGCGTTCCATGCGGTGGACGCGCTCAGCGCGTCCTCCCTTTGGGGCCAGTGTTCAGCCGGATTCCGGCCGATCGCTGGCCCCCCCGGTACGGGCTGACATCCTCGATGTCAGCCCAGCACCCGGAACCGCCGCCGGAGTAATTAGGTGTCATCTCAGGGGCGCGATGACACCTAATTCAGGCCCCCCCCGCATGTGCAGAGGAGGCGCCTGAAAGGGAGGGGGGGAGGTCCTTCGGACCTCTCTCCCTCCCGATCGGCGGTGTGCAGGGGGTTAACCCAGGCACCGTTTGGAAGGGCACAGCCTGCCCTTCCAAATGGTACCTGGCATTAACCCCATGGGGGCCGGATCACGAATCGGCGCCGAAAAGCGCCGGTTCGTGATCCTTTCCCGGAGCTGGCCGACATCTTGGATGTCGGCCAAGCCTCCGGGAACTCCCCCTGAGGACTGGCGTCATCGTGCATAGCACGATGACGCCAGTCTTGGAGTTAACCCCTAACTGCCACAATGGTGGAGATAGGGGGTTCCAATGAACCCCCTATCTCCCGATCCGTAGCAGTTAGGGGTTAATGTTTGGTATTGTTGGATCGGCCAGAGCATGGCCGTTCCAACAATACCAAACATGAGTATGAAAAAAGTTTTTAAAAAAAATTAAAATAAAAATAAAAATAAAAAAATATTTAAAAAAAATTATAAAAAAAATAAGCAATTTTTTTTCTTTTTTTTTGGTTCGTTAATGCAGCAATATTGTTCCCATTTCAATTATAATGTGAACAATGATGCTGCACTAACGATTTTTGTATGCGGTGCGTTTGTTAAAAATCGTGTAATTTTGCCCAAAAAAAAATGTAACGAGACCCCATCTCTAATTTTTTTAACAAGCGCACCCCATACAAAATATAACCGCAAAGGATCGTATGTTAAAATGTGAAAAAAAACCACTTTACACGTTGTAAATTATTGAAAATTCATATTTTATTGCATTTTTTGTTATAATATACAGACAGGTCATGACGTATACATATAATAATGACATATTATGAATCTGCCGAGTCTGACGGAAAGAACGATATATAATATGTCTGGGTCATATACTAAAATAAGCCTTCAAAACGCGTTTAAACATGATGAGCAAAATCGGTAAAAATGACCTCAGCACAGAGGCGGGAAAAGCCTCAGCAGCGAAAGGGTTAATTCTGTATTATTTTTGCTGTAAGTATTTGCAATGCTGTCAAACACCAACGCTTAGTGAATAACCCCTTTATAATCATCCTTTCATTAGGTAAATCATGTGGGTATCTTTATAAAGCATCAATGATCCAAAAATGGATTGCAAACATATAATTAAATGACCTGTAGTAATTCTTTGTTTAGCTCAATTACACAATTTCCCTATTTTTAACTAAATTTGGAGACTTATAAATGTTTGGTAAAGATTTGTTAAGAATATATAATAAGTACCCAGAATGCATAAGATTTCCCTGTGGGCAATGCTAATAAATCACCTTGAAGAAATTGAGGTCGTGTAAGCAGATAATGTCTGTTAACTTTTAATGACAATGATTGAGAAACCTTCTTGCAGAGAGATAGAAACGCGGAACGGTTGTATCTCCTCTCTGTGCATTCCCATCAAGCTGACATCTGTACTGCACACTTCTGACATGTCTGCCATTTCCTATGTGCCCTTTTAAATATCAGAGCATATCCCACGTGAAGTCCGAACATCTCCAGCGTCTCCTGTCACATTGCTATCTGTTATTGTAATTTTAAATTTCACAGTTTTTTAGAAGATAAAAGGAATGCTCATGACTGGAACTCTGCCCCTGAAGATTGTGTGTATGTGTGTATGTAGAAATAGCGGCACTCTCGGTCTCATAGTATGAAAGAATTTATTGTAGAAAAATAAACGTTTCAGTCCGCTGTCCGCGGACTTTCATCAGGTATCCTGATAAAAGTCCGCAGACAGCAGACTGAAACGTTGATTTTCTACAATAAATTCTTTCATACTACGAGACCGAGAGTGCCGCTATTTCTACTCTTTGTATTGGCTGAGTGGGCACCAGGCATGGAACCTTTATGATTTGGAGTTTAGGAGTGATCTATCGCTATATACATACATACAGTTATATATATAAACATACATACAATACTGTGCAAAAGTCTTAGGCCACTATTACATTTGTTGTTTTAGCAAGGGTATAATGACCATATATAATTAGTTTGAATTATTTCTCAACACCTTTTTTAGAAATCAACCAGAAAATACAGGAAATTTGTATGCAGTGTTAACCCTTTCCCGCCGTACGGCGTACTATGATGTTCCCGCAGCAGGTGGGCCTTGAAGCAGCAGGCGGCATAGTACGCCCCGCTGATTTCAATAGGCCCCCTTTGCCCTGGCCACCAGTTAATGTGCACCGCGCGCTATTGGCTGCCATGGAATGGCTTGAATTGAGCGTCTTTAGGCTAAAGTGACAAGTATTTAGTATGACTTCCCCTTACACTTGAGTAATAGCAGGAACCTGGCTTTTCCAAACCTATCTATATTTGTCCTATTAGATCATGTCAAAATGACTGCTCTGACACATGTCTATTTCACCAGGTTTGTGCAAGACATGCTTGAGCATTACATATACATGTTGTATGAGTTTAATTAATTGGAAACTGCTAATAAGGCCGACTGTTAATCATATCATTCCATTTAAAATGCCAAAGATCACAAAATATGACAGAAATAAAATCATACTTTAGTGTCAGCAAGGCCACTCTCAAAGGGAAATCAGCAAACACACTGGATACTCAAGATGTGGCATTCCAGCTGTTCTAATGAAATTCAAAGAATCAGGAAGGGTTAAGGATAAAAATAAGGACTGGAAAGCCAGGAAAACTTTCAAAATCTGATGAGACGTTTCACAGAGTTTCTTCTTCGAGAGAGAGACTGGACGAAGTCAAGCAAGGACCTGGCTCAGCATCTGGTAGCTTCACCGGGATGCCAAGATGACCCTTCTACTGTTTGAAGAAGCTTGATGACGAAGGGTCTTTGTGGAAGGTAGCAGCCAAGAAACCAGTTTTTCAGATGGGAAATAGGGTGAAAAGGCTGAGATATGCTAAAGATCACAATGATTGGAGTGAAGATCAGCTCCTCATTGAGGAACTAGGTTCTTCAGAAGAAGGTTTATGGCAATTCCACTGTCACCCTATGGCTACGGGTCAGGCACTGATAAGCTAATGTATCTACTTAAACATACCTCATAAATGGCTTTATTGCATATATGTTACAAATTGTTTCTGTATGTTAGTATCGAACCACACACACAGTAGGTCCTCTAAATAGAATAACTACGGAAAGTGTCTTGTATTACCTGTATACTGCTGCCACTTCCTCTCCTGCTGGTGTTCTGACTCTCTCCTGGCGTCTTGGCACTGTGACACAGGGCATCAAACCCTAAAATTCCTCCCAAACAGTCTCCAATTAGACATACCTGTAAATATACGAATCCAGGTCATGTTAAATTCAATCAGACGACACGCAAGAAATTCATCTGAGTTAATATAAAACTGGTTGATAACTTGTTAGATATTATAACTTTTGTTTCCTATGGAATGAGTGTGACCTAGCTAAGCTGTCATTTCATTCATAAAGTTCCTCAGCCCTTCACACCCAACAGAACCCTTGAAATCCCTTCTACATATCTTTTAAAAGCAGGATTGATGTTCTTTCGGGAGAACTGCAATCCTCATTTAGACCTCAAGATGTCCACAGAGTAGCTATAAAGACCAACTACACACTCACTGTAACAAAAAGTTAACAAGCTTTATTTACTAAGCAAATTTCGGTGCTTTTCACTTCGACATAGTTCGATGCACTTCTGCAATTCCATTTCGCCACAGTACAGTGAATTCACTATTCATCGGATGGTCAACATAGGGCACCAAAGATGGAGAACGTCACCGAAGAGCACGAAAGAGCACCAAAGTGGCCTTGGCGAAATCCCCCGAACTGCAAAAAAAATGCCAAAAAAAACAGAACTCTCCTAAAAGGTGTTTAAACCAATAAAAACTTATTAAAATGTGTCTAAATAATAAAAAAGGGTCCTATAAAAAAAAAAAAAGGTCTGTCACAAAATAAAAAAAGACCTTTTAAAAAAAATTGGGAAACAAAATTTTTGTCTAAAGCTACAAAAAAAAAACACAAAAAAGTATTCCAAAAAAATAAAAAAAGGCTTTTTGCTGAAAATGAAAATAATAAATATTTAAAAAAAGAAATAAAAATGATATTACATTTAGCGTCAAATTTTCAATGGCAAATTCCACGGTTTTGAAAAAAAAGGAAATCTACTAATCTCCTTAAACCAATAAAAATGTAATAAAAATGTGTCCAAATAATAAAAATGGTTATAAAAAATAATGAAAAGGTCTGTTACAAAATAAAGAAAAAAGGTCTTTTAAAAATAATTAAAAGAGCTTTTAAAAATATACAAAAAGTTCTTTTAAAAAATATAAAAAGAAAGAGAATAAATGGTCTTTAAAAAAAAATTTAAAAGATAATCCATTTATTACATTGAAACCTATGGGATTTGCCTGTTTAAACCTGTGAAACTGAATCACCGAAAATCATGTCATTTCGCTGTCACTTTGGTGAAGTTCGGCATTCTGTGAATAGACAGACTATTACTTCTCTATCGGACAATTCCGCTGCCGCCGTAGACCGCCGAACTGCGACAAACTGCACCGTATTTTGCTGTCAGTTTGCCTGTATATGGAGAATTGAAAGCTTTGTGAATAAATGAACTGCCCCGAAATTGCACTGTACATTGAAATTCACTATCCGATGCACTTGTGTGCAGTGGCAAGTTTCCTGCTTAGTGAATAACTTCTTTATTGAATGCATTGAATTTCAACACCCAGGGAGAGGCAAAATATGAGGGAGGTTCCTGTGGTCACTGACTACTATACTATACATAAGATTCGGTTTGTTAGAACAGAGAGCAATACCTATACAGTACAGAGATCAGTTGCAGTGGTGACTCTAGGAACAATATATAGGGGGGGCATAAGATACCACAGTCAAAACCGGGGGGGGGCACTAATAATTTTCGCCACTAAAATCATACCACTGAAAAAACCCAAATAAGTATATATAAATAAGAAGAGTAATGTGATGCAATGAAACCCTTTTGTTTTACTAACCTGGTACAGAAATTCAATATTTTATTTGCCGCATTCGGCGTTTTTTGCCGACGTTCGATAACTGCGTCTGCGACTACAATTTTCGCAAATTACAGTGACCATTCGCTAAATAGGGAATTCACCATATTTTTGGCAAAATTGATTCCACGAAATGTGACAAAAAGCAAAGGATCTAAAGACCAGGGAAATACAATAAAAATAATAGTGTGGCATGTAGCCCATCCATTAACCCCAAAAATGCCATTAATCAAGGGAAAACATTAAACGAATAGACAGTGGGGCATGAAGCCTATTAACTCTTAAAATGCCAGTTATCAAGTGATAATGTGAACTATATACACTGTGAGGCATGGTGCCTACCCATTAATCCCTAAAATGCCAGTAATCAAGTGAAAACATGAAACGTATACACTCTGAGACATGTAGCCTACCCATTAACTCTTAAAATGCCATTAATAAACAGAAAAAAATAAAATGTATACTGCAAGGAATGAAGCCTGCCCATTAACCCTTAATATACAACTAAAGCAAGGCAAAAAACGAAAGTAATACAAAAGGAGATATATAGTCTGACCATTAACCCTGTCACTGCTGAACCATTTCCAAACTGTGAAAATAAATTGTTACGTTTTTGTTTTATTATTTATTATTTTGTATTTACACTAAATATGGCCATGTTGGATATCATTGCAATAGGACAGACTCTGCTCTTTCCAATGACACCTGGCTTGACCACGTGCGATGCACAGAGCCAGAGATACGTTGGTTCGAAGATGTGGGGGCAGCTGGATGTTGAATCCTGGTGGTTGGGTACATGGGGGGCAAGGAATAACCTTGGGGGGCAATTGCCCACCCTGAACCCCTTCTAGAGATGCCTATGATTAGTTGTTATAGTAATTTTTTGTATGCGGACATTATGGCCAATTTATTAAATTATTTTTTATGGCCAATTTAGTAAATATTTATCTATAATTTTGTTGGTATTTTTGGAAGCATGGTGATTGTAAATCCCCATAAGCAGGATATCTGACTAAGTTTATTTATCTATATTCATCACATTTTCTGTATTTAACCAAGAAAGGTTAACTATCAGCAGACTATGACATTTCTGTGTATGTGGTAATAATGCAGATCGCATTTGAAACTGCGCAAATTGAGGGACACAATCTAATGTCTAGAACTTTATGTTTCAACAAAGGGCTCGATCTAATTCTATCAGACAATTTATTTTGGAAATAATATTGTCTGCTATCCGTATAGTTTTCGAGCTATCTGTTGATTCCACAAAAATAATTCATCGAGAAATTATATTCGAAAAACGATGGCTGGTCAAAAAAATAAAGGCAGACCAGAAAAACTACTGAATAATCTTATTTTCTCCAGCATTGTAAATATTTTTGCTTTTAAACATGGCTTTTAGAAAAACAAAGGGAAAACGACTGAAATCTTTTTAATACGACAGACGTTTCTGCCTGAAAATCCATTAACAACTTTTCAGTATTTGTAATTAATTTTTTTTATCGGAAATCAGTATACTCATAAATGTCGAGTTGAATCGCTAAAGCTGATATTTTTCATTGAAAACCATAGCCATGAGAGCTCATTTTCTATACTAATTTCTATCGGGACTTGACATGTCAAAAGAATGAATTTTGTATTTCTTGAACTGAAAAATTGCCAAAATGGGGCCAAAAATACCTATTTCAACCATCAGGCCGAATCAAATCTTGTGTAAAGGATGAAAGAATAATGAAAAATTTAAAATGTATTAAAAAAAATAGATTTTCTTTTTCACCTGTCTCAGAATAGCAATTTATCCTTCAAGTAAGTGTAAACTCTGTATCCCGTTTTAAATAAATAATAATGATCGTTACGCCTATGATCCTCTCCCATTAATTTTTAAGCCCACACTGTCCTTTAATTTGAGGAAAACAGGAGACCAAAAAGGATACGGAATATAATACTAAACATTAACGTTTTGTCACACGGGGGACTATAGCGCAGTCCTCTAGGGCGAATTATGACACACAAAGTCCTTTAAATGGTGAAATCTTGCACCCTTTATTGCAGCAAGAGCAGAAAATAAAACATAACACAAACAAAATCCTGGTTCACCTGAACACTCACTAACTCACTTGAAGGTCCCTCTGTCACTAGGATCCTACCCAAAAGTGACACCAACCTTTGGTATCTCATGCTGCAGACTCTCGCCGCTGCTGCTGCTGCTGCTGCTGCTGCTGCTGCTGCTGCTGCACCCACTGCAGACTCTCTCTCTGCTGCATCTCATTACTCTCCCCCCCCCCTCTCAAGGAGGTGTAATTTATCCCCTTAATTGCAGGGACACCTGTAGCAAAACAAAAAACACCTTCCCTCCTGGGGGTTAATGCCTAAACCTTAACACAAAATACAGGGGAATACGCAGTGCCATCCATGCAATACAGCACAGATTGTTAATTTAACCTAGAACATTGGCTTTTTGCTTCGATGTGTGTAGAAACTCCCTGTGCTAGATGTTGTAATGTTTTCTGGCATAATCTTGCCATTTATTGACTGCTCTCAGCAAGCACACCATGCAACTTATTAAAGTGGCTGAAAGCCAGTGCCTACTCAGAAATTCATATATCCTCCAAAATAAATCACGTTACTGTTATTAAACAAACAGATTATAGAGTGGGAGCAGATTACGGAGTGGGAGACGTGGGTGTATGTTTGCATAATTGTAAAGCTTTCAAAGGGCTGATGCTCTTTCGTATTAGATGTGATCTAACTGCCCATTTTTCTTTGCTACTTAATCCAATTTAGCTCCATATTTGCCTCTCCGACACGAAGACTAAATATTATGAAGATAGGCTTTTTCTCCTGTCTGAATAAATTCTCACGGATGGAAGTCCAGTGCTGTATAATAGCAAAAAAGTGTAACTCCTTTCCTCCACAAATACGAGAAAAGGCAAGTTTGCGTTTCATTGCTGTGATGGAAGTCTTCTTATCACAATGCCGTAGACCTAAGGAAATTCTTATGGCCAGTATTGAGTAGAATATTTTTTATTCACTATATGATCCCCAAAACTTTCTTTTCTAACCTCTTGTTACATAACTACTGAAGCAATAAAAATCCGCCCTGGATGACTTTTTTATGGGTGAAGTGGTCAGACCCGAGAGTCGATGGCGGGGCAGACCCCTTCCCCCTACTGGAGTAGAGGACGCTGTTGTCTCGGGCCTTGATGCCTGCTTGCGGGTCTTGGCGGATGAAGATGCTGACAGCCTACTCACCAAAAGTGCATGTTGCCGAGTAATGGCCGCATTGGGCAGCTGCCGGGAGGCGACGACACAGGAGGCGGTTGTGCTTGGGGATGCCTCGATCCTGTGCTCTGCTGAACCCTGCTTGTGAGTGGCTGTCGACTTGGAGGGTTACGTCGGGAACGGTGACCCAGCTGGGTGCTGAATCCGGCGTCCTGATCCCCAGAGAGGTCCCTGACTCCATGTGATGGAGGTGGGTTGGTGTCTTGCGGCAACCAGATGGCACCAGTTCTACCAGCAGACTCATGCCAGATACCTACGGGGATGACCCCCCCACTGCTAGCAGAGCAGTGAAGATCATGTAGAAGCATTTCTCGACGCCACAAGTGACCCAGCCAAAGTATTTGGCAGAGGAGGACATCGAGCGGCACAGGTCATGATGTGGCTTGGAGGTCGGCTCGTTGGAATTAGGCTTTCTGCAGTTAGATGTTGCGGCCTCCCATGCGGTGTGCTGCCTGTTCCACATTCGTGGTCGCATCTTGACATGGGCTGAAGAGACTGTTATACACTTGTGTATTTTTCTGTTGACCTTTTTTTTCCTCTTCAGCTGACTTTTTCTTTTATGTGGTCGAGATTATGTCCCATGTTTTTTTTTGCCCCCTGCTGTGCCATGTTGATGATGACACAACACTGTGTGCCCTGCTTAGCCCCCAGGTTCCCTGGCCTGGTGCTATTCGTCTCCCATGGCCTCCCACGGTCCGTTGGACTCACGTTCCTTTGGACTCATGGGAGTGCACAAGGGACGGCACAATTTTGGCCTTTTCCATCTCCACTTTCCCCTCCCCCCTTTTTTCTTTCTTCGATGTGTCATACCCTAAGGACATTTCTGTTCTCCCTCATTTTTCGTTTTTTATCCCCTCCCCATTCATTATACTGGATGTCTTATACTACTTGTGGTGGCCCTGCGAGGCCCCTTTTTTTCTTGTCTTTTGCTGACTTCTTTATTATAAAAAAAATGTTAATACAAAAAACTAATACACCGCCCACTGTAGTGTAGCCTCTTAGAGATAATAATTGTGTGAGCGTTAACGTTAGGTTAAGTGGCCCTAGCGCGGGCCACCTATATTACATTCCAAACGCTAACGGGTTAAAAACCCATTAGTGCATCAGAGATTGCACTTTTCAGCAGGAGCTTATTTTACTTTGCGCTCCCTATGCGTTACATGGGAAGTGCTAAGAATTGATTAGCGATAGGATTACAAACTACTCATTGCTACGGTTAACTCAAAAGTTAACCACAGGTGGGAGCTGGTGCTAAGTGATTCCGGTTCTGTGGAATCAGTTATCACCAGCTACAAATCCCCCCAAAAAATCATATACTCACCTCTAATCCCACAGTGAGAATGGCGGCTCGATCTACTTCTTCTGGCCGCCAGGAGAAGAGTGAGAGGTGAGAGCCTGCAGGTCATGTGACCCGGCAGTCAAAGCCTCAATGGAGTCCTATGAACTTTAACGACTTTGACTTTAACGCATGCCCGAAAAGAAATCACTTAGCGCATCGGTTTTTGCACTAGCTTCCGTGTGCTTATTGTACTTTGCGCATCCCATACTTAAAATGTTTTGATAAGTAAGGTATTACAAACTGCTGGAGCTAATTACCGTTGGGATGCGTAAGGCAAATTTTCAGCTACTCCTATGATCTGGTGCTAAATGATTCCGCATTTGCAAAATCATTTAGCACCCCCTAAACCCCCCCTATAAATACGATACTCACCTCTCATCCTGCGGCGAGAAACAGTGGCCTGATCCTCACTTCTTGTCGCCAGGAGCAGAGTGAGACTGGGAACAAATAGTTCCCAGTCTCCCTCCACAATCACTTTGCAGTGCTGGTGCTGAGCGATCTCGCAAAGAGCGAGATCGTGCAGGGTTCGCGGCTTGGAAGTGCAATCCTCCATGGAATCCTATGGACTCCAGGGGGTGATACTTGCAGTGGCACGGAAGCGCTACCCCAAGTATCCCAGTGCTGAGCGCTGCGTTCCTGGGCGAGGTGCTCACGGTAAAATGGAGATACTATGGGGAAACCTGCAGGTGCTGATTTTCCCCATTAGCGACCCATTTTAGCACGCACTAGGGAATAGTGCCCAGTGTATAATAGTAAGAGTAAAGAGTGGAAAGGAGACTTTGAGATTTCTTAAATAAGACAAAAATGACATATGATGAACCACTACCGATAAGGAAAAGGACCAGGCACTCAAACATGAATGTAACAAGGAGCTCTTTATTCCGGCATCATCGAAGACAAAGTTTTGGCTCCTTCAGGTTATATCAAAACTTGATAGAGGCTTCTTGATGGAGCTGACATGTCTGTGATGATGCTGGAACAAAGAACTCCTTATTATTGAATCCATGCTTGAGTACCTGGTCCTTTTCCTTATCGATGAAGTTGTTGGGAGTTTGGCTGCCCTGACCTGTGTGGCGCCTTGCTGGATGAAGCATCAGTAAAGAGAATGATCACTTATACACTTATACTCTACAATATATGATGAACCACTGTCTCCATTTCCATATGGCAGTGAATCAGGGTTTTTTATCAGGGTTTTTCAGAGAAAGGTGAAACTCTGGAGAACTTTTGTAGAAGTGAAAATTCTAGGTCAAAATAGCTGATTTGGAAAGTGAGATAAATGGGAGAATTTTTCTGGTTTGGCTATTTTGACCTAGAATTTTCACTTCTCCAAAAGTTCTGCAGAGTTTCACCTTTCTCTGAATAACCCTGTATGATAAATTACATCAAAACAGAATAAGAAAGGGGGCTACATAAAAGCCCTCTATCCAAATTTAAAGAACCATTGGCTTTTTTTTTTTGTTTTTTTAAACTAAAGTTCAAAACAAAAAGCAATTTTTATTTGCCCTTTCTCTTTCTGTTTTTGATACAAATTTTGTTAATAAGCCCAACAGAGGAAGCATCCCTGCCATGCTGGTAATATTCGTTTAACAATGGTTTCACATATAGTTAATATTAGCTACATGCAAAGATATGAATGTTCATTCTTCTGCGTTTTATTCTTCTCAAAAGGCAGAGCCTGTAAGTGCAGTAATATTAATAGAACATTCGTCTGCTTCCATTTGGCTTTTATGGTATCTGGTAATGAAGTCAGATGACAAAGTATGCTACACAATCGAATCATCTCTTTAATGAAATTACTTTCTTTGAGGAAAAATGATTATTAAAGCAAATTTACTCCTTTTGTTACTACATAATTTAGCAAACAAAACACTACAGGCACTATGTTTGATTGGAATCCATTCGTCCTTCACCGCGATCAGTGAATTTAGTTGTTTTTTTCCTAGAGAAGTGTAGAATCGTAATTCACCAACACGTATTGATGATATGTATTTATACAAATTTTCACAACGATTATTTTTCAAGCAGAGACAGATCCAGTTTTTAAGGTAAACACTAGGCCAGTGGTAAAGGCACCGTAGGGCAACCCCCCATTTCTTACGCCAGTGGTAAAGGCGCCATAGGGCAACCCCCATTTCTTACGCCAGTGTTAAAGGCGCCGTAGGGCAACCCCCATTTCTTATGCCAGTGGTAAAGGCACCGTAGGGCAACCCCCCATTTCTTACGCCAGTGGTAAAGGCACCGTAGGGCAACCCCCCATTTCTTACGCCAGTGGTAAAGGCGCCGTAGGGCAACCCCCATTTCTTACGCCAGTGGTAATGGCGCCGTAGGGCAATACCCCATTTCTTACGCCAGTGGTAAAGGCCCCGTAGGGCAACCCCCCATTTCTTAAACATTAGGCAATTGTACAATTTTTATGGGGTTTTTGGATACATAGACAGAAAGCAAAATGAGACATTAAGCAAAAGGGGTTATTCAGAAAGCACAGATTTCAGTTTCGGCATCGAACATAGAACATTTCTGCATCTAACATGGAGCCGTCGAAGACCACTGAACTGACCGCCGATCGCCGTTGAACTGCAGGAAAAAAAAAGGGAATTCTGCTTTTCTTCTAAAAGGTGTTTAAAATCAATAAAAATGCACATGAGCATGTGTGTAAATAATAAAAGAGGTCCTATAAAAAGGTCCGTTACAGAATTTGAAAAAAAAAAAGCCTTTTAAAAAAAATTGGGAATCAAAACTTTTGCCTAAAAAAAATACAAAAATATGTTCCAAAAAATAAATAAATGACAGTTTGCTGAAAATGAAAGAATAAATGGTTGGAAAAAAAATGTAAACAATATTTCTTTTTACATTGAATCCTATGAATCCTAACCTGTCGAATTGAATCACTGAAAACCAGGGTATTTCACTGACACTTCAGTGCAGTTCAGCATTTTTTGAATTGATTAACCATTACTTCTCTTTGGGGCGATCAGTGGCTAACTGCACCGTATTTCGCTGTCAATTCGCCAGTGTTTGACGAATTGACAGTTTAATGAATAGACGAACTGCCTCAAAATTGCGCCGTACAGTGAAATTCACCGTTTGGTGCAATTTGGTGGTAAGTTCGGGGCTTATTGAATAACTCCTAAAGTGTGTCTTTTTTTTAGATACTCTTATTCAACTTTTTTTGGTTGTAATGAAAAAAAAATGTGTTTCTTCTGTTTTATGTTCTAATTTTAACTTTTGACATTTTTCGAAATCTTTGAGACTGCCTTGAACTGATTCTGTCACATTAATAAGGTCTGGTAGCAAAGAAAACCTGTATATCACAGACAGACTTTCGAGACTCAAATGACTTGCTTTACTCTCTGCTGTATTTTAATGTACATTCAGATTCTCATGATCTATCTTCAGTTAAATTGTTGATTGTTCTATGATAAAAGGTAGGACAATAGAAACACACACACACTAGAAAACCCCACGATGGACTCAGCATTTTATGTTAAATGTCAGCAACAAATTAGGCAAAATTCCCACTTGCAAGGTATTATCACTAAAATGATTTTCTCAGCTCTTAGACGTGATTCACCAAATACAGTAAATGTGATAAAGATGAATAATAATTATGTTCAGCGATCCTGCTTATGGGGATTTGTAGTGATCATAATGAGATTAGTAGCAATGCAGCTTCCAAAACAAATACCCATAGAATATAAAAATAATATCTGTATGTGGCATAATGCCTGTGTATGGAAATTACAGTAACACCTTGTATCTGTACTGTACAGGGAGTTTCAGTCATTATAACCTCCTGAATCTTATCCCTGTACAGCAGTGAGTGACCCCAGAGCTCTCTGTGCTGTAATGTAAGGTTTGTTGAGCTTTTTGTTACAGTGAGGATGAGGGCTGCTCTTTGTGGTTTATTTACAGCAGTGCTTCCCACCCGTGTACTCAGGACCCGATAACATACCATGTTTTCCCAGATATCTGAAGCACAGCATACATGATATGATTTGCTGCTCACTGATTGCAGGATTCAGTCTGCATTTCCCCAAGGGAATGCCTAAATCCTGTCCTGTTAGGGGGTTGTGAGGATGAGGGTAGGGAAACACTGCTATACAGTAATATAGGGTAACAGGAGTGAGATCTGAGTGGGAATTTAATTTCTCATGGGGCACATTAATTGATTAAAAAGCTATGCAAAAGGGTGTTTGCGTGCCTATTTTTATTTCTTATTGTATTACGATGCAAAATCAAATATACGTGTTTTTGGTAGTGAAAGGGTTAATTGTAGATATCGATGCGCAACAATCAATTCATGTGAACGCTATTTTGATCAGACATTGTAGGGTTAATTTACATAATCCTGCTTGGCAAGGCTTGTTGAATGTTTATACAAATTGTATAAATAGTATAATTGCTGGGATTCAATCAATGTAATTGTTGATAATTAAAAGGAATTGTACTTTTTAAGCCAAACCAGTGTAATTGTGTACCATTTTCACACTGATCTTCAGTGCTCCTCAAAGCTCCTCAATTCATCAGCTTCTGCAGTTTCTGTTACTTTTCAACCAAGGAGATACACTGATCACCCACAACATTAACAACTGGCTAATATCGTGTAGATCCCCCTTGTGATGTCACAACTGCTCTGATGTGTCAAGGCACAGTCTCCACAAGGCCCCTTAATGTGTCTTGTGGTATCTGGCACCAAGACATTAGCAGCAGATCTTTTAAATCCTGCAAGTTGTGAGGTGGGGCCTCCATGGATCAGATTTGTTGCTCCAGCACAACCAACAGATTTTCAATCATATTGAGATTTGGGGAATTTGGAGGCAAAAACAACACCTTTGTCACTTTCTTGAAAACATTCCTGACCAATTTTTGAAGTGTGGCGGGTGCGTTATCTATCTGAGAGAGGGCACTGCCACTAGGGAACACTATTGCCATGAAGGGGCATAAATGGTCTGCAGCAAACTCTAGGTAGGTTGTATGTGTCAAGTGAGTTTTGAAAGCTTTTTATCATGGCCAGCATTGGGCACTATTCCGTAGTGAACACTAACGGTAATGTTCAGAGGAGTAAGTGTTAACATTAGGATAAGTGACTTTAGCGCATGACCCCATATTACATTCCTAATGCTAAACCTGTAAGAAATCACTTAGCACTTCAGTGATTGCGATAGCTTGCACGTGTTTACTGTACTTTGCAAATCCTATACTTAACATGGGGAGCGCAATCATTAATTACAAAGTGCTAGCGCTAATTACCGCAGTGATGTGCAAGCCAAACTTTTAGCAACACCTAAAAGCTGGTGCTAACTGATTCTGCTTTTGCAAAATCATTTAGCACAACCTAAACCCCCCCTCCAATAAATCCAATACTAACCTCTCATCCCGTGACGAGAACGGTGGTCTTATCCACTGCTTCTTGTTGCCGTGAGCAGAGTGAGATTGGGGATAAATATTTCCCAGTCTCCCTCTGTGATCACTCCACAATGCTGTGTACTCTCATGGAAGCGAAATTGCATAGGGCTCGCGCCCAGAAGAGCAACCCTCCATGGAGTCCCATGGACTCCAGGGGGTAATACTCATGGTGGCACAGAAGTGCTTTCACAAGTATCACTGTGTTGATAAAGCGACTGCCCTGGAATATCACGCTAAATTGCAGGTACAGGTTTTCCCATTAGCGTCCACATTTTAGCGTTACCTAGGGAATAGGGCCCATTATGTTTTTCACCAATTTGAACTACAGTGACTCTTCTATGAGATCGGACCAGAATGGATAGCCATCGTGAGCCTTGGGCACCCATGACCCTAATGCCAGTTCACAGGTTGTCCCTCCTCGCTCCACTTTTATTAGGTACTAACAACTGCATACCAGGAACACTGCACAATACTTGCCATTTTGGAGATGCTCTGACCCAGTCGTCTAGCCATTACTATTTGGCTTTCTTTGAAGTCACTCTCTATGTTTTGCACATTTTTAATGCTTTCAAGAAATTAAAGAACTATTCACTACTGTCTAATATATCCCACCCATTGACAGGTGCCATTAAACAATATAATAAATGTTATTCATGATACCTTTCCATTGCTTGAATGTTGTGGCTAATCAGTGTATGCAGTTAGGCTGGGTTCACACCTGCGCGTTTTTTACTCGCTCAATCTGCGCGTTTTTTATGCGCGTATCGCGCAAACGTAAAGAACGCGCATTGCAGCGCGTACACAGCCATAGACTGCAGAGCGAACACGCTGCAAATACGCCCCAAAGAAGCTCCCGTACTTCTTTGGGCGTAGGACGTTTTACAGCGCGTTCCTGCGCGCTGTAAAACGCCCAGGTGTGAACAGGTCCCATAGGAAATCATGGGATTTCCGTGTCTCAGCGTTTTACAGCGCGCAGGAACGCGCTGTAAAACGCTGAGGTGTGAACCCAGCCTTAGAGATGCTTAGACTTTAAAACTGGGTATCTTTTAAGGCATTTATGTGTATAATTCCAAATTCCATGAAGAGTCTTTTAGTGGATATATTGGAATATTCTTATCCAGTGTCTTGAAACATGTATTCATAGGTAGAATGAAAAAAAAATACATATATTTACATCATACCATAAAACTTAGTTTTGAGGTTTTTAACAGCTACTTCTGTGTTTACGTGCATATATTCCTGTCTATGATCATTCTGGATAATTTCTGTTGAAAAATACCTGTCCGTTAAAACCGGTCCCATCTGGAGACTTCAGAAATTCATTGTAAACTTGGTTTGCTCTGTTGATCACCATAGCAACTGCCTCTTGGTACAGAGGGGAGGAAATAGCCAGCAAAGGCAAGGCAGCTAAGGGGATGTGATCTTCACTTATGCTGAGGCAGTTTTCGTCATAGCTATAAGGGTTAAGACTGAAAGAAAAAAATAATAATTTGGTGAAGTAGCGAGAAAACACATTCATACTTATAAGTAAATGCAACTTGCCTGATATATACGGTTTTCCTTGTGTATTAAGTCTTAAGGCTTGTGTAATTTACGCTGCTCATCAATAAAGAACGAAGAACTGTAAATGTGAAGTGATATAACCTTATACATGGAATAATAAATATTTCATGGGTAGACCTAAAGCTTTCATTACAGGCACTTTGATAAGGCATGTTAAGCCTCTAACTAACCACAGTGAACCTTTGAGAAAGTACAAATAATTGACGCAACATGGTGAACATTTCACAGAGAGATCTAAACCTCTTAGAAAAGCACGCTACATTGATAATGTGGAGTGCACAAGTGAAGAGTGGACATACTGTAAGTTTTCATGAAGGACAGTTTAGTTGACAATGCATGTTATGTCTTGCTAGAAAACTTGTAAACCCCTAAGAAGTTGCTGGAAATATCTTGTTTACAGTGCTCGTTTTTTTATACGGAGTGTTATACCATAGGCCAAGTGTCAGACCTCTCTCACACACTCCTGGTGCTGGCAGAACCCGACGCTTCTCTCCCCAGCTCCGGAGCCAGTGTGCTTGCCCTGGCTATCCTCTCGCCGTATGCACCCGACCCGCCAGCTGCAAGCACCTTTTGTGCCACCAGCGGGCCATCGTGCGACGGCACTTCTTGGCATCCTGTGATGATGCCGATCAATCAGGCACAAGGGCGCAATATTTAAACTCCCTAATCCCTCTTTTCATTGCCCTTTCGTGGTTTCCGTTTGTTTCTGACCCTTAACCACTTGGCTGCTATGGACGCGCTCACCGAGTCCAGCCAAGTGGTTCTCCTGTGCTATGGATGCGCTGAGCGCGTCCATGCACAGGAGGCAGCAATCGGCTGGGATTCCGGCCGATTGCTGCGCCCCCCGGTGCGGGCTGACATCTTGGTCCTTCAGACCTCTCTCCCTCCCGATCGCCGGGGGGCACAAAGTTAAGGCAGGCACCGTTTGGAAGGGCACAGCCTGCCCTTCCAAACGGTGGCTGACATTAACCCCTGGGGAGCCGGAACACGATTCAGCGCTGAAAAGCGCCTAATGGTGATCCTCTCCCGGAGCTGGCTGACATCTTGGATGTCGGCCAAGCCTCCGGGAACTCCCCCTGAGGACTGGCGTCATTGTGCATAGCACGATGACGCCAGTCCTGAGGCCTGTTCAATACCTCAGCCGCTGCAAGTGCTAAGTTAGCAACTTGCCATTGAACGCCGTTCAACCGCTCAGCGCTCAGCAGTGCTAACCTAGCACTTGCAGCGACCCGAGGAGATGCTGAGTGTGACGTTTTAAAGATGGCCGCCGCCATGAAGCAAGTAACAATGCCGTACAGCAAGATGGCCGCCGCCTCGAAGCAAGTAATAATTCCGTACAGCAATGTTAATTTTGAGGTTTTTGTTCACCAAAGCACAAAATATTTATTTATTATTTCCCCCTGCACATAGACATATATTACAGTTCAATTTATATATTGTTTCAGAAGTAAACATAACGTTTATTCATTAAAAACTATCATTTGTGGTGTGTGCATACAAAACAGAATTGTGCTGACTGCTTCTCTTTGTTTTTCGGATCACTCGGACAAAATATAATAATCTGAATTTTTCATTAAGAAATCGTCGGCCATTTTGGATTCAAAATTCGCATCCAAAGGGTTCAACGACACTGCTGCAGCAAACTGAATTGCTGCGCTGCAGCAATTCAGCAGCTGCTGAGGTATTGAACAGGCCTCTGGAGTTAACCCCTAGCTGCTACCAATGGTGGAGATAGGGGGTCCCAATGAAACCCCTATCTCCCGATCCGTGGCAGCTAGGGGTTAATGTTTGATATCGTTGGATCGGCCAGAGCATGGCCTTTCCAACGATACCAAATTTGACCATGTAAAAAGTTTTATCTGTTAAAAAATTATAAAAAAAATAAACAAGTTTTTTGTTTTTTTTTGTTTTGTTAATGCAGCAATATTGTTCGCATTTCAATTATAATGTGAACAATGATGCTGCACTAACGATTTTTGTATGCGGTGCGTTTGTTAAAAATAGCAAATTTTCCCCAAAAAAAAATTTAACGAGTCCCCATTTCTAATTTTTTAACAAGCGCACTCGATAGAAAATATAACCACAAATGCTCGCATGTTAAAATGTGGAAAAAAAACCCACTTTACACGTTGTAAATTATTTAAAATTCAAATTTTATTGAATTTTTTGTTATAATATACAGACAGGACATGACGTATACATATAATAATGACATATTATGAATCTGCCGAGTCTGCTGGAAAGAACGATATAGAATATGTCTGTGTCATATATTAAAATAAGTCTTCAAAACGCTGTTAAACATGATGAGTGAAACCGGTAAAAATGACCTCAGCACAGAGGTGTGAAATGCCTCAGCAGCGAAAGGGTTAAGAGCTATATCTGTTCTACTGTCTTATTTTGTACTGACCCGGATTTGTCTATCAACTTGTGTATCTCTTTACCCCATTGACTCGGCTTGTTTATCGGATGGTTTAATACTCAACTATAGTGTACCTTTTCCCCTTGCCAGGCTTGCCGCTTGGTTCTGTACCATCGCTCCTATTGCCATTTTCCTATAATTTGCTTACCGTTGACTGCCAACTGCCTAAAGACTGCTAATTCAATTCCTTATCTGCTACCCTTGCCTTATAGGTCAACTACTTATCAACCATTGCTAATTCCAGCCACTTTAACGACTGGTACCGGACCTGGGTGAAGGGCTTCCTAGTCCTGTGTATAGGCCTTACCCAGAACGTATACCAGAAATCCCAACAGCCAGCATCATATCAAGGAAGCATAATTTAGGAGTTCTTCTAGGCCAGTATATAGCATTCCAAACATTTCATAGGTTACCGCTGACCCTTATGAAACATATGGTTTCTAACAAATCCTCTAGTTTTGGAGAAACGCACTTGCATCATGAAGGAGTTCAGTCTTTGATGAAGAGCTTTAATTGAATTTGAGCGTGATATTTTTACATGGCCTTCTAAGCCGTTGACATGGTATTTTCAGTTTCATGTGGATAACTGAGAGAATACATGACAATAAATCCCCAAAGAACTTTAGGTAGCAGCAACAGGAATGATAAGTATTGATAGTTTCTGCTTCATAAACAAGACCCGATTGCAAGATTTGTTAGTTGCTGGGTTTACTGATACAATAACATGGTCATCAAGATACTGAATTTGGAGGGTATTTTATGTGAGGGTGGTCCATTCTTAGCCTTGATGTTGTCTGATTTAGCAGGAGGATACAGCAAGAGTGATAACTTTTCCATTCTTTAATCCCTGTCTGGGGCATCATGATGTTATCAAATGTTCTTACCAGTCTCAATTATTTAGGCAGAATTATCCCTTAAGACCTCTCTCATGTCTATCTCAGTGTTTATTTTAGAGTCATGTAGAGAGTAGGGTCCCTTATATGCTCTTGTACAGGAGAGACCTTTTTAAGATGACCACATTGCCCTAACTGCTTTATCTTCTGCAAATGTGATTTTATTAACCTTCAATATAAACCACCTTGAATGATATAAATAAGGCTATCAAAAAAATATAAAATCAATGGAGTTTATTAACTAAACAGGTCAGTTGACACTGGCAAGTGACTTACATACTGATTACACAGCCACTTTGAATGATATCTCAGAACTCAGTTTGGTTTGAAACATATCCTGGATTACAGTTTCAATTTTTCAAGCGATTTTGAAAAACATCAAAACTTGGAAGTTTTGTTTGGACTTCCATATGTATATCTTCAAGTAGGGCTTCGGCGATTTCATTGATTTAGCAAAATCTAACTGAAGTCAAGGGCGACTTCTGTTTTACTTTTCCAAGAAATCAAAGACTCTGGACTTGGTAATTGATGGACGTTCCGTCTGAGCATAGTCGACAGGTTCGGCAGGTGCTTGCGGTTCCTGTTGGCTCGGCTTTGCTGATGCTTGGATGGACATTCCGCTTAACATCCATTTGTTTATTAACAAATTCAGAGTCCTTGATTTTCGGAAAAGTAAAATCGAGGTTGATCTCAACTAAGTGTGCTAAATCGAGGAGATCGCCCAGCCCGATCTACAAGTAACCCAGACTGCTTAACTGTCCCTTAAAGTTGTGGTTTGTAGAACATGAGTTCTTGAAAATGTACAGAAATGTAAATCACAATTATAAATACATAGACGACTTGCAGTTACAATGCAATCAAAGTCTCATGCCACATTGCTGAAGACACCCCACTATCATTTGGACAGAGACAGATTGGAATAGACAATTGCTAAACCCTTTCATCACATTGCAGTAAATTGCTACAAGCAAACTGTTGGCATGGCTAATCAATATGGTGTATATATATAAAAAAATAATCCTTGCTAGAAAAATATATAACACAATATAATCTAAATCTAAAGAAATGATAAACACATTAATATCTATAGTTTAGTAAATTGATAGACTTATTGCATGTCTTTCTTCTGAAACATGTTATTCCTAATCAATACACCCAATCAATGCCTCAAACCTAACAAAGAATGTTCTCCAGCACATACTATTTAATTGTTTTACAAACAAAAAAGGTACAGACAGCAGCGAACAGCAACTAAAATTAAAGCTAATGAGCAATTATTATTAAGTGACTAACATTATTTACCAGGCTGCTGGCTCTTTATATTGTTGCCGGGCTGATCTAAAATATTCTGGGCATGATTTAATAGCAGGAACTTAAAGATTCATGATTAGTGTCCTGTGGAGCCTGAATTAGATGGCATGGAATAAATGGGCCTTGTTATTATTTTGTCATTGAGGTAAATTAAATTCTTCAATGCCTTGTCATGAAAGAACTGAGCATCCCCATGAAACTGATTGAAGGGGCAAAACAAATTTAGATATTCACACTCTGGTAGACATCAGAGTAAATACACAATACAAATGCAACAAATGCAACAACAACTACAACAATGATATCCATTTCGTTCGTCACGTATTTATTATTGTGAGGGTGGCAGAGCCGAGTGGAAGACCCCACCATAGAGCACCAAGAACCATCTGAGCCAAGAGCGGGACAAGTCCTGTAACCTCCTAATTCTAGCAATGACAGAGCAGGGAAGAACCTACCAGACCCGAATACCAGTCCGTACAAATGGCTGGGCTTATAACGTATCTGGTGTGAGCCACCACCCCTGCTATGTATAAAGCTATATAAATATATGCATATATATTATATTCACAGAATGACAGACAGAGGAGATCCAGTCCTTGAGGTGGCTGGGAGTCAGAAGGAAATGTAGTATAGGCAGCCAGAGTTGGTATTCAGAGAGATTATCAGAGCGAGGTCAATAAACAAGCCAGGGTCGGTAGACAGAGATTATAGAATGATGTCAATAAACAGGCTGGTACACGAAGACACAATCAGAAAACGTGAAGTGCACTATCGAGCATAGTAACCACAACGGGGCCCCGAGCTGAAGGAGGACTGGGTTTATAAAGCTCCAGGTTCCTCCCATCCTCCTTGATGTGCGCCAGAATGTACAAGTGTGATAATGTCAAACCGACACGGTCACACCGGCTTCAGGCCACTTGCCCCAACTCAAAGGGATGCCGGGCAAAAGCTTTCTGCATCCCCACCACTGGTGGACACAAGGGACATGGTGCTTGCGTTGCACCCTGCGTCCTGAGCGGCACAAACACCCGCAGAGACCGCACTGACAAAGCCTGAACAATGTTGTCCAGAGCCTTGCAAGGGGCGGCTCCTGAATGTCAGTAACCCTCACAATTACCTTCACAATTGTCATGCCCCACCCATGGGAGTCTGCTGATATGCCTGTATTGCACTGCCTGGCTCCAACAGCCCTTGTCCTGGAACGCTTTTATATTGGGTTCCCATCCGGGTTTTACCTCAGCTCAGTGCCTTATCCAGGCTCCTGGAGATCCAGCCTGGGTTTTCCTGTCCAGCCTTGGAGTTCCAGCTGAGGCCCATCTGCTATCAAGCCTCCTTAAATAGCAGAGAGACCCAGCATGCAGTGGTTCTGCATTGTAGTTCCCTGACAGAGGTCACTTGGCTGTGTGCTTTCCTGCTAACCAGATTACCTGTTGCTGTACCGTGTATCCAGTGTTTCCAGTGTATCCAGCATCCATCAACTCTGTTCAGTCTTTTCCCTGATTCCTGCCATTGCTCTGCCCTGCTGTTCCTGAATATATCACCATACACCCTCCTGTGAATTCCTGTTTGTTTTCCTGTGGATTGAAATTCCGTGTACCGACCTCTGGCTCTCCATTCAACCCTCTGGACTTTCCTTTATTTGACATACCATGTACTGAACCCCTGCTATGGACTAACTTCTCCACTCAGCCAGCCGCAAGCCACAACTTCTTGCATATGGACATTAACCACGTCATTGCCTGATGACAAGTCCCTTTTGTTTTCCTTATTACTGTTTCTCACTGTGTTGCCTTTGTGTTCTGTCTTCCCTGTATCCTGTATAATTTATAGTACTCTGTCTTTTTATTCCCTATGTCCTTGGTTTCCTTGTTTTCTTTTATTCTCCATAGCTCAGTATTTCTCTATATCGCCTTGCCTCAGTTAGTTCCTTCCTGCTCCGTCTCAGTTAGTTCCTTCCTGCTCCGTCTCAGTTAGTTCCTTCCTGCTCTGCTTCAGTTAGTTCCTTCCTGCTCTGCCTCAGTTAGTTCCTTCCTGCTCTGTCAATTTCTTCCTATCTTGCCATTGTGTTTTCATTAAACCTATATTATTTGCTTTATATCCTGTCTGGCCTCTCTTCTGTGTCGCCGCCTGCTGGGCTCACCTCTGAACCGCGCACTCCGCCTGACAACAATTACAGTTGTGTTCAAAATTATTCAACCCCCAATGCTGTAAAGGGTTTTAGGGAATTTAGTGTACATTTTTAATTGTATTCAGAATGAAATCCTACAAGGACTTTTTAAAGAAGCATATGCAGCTAAAATGACATCAATTGGTTTTGTAATACAGTAGTAAATGTTTCTTTTGTGAATTCTTCATGACACAATTATTCAACCCCTTAAAGACTACCACTCTGAAGAACAGAGGTTCATTCAAGTGTTTTCAATCAGGTATTGAAAACACCTGTGGATGTCACGGAGCAGCAATAAAGCATAATAAGCACCAATTAGGCAGCTTTAAAATGACTGTGATACTCAGCTCCTTCTAGACATTTACTGGTGTGGTTACAAACATGGTGAAGTCAAGAGAATGGTCCAGGAAGACAAGAGAAGAGGTGATTACTCTTCACAGGAAGGGCAATGGCTAGAAGAAGATTGCAAAGATGTTAAACATACCAAGAGAGACCATAGGAAGCATCATTCGCAAATTCAAGGCAAAGGGCACTGTTGAAACGCTACCTGGTCATGGCAGAAAGAAGATGCTGACTTCGACTGCTGTGCGCTACCTGAAGCATAGAGTGGAGAAAAGTCCCTGTGTGACTGCTGAGGAACTGAGAAAAGATTTGTCAGATGTGGGTACTGAAGTTTCAACTCAGACAATACGGCACACACTGCGTAATGAAGGCCTCCATGCCAGAACTCCCAGGCGCACCCCCTTGCTGTCTCCAAAGAATAAGAAGAGTCGACTGCAGTATGCCAAAAGTCATGTGGACAAACCACAGAAGTTTTGGGATAGTGTTCTGTGGACTGATGAAACAAAATTAGAACTGTTTGGGCCCATGGATCAACGTTATGTTTGGAGGAGGAAGAACAAGGCCTATGAAGAAAAGAACACCTTGCCTACTGTGAAGCATGGCGGGGGGTCAATCATGCTTTCGGGCTGTTTTGCTTCTGCAGGTACAGGGAAGCTGCAGCATATGCAAGGTACCATGAATTCTCTTCAGTACCAGGAGATATTGGATGACAATGTGATGCAGTCCGTCACAAACCTGAGGCTTGGGAGACGTTGGACCTTTCAACAGGACAATGATCCCAAGCATACCTCCAAGTCCACTAGAGCATGGTTGCAGATTAAAGGCTGGAACATTTTGGAGTGGCCATCGCAGTCACCAGACTTAAATCCGATTGAGAACCTCTGGTGGGACTTAAAGAAAGCAGTTGCAGTGCGCAAACCTAAGAATGTGACTGAACTGGAGGCTTTTGCCCATGACGAATGGGCGAAGATACCCGTAGATCGCTGCAAGACACTTGTGTCAAGCTATGCTTCACGTTTAAAAGCTGTTATAACTGTAAAAGGATGTTGTACTAAGTACTAAGATTGAATGTCACTTGGGGGTTGAATAAAACTGATAATGATGTGTGCACAGAAAAGACATTTGTGGTTATTTCATTATAAATGTTATGTTATATTTGTCTGACCTACACGTGCCTCTTTGATTTAATTGTAAGCAAGATGACTGAATGATCAAAATCAATGTCAAACTGGCCAAAACACTCAATTTCAGTGGGGGTTGAATAATTTTGAACACAACTGTATATAATTCTCTCTCTTTATTTGTGTTGCCTTTGCTTTGTGAGCCGCAATCATTGGATGTTGTATTGTACACAGACTGACCATAGGTGTGCGTCCATAATACAAGCATCAATCTTTGTGTAAATTGTCAGGAAGCGTATTTTATCTGCATTCATTTGATATGACACGGAGGAAAGGATTTTAAATATAAACTTTAGAGAAGCAAAAACATGTCACAATAAATATGCTTCTATGTCTGTTATGTTGAATCCATGGCCGGGCTGTCTTACTCTCAGCAGGTAGATTCATCAAATGGCTCATTCCGCATCTGTAGAAAGGTTAAACATATTATATGTTTGTTAATTTTTACGTTTTAATTAATTTTATGTTTTAAGCAGGGAATATTGAGAGGCATAATTAGGAAATAGGAATGTTAGGTCTGCTGATATTAGTGACTCCCTGTTGCTGAAACATAATTAGCTTATAAACTCCATTGCTCCGTTATCTATAACAGATAATGAGAAGGCATGTAAGAATTGTAGATTGAGGCAAAAAAATATATATAAAATCACAAGTACACAGATTTTTTAAAAAAACGCTATTCCCATCTCACTCGATTGCCTCAATGTCTTATCTATTTTTAATGACTCCAAACAGGAGTCACTGAAATGAGTCCTATATCCTAGAGCTTAGTTGAGCTGTCAGAATATATTGAAAGAGCCTTTGCTGCCATTTTTTCAAACCTTACAAAGATAAAAAAAAAAAACCTCCCCCATCTGAACATGATTATTTAAAAATGTACAATGGAGTGAGTTAACATCTGCAGTGCAGAGTACATGACAGTCAGCACCTTATGAGATTGTGGAGATGGGTTCAAGAATGAGTCCAACTTTTATTGATGTTGTCAGTCAGAGTGTCACGTCCCACGCCGTTTGAGATGTTCGGCGGCCAGCAGCATCTTCCACGCTGCTCACTGGCTGGCCGCTGAGTGAAGTAGCGTCCAGCCACAATCATGTGATGCGGTCAGGGGCATGATGACACAGCGCCTGCCACATTTAAAACCCAGTAGCCTGAAATCCACTCATTGCCCTGACGTGGTTTTCACATCCTCTCAGTGCTCATCTGTATTTTGATTATTGCTATTCTGTTTGACTATTGCCCCTGCGAAGTGAGTACGCGCTCAGCGCGCCTTCCACAAGCTCAGCACATTCGAGAGGACACGCTGAGCGTGTCCTTCGCAGGGAAGTGGTTAAGCTAAAGTGGTCAGGGTGCATAGAGTGTCCCTTTACGTATCATATCAGCACTGTTTTTGTAATGACAGAATAATGAACGTTCAAAAGACCTTTTATTCCAGTGAAAAGGATAGGCAAAAAAGTAACTTACAAGTCTTAAGATTCATATTTCCACACATGTATCTCTAGAGTAAAAATGACACATGGGGATTAACAATCTAGCAGAGTTTATTGGTTTTTCAGTAACGGTAAAAACAGATTTCCATCCAAAACTGCATATAGAAATACAGCAAAACTGTAACATATCTACAAAAATATTCTGGCACCAGACTACGATTACATTATTATTATTAGTAAATGTAATGTGCCAGAGAAATAGTGCTCAACGGGTGGATATAACACATACGGAGAATGGCTAACAATATAAGGATTTTTGGAGTAAAAATCTAAGACATTGTGACAGTTATGTTCAAGTACACCTACAGGGTAAGGGCATTGCCTTCAGGCAATCTAAAAGTGTCCTAGTATCAGAAATTTGCATTCTATAAATAATTTTTTATCAATAGCCAGTTGCGGACAGTGAATTGCAGCACCTCCCACAGCTTCCTTATCAGATTTCTGGACTTTGTCCAAACAGCTGATCAGGATTTTTTCTTCTCACACGCAACGCGTGAATTTGTGCACTAAGCGTTAAACATTGACGAGCGTAAATCAACGCTGGAATTACAATCCTCGCGCATTTTTTCATCCGTTGAGCAATAAAGCGCGTTAAACGGACGCGCACAAATGCTCGCGCAGTAACGTTGCGCACAGAAATCAGTGTGCGGACTGTTTTTTTCACGTGATTCAGCCAGTCAGAATTAAGAACCACAATTATCTCACGTTAAGTTTTTGCGCCTGTCAAATTCAATCTGAGCATATATACTGCAGCAATAATAAATGCACACACAACTTCTCAAATTTATTGGTTTGGTATAGAATGTGTAACTATACTTTGCTGCCTTTTTTTTTTTGGGCTGGTGTATTTGGTTTTGGCCAGGTTGATAGAATTTGCCATTAACACCAGCTTTTAGGAGTTGCTAAAATTATCCGCGCAACGTCTATGCGTCAATTACTGCGCATAGATTGTAATACATCTGTGTACCGGTGCACATTTGCGTTTGCGCTGACAATGTTAAGTATAGGACGTGCGTTGTAAGGTACGCTCGCTCAGGGTTCGCACAGGTTCACCCGTGATAGGCGATAACGTGCGTTTGTTGCGCTGACAATGTAATACGACATTCAGTGCAAAGGGTTTTACCCCTCGCGTTAATGGGTTTTTGCGCCAGCGCAAACGTTTGCACGTAGAATGTAATTTGGCCCTCAATGAGGCACAAGAATGTGGCCAACAAGATTCATATGTGGTTTTATTGCCAGTCTAGAAGGCACTGTAAATACTATAAAAGTAAATATAATTTCTAATGCCAAGGGATGTTTACCAATACAATGAATGTTACTCTTAATCCCTGGAGGCTTTAGTTCTGCCGAAAGCATTGAAATTGCCTTAATTATACAACAGAGAGATATATAGCACATACCATGGCAGAGTAGGGCAGATACACAGTAAAGGCTGGAATACCCTGTGGTCCCAAACTATTTTAGTTTAATAATTGTGCATTACCACAAATGCATCCATAACTACAATAAACTAGTTTAAGGCTTCTTCCATTTATACTCGACAGCTCAATGAACTATAATAGCCCACGTGGCTCTTTGGAGAAGGCAAAATATGGGAAATTATGTCAAAGGGAAAAGGGAAATCTAATAAATGCTTAATGCTAAATGAAAAACATTCTTACTTTTTTGTTTGCATAACGTAAGGCTTTCCACTAAGGGATGAACTATTCAGTTTGTGCAGCTGGCAAGAGCTTCAATATATAATATAATGGTTGCCTGATGGGAAAGTCAGGGATTTTCTGTATTTTATTGGGCATTTTCACTTCATAAATTTACTAATATGAAAAGTGAAGGCAATATTGGAACAGACTTTATATTTTTTGAATGCTACCAAAATTACAAAATTTTAGTAAAAATTCAAAGAAAAGGCAAGTATTTTATCTTGCAAGGTTACTCATCTGACCACATCTTAATCCATTCTGTTTCTATTATGCTTGAATTCCACTGGGTAGAATCTCAGAGGGGCACTACTTTGCATCTACTGTATATGATATCGATGCATTCAAGTGCACTTAAAGTACAAAATATGTCCAAGATCTTGTAAATGGATGGGGCACATAGTGAATCACTCATGGAGTCAGACATCACATGCAACAATTCGCCTTTAACATTGTCTGGTAGAACACAATATAACACATTGTAACATCTTGGGAAGAGAGAGAAAACGTTTCAATGACACATAGTAGATCATAAAGAAGATATAATTTAACCCTTTCTCTAGCAGAGTTGAGTTAACTCAATTTTGCATTGTAATATATTGAAATACAATCATTAGCCTATCAAAACCTTATTTGCATATATTTTTTTTAAAGGCACGATTAGTGTGCCCACTGTCGAGAAACGACATTCACTCCTATCCCTCTGTAGTACCGTAAAATAAGCTTCAAAGAGCAGCCCTAAACCTTACTGTAACAAAAAGTTCAACAATTTTACTGCCACATTGTACTAATTAGGGAGAGGGCAGAATACACAGAGAGCGCTGGGGTCACTCACTACTGTACAGAGATAAGATTCAGGCGGTTATAATGACTGAAAATCCCTGTACAGTACAGATACAAGGTGTTACTACAATTTCTATATACAGGAATTATGCCACATACAGTTATTATTTTTATATTCTATTGGTGTTTTTTGGAAGCTGCATTGTTAATAATATCTTTATGGTCACTAAAAATCCCCATAAGCAGGAGATCTGACCATTTTTATTAACTGCCTGCATCACATTTACTGTATTTGGCACAAAGGCCATTTTTCCCTATATACTGATAATGCAGACCCAGTATGATCTTGTGTAAGATAAGGGACGCCATCTAGAATTCAGAATCTTTCTTTCCAGCAATATTTCTGTAAAGGATAAACGAATACATGAAAAATTTAAAATGAGCAAATTAACATTGTTTTAATTTGTGGTAAGCGGTGTCCCTCAGGGGTCTGTTATAGGACCAATACTATTCAATTTATTTATAAATGACCTTGAGATAGGCATTGAAAGTCATGTATCAGTGTTTGCAGATGACACAAAACTAGGAAAAGTAATACAATGTGAGCAGGATGTTACTTCGCTGCAGAGGGATTTAGATAGATTGGGGGACTGGGCACTTACATGGCAGATGAAATTTAATCTAGATAAATGCAAAGTTATGCATTTTGGAGTGAATAACACACAAGTAATTTATACCCTAAATGGTACGGAGTTAGGGAAATCCAAGCAGGAGAAGGATTTGGGAATAATCATAGACTTCAAACTAAGTAACAATGTGCAATGTCAAACAGCAGCCGCCAAGGCCAGCAAAGTATTGGCATGCATTAAAAGGTGAGTTCACTCATGGGATGAAAACATAATTTTGCCTCTGTATAAATCAATGGTCAGGCCGCACCTTGAATATGCCGTGCAATTTTGGGCACCGGTCTTAAAAAAAGATATTATAGCGCTAGAAAAAGTGCAGAGACGGGCAACTAAATTAATAAGGGGGATGGAAGGGTTATGAGGCAAGACTAACAAGCTTAAACCTGTTTAGTTTAGAGAAACGGCGCCTTAGAGGGGATCTGATAACCTTGTATAAATATATACGGGGCCATTATCAACCATTGTCTGATAACCTATTCATTAACAGGACTATACATAGGACAAGGGGTCATCCATTTAGACTGGAAGAAAGAAAATTTAGCTTAAAGCATAGGAAGGGTTATTTTACGGTGAGAACAATAAAGCTGTGGAATTCTCTGCCTGTTGAGGTGGTTGGGTCTGAGTCTGTACAGACTTTTAAAAAACGACTGGATGACTTCCTGCAGACACAGAATATTAAGGGTTATAATATTTAATATGTGGGTAAAAGCTTCTTGATCCAAGGAGAAATCTGACTGCCATTCTGGGGTCAAGAAGGAATTTTTTCCCAGTATGTTGCATATTGGCGAGCATTTCAGACTGGGTTTTTTGCCTTCTTTTGGATCAACAGCAGTAGGTTATGTGGGAGAGGCTGAACCCGATGGACGCATGTCTTTTTTCAGCCTATATAACTATGTAACTATGTAACTATGTAATTTAACTATTTTAGGACGTGGATCTTTGTGGTAAATTTCTATTTTGCTCTATATGTAATTGTCAATTTCGCATCTCATGTTTGAAATAAATGTTATGGTATTATTTTCTTTCAACAAAAAGTGCTTGTAGTGAAGGGGATAAAAGTCATTATAGTTATAGAAAATACATATATTACCTCGTCGTTACATTTTTAAAAATGTATGATTAAGATAAGGATGGAGTTGGATTGCCTTTCTAAAATGAGTGTTTCTTGAAGGATATTATCGAATAGCCACGCATAACTTAATAGTATGTAAACACATCACGTACAGTATATTGGGAATATACACGCAGTATGCAATATCTGCTTTAATTGAGCTTGTTTTTCTAATACAGCTGCAGGGAACAGGGCATGACAGCTGATGTGTTGGAATGGTTTGAATGGCATGGAAGGTATGTTTGTTTCTAGCAAGGAAACACAGAGTCCAAGATGTAATGTACATGTAGTAGCACTTTTTGGTCAGCAGAGGGAGCACTATGCCTGTTAAATAGTGCTTAGCTACGGAGAAAATATAGTAAAGATATTTCTGAATAGATTTACTTTGCGTATAATGGAAAGTTATTTTCCATACACCAACAAGTCTTGCCAGTGATTTTATGGAAAAAGCACTATGGTAGTGAAGGAGTTAATTTATGAACTTCAGCATTATAAATTTATAGAGTTCCATCAAAATGGTTTCTGGTAAGTGTTAAAGGTCTGAAACGACCCAGTAAGACAGAAAGCAAAGAGGTTTGGATAAACAATTGCTTCTTCAAATATATGTGTGTGCATTTGGACTCTGTGATGACACTCAGCCAGTAAAGAAAAGGAAAATAGTGTAGTCTACATGCAATCTCCTAATGTATTGATATAAACAGTATTTGATGTCTTTAATACTTTCATCTCATCCATTGAACATTGGAAGAACATGTTGTGGATCTTACAAAACCTTGAATTTCAGTATGCTTAATGTTATTCTCTGATGGGGAAAACATAAGTCATTGTTCAGGAAACTTTGCATATGATTTAAAGAGATTAAAAGCTGGAAGGAAACAAACAAGTAAAAAGCTATGTTGCACAGACATGACATGAAATATTCATTTTCACCCATGAGCCGTGAATCGTACATGTATAAATAAATACTGCAACACCTCTTCCTGATACACAATCAGTTTTCATTCATTTGCAGACATAGGAATTATTTTCTTAGAATTTTCTTTTCATCCACTGCATGGGATTGTGCCCTATAGCTGAAGGTTGTGTAACATGAACAGAGAAAGGGCATATCTTTTATCAGCTTACAGAAATAAATTATTTTAGCAAGGCAAGTGAAATTAAATTATAACATCACTTTACTGCTTATTGCAATGGATCACAAAGTGCCATCAGCTGAAACGCATCCAACTGTTGAAATTATGGTACTTGAAATCTATATATTTAAGTTTACTGAAGGTGGTTCTATCCATTTACAGCTGAAAATATCTAAATTAATTAAATCGAGGAGTTTAATTTGTTACAATGGACGCAAGATGCCAAGTGTCACGAAGCAGGTCTTGGAACATGAATGGGTCACAGTTAGACCATTGCATTGCTTCTGCAGTGACTTGTTCTCTACCAGTACTTGTTTTGCTTTGCCTTTGAGAGTTGTGTGTTCCATCATGTGTTTTCATGCTACTTTTAGGAAACAATGGGTGCTTCCCCCTTTAAATTACTGTATTACCTGGACTACAACAGGATGTTGTCCCAAAGACTCAATGCCTCTAGCCCTGGACACACACTAGACAAAAAGTGTTTCTTAGAAGTTGGAAAGTTGGTACCAGGCGCTGGCACTACATTTCCATCCGCTTCAGTTGAAAAAGGAAGTGGAATATCTCGATATAAATTCCTCAAAGGGGGAAAAGAGAAATACACTCTGTGCAGACTGTTTTGTTTAAGAATAAGAACAGAATAAGTAAGTAAGGAGACTTTACTCACATTTTCCAGTGCCTGCTTTAACAAAAACAGCACCAATCGGTGGATTAATAGGGGACACCGATTCCCCTTCTTAGGCTCCAGATACCAGGAATATGGAACGATGTCTTCCCAGAATTTTCCACCAAGAAATACTCGAGATGGTAAAATCCACAGTGGGTTTATTAAAGGCAAAAGAACCACATATAATACACCTCAAACGTGTTTTTCTGGACGCAGCTTCATCAGTGGGTATGTTACTTGTCTTACTTAAAATTATGAGAAAATTCTAGTACCTAGGTTATTCTTTATGTTTTATATTGTTTTTTTTTTTTTGTACATCCATTTAAAAATAAAGTAATAATTATATATGTCTCCTCCAGAATAATTCCTGAGACATAATGGAATAAGCCAAGTTCCCATAAAGCCTATACATGCCAAAGGTGAACAGTTTAATGAACAAGTCTAACAATACGACCGAAAAAAGTAACTAAAAAGGTACTGCCTATACAGTGCAGCTCAGAGGAAGTCCAAAGAACAACAGAAGCAGTTTCATCCATTCATCCTTTGTGTCTGGCCTTTGATCATCCAGATGGGCTTCAGAAGGCAGTGTTTTTGAATTCGCACAAATGCGTATATGAGAAGAGAATTGTACTGAAAGAAGCCTTTTGCTTTGCTTTGTATGAAATCAATTTAGCTTTTAAGTCCAGCTGATTTCAAGTTAGCAGAGCTGGATATAACCATACAGACTTCTTAAGCAGAATCGCAGAGATTAACTATTTAATCGACAGTATCCGCATAGAGCCTCTTTATTCATTTCACTTTTTACCTGTCCTAAAGAAGAGTCACGGCAAAAGCCATGCTATTTGCAATACAGGAGCTATAACAAAATGCACATTAAACCCTATAACTAGGATTTTATTTTTTAAATGGTTTCTCTCTCTCTTTGTATCTATAGCTAAATCTATCTGATAGACCAATTATTCTTCACCCTGGTGGCTATTTAGCTGCATGCAAACCTTCTCCCTCTGAGCTTGACAGTTCCCTCAGGCACCTGGGAAGAGACTGGAGTCACACAGAGCAGGCAAACTCAACTCGTGGTTTGCTCACAGCTCTTGTGAAAGAGCAGTGTCTTTATTTTTGGTTATATGTCTTTCAGAGACTAAGATGTGAACCAATCAAAAACAGTCTACATTACATAATTCTTTAGAAATGCGAAATACACGATTTCAGACATAATAAACGATCAGCTACAGAACACTTAACCTCCCTGGCAGTATTCCCGAGTGTGACTCGGGGTTAAGTTTCACTACGTGAACGGTAACCCCGAGCCACACTCGGGCTGGATGTTTACTCACCTCCTCCTGGCTCCCTCGCTGTCCCCCGCAGTGTGATCGTGGGAGCTGCTTCCTGGAAGGCTCCCTGCGAGTCACATGGTGTAGGGTGGGCGGGAACCATCAGCAAATTTATAAACAATTCATAAAATACTGTAATCCAAAGTGCAATGTTTATGAACGGCCACTGGGTGGCACTACAGGATAAGAAATAGACCATACATCCTCTTACCCTTGTTTTCAGACCGATTTCAGTGTTTTTTGTTTTTTATTTTATTGAATATCATTTATTTGCATTATTTTGGATAATTATTTTTGGGATAATAAATTATTATTTCGTGTTTCAAACTTTATCGGACTCAGTGTATTTACTATTTATTTATTTATTTATTTATAAAGGATTTTACCAGTAAGAACTCTTGATTGCACTGATTTCAGTGCGTGATTCCAAATTATTACAGGCTAACTATGTACAAAAACACATTTCCTTTAAAAAAAAATTGAGACACTTTAAGACACGAAATTTGCAAAAAATTAGACCGCCAGGGAGGTTAACACATATTGAAATATATTTTGTTAGTGTAAACATTCTAAAACTTGTAGATAATGTTTTACTGCTGACCATGAAAAGATTATCATTCCGACCTTGGAACTACATATTCTTTCAAGGTCCCTGGAACAAGTATATATTCTTATCTATTTTTGGATAGATAAGAAAAAGAGAGACCGAAGCACATATTTTCTCTACTGAAGATATCTTTTAAACATTTTGTAGTGCGAAGCTATTTTTACAGAAACAAAAGCAGAACCCAGGCTGCAATGGTCTAAATAGGACTCAGAAAGATAAGCCAGATCAACCGATCTGGTAAACGACAAAGAAAGGTATAATATAAGTTCAAGCGTGGGGAAGGAGTCAAAAACCCACATGGTGTGATTAAAACTTACCTTTTAATAGAAAAAATATATTGGCAGATAGAAGATCCAGTGATCTAAAAATAATTCAGGTATAGAAGGAAACAGTTAGCCCTTTACTGACATACAGTATAGAGGAAAGGTTCGGTATTGCACCCCAATACTTCTACCAAAGAAGAGTAATAGTCTGTCAAGAGCAAGGTAGAACTTCGTGGGTCCAGGGTAATAGGACAGGCAGAAGAATAAGACTAAAGGGTGTGCTATACTCGGTAAAGACACAACTGTTACAACAGGCGAGTCTACCAATAATTGCTAGGAAACATGTTTCCAACCCGTCCCTGCTGTAAAGCGAGAGAGCAAAAGTGTGCCGTGCAGGATATGGCGCCCTTGAACCTGCTACAGCAATACACAAGGATATAAGAGTGCTGAACCAGAGCTAATCAGTTAAACAAGCACATTCAGAAATAGTGCTAAGAAACAAACAAAATGACAAAAACCAAAGAAGGATTGAGTTCCAATCAACCATTTGTTAATTTCAATGTGTTTTCCCATTACAATAAAGAGTTACTGAAAGGCTTCATCAGGAAAGCAAGCCTTCATGTTGGTGGACAGAAAAATTATATATTACTTATATATAACACATATTTTACCATTTTCTGAAAATCCAGTGAAGGGGATAAAAAAGGGCGGTGAATATTTTAAACAGGATGCATATATCTAAAAACTGAAGATGTTACAGATGAAAAAATTGGTATTTAGATTCTTCTTGAAAAATAAAAAACATGTATTTTACCATTTTCAGAGAATCCAGTTAAGATGGGGGGTAAAAAGGGATGAATATTTTTATCAGTATACCTATATTTTAAAAACCAAAGTGTTACAGGTATAAAAATTGGTATTTACAACCTTCTTGAGAGAAAAAAACGTGTGTTTTACCATTTTCCCAAAAAGTTTAGTTGATACACTGGATCAGCAGATCAGAGGGATGCTGTTACTTCACACAGAATGGAGTCTCTTTGCAGCTCCTCTCAGACAAAGCTAACACATTCCCTCAGTGCTCCAGCATGTCTGCTTCCCCGTCACAGCCAGGGCTTGCACACTCTCCCAGTGCTCCTGCATATCTGCTTCCCTCTCACAGTCAGGCCTCACACACACCCTCAATGCGCCAGTGTGGGAGAACATGTTATATTATTGTGGAACCTCAACGCACCGAAGTACTGTAACGGCACCAGATTGCAAGTAAAAGCACGCCACAGAAATGTGATTGAGGCTACGGTGCTGACCGGTTCTGGCCGGGGGAGTCTGTGTTCATACCACGAATACCTCTTATACCTTCAGAATATCCGTTTCAATTCAAACTACTTCAGTTCACCCTAAAGGCTTGTTTTGCGATGACCATCAACAACAAGTCTCAGGGACAGACTTTGAAGGTAGCAGGGATTGACCTAAGGGAAGTCTGCTTCTCACATGGGCCTGTTCCTAACTCTCTGCTGACCTGAGCACCTGAAAGAAGAACCACTAATGGACTTTAGATAGAAGTACTCAAATAGTTTTTTTTATGTTCCAGATGCCAGAAAACAAAATATTTTTTTTGTCTGTCTCCTTATCGGTTTGTATTCACAACACAAAAAAATAATTCATGGACGCATATGAATGATAAAACCTTGCTTTGTAGCCAAGGCCTGACTAACATCTGCAATAAACATTACTTATTGCTTTAAGGCTGGGGTCAGACCAGCGCACTTTTAATGTGCGTTCTGGCGCACATAATTACGGCCGCACTAGCAGCAGATGACGGGCAATGACGGCCAATATACGATGTACGGCCGCACAAAAGTCCGGCCGTGCAACGCAAGTGGAATTTGAACGCATTTTTTTGAGAACGCTGAACCGCTAGTACTGACGTACTGAGTGCGCAGCTGCGGCATAGCGGCGTGTTTGCGTGATTAGGAGATGTCAGACACTGCTAATGTCCAGCCTACATAACGTCCAGACGCAAAAAGAGTTTTATTGACGATCCGTACAAAATCACGCCCGAAAATGCGCGTCGTCTGACCGTTTTTGCGCATTCCGTGAAAAAATACGTCAATGCGTTCGGACGCACTTTTTCACATTCGCGGGAAAAATGCTTTCGTCTGTCCCTAGCCTTAGACATCAACCTATAAATTATTTTCTGTATAGTCTGGACAAAAAACCTCATGTTTCTTTTAAAAACAATTGTAACAAATCCCAAAATCAAAGCAAGCAAAGCTGCGGGCAAAAGCTAGTTAAGAATAATGTGCTTTTACACTTTTAAGGATTATAAATGCCAGATAACATTTATTAAGACTAAAAAGGCTAAAATCCCATTTTATTTTAAATCCTCTGAATTAGCTGATATGCAGTAAACGAACCAGGTGAAATGATCCCTGATATGTAATGGTTACAAATTTCAGGTCAAAACAGCTGAACTGGAAAAAAATTGCTATATTAGAAAAGTTTAATAATTTGCACATAACTGGATTTGACTTCCATTTAAAAATCTTGGGGCCCTATTCTATACTTGGTGCTAAATGGGGCTGATGAAACCTTAGCTCCTGCCATTGAACATGAAGGAGCCATTTGTCAGCAGCTCCTGACGTAATACTGGCGGGGAGTTAAGAGATAAACACCCGCAGTGCTAAGCGCCGCAGGTGCTATCTGCTCCAGGAGTCCATATAGGACTCTGTGGAGACAGGGCACGAGCTCGAGCCAATGAGATCCGGCCAGGCAGTGGAGTAATACGCGGACGTACACTAGGTACCATTTGTTCCCAGTATACCTCTCCTGCAGAGTGAGGAAGCAGTGGAGCGCGCTGCTCTCGTCACCATGGGATCTATGGTGAATATGGGATTTAATAGGGGGTTTAAAACAAAGTGTTTGTTATGTTCTGGGTCCCTGGCGCCCCCTCTGGCTGAGCTGTATATTGCATCCAAGTTCTGGACATTCGGTTCCGTTGGATTTCAAGCCTGGAACAACACCTGCAGGGTTATTCTAGGAAAAATTCTAGGTTAAAATAGCCGTTTTGGAAAGTGAGATGAAAGGGCGAATTTTTCTGGTGTGGCTATTTTGACCTAGAATTTTTCATTCTCCAATCATTCTACAGTCATTCTCCAGTCATTCTCCTGCTTTTCACGCTCTCTGAATAACCCTGCTGGACTCTATTATTCTGATGAACTCTGTATATAAGGAAGCATCGCCCAAAGAAGGGTGCTGCCTCATTCTGATCCAAGCCTCCGGTTGATCCTTGCTCTCAGTTTGGTCTGCAGCTCATTTTGGTATTCACTTTCATCCCTGATTTATGTCCATTTAGACCTACAGGGTAATTCAAAGAGACCCGAATTGCTTGAGAAAGGTAACCGAACGCTGAAAATCAGCGTTCGGTTACCTTTCTTGGCCATTCGGCTATCCAGAGAGCAGGCAATTCACCAAATCCTGGCGAATTGCCTGCACATACGGTGCCTATTCGGTGCCTGTTCAAGGGCAGTGTAATCCCCATGAAAAGCAATGCTTCGGCTATTCAGAGAACACAAACCAGCAGTGAAAAGGTTCCCGAATTGCCCTGCCATTCGGTGATTCCATTCGGCAGATTTATTCAGGTGAATCCCATAGGCTTCAATGTTAAAAATATTCTGCTTTTAATTCAATATCTAATAAACCGTTCATTATAAAATCCTGCAGTCTCTTTATTTATAGATTTGTTTCGAATATTTTAAGCACTTTTCTGGATTTTTTTTTTTTTTTTTAAAAGTCCGATTTCTTTTTTTTTTTTTTAAGTTTACTTATTTTTTCTGTAACAGCCCTTTTTATTATCATTCCCTGGACCTCATATGTAAATTTCAGACATTTTCGCTCAGTAGTTTCTTTGCAAACAGCGTTTCACTTTTCAAACATTCAAGCAAACTGTTTTCCTAATTTATTCACTTCACTCGTCTGCGGTCTCGGCTTTCTCGGCTTTTTCCAGCGGCTTCGCTGCGTGTGATTGGCTCCTGCTCGGGTTTTTCCGTGGTTTTCGGTGGGTTAATTCAGATGTTTTTGTGGGTTTTCGGCGTGCATGCGCCAGGTTTTGCGGTTAGTTTTCGTCGTGTTTGCGGCAGCCTTTCCCTGCAATTCGAGGACCCTGTGGTGCTTGCTGAATACACCGCAGGGTCACCGAATTGGGATCAGCAAAATTAACGTAATTGAAGAGAATGAAAAGTCACTGAGCGTGCGGTTTGAATTACCCTGCTAGTGTTTTGCATTTCTGATTCCTGGTTCTCCTGTTTATCTGGTATTCTGCAGTACTACTGTTCTCAGGTTCTTTTATGTTATTACCCCTTGCTTAGTTCTGTTTATTCATTGTCTGTTCATAGTTCTTGTTTCCTGGATTTATATTGTGATTATCTGGTTTTGTTTATTTTGTATTTTTGCTTAGTATTCTAGGTTCTGATTCTTGTGTTTATATTGTACTTAAGTTCTGGATTCCTGCTCATGGCTGAAGTTCTGTTTTGTTTAGTTTCTAGGAAGTTTAGAATAAATATCTTTTGTGTTTTCACGATCTGTATCGTGTATTCACTGCATATCAGCTCATAACCTTCTGCACCCATCTCAGGTCAGGTCCCACGTTACAGTGTTATGTGAATGTACAGAGGCACAATCACATAACACCCTGGGTCTGAAAGACGTTCTTTTTTAGAATAACATGCAGATGGAGTGCAAGCTGGTTGGCATTGCTCATTCTTCATCTGGTAGGGGCAAAATAGTATCTCCCATACAAAGTATAGGTGACTCTAATGTTCAGCAAGCTGGTGCAACATCAGATGTAATATGCCGCTAAAAAGAAAAGCACAACACTCGAGCCACTCTGATGAAGGGCTGGAGCGCTGTGCTAAACGTTAACATCGGAATAGGGCTCTTGATGTTTTACATTGCAGTAAATTATTTGGATAATTTATATACGGAAGGTAATTTTTATAAAATTAATTTTTGCTGTAAATAATCAAAATAAATCTGTTTGTTTAAAATGTACTTATTTTTTTTTTTTTTTTTTAGTGGATATCATTAATGGTGTTTAATTCCCAGATTCAACTTTACAACATGGTTGTACGTCAATAAAAAAAAGCTACTGGTAAAAATATAACTAGGTTAAAGATGATAGATTGCCAACGTGCTGTTACTTCAATGTGATACTTCGATTTCCTCTTATATGAAATAGTGCTGTGTCACATCAAAATGACACATTTTAGTGACATGACAGACATTTTACACTAATGAAAATTAAACACAGAACCTACAGGAGTTAAGAGTATTTGAAAATCAGGAGCATAGTGTTAACCCAAGGTTATTATATGTTTTCTAAACCCTTCAATACTAAGGGATTTTCCAGAAAACCACTGTCAGGAGCCAGTGTTTATTTTGTTAATTAATTATTATTATATTATTCTTTATTTATAAAGCGCCAGCATATTCCGCAGCGCTGTACAATAAGCACAGTATAGACAGGGTTACAATACATTGAACAACATTTGACAAACACATACAGGAGGAGATGAGGCCCTATTCCCGTAGGAACTCACAATCTGGGAGGGTTAGGGTTGGAACAGGAGGAGAGGACTGTAAGGTGAGAGTGATTGATGATTGCGTCAGTGAGTTGGGTGGTAGGCTTCCCTAAATAGGAACGTTTTAAGGGAGCGTTTGAAGGAAGAGAAGTTAGGGGAAAGTCTGACCGTATGAGGGAGAGCGTTCCAGAGAGTGGGGGCTGCGCGTGAGAAATCCTGCAGTCTATCATGGGAAGAGGTGATGCGGTGAGAAGCTAGGCGCAGGTCACTGTTTGACCTTAGGGAGCGGGCTGGGGTGTATTTGGTGATTAGTGAGGACAGGTAGTGGGGAGCTGAGTTAGTGAGGTTTTGTAGGTAAGGATAAGGATTTTGAACTTAATTCTGCAGTGGATGGGGAGCCAGTGAAGGCACTCGCAGAGGGGAGCGGCAGAGACAGAGCGGCGGGTGAGGTGAATTAGTCTGGCGGAGGCGTTCAGGATGGATTGTAGGGGGGAGAGGCGGGACAGAGGGAGGCCAGATAAGAGATTATTGCAATAGTCGAGTCGGGAGATTACCAGGGCGTGTATGAGTTGTTTTGTGGCGACAGCGGTAAGAATGGCCGAACGATTCTAATAGACAGCGCAGGAGCGGGGCAGGAGGAGGAAAGAGACTTGATGTGGGGGATGAAGGAAAGAGCAGAGTCAAGTGTAACTCCAAGACAGCGAACTTGGTTTGATGGGGAAATGGTGATACCTCCACCGTGATAGAGAAGTCAGGAGGTGGGGAGGCATTGGAGGAGGAATAAGTAGGAGTTCAGTCTTCGACATGTTGATCTTTAGGTGGTGGGAGGCCATCCAGGAGGAGATGCCAGATAAACAGTCACTGACTTTTGAAAGGACAGGGGGAGAGAGATCAGGGGTAGAGAGGTAGATCTGAGTGTCATCAGCGTAGAGGTGGTAATTGAAGCCAAAGCTGTTGATGATTTTGCCCAGGGAGGAGGTGTAGATGGAAAAGAGCAGAGGACCAAGGACAGAGCCTTGAGGTACACCAACAGATAGAGGCAATGAGGAGGAGGAGTTACCAGCAAAGGACACACAGAAGGACCTGTTGGATAAATAGGATTCGACCCAAGCGAGTGCAGTGTCACCGAGCCCAGAGAGTTGAGGGTCTGTAGAAGGAGGGGGTGGTCAACAGTGTCAAAAGCAGCCGGAGAGGTCAAGCAGGATGAGAATAGAATAGTGGCCGTGTTTTTTAGCAGTTAGGAGGTCGTTGGTGACTTTGGTGAGGGCAGTTTCAGTTGAGTGTAGGGGACGGAAGCCAGATTGCAGGGGTCAAGTAGGGAATTGGAGGACAGGAAGAGGGAGAGGCGGTTGAAGACTAGTTTTTCTAAGAGCTTTGATGTGAAGGGAAGCAGGGATACAGGGCGGTAGTTGGATGGAGAGTTGGGATCTAGGGATGGTTTCTTTAGTAAAGGGGTAACTAGCGCGTGTTTGAAGGCGGATGGAAAGGAGCCAGTGGAGAGAGATAGGTTGAAGATGTGTGTGAGAGCAGGGGTGAGGGGGAGGAGAGGGGAGGAATTAGATGTGAGGGAATGGGGTCGAGCGGGCAATGTGGTGAGATGTGAGGAGGACAATAAGGAATTGACTTCCTCCTCAGTGGCTGGGAGGAAGCGGCAGAGGGTGGCAGAGGGGACCTGTGGGAGTGGAGGTGGCAGATAACTATCTTGTGTTGGGATGTTGCGTCTGATATTTAGAGTTTTACTGAGGAAGTAGTCTGCCAGGTCTTGAGCGCTGAAGGCAGCTGTGGGGGGAGGTGCAGGTGGGTAGAGGAGGGTGTTGAAGGTGGACCAGAGCCGTTTAGGGTTGGAGGACAGCGTAGATATAAGAGATGAGAAGAAGGATTGTTTGGCCAAGTGGAGGGCAGAGGTGTATGACCGGAGAATAAACTTGAAGTGAACAAAATCAGCTTCAGAGCGGGATTTCCTCCAGGCACGCTCTGCAGTGCGGGAGCATCTTTGCAGGTAGCGTGTCTGGAGGGTGTGCCAGGGCTGAAGCTGGCGGCGTGGGGCCTTACAGAGTCGAAGAGGAGCAAGAGTGTCTAGAGCAGAGATAAGAGTAGTGTTGTAGTGATTAGTGGCAGCATCAGGGCAGGTGAAGGATGAGGTATGAGGGAGGTGGTGAAGTAGGTTGGAGAATTGATGGGGGTCCACAGCATGTAGATTTCTGCGAGTGTGTGTGCGGGGTGGGGAGCAGGGTGTTTAGGAAGTCCAGATAGGTTGAAAGAGAGAAGGTGGTGGTCAGAGATGGGAAAGGGCGACAGTTGAACTCAGAAATGGAGCAGAGGTTGGAGAAGACAAGGTCAATAGCGTGACCATCGCGGTGGGTAGGGAGGAGGGAGGATTGTGTGAGTCCAAGGGAGGATGTGAGTGAAAGAAGTTTGGAGGCAGCAGGGGCGGAAGGATCGTCATGGGAATGTTGAAGTCGCCGAGAATTAGGCATGGAAGATTAGAAGACAGGAAGTGAGAAAGCCAGGTAGCAAAGTGGTCAAAGAACTGGGAGGTTGGTCCCGGTGGGCGGTAGATGACTGCCACCCTGAGAGCCAGAGGAGAGAACAGGCGGATGCAGTGTGTCTCAAGGAGGAGAAGGAGAGGGATGGAGGTGGAGGGAGATGCTGGTAGGTGCAGGTGGGAGAGAGCAGGATTCCGACCCGCCACCATTTCTCTCACCCGGTCTGGGGGTATGGCTCAAGTGTAGACCGCCATGTGAGAGAGCAGCAACGGAGGCCGTGTCAGAGGGAGTTAGCCAGGTTTCAGTTAAAGCTAGGAGGTTGAAGGAGTTTGAAAGGAAGAGGTCATGGATTGCTGTGAGTTTGTTGCACACAGAGCGAGCGTTCCAGAGGGCGCAGGAGAAAGAGGACAGGCGCTGAGGGATTATGGGATGAGGTTGCTGGGCTTGCAGGGAGGTGATTTATGTGCGATGGAGATAGGATGAGATGGAAGTATTGGATGTGTTGTGGGGCCAGGGTTAGGGGATATGTCACCTGAATAGAGTAACAGCAGGAAGGTGAGAAAGAGAAGGTGGGAATGGGATTTGTGGGAGTGGGAGTGATTGGCAGCACGAGAGTTAGAGGGAGACCATTTTCTGAGGAAAACAAAGGAGCTCATGTGAGGCCATCATGTGGGACGAGAGGAGGGAGGAGAGATGCAGATAGTGTAGGGGTCGGTGGTAGAGGGGCAGGAGTTCCATTTAAGGAGAAAGGTAGAAGTAAAGAGCAGAAGCGTGAGAGAAAGCATGATATAGACGTGCGTTTACCCAGAGTAAAATTGGGCCTTGCAGTTCCTTCCTCCAGTCCCGCAACTCCAGGAATCAACTCTGCGCGTCCACTTAAGAATGCCACTTGGGGATGTCACAAGAGCCAAGGCTCAGTGGAGCTGGTCTTAAATGTTATAAAGGGCGGACTGTTTACTTTTTAACTGCCTAATGCAAAACACCTGAAGCTGGATGGGCTGTGTCAATAGGGCAGGAGATTCACATGCTAATTAGCAAAGCACATGGTGGAGAAAAACAAAAATAAATAAACAGAAAACCAAGGAAACGTTATAATGTGGGTGCCTGCGAATACTGGGGGTCCTACCAGCAAAAGTATGCAGGAGATCAGTTGAGATGTGGGTGTCTGTGAATAATGGGTGATAATGTCTTACCAGCAAAAGTATGCAGGCGATCAGATGAGATGTGGGTGTCTGAATAATGGGTGATAATGTCCTACCTGTGGAAGAGGAGAGACACAGGACTTAGGGATCGTGATGGCGTAGGGGATCTTGGATAAAACTCCAGGAATCAACTCTGCGCGTCCACTTAGAATGCCACTTGGGGATGTCACAAGAGCCAAGGCTCAGTGGAGCTGGTCTTAAATGTTATAAAGGGCGGACTGTTTACTTTTTAACTGCCTAAATGCAAACACCTGAAGCTGGATGGGCTGTGTCAATAGGGCAGGAGATTCACATGCTAATTAGCAAAGCACACATGGTGGAGAAAAAACAAAAATAAATAAACAGAAAAAAAAACAAGGAAACGTTATAATGTGGGTGCCTGCGAATACAGGGGTCCTACCAGCAAAAGTATGCAGGAGATCAGTTGAGATGTGGGTGTCTGTGAATAATGGGTGATAATGTCTTACCAGCAAAAGTATGCAGGCAATCAGATGAGATGTGGGTGTCTGAATAATGGGTGATAATGTCCTACCAGCAAAAGTATGCAGGCGATCAGATGAGATGTGGGTGTCTGAATAATGGGTGATAATGTCCTACCACAGCAAAAGTATGCAGGCGATCAGATGAGATGTGGGTGTCTGAATAATGGGTGATAATGTCCTACCAGCAAAAGTATGCAGGCGATCAGATGAGATGTGGGTGTCTGAATAATGGGTGATAATGTCCTACCTGTGGAGAGAGGAGACACAGGACTTAGGGATCGTGATGGCGTAGGGGATCTTGGATAAAACTCCAGGAATCAACTCTGCGCGTCCACTTAAGAATGCCACTTGGGGATGTCACATTGTTAAATCGTTTGATCAGCTTTAAAGTAAGAAATATTTGGGAATATCTCCAATGTGTTCCTTACTTTAATAACCTATTTGACAAGTAGACTTGTGCACCGATTTTTTTTTCTGTTCGGGTCGGTTCGTTCGGATTCTGTAAATGTTCGTTTCGACTCGTTTCGGACGATTTTCGTTTTCGGTTCGGTTCGTTTAGTTTTTCGTATCGACTTTTTTTTGTGATTTTGGGTTTCTTTACTGCAGAATATAATAATAAACGGTTTAGTAGATATTGAATTAAAGCGGGAATATTTCCCACTCATTGTTGGTCAAACATTTCCCAGGCATTGTTGGTCAAACATTTCCCACTCATTGTTGGTCAAACATTTCCCGCTTGTTGTTGGTGAAACATTTCCTGCTCGTTGTTGGTCAAACATTTTCCCACTCCTTGTTGGTCAAACATTTCCCACTTGTTGGTGATAAAACATTTCCCATGGCTTCAAATCACGTTTAAACTTGAGCAAAAGCGGTAAAAATGAGCTCAGCGCACAGCGGTGAAATGGTTCAGCACTCAGCAGTGAAAGGGTTAAAAACTTTTTTTTGTTTACTTTTTTTTCATTGTTTCCTGTTCCCCAGGGCAGTACCTGGACCCCCATACACCTTTTATGGCCAATATCTTGCATATATGCCCTCTTGGAGGGGACCTTAATTTTCTAACGTTCGAGCCCCATTGAATTGCATGGCGTTCGCATTGTGTTCGAGTTCGCAGTCAAACTTTTTCGGGTGTTCGAGTTCAAATGTGAACCGAACACAGGGGTGTTGAGCCCATCACTAATATTGAGCAATATTATGACTACCTATTCTGTCATTGATAACTTATTAATTGGTTTGCAACTACTCATTTTGTTTTATGTTGCCATAGCTATTTAGGAGAATATTTAAAAAAATATAAATATCATTATCTATACTATAATAGAATAAGCCTAAAAACGTCCGTCGCCAAAAGCCGTCTGCGCATGCGCGACGGACTTTTGAAAGCGGCCGTTAAAACACACAGGTAGCTGCGCGTGCCGGCCGCGTGAAAAAAAAAAAAAACGGCACGAGCCGCGCGCAGCTACCCGTGTTTACACGGCCGCCAGATGCCCCGATCCTCCAGCGCTGACCGTCCTCCGGCTGCCGGCGGGCCTCCAGGCTCAAGGGAGCCCCCGGCTCGGTTTGGGCCTACAGGCCCAGCCGAGCCGGGGACTCGCCTGAGCCTAGAGGTCCGCCGAATAGGCCGCCGGCAGTCGGTCAGCGCTGGAGGTTCGGGGCTGAAGTTCACAAAACATACTCACCTAAATCGGCCCCGATCCTCCAGCGGTGACCGGCTGCCGAGCGGGCTGCTCAGCCGGCCTCTAGGCTCAGGCGAGTCCCCGGCTCGGCTTGGGCCTACAGGCCCAGCCGAGCCGGGGACTCGCCTGAGCCTAGAGGCCGCTGAGCAGCCCGCTCGCAAAACATACTCACCTAAATCCGCCCCGATCCTCCAGCGGCTGAGCGGCTGCCGAGCGGGCTGCTCAGCCGGCCTCTAGGCTCAGGCGAGTCCCCGGCTCGGCTGGGCCTGTAGGCCCAAGCCGAGCCGGGGACTCGCCTGAGCCTAGAAGCCGGCTGAGCAGCCCGCTCGGCATCCGCTCAGCGCTGGAGGATCGGGGCCGAAGTTCAAAAAAAACATACATAACTCCATACGTCGTCCCTGAGCTCCAACGGGGACCGGCGGCCTGCTCGGCGGGCCTCCAGGCTCGGGCGAGCCCCCAGCTCGGTTTGGGCCTACAGGCCCAGCCGAGCCGGGGACTCGCCTAAGCCTGGAGGTCCGCCGAGCAGGCCGCCGGTCCCCGCTGGAGCTCAGGGACGAAATACCCATAACACAATCGAAAAATTCGGCCCAGAACTCCAGCGGTGACCTCCTCCGGTCGAGCGGGCTGCTCGACCGGCCTCCAGGCTCAGGCGAGCCCCCGGCTCGGCATGGGCCTACAGGCCCAGACCGAGCCGGGGACTCGCCTGAGTCTAGAGGCCGGCCGAGCAGCCCGCTCGGCCGGAAGAGGTCACCGCGGTACACAAAACATACATAACCCCCTACTGCGTCCCTGAGCTCCAGCGGTGACCGGCTGCCGACCGGCCTCCATGCTCAGGCGAGTAGCCAGCAGTTTGGCCGACTGTTGCAGGCTGCTCGGCCGGCCTCCTAGCATAGGCGAGCCCCCGGCTCAGCTGGGCCCGTAGGCCCAAGCAAGCCGGGGGCTCGCTTAAGCTAGGAGGCCGGCCGAGCAGCCTGCTACAGCCCCAGCTGGAGTTCCGGGCCTATGTAGGGTGTAAGTTGCCAAAACATACTCACCCACATCGGCCCTTACATCCTCCAGCGATGGCGGTCTCAGCTCACAGCGCCCTCTATCTCTTTCTCAGTTGGTCGCCGGCATGATGTCACGAAAGCCTTTGACCCGGGGTCAAAGGCTTTCGTGACATCATGCCGGCGACCAACTGAGAAAGAGAGAGAGGGCGCTGTGAGCTGAGACCGCCATCGCTGGAGGATGTAAGGGCCGATGTGGGTGAGTATGTTTTCAACTGGCGCAGGACTCGAGGCCGATGTAGGTGAGTATATGCTCTCAAAACCCACCCTTTATAGCTCGGCCGGTATCCAGGATTAAGGCAAGCCCCCGGTTCGGCTTGGGCCTAGAGGCCCAGTCGAGCCGGGGACTCGCCTGAGCCTCCCGGCCCAGGCGAGTCCCCGGCTCGGCTGGACCTCTAGGCCCACGCCAAGCCGGGGGCTTTCCTTAAGCTTGGATACCGGCCGACTTAGAAAGGGTGGGTGTTGAGAGCATATACTCACCTACATTAGCCCGGAGCTCCAGCGGTGGTTGTCACAGGCTGCTCGGGCGGCCTCCAAGCTCAGGCGAGCTCCCGGCTTGCCTTTGGCCTACAGGCCCAGGTGAGCCGGGGGCTCGCCTGAGCTAGGAGGCCGGCCGAGCAGCCTGTGACAGCCACCGCTGGAGCCCCGAGTCAATGTAGGGGGATTGTAGGCTAAACATACTCACCCACATGGGCCCTTAGCTTCTCCGGCGATGGCGGTCCCGTTTGCAGCGTCCTCTCTTTCCGCTGGTCGCCGGCATGATGTCACGAGCCCTTTGACCCTGGCATGTTGACCCGGGGTCAAAGGCTTTCGCGACGTCATTTCCGGCGTCCAATGGAGATTGAAGATGCTGGAAGCGGGCTGACCATCGCTGGAGGAGCTAAGGGCCCATGTGGGTGAGTATGTGTACATCGGCCCGTAGCTCAACCGGTGGCAGTCATTCGACTGTTGCAGGCTGGTCGGCCGGCGTCCAGACTCAGGACAGTCCCCGGCTCGGCTGGGCCTGTAGTAGGCCAAGCCGAGCCGGGGGCTGTCCTGAGTCTGGAGGCCGGCCGACCAGCCCGCTCAGCTGGAGGAGGTCACCGGTCGAGCTCTGGGCTGATTTATGGGCGTAAGTTTTGGGTATTTAGTCCCCGATTCTCCAGCGGTGACCGGCTGCCGAGCGGCCTGCTCGGCCAGGCTCAGGCGAGTCCCGGCTCGGCTGGGCCTGTAGGCCCAGGCCAAGCCGGGGCCTCGCCTGAGCGTGAAAGCCGGCCGAGCAGGCCGCTCGGCAGCCGGTCACCGCTGGAGCACAGGGACGCATTAGGGGGATATGTATGTTTAGTGTACCACGGCCTCTGATTCCCAGCGGTGACCTCCTCCGGCCGAGCGGGCTGCTCGGCCGGCCTCTAGACTCAGGCGAGTCCCGGCTCGGCCTGTAGGCCCAAGCCGAGCCGGGGGCTCGCCTGAGCCTGGAGGCGGCCGAGCAGCCCGACCGGAGGAGGTCCCCGCTGGAGTTCAGGGCCCATGTATCTGAGTATTCGAAATAGTCACTAAAGATATTTAACGTTACTTGATGCTTCTGTGTTTTCCTTTCGACAAACATTCATACACACCACACTTTTCAATAGACTGCCCTCTGGGCAGGCTTTACATCTAGTATCTAAATATAATAATTACAATTTTCCACTAAAATTAGGTGAATTTGTAGTATATCCTTTACAGAATGCAGCAGACCTGTCAAACAACTGATGTGTTAACGAAATTTTTTCCTTTAAACCACTAAATGGAACAAGATTCCTAATAGGCAAATTTAATTTTCAGATGTTTTTGATGTTAATTTATGATGTCAGCAGCACGCCATAATTGCTGACATCACAGGGGATGTAATTCTTATATAAAACTAACGAATTGCGACATTAAATGCAGCGGAATTTATTAATAGTTTTTCTTTCCTTTAGGTGCATATGAATAAAAATATACGGAAGAAAAATAAATAATGGAGTATATTTCCTAACAAAAGTCTATTTGACGCTCAGAGAAACCAAGGTTTTTTTTTCTCACTTGTGTGTGTTGTCAAACATATTAAAGCAAGGCGCCTGCCAAGTATGATATCCTTCTTTAGTGTACATCAACATGTGGTCTCTAATGCAATCGAAGGAAGCAAGAAGACTTGAGCTCATCAAATCAAATTGATATCCCACTTTACACTTCTAATAAAGAATGCCTCAGCGATTTCATTTATTGGGTTACTCATGCATGGTATTAGCACAAACCAGACACCGTGGCAGAGGTGAAATACGTTTGATAGCATTTTAGGAAAAGAATGTGGATTGTTATTAAGGCGGAGATATTCCATACTGTAAGTGCCATAGTAACGTGTTACAAAGAACACCTGCTGCACATTCTGGAACACGGATTCTATGTATGTTAGGCATTCTAAATACAATTTTTTGTTAGTGTATAGATCAGGACTGTCAAACTCCAGCCCCCAGATGTTGGTTGCCTATAATTCCCAGAACACTTTGAATACAATAGATGGCAAGAGAATCATGGGATTTGTAATTGAGCCACATCTGGAGGTGGGGGTGCAGATTGACAGATTATCTTGTATAGATTATCTGATTTAGCATAAACCATGTGATCTATTCTGTAAAGTCCAATTTACCATGCAAACATTGACCTAGAATCGGTGTTAATTTTGAAAGCACATTTTGATTTAGTTTTAGTCTTACTCTTTTGACTAAAATAGCATTTAATTTTAGTCAAATTTTTAGTCATCCGAATTGTTTTAATTTTGGTCTAGTTTTAGTCGTCTAAAATCTTCTGTAAATTTAGTAGGGATGTGCATGGCTGAAAAATTTGTTTCGTTTAGTTTCGCTTCGTTACGTTTTTAAATCATTTTGTTTTCGAAATTTTGTAACCAATTTCGTTTCAGATCGATTTGAAATTTCAAATCGATTTGAATTTCATATATCAATTTGATAGTTGATATCAATTCGAATTTTGGATCACTATATAAAACCCCAATTAATCAAATTTTGCTGTTAAAAGAAAAGTTAGGGTTAAATTTTAAGCTGTGTCACAGATTTAGTATTTGAGTCAAATTAAACCGTGAAACAAAATTTATTTGTTTCATAAAGTCCTTTGCTGACTATTACTTGTATTGTGAGTTGATATCAATTCGATAGTTCATTTCAAATTCAATAGTTGATATCAGTCATTCAAATTTTTCTTTTATGATGATGACACAGTGTAAAACTAAATAAATAAATTCGTTATATACTGTTTCATTTCAAATTCTTATCGTATTGATTCGTTATTCAGAAGTACTTCCGAATACAAATTATCAAATTTCGTTCCAAATTCCGAATTTTTCCGAAATTAATGCACATCTCTAAAATTTAGTCGACTAAAATCTAATGGGTTTCGTTAAAGTGTAATTAATGCATTATTTCATCATTTCTCATTCTATATTCCTGGATTAAACATCTATTAACCTGTTATTTATGGTATTAAGATCTGAACATGCAATACCGGCGCAGATATAACTGTTATGTAATAGATAACATATTTATCTTAAAATCCAGTTTCCACTTTGACAGCAAATTGATTTAGTTTTAGCCGTAGTCTTTTGAATAAATTACATTTAATTTTAGTCCCATTTTAGTCATCTGAATTATTTTAATTTGAGTCACATTTTAGTCATCTGAATTATTTTAATTTTAGTCATATTTTAGTCAGAAACATGTTATAATATTTAGTCGACTACAACTAGACTAAAATTTTTAGCCGACAAAATTTACACTGCCTAGAATCAACTGAGTTTGGAAAGATCTGAAATAGAATCCTATTCAAAACAAACAGGGTTATCCAAAGAGATCCGAATTGCTTGAGAAAGGTAACCGAATGCTGAAAATCATCGTTCGGTTACCTTTCCTGGCCATTCGGCTATCCAGAGAGCAGGCAATTCGCCAAATCCTGGCGAATTGCCTGCACATACGGTGCCTGTTCGGTCCCTGTTCGAGGGCAGTGAAATCCCCATGAAAAAGCACTGCTTCGGCTATTCAGAGAACACAAACCAGCAGTGAAAGGTTCCCCTAATGCTCTGCCATTCGGTGGTTTCATTCGGCAAATTTATTCAGGAGAATCCCATAGGCTTCATTGTTAAAAATATTCCCATTTTAATTCAATATCTAATAAACCGTTCATTATAAAATTCTGCAGCAAAAAGTCTCTTTATTTATAGATTTTGTAGGATACTTTAAGCATTTTTCTTAATTTTTAAAAAAAAAATTAAAAGTCCGATTTTTTTTTTTTTTTTCAGTTTACTTATTTTTTCTGTAACAGCCCTCTTTATTATCATTCCCTGGACCTCCTGTGAAAATTTCAGACATTTTCGCTCAGTAGTTTCTTTGCAAACAGCGTTTCATTTTCCCAGATTCATACAAATGGTTTTTCTAATTTATTCACTGTCTCCTCTACGTCACAGCTGCTTCGGCTCTGTGTGATTCGGCTCCTTTTCGGCTCCTGTTCGGGTTTTTCGAAGGTTAATCCAGATGTTTTTGCTTGTTGTCAGCGTGCATTCGGTGAGTTTTCGTCAGGTTTGCGGCAGCTTTTCCCTGCAATTCGGGGACCCTGTGGTGTTTGCTGAATACACCGCAGGGTCACCGAAATGCAATCGGCAAAAGGAACCGAATTGAAGAGAACGAAAAGTCACCGAACGTGCGGTGACTTTTCGAATCTCTTTGGATAACCCTGAAAGTAATTTCATTTTGACCATTATTGCATATCTTTATAGAACTGATGGTTGTCCAAATGAGCTACAACTTCAGGATCAGTGAAAAAAGACAACAGTATAGATAAGGAGTACGGCATGCTTAGAAAGGTGTGTCTGGACAACGTATTGCTCCTGGTAGGTCCCATTTATATTATTTGGCTTTTTCATATTTGGTTCATGATAAAGAACATGAAAATTAGCAATTGCAACGATATTTACAGTTGGTAAATAATAAAAAGAACATGTGTGCACACTCTAAAATGTGTGCACGTCTATAAATGTGTGTCTAGAGACATGATAGGTTATTCGTACATAGAATTTTTCTTGTCAATAAGTTGATGCAATTTAATATTTGCTTAAAAGAGGCCTTGAGCGTTAGTTACTTTGTCCTATAGTCAGATATAATGTAATGTTTGCTTAATCTCTTCACTACCAAATGATTTTCCAAAAAACATGGTCAGAAACCAGTGTTTTTTTGTAAAAAATAATTTTTAATCAATTTTAAAAGAAGAAATATTTGAGTTTTCATACCCATTGTATATCTTACTATAAATAACCTATCTTTGGCAAGTAAATGGCGCCATCTACTGCCAAATTGAGTTAGAGGTTTTACCAGCAGATCTATTTTCTTCTATTGTCCCCTGCATCGGCTGCTGAAAGGCCGATATTTCAGGGCTTTCAGCAGCTGATTTTACAGTTTTAGCTCTTTGGACATTATGCCCACGGGGCTAAAACTTTGGGGGCACCTTCTACAGCCCAAAAGCTAACTAAATTTGTTTGCAGCAAACAAATTTCATTTGTTTTTGGGCTGCAGATTAGCATATCGAGATATCTTGCTATCAGGGCACCAGATGGTGCCTTTGAAGCCCGAGATATCTCGATATTGGTAGTGAAGGGGTTTAAAGACTCATTTTAAGGCAAATTTTGTGTTGTCCATAGTGAAACACAGACAAGTGAAACATTTATTTATTTATAAAGTATTTTACCAGGAAGAATACATTGAGAATTCTCTCATTTTCAAGTATGTCCTGGTTTTCAAGGAGTTCGCTGTCCTAGATGACATATTAAAATATATGCATCTGGCAGGTTTTTAGCACTTATTGTCTTAGAAAATCATAAATCCCAACTAGAAATTAGAATATGTCAGTATAAGCATCATATTAAACTACAGCTACAGGTTACTGTAGCAACTTACATCAACATCGATGGAATGAGGATACACTACAAATGTGGTGCTGAAAAGAGATTGCATTTATGTGAAGAATGAGATATTAAATAGCCACAAGTAAGCATCTAAACGTAAAATTCTGCAGATTGCATTGCGTGTTATGCCGGCATTAGAATTATGAAATTCTTTTCTTTAAAGACTAATTATGTCAAGTGATTGAACAGGGTTTACGATGAAGGCAGCAAGGCATTAATGCAGGAATGCAAAAGCTTTTATAACGATGACAAGGAAAACATTAGAAAGTATCATCCAATAGCAATAATGCAAAAACATGTGTATTCCTTATGAAATATTTCATAAATACAGAACATACAATTACTTTTCCCAGGAACTAAAAAGCTCTCAGTGTGACTTGAACAAGGTTTTCTTCTGTCTTGGAAATCTGTCAGATTACTGAATTCTAAGTCCATATCTTAGCCCTTTCAATACTAAATGATTTTCCATAAACCCAATATGAGGAACCAGTGGTTAATTTGAAAAATCACTTTTCATTAATTATAATCATTGGGAATTTTCACTATATATTTTTTACAGTAGAAGTAGCCCTATTTCATAGGCAGACATCACCATCTGCTGGCCATACACTCCTACTACAGCTCGGGCTCCCTGCTTTATCAGCTGGAAATCCGTGTCTTACAGTTTCAACTGTTCAAACTAGGGGTGTGCATGACTTTTTTGTTTCCCGTTTCATAATTTTTTTCAGGTGGTTTTTTGTTTCGGATCATTTTGGGCAGTTTTTCTTTCGTTTTGGATCATTTCGATTTGGTGATTCGGCTCATATCGGCAATTCGGATCATTTCGGCAATCCGGCTCATTTTGACGATTCGGCTCATTTCAGATGATTTGGATCAGTTGGTTTTTTGCTTTTTTAGGAGTTATTTTGTTTTTTATTGCTTATTTAAGAATGGGAAGTAGATTACTACCAATAGAATGTAAGTTTCTTTACTTAATTATTCCTTTAAGATTTTTTAGGCATTTTTTGGGTGAAATTTTAGGTTTCCTAACTTTTTTAAAGAAACAAGGCTTTTTAACCCATAGGTTTCAATGCAGCATATGAATCCGCACACTGCCGGGCCACGCCTCTCTGCAGTATAATTAATGCAGCATGTGAATCTGCACACTGCCGAGCCACGCCTCTCTGCAGTATAATTAATGCAGCATATGAATCTACACACTGCCGGGAAGCGCCTCTCTACAGTATAATTAATGCAGCATATGAATCCACACACTGCCGGGCCACGCCTCTCTGCAGTATAATTATTGCAGCATATGAATCTACACACTGCTGGGAAGCGCCTCTCTGCAGTATAATTAATGCAGCATATGAATCTACACACTGCCGGGCCACGCCTCTCTGCAGTATAATTAATGCAGCATAGGAATCCACACACTGCTGGGCCACGCCTCTCTGCAGTATAATTAATGCAGCATATGAATCTACACACTGCCGGGAAGCGCCTCTCTACAGTATAATTAATGCAGCATATGAATCCACACACTGCCGGGCCACGCCTCTCTGCAGTTTAATTAATGCAGCATATGAATCCGCACACTGCTGGGAAGCACCTCTCTGCAGTATAATTAATGCAGCACATGAATCCACACACTGCTTGGGAAGTGCCTATCTGCAGTATAATTAATGCAGCATATGAATCCACACACTGCTGGGAAGCGCCTCTCTACAGTATAATTAATGCAGCATAGGAATCCACACGCTGCTGGGAAGCGCCTCTCTACAGTATAATTAATGCAGCATATGAATCCACACACTGCGGGGAAGCACTTCTCTGCAGTATAATTAATGCAGCATATGAATCCACACACTGCGGGGAAGCACCTCTCTGCGGTATAATTAATGCAGCATATGAATCCACACACTGCCGGGCCACGCCTCTCTGCAGTATAATTAATGCAGCATATGAATCCACACACTGCCGGGCCACACCTCTCTGCAGTATAATTAATGCAGCATATGAATCCACACACTGCCGGGCCACGCCTCTCTGCAGTATAATTAATGCAGCATATGAATCCGCACACTGTCGGGCCACGCCTCTCTGCAGTATAATTAATGCAGCATATGAATCCACACACTGCCGGGCCACGCCTCTCTGCAGTATAATTAATGCAGCATATGAATCCACACACGTCCTGCACAATAACTCTCCTCCCTTTCCCTCCTACCAGCCACAATTCTTCTCAAAAGGTAAAGTGCAGGTTAATTTTATTTTTACTTTATACTGTTCATTATTTTGTATCACTGTAATCATTTTCATATGAATAAATGGTTGTGGAACCAATTGTCAGAGTTTCCATTATTTCTTATGGGGAAATTCGCTTTGATATAAGAGTGCTTTGGATTACAAGCAAGCTTCCGGAACGAATTATGCTCGTAAACCAAGGTATTACTGTATTCAGTTTTGGTAGTAAATGGGTTAACTGGGCTAAAACTGGCAATTATTGTGAGTGCCCTTACATAGCCATCAAATCAATGCCCAAATATTTTTCTTGCTAATGCAACATTATACTGCAACTTTGCCTTCAGATACCCTAATGAAATCATGGAATCCACATGGACATCCAAAGAATACACATTCATATTTTGAACTTTGTTGAAGTCTTCTGATAATTACCAGAATTTTTGAAATGTTCATGATTTTTTTTTTTCTTTGAAAGTATTTTACCAGTAAAGATACTTGAAAATGAGAGAAATCTCAGTGTATGTCCTGGGTAGGCGAGTATGTACCATTACTAGGTGTCTTGCCCATGAACACTTAGGCTAGGGTCAGACTAACGCATTTTTCACGTTGTCCGTGAAAAAGTGCGTTCAAACGAATGGACGTATTTTTTCACGGAATACGCAATAGTGGTCATACGATGCGCAGTTTCATCCGTGATTTTGTACGGATCATCAATAAAACACTTTTTGGGTCTGGACGTTATGTTGGCCGGACATTAGCAGCGTCTGACGTCTCCTAATCACGCACACACGCCGCTAGCGGACGCAGCGCACTCTGTACGTCAGTACTAGTGGTTTCACGTTCTCGAAAAAATGTGTTTGTTTGCCGCTTGCGTTGCGCGGCCGCACTTTTGTGCGACCGTACTTCGTATATTGGCCGTCATTGCCCGGCATCTGCTGCTAGCACGGCCGTGATTAAGTGCGGCTGCACGCGCGTTCGCACTGCCTCAGTCTGACCCTAGCCTTACTGGAGAGGTGCTCTGGCCAGGATTTAAACCTAGGCTGCCACGGTTATAGAGAAGTGATGTTACCACAATATGAGTGAGGCACTGTGCAATTATTCAGCAATGACAGGAGCCAGTAAGAAACAGAACCCCAGAGGAGTTAATGGAATCTTCCTCAAGATTGTCTCCAATTGCCTCTGCTCCTAATACCATATAAAGGGAGTATTGCAATAAAAGCTCAATTTCCCATTGTAATTATATATGATATGTTTGTTATTTTCTTGGTGGAAAGTGGACATCCATTTTCGCCCAGGGCTACTCCACAACTAAAAGAACTGATGAGTTTTAACATCAGGCAGTCTCTTTGGATTATCCATTGACATGATGGTGTTAGAAGCGCAGTAGAAGTGTCACTAGTTCCTGAAGAGCTCATTCAGTCTCCACATAGAGATTGTAAAAGATGACAGTGGTTTGATGGATTCTGACAATTTTTTTCAAGGGTGAACTGGAGACCGTTATCCTTCTAATGTTGAAATCTATGGTTTTTGGTGGTCTGTTTAGCAGATGTGAACAAAATCTCCTTCCAAGTTTTGAACTGTTTAAAGTTGTGTTATTTACTCTAAATTATATTGAGGTTTATGTGACTATATGGCCCCGTTCACACCTCAGCGTTTTTCATATGCAAGTAATACGCGCGTGCTTTTCGTACGTATCGCGCAAATGTGAAAAACGCGCGAACGCGAATTACAGCGCATTCACGCTGCAGTCTATGGCCGCAAACACGCTGCAATATGCCCCATAGAAGCTCATGTACTTCTTTGGGCGTAGGGCGTTTTAAAGTGTGTTCCTACGCGCTGTAAAACGCCCAGGTGTGAACGGGCCCAATAGGAAATCATGGGATTTCCGTGTTTAGGCGTTTTACAGCACGTAGGAACGCGCTTGTAAAACGCCCAGGTGGGAACGGGGCCTTAGTTTTACTCTAAATCAGGGTGAATGGATTGTGCCACTTGAAAGAAATGCAAAGACATGCAACTCATGCAATCCGCAGGTGTATATTCAAACCCAGGAATTGTATGAGTTACATACCACTGCCTTTATTTCATGAATACTGTGAGAAAGATACTATAGTTTAGCAAAGCACCTCCTAATACCCCGATCCTTGTGGCCAAAGGCGGCTTTATTATTATGATTTTTCTGGATTTTACCACATGTATAGTGCTTGAGATATATATATATATATATATATATATATATGTGTTTATCATTGCAGAAGCCACTTGCACATCACAGCAATTCGATGAATTGCATCCCAGAGCTCCTGTGCTACATTCCCCATATGCAGCAAGGAACTCTGGGTAGGATATGCAAATGACCTCTGTCTCACTTTTATGCATCCTGGATCTGTTATTACACAGAGCCCTAAAATCAATGCTATGCCACACCGTGGCTTTGTAGCAGAGATAAGGTTTATGCAACTTTATAATATAAATTTATATTTATTATTGCAGAATCCATTTGCACATCACAGCAATTCAAAGAACTGCATCCCAGAGCTCCTGTGCTACATTCCCCATATGCAGCAAGGAATTCTGGGTAGGACATGCAAATGACATCTGTCTCTGTTCTGTCACTCACAAATTTCTAAGCATTTAGTTTATTAGAGTACTGTTTCTTTAATTGGGCGGCCATTACTGATGCCATGCAGTACAGTTACTTCCTGGTAGAGCCAGATTCAACCAGCATAGCTACCAGTGAGTCAAGCAGAAAGCAAGCTCCACAGTTCTGTTACACAGGCCTTCTGCTTATAAGTCTGTAAGTAGAACCTTCATGTTTTTAGTTATGTATATATTTTTAGCAACTCAAAGCACTGTTAGATTAGTTTAGTAGTGTTTGATTGTCTTCACATTAAGTTAAACTTCTGTTAGCCAGTAATTTACATCTAGGTAGCATGCCTGTGTAGATTTGCATTCCTAGACTAATATATTGCCATAATTCCGTATTTTCCACAGTTTTACAAAGTTTAAAGATCTGAAAAGTAAAGATACAAATAAAGTTCAGTAAAGACTTTTCTTCAATCCTGCTTCCAGATTTTTATTATGTTAGCTGTCTGCCAAGCTTTGTGCCTCAGACACACTGTGAGGGCAGAACAGTAAAAAGACTTTATACAAAGCAGACCTAATCAAAAGAAAAGTGGATTCTTTCTACACATCTATCTCTAACTTCCTCAAGCATCCTGCAAAGTAGTAATCTGTCTCACCATGCAGCACACAGAGCAGCATGCTACTCCAGCCATTCCTCAGCTTTCAGATGCAGAGCAAAGCACACTCAGCACACCAAAGACCAGGTCACGGTGCACAAGCTCCACAGTCTCTAGTAAATCAGATCTGACATCGGCTAGTGCTAAAACTGCCAGGTCCAAACACACTAGTTCAAGACACTCAATCTGCTCCAACCTGTCGACGGCGAGTGCTGCTGCCATCAAGGCACGTGCAAAAGCAGAAAAAGCATGTGCAATGGCTGCCTATGCAATACGCGAAGCTGAAATGATAAGAGAACAGGGCTACATAGAGGAAGAACAGCATAAGAATGAAGCTGAAACTACTAGAAGAAAAGCAGAGGTAAAAGCATCTCTACATATTCTTCAACACGAGAAAGCAGCTTCAGCAGCAGTAGCAGAAGCTGAAGTTCTCATGAAAGCAGTAGCAGAAGCTGAAGTTCTCATGAAAGCAGTAGCAGAAGCTGAAGTTCTCATGAATGCGGCAGAAGAAGAGTATAAAGAAACATTCCCTGTCATAGAAGAACAGGTGACACCTCTCAGTGCAATTCATCGTACCAGGGAATATGTTCAGTTACACACAACCGTGTACACTGATCAACAAACTGACAATGCATTAAAACTATCAAAAGCTCCTCTAGCAGACGGCTACCTAGAATCACCTAAAGTCTGCAAAGCCAAAACAGAGTTCCAACACGACAAGCCAAATGTTTACGAACCCAAAGACCAGTTAGCCAGCTCTTCCAGACATCAAATCAATAACGACACGATTCCTACCCAGGCACACACCAATGTGGGCTATAGGAGAGTTATTTACAATGAGGAAAACACACCATATAACCAGATCAAGCCTGACCTAACAACCCCACCATCCTATCAGCCACAGCCAAGCCCGGGGTCTGTTCCCAGAGTACGTTCACCTGAGGCAGCTGGAATTTCAGATGTAACGAAGTACCTGATACGCCGTGAAATGGTGAGTTCCGGTCTCCTGAAGTTTGACGACCGTCCTGAAAATTATTGGGCCTGGAAGTCATCTTTCCTTAGCAGCACCCAAGACTTAAACATGACAGACAGAGAAAAACTAGATCTACTCTCTAAATGGCTCGGACCAGAATCTTCCGAACAAGCCAAAAGAATTAGGTCCGTACACGCTCACAACGCAACAACAGGACTCGCTATGGTGTGGCAGAGATTGGAGGAAGGTTATGGATCACCAGAAGTAATTGAAGATGCACTCCTGAAGAAAATTGAAAATTTCCCAAAAGTAACAAACAAAGACAATCAGAAGTTAAGAGAGCTTGGAGACATACTCCTGGAGATGGAATCAGCAAAAAATGGTGGACACCTACCAGGTCTCTCATATCTAGACACTGCACGTGGGGTCAACCCTATAATAGTGAAGCTTCCTTACAACTTGCAAGAAAGATGGGTTACAGAAGCGTCAAAATACAAAGAATGCTATCAGGTGGCATTTCCACCTTTCTCCTTCTTCACTAAGTTCATAACGAATCAAGCGAAAACCCGCAATGACCCAAGCTTTGCCTTTTTGAACCTGGGAAACCCAAACTATAGCAGAACAGAATCACTGCAGCCGAACAGGGAATCGAGGACAACGGTGTCTGTACGGAAGACAGAAGTACCACCTGAGTCTGAATACGTCAACAATAGAATCGCAGAAAAGAAAATTGAAGATCCAGACGATCAGTGTCCGATACACAACAAACCTCATCCTCTGAAAAAATGTCGCGGTTTCAGGATCAAGACAATCGAAGAACGTAAGTCCTATCTTAAAGACCATTACATCTGCTTCAGATGCTGTGCTTCAACTCAACATCTCGCAAAAGATTGTAGGACAGCAATACAATGCAGAGAATGCCACAGTGACAAGCATCTTTCTGCAATGCATCCAGGCCCAGCACCCTGGGCAGAGGAGAACGTAACCACCCAAGAAGATCATGGTGGGGAGCAAAAAGAGGACGTAGCACCAGCAATAACGTCAACGTGTACAGAGATCTGTACAAAGACATTTAGTCCTAGATCATGCTCAAAGATATGTTTAGTAAAAGTATATCCTGAAGGTCACAGAGAGAAAACTGTGAGAATGTATGCAGTATTAGATGAGCAGAGCAACAGGTCTTTGGCCAGAACAGAGTTTTTCAACATCTTCAACGATAGTGGAAATCCGGTTTCATATACCTTGAAGACTTGCTCAGGTATTATAGAGACATCAGGGAGAAGAGCAACCAACTATATCATCGAGTCAATAGATGGAAAAACACAGTTGTCCCTCCCAACTCTCATAGAATGCGATATGATACCAGATGATAGATCAGAGATCCCCACGCCCGAAATTGCACGTCGACATCCTCATCTGAGACAAATAGCAGAAAAGATACCAATACTTGACCCAGACTCTGCAATCCTCCTCCTACTTGGAAGAGACATACTGAGAGTACACAAGGTTAGGGAACAGTACAATGGGCTACACAACGCACCATTTGCGCAACGTCTCGACCTTGGATGGGTTATCATTGGTGACGTGTGTCTGGACGGAGTTCACAAGCCAACAAAAGTGAATGTCTACAAAACGAACCTGTTGCAAAATGGACGCACGTCATGTTTGAGCCCTTGTACAAACAACATGCAAATCAAAGAGAGACTAGTCCTCTCAAAGCAACACCAGAAGCATCAGGTCTACATGGCGACTACAGCTTCAACAGAAGATACAGATAGATTAGGGTGCAAGGTGTTCAAAAGAACACAAAGTGATGACAAACAAGCATTATCTGTGGAAGATAACCTCTTCCTTGAGATCATGAGCAAAGAAGTCTTCATAGATGAATCAAACAACTGGGTAGCTCCTTTACCTTTCCGTTCACCACGATGTCACCTCCCGAATAACAGAAGACAAGCAATGAAGCGTCTCCTTTCCATGCAATGCACTCTGAACAGAAGGCCAGAGATGAAACAACACTTCCATGATTTCATGCAGAAGATCTTTGATAACGATCAAGCGGAGAAGGCACCACCATTAGAAGAAAAACAGGAACGTTGGTATTTACCAATATTCGGGGTGTACCATCCTCAGAAACCGGGACAGATACGCGTAGTATTTGACTCCAGCGCAAAGCATGAAGGTGTCTCCCTTAATGATGTCCTCCTTAGTGGGCTCGACTTGAATAACACGCTCCTCGGAGTACTCATAAGATTCCGAAAAGAACGTGTTGCAGTAACAGCAGATGTACAACAAATGTTTTATTGCTTCCTCGTCCGTGAAGATCACAGAAATTACCTAAGGTTCTTGTGGTATGAAGATAATGACTTCAACAAAGATGTCACGGAATACAGAATGAAGGTACACGTGTTTGGGAACAGCCCTTCTCAAGCTGTGGCTATCTACAGTCTGAGACGAGCAGCACAGGAAGGTGAAAAAGAACATGGGAAAGAAATTAAACAGTTTGTCATGAGAAATTTTTATGTTGACGATGGACTTTCTTCCTTCCCCAGTGATGGAAAAGCAATAGCCACCTTAAAAAGAACCAGAGAAATGTTAGCTGAATCTAACGTGAAACTACACAAGATAGCTTCCAACAGCTACAAGGTTATGGAAGCATTTCCTTCGGAAGATCGTGCAAAAGATCTCAAAGACCTAGACTTGGGAGCAGATTCACCACCTCTCCAGAGAAGTCTAGGGTTAAGTTGGGACATAAAGTCAGACAGTTTCACGTTCTGTGTATCCAGAGAAGAAAAAACATTTACAAGAAGAGGTGTCTTGTCCACAGTCAATAGTTTGTACTATCCCTTGGGATTCGTCGCCCCTATAACTATGCAAGGTAAAACTCTCATGAGAGAATTCGCAAATGAAGGTGAACAAAATGAATGGGATACTCATCTCCCTGAAGAGAAAGAAACACAGTGGAAACTGTGGAAGGATTCAATACTAGATCTTGAACAATTCAGTATCCAAAGATCTTACGTTCCTGTCTCTTTGTCTGTCACACAACAAAGAGAATTATGCACCTTCTCAGATGCATCCACTATGGCCATCATGAACGCTCGACCTTTAGTTCCAGTATCCACAGATCCTGAAATGCCAGAAGTATTGACACCTGCGATGCTTCTGACTCTGAAAGTCAAAACAACAACGGCACCTCCTGGAGATTTTGAACTCAAAGATCTTCATACCAAGCAGTGGAAGCAAGTGCAGAGTCTTGCAGACACATTCTGGAGACGATGGAGACAGGAATATTTAGTGACGCTCCAGCCACGCAGGAAATGGCAAGCTGACAAGCCTAACTTACAAGTCGGAGACGTTGTCTTACTGAAAGACACTCAAGTTCATAGAAATGAATGGCCTGTTGGACTTATTATCAAAGTTGTACCTAGTGTTGACAACAAAGTTAGAAAGGTAGAAATTAAAGTCATGAAGGAAGGTACTCCAAAAGTTTATTTTAGGCCTGTTTCTGAAGTTGTCTTACTTCTCAAAAAGGATACATAGTTGCATAATGTTATTATCCAAAGTGGGGAGTGTTCTGTCACTCACAAATTTCTAAGCATTTAGTTTATTAGAGTACTGTTTCTTTAATTGGGCGGCCATTACTGATGCCATGCAGTACAGTTACTTCCTGGTAGAGCCAGATTCAACCAGCATAGCTACCAGTGAGTCAAGCAGAAAGCAAGCTCCACAGTTCTGTTACACAGGCCTTCTGCTTATAAGTCTGTAAGTAGAACCTTCATGTTTTTAGTTATGTATATATTTTTAGCAACTCAAAGCACTGTTAGATTAGTTTAGTAGTGTTTGATTGTCTTCACATTAAGTTAAACTTCTGTTAGCCAGTAATTTACATCTAGGTAGCATGCCTGTGTAGATTTGCATTCCTAGACTAATATATTGCCATAATTCCGTATTTTCCACAGTTTTACAAAGTTTAAAGATCTGAAAAGTAAAGATACAAATAAAGTTCAGTAAAGACTTTTCTTCAATCCTGCTTCCAGATTTTTATTATGTTAGCTGTCTGCCAAGCTTTGTGCCTCAGACACACTGTGAGGGCAGAACAGTCTCACTTTTTTGCATTCTGGGTCTGTTTTTACACAGAACCCTTAACTCAATGCCATGCCATACTAGATGGCTTTTTTTTTATCATATCTACACAAACACACACATTGTTTTGTATTTTAATCACTTAATTTCCATAGAAATTAGCCAAGTTTAGTTCTTCCTAACACTATAGTCAGAGGCGTAACTTGAAACCTCAGGGCCTAGGTGCAGGAATCCATGAAGGGCTCCCCCCACCCTTTGCAAAAACTTATTTTGCCGATCCCACACCATCCTCATAGTTACATAGTTACATAGGCTGAAAAAAGACATGCGTCCATCGGGTTCAGCCTCTCCCACATCACCTACTGCTGTTGATCCAAAAGAAGGCAAAACTGGACTCATGAACTGGACCCTCCAGATCCACAATGTTGATTCCAGACAATCTGTGTCCCATATTTTTCGTGTTGAGGCCCCAACCCCTAGCCGTGCGGCTCAGTCAAGCCCCCAGCCCCTAGCCATGCGGACCAGGCAGGCCCCTAGCCATGTGGCCCAGGCAAGGCCCTGGCCCCTAGTCGTGCAATCCAGGTGAGGCCCTGGCCCCTAGCTGAGCCACCCAGGCAAAGCCGCGGCGGCCGATTAAGGCCCCCCCCCAGACTCAGGGACTCAGGGGCCCAGGTGCAGTCGCACTCACTGCACCAATGGTAGTTACACCCCTGACTATAGGTGCTGTGACTATTCAATGCAAATTGAATGGTCACATTGACCTAAATATCCTTCCACCATAGTGGTCCACGAGGGCTAGTTCAGCACTATGGATATGGGAGATTAGCAATATCAGGTAAGCTTAGGTCAGCAAGCACTGATCAGGCGTCCTGGAAAAAAGTCAAGAATATACAATTGTTAATTCTTGCCTCTAGCCAATGGCCCTCAGTGCAGTCGCATTGAGATCCATTGGATTGGTTGAATGCTCTCAAGAGTTCAGCTCCCCTCCAATCATGTGATAGCTGCTGCTTGTCATATCCGGACCACTGCTGAAGGAGCGCGGCACTGTAATACGTTGTGTTTTTATTCTGAATCTAAGTTAAAATAGTGAGGGGCCATAAAGAGTTAATTTTTAAACCCTTAGTTTCCCCTTCCCATTTTATCCCTGGAGTATCTCATTAAAGCAATCTTTCACCCTTCTCTGCTTTCTTTGCCTCTTCTCGTTTTAATTTGTGTTTATATGGGTTTTGCTAATCTGGGAGTTCTTGGGAGTTGCCGTACTGATCAGTGGCCAGTAAATTTTAGAAAATAGGGTACAATAAATAGAAATAACTTGCATTTTATTAAATAATCCTATAACTCGCTTTCCGTTTCAACTTCCCCATCTCTGGCTCATTTTCATGCTTATATTGTTTGGTCACATATGAATTTTCGCCTTCCAAATTTCAGAGCCCCACCTCAGTTAGACAACATTTTTGGGATGCAACAGAAGACGTATCCTTACAGATCTACTTGAGCGAGCAACAGGTTACTGTGTCCAACACTTCACAACATTAGGATTAGATACATTTCTTCCAAGACTTTTCCTTTTATTTATTTTGAGCCGTAGGCACATCCTATTCAATCAGCTTCTAAGGTAAACCTTATTTCCAACTGAAACTGTTGACAGTCTGTTCGGAATGACTGACAAGATATATCCATATTAAAGAACATCAGCAATTCAGCACCACAGGACTGCAAGTTTAAATGGAAATCTCGATTTTTGTCTGAACTTTGAAGCCACAAAAAAACTTTGTTCTAAACTATTAATAATAATAACCATATATTAGATAGAATTATTTTAACGTTATTAATTCTTCTAATCAATCCGTAAAGTTTATATAATTAACTACATAATTAAAATACATACTGAAAATGCTGCCAAGGGGTTTCCAATGAAAGCTTATTGTACAGATTGAGTACCCTTGTCCAAAAAGCGAGAAATATTTTGGATTTTTTTAAAATTTTGGAAAATTTGCATAGAATAATGAGATATTTTGGCGATGGGACACAAATATAAGAGGGAAATTCATTTATGTTTCATATACACCTTATAGACAGAGCCTGAAGGGCATTTTATACAAAAAAATAAATAAATTTGGCCCCGGGCACATGAGGTCAGGGGTGGAATTTTCCTACTTGCAGTGTTACAATAGCGCTCGATAGGTTTTCAGATTATAGAACATTTCCGATTTTCAGATAAGGGATGCACAACCTGTATATTTATGACAAATAGAGAAAAAATCTCAAATATGAAGTCTTAAAAATAGCTTACTTGTAAACCAACGAGAAGGCTTCAGAGCATATCGCAGGGCACGGGACAAGCCTGATTTCTATGTGTCCCAGGGCAGCAGGGAAATGAGCTCTGGTCACCTTCTCAAACACAGAGCTGAAGGTGTTGACATCAGCTAGTTTGCTGTTGGGATCCCCTCCTCCTGTGTCCAATATGCTGCCACCATGAAAAACGAGAACAAGTACGTGTGTTTTACAGTTACTCTGCTGAGATCCATCCTGGTAAGATAAAAAAAATGATAAAAAACAAATGCATTGTAGTTTTGTACGGGGTCCCGCCGGTGTCAGAATGAAAAAATAAAGTTAACGCGTGGGCACGATGTGTAACGTCGTGGGCACGATCTACTAAATAGTTCCCACCACGTTTTAACTTTTTTTTTCCATTAGCGTGTGCACAAGTTACCCATTCCGTGCTCATGCAACATAGAAAGACAGTCTCCTCTCTGAGCCCTCCAACCTCTGGGCGGGCACACAGACAAAGAGTCCCTTGATGACACCGGCAGGACTCCGTAGTTTCTTGATACAGTCTCACTGATGAATTGTTGGAGGCATTTTACATTTTTAAACCTTCATTTAACCCAATGTTTCCCAACCCTTTGCTCAGGTCCCTCTAACAGGCCAGATTTTATTTATAAACTTTATATAGATTCAGGCAAAGAAATAATACAATTGTCAAACAATAACAGCAGCCACGACAGCTGCCGCCCCAAACACACCAGGGGACACACTCAGGGACAGATCTCAGAAACTCCAGTAAAGTAGCATTTTGAGAAAGCGTCAACAGAGGGGGACCCAGCAAAGAACGAGACAAATACCAACACGTGAACCCAAAATCGGTATGAAGCTTAGAGAGAACAGGATCTGGTAAACAGACCATAAGGTAGTACCGAACATTAAAACATTTCTGGACTTTGTTCTCCATATCTAAATTAGCATCCACCCAGTCAGAGGCGGGAGTAAAACATACCAAAAGTGGGGGTGAGGGGAAAATCCATTGTCCCAGTATGGCCTTCTCCGCAGTAGCTGAAAGAAGCCCCAGGAGTATTTTAGGAGCCCTGGACAGCGAGCAGGCTTCACTATCAGAAAGAATATTAAATAAAGCCTAGTCTAGGGAGGAGACTCAAAGCTTCAGCACACGGGACCCAAATCGCCGAATAGTATTCCAGAAGAGAGTGACAATGGGGCAGGACCAGAAGCAATGAAAGAGGTCTGCATTAGCATGGAAACATTTCAGAACAGTGTAACCGGCCAAATTTTAAGGGTTACCTTGGGGGAAATGCAGTGTCATGCCCCATGATTTAGGATTTATTGCATATTTTTCTGTTTTGTGTTGAATCTGCCTTTGCTGCTTACATGCTATTGATTTCATAGCTATTTTGTCCCTGGTGGGTTTCCTTAGCCTTGCTGCATCCAGCTAGTTTCCACCCCTTTGCTCAGTGTCTTGTTCTAGTTACTTCCTGGTCACATAGCAGCAATTCTGTGTTCACTGCTGGACTGAAACTAATGTCTTTCGCCTGCATTGCTGTACACTATTACAAGATTGTCAGTCTGATCATTAAAGTCTTCAACTGGATTCATCTTTCTACGTGTCAGTTTTGCTGAGTTGTCACTATCTGTGGATCTTCATCGTGTGAGTACTGGTCAAATACAGACTTAGCTAGTCTAACGCACCACCACGCCTCACAGCTTTGTTAGGGAAACAGAATATGCAGACTGAATCCTGCAATCACTGAGCAGAAAATCATATCACCAGTGCTGTGCTTCAAATACCTGGCAAACCTGACCTGTCAGGAGGTCCTGAGGACAGGTTTGGGAAACACTGATTTAGACCGTAAGCTGCCATTGCTGCTTAAAACAAAACAAACGCTCCTTCGTTTACTATTGCTCAACATTTACATTGTTTAAACCAAGGGTCTCAAATTCTGGCCCACCCATATGTTTCTGAAGTACGACTTCCATAATTCTCGAGCCATCTGTTGCATTCAAAGCATTCTGAGAATTGTAAGCAACAAACATCGGGGGGGGGGGGGCAGAGTTTAAGATATCTGTTTTAAAGTAAATAGGACAGGGTTTTGTGGAAAAAAAAAACTTGTCCCTTATCATTTGTCACAGAATGCAGCTTGAAAGTTTTTATGTTTCTAAGTGAAAATGTAAAAAAAAAAAGTTTAAATTGCCATTTTTTTGCCTTGTGTTAGAAATCCTGCAAGCCACATACAGAGACGTAATTTATGCTATTGCCTATGTGTCCTTAGACATTGCACTGGTACATTTTACAGAAAAACAACAAAAAAATATGTATTAAAAGTGCACAAATTCGTGTAGAGAGAGTTTGGGAGTTTTATTACATGACTAAAAAATATGGATGCCAAGGGCAGGCGGGTTCATGATAAGCTGAGCAAGCTAAAGTCAGCATTTTCCCACACATTAGAGAATAATAAAGTAACAAGCCAACACGTCCACATACATCTCTGTGTTTTAATCTAAACCAACCATGCTGGGCAATATTGGCAGCTTTGTCTGGAACTGGATGTATAATATGAATGTGCCTGCAGAATGCCACAGCTGCTGCCCCTGACACCTGGGAGTCCTGGTTGACTGCACTTTTTATCGTGTTATTAATCAAGCCGGAAAGTCAGGGAACCTAACTGTGTCAGCAGACGAGTGCATAACCAGATCAGCTGTCATAGGGCCAATTCTAAAAGATGCCGCTCATACCATAGCTTGGATTCCAGAGCTCCTGTCACACAGACACTAATGCAGAGGGATGATAAATAGCGTCTTTTAACATCACTATCAGGATTATTCAAAGAGATCCGAATTGTAGCCGAAAGGTAACCGAACAGTGAAATCCAGCGCACGGTTACCTTTCTTGGCCATTCGGCTATCCAGAGAGCAGGCAGTTCACCAAATGTTGGTGAATTGCCTGCACATACGGTGCCTGTTCGGTGCCTGTTCGAGGGCAGTGAATTCCCCATAGAGAAGCAATGCTTCGTCTATTCAGAGAACAAAAGCCAGCAGTGAAAAGTTGCCAAATTGCCCTGCTGTTCGGTGGTTTCATTCGTCAGGTTTATTCAGGAGAATCCCATAGGCTTCAATGTTAAAAATATTCCGGTTTTAATTCAATATCTAATAAACCGTTGATTATAATATTCTGCAGTATAGAGTCTCTTTATTTATAGATTTTTTTAGGATGTTTTAGGCATTTTTTGCAATTTTTTTGTGAAATTTATTTTCCCGTTTATTTTTTTTCATTGTTTTTTTCTTTTTTCTGTAACATCCCTTTTTATTATCATATATTGGATCTTATATGTAAATTTCAGACATTTTCGTTCAGTAGTTTCTTCGCAAACAGCGTTTCACTTTTCAAACATTCAAGCGTACAGTTTTCCTTTTTTTCACTCCATTCGTCTGTGGTGTCTGCTTTTTCCAGCGGCTACTCTGCACTGTGATCGGCGGCTGCTCGGGTTTCTCCAGCGGGGTTAATCCAGATGTTTTTGCGGGTTTCGGTGTACGTTCGCCGGGTTTTGCGGTGAGTGCTTGGCGGGTTTGCAGCGGCTTTTCCCTTCACTACGACGGCCCTGTGGTGCTTGCTGAACACACCGCAGGGTCGTCAAAATGGGATCGTCAAATCGCACCGAATTGAAGAGAACGAAAAGTCACCGAATGCGCGTTGACTTTTCGATTCTCTTTGAATAACTCTGATAGTATTAAACTGGAAAGAGAACTAAAATGATTTTAAACCATGACTGATTGTACTTTGCGATATTTGACTTTCGGATTAGAGAGCACCTAAATTTCGGTGCTCTTTCGTTGCCCACACTTCGGGGAATCAAATTCTCTTACCCTGCTGTGAATTCAGCATTCACTGCAGGGTATCCAAAGTGTGGGGAAAATCCACCGAACGCATCTGAAAAAACGCCGTAAAACTGCTGCATCGAACAGAAAAAACGCTGCAAAACTGCTGAAGAAAACGCGACGATCCACTGACCAGCCTCCGTAAAAAGCCGACAAGCTGACGAACACAGTTAAAAAAAACAAAAAAAACCACACCGCCACTTTTAAAAGCTATTTGCAAAAAAAACCTACTGGATGAAAATGCCTGGAATTAATATATAAGGTCTTATGAATAATTATAGAAAGGTCTGTTACAGAAAAAAAAAACGCTGTTTAAAAAAGAAAAAAATATTGGAAAAAGAAAACTTGCCAAAAAATCCTGAAAAATGCCTAAAAAAAAATCCAAAAATAGGAATAAACATACTTTTTGCTGCAAATTAAAAGAATAAATGGTTTAATAAATGTTGAACAAAAACGGGAATATTTTTAACATTGAAACCTATGGGATTCGCCTGATTAAACCTGCCAAATGAAACCACCGAACATCAGGCCATTTCACTGACATTTCTCTGCTGTTCGGTGTCTCTGAATAGATTAACCATTGCTTCTCTATGGGAGATTTCACTGCTGCCGAAGATCACCCGTATTTCTCTCGCAATTCGCCAATATTTGGTGAATTGCCAGCTTTTGAATAGCCTAATGGCCACGAAATTGCACCGTACGGGGAAATTCACTGTTCAGTGCAATTTCGGGGCCAGTTCAGCTCTCTTTAAATAACTCCTTTTTTTTGTAGGTGATACACCACTAGAAAGAGCATATATATACGGAAACCCTAAATCTGCATCAACAATTCAGCATACTGATGGCCCAGGCCATAATCAACTAAATATCCTTTCACAACATGCATTTATATTTCTTTCCTAGAGTGTTAATGTTTTTCCTCCTACGTGTAATACCAGCATCTCAGCTCCTACTCCAAGTCGAGGGGGTAACTTCCACTAACGTGACAGCAGCAGCAGGTTACTATACTTTTATGAGTCCTATAACTTGCTTAGGAGCAAACGTACTGGGAGCTGGCGAATATCTTCTAATTGTAAGTTACTAATTAATCAATTGGGAAACCAGAAAAAAAAATTCTAGTCAATCTACACTCAAGTAACACTTTCCACACATCGCCCATCAATATATACATATATATACACATTATTAACAGGGTCAGCCAATAAGTGGTCCAGGGGTGTCCAGCAGGTAGCACTTTAGAAGGGCGGCAGAACTTCTTCAAGGACACTGGCCAGCATGTCCAGTTAGGCATGAGGAGGCAGCACTCACTGCGCTCTCTGCACCTGTCTGCTACCAATAGTGGGAAGAGGGAGGAATGTACAGTGCAGGTGCCATGCAGTGAGCCTTTAGTGCACGGCCAGTACCTGGTAATGCCAGGAAAGTATACTGCCAGCAGCTCACATCCCCTGCCTACATCTTTCTCTGTATGCAGGGCTGCCTTCGGGGGGTGGGGGACAGCCCATGATATGTTCAGGGGCCCTGTTATTCCAGGGGGGCCCCGGTTCTTGCCAAACCCCATGCAGTTTGTCTAAGTAAAACAGATATAAGGGCCCCTCCATGTCGCCCAAAACTTTCCCAACGGGATACCAGGAAACGTCCCAGTGGGATGTGGTATCAGTGGTTGATCAGGACACTCTGGGCTCTATTACATTCCTTGCGCAAACTTTAACGCGTGCGCAAAAACGCATTAATGCGAGGGGCAAAACCCTTTGCGCAGAACGTCGTATTACAATGTCTGCGCAAAAAATGTGCGTTAACGTCTACCGTGGGTAAACCTGCGTGAACCCTGCGCGAGCGTAATGTACTTTGCGCGTTTTATACTTAAAATTTTGAGCACAAATGCATTTGTGAACTGGTATGCGGATGGTATTACAATCTATGCGCAAAATTTAACGTTTGCGCGCATAATTTTAACGTCTTTGAAAAGCTGGTGTTAATGGCAAATCTGAACGTCCTGGCCGAACCCAAATACACCAGCCCGAAAAAAAAATACAGCAAAGTATAGTTACACATTCTACACATACCCAAACAATAATATTGAGACGTTGTGTGTGTTTTTATTATTGCTGCAGCATGTATACTCAGATTGATTTTGACAGGTGCAAAAACTTAACGGGAGACAATTGTGGTTCTTAATTCTGATTGGCTGAATCGTGTGAAAAAACAGTCTGCCCACCGATTTCTGCTCGCAACGTTAATGCGCGCATGTTTTTGCGTGTCTTTTTTACGCGTGTTATTTTTTGACGGATGACAAAATGCGCTCGGATTGCAATACCAGCGTTAATTTACGCGCGTTAACATTTAACGCTTCAGCAAAAATTCACGCGTTTACTGTGCATTTTTCCGTGAAGAATGTAATAGAGCCCTCTGACTCTATACTGAGGGAACGATTATCATGGTCTGCTCCAGATAGAGGTGCAGAGCAAGCGCTAGACCAGAGAATACTTTTTACCCCCTTTGTGGACTACCAAAAATTTAGTACAGTGCATGTAAAATTAGAAAGGCAGAAGAGGAGGCAAAATGGTTTATTTTTGATTATTTTAGTGAAATGGGCAGCTGAGGGAAGGGGGGGCCCTTTCCAGTGATTCAAGGGGCCCCAAGATTTCTGATGGCAGCGTAAAGAATATGAGATGAATCACTGGCCTATATTGAAAGCGAGGAGCCTCAGATTTTATATGAGTAAGAGATGATATAAACCAGTCTGTAAGATAGATGTTTGGGTAGCAGCCGGTCACAGTGTTTTGCAAACAAAAATAATAATGTTGAAAACAAGGTCCTAAGGCTAGGGTCAGACGAACGTGATTTCTACGGACTGTGCGCCCGTGCACACGGACGGACGTCAGTACGGAACACGCAGTAGTGGCCACACAGTCCGTTTTTTTCACTGATGTATATTTTGACGGATGTAGGAGGGAAAAGAAATTAAAAAGCAAAACCATTTTGTCCGTGAAAAATGCTGGATGTATAAATGCAGTCCGTCTGACCACGTTCCATCGCTCACACACAAAGCTATGCGGACGTTGCGGACGCAGCGCACTTTGAGCGGCCGTTCTAGGGGTTGTACGTTCTTGCCTGCTTTGCGTCCGTGGGCCGCGGCCGTTGTGCGTCCGCAATTCAGTGCGGACATACTTCGTGTAATGGGCTCCGATGGGCTGTCATGCTATCACGGACGTACTTTTAGGCGCCATCACGGATGTGAACACTACGCTCGTCTGACCCCAGCCTTACTTTGTAGCCATTCTGAAGTGTCCCTTGGATGTTGTTTATGTTAAAGTTTTTCAGGCTAAAATTTTAACTCCAGCAGCTAATCCTTTTCCTGCATGTTTTCCAGTCTATACGTCTTTGGTTAATTCACCCTTTGGGACTCATTAGTAAGACTTTGCGATTCCATTGTGTTATGTCTTGCATTGCAGTATTTTATTTTTCTTTCCAAAGAATAAAAAGCAACTGTGTATCTTTCCTTCGTCTTGCAACGGAGACATAAATGTACATACAGCAAGCCCTGCAGTCCAAGGATTGCATTAGGAAATCAATGATGAGCCGATCCAGCAAAATCAAGAAAAATTGTAAAAATGTTCTCACCTCACTGTCCTCCTGGATTTCAAAACTGCTTTGCCGAGGACATCGCTGCTTCCTCCCTTGGACTCTGTAAAGATCACCTGTTAAAAGAATACATGTATTTTAATTGTATTACTTTCCTTGAGGGAGCTTTTGTTCCCAATGAGAAGCACACGGGGACTTACAGAATTTAATTAAACATAGTTATTGGCCATACTTTTTCAATGTAACAATACATACTTTCTTGTATCTGGTTAAGGAAAGAATATTGTTTAACAGGACTACAGTATGCCTGTAAAAACAAAACATCACTTTCTTTTTTTTCCTGTTCTTAACCCCATGTTTTATCAGATAACTCAGAATCATGGCCTAGATTCTCTGTAGGAGTTATTCACCAATCAATGTGGCAGGGAAATTCACAGTAACAGGGTTATTCAAAGAGATCCAAATTGCTGGTGAAAGTTAACCGAACGCGTTCGGTTACCTTTCCTGACCATTCGGCTATCCAGAGAGCAGGCAGTTCACCAAATGTTGGCATGTTCGTTACCTGTTCGAGGGCAGTGAAATCCCCATAGAGAAGCAATGCTTTGTCTATTCAGAGAACACAAACCAGCAGTGAAAAGTTGCCGAATTGCCCTGCTGTTCAGTGGTTTCATTCGACAGGTTTATTCAGGAGAATCCCATAGGCTTCAATGTTAAAAATATTCCCGCTTTAATTCAATATCTAATAAACCGTTTATTATAATATTCTGCAGTAAAAAGTTTCTTTATTCTTAGATTTTTTTGGATCTTTTAGGCATTTTTCGGGATTTTGTTGCAAATTTTTATTTCGTTTTTTTAAATCGTTTTTTATTTTTTCGGTAACAGACCTTTTAATTATCATTCATTGAATCATATGTAAATTTCAGACATTTTCATTCAGTAGTTTCTTTGCAAACAGCGTTTCACTTTTCAAACATTCAAGTGTACGGGTTTTTTTTTCACTCCATTCGTCTGCGGTGTCCGTTTTTTCCGGCGGTTGCTCTGCGCTGTGATCGGCTCCTGCTCGGGTTTCTCCGGCGTGTTCGGCGGGGTTAATCCAGGGTAAAAAAATGTATAGACGTTTGATTTGAAATTAAAGCCCTATTTCCTCTGAACAAAATGATATACAGTATGTGTGGGTGCACTTAATATGAAAAGGTAAATTATGGTTGAACAGGTGAGCAGAGCTCAAATTCTAGCTTTTGTTTTTTTGTTTTAATCATTACTTGTACAATTGCCTCCGTCCTTAAGGGTTCAAAGTGTCAATCCCCATTAAAATCCAATAATAAAACCAATGGGGGAAAAAACAACAGTAAAAATAACTCTGGATTACTTCAAATGACACTAAAGAGGCAACTATGGTGATATCTACATTAATGACATACATGACAAAAAACCAATTATAAAATATCTAGAGAATTAAGCTAGACAACTTCAGTAGAAACTACACAGGATAAAACTGTGAAAACTACAGAGAACTGTGGTGGACCTCCCCTAGATAGAGAATTCACCATAGTCTCTCCATACTTGATCCACTGCAGTTCCCTGAAGTACACCGCTCTCTCAATTATAGAATGGTGGTTAGTGAAATACCCCTTATGGTAACGATGGAAGTTATCCAAAGTCACAATGCATCACATCTCCCTGACGTATGAGCTAATCACTAATGGGCTTGGACATAACGGTCAGGAGAAAAAAGCAGGGGGCGGTTTCTACTAGAGATGTGCAATTCATTTTGTTCCGAATTGAAATTCGGACGATACTCACCATTTTCGTGTTTCGGGAGCATTTCCAAAAACTTTATATCGACCACCCGAAATTTCGGATCGATTTGATTCGGTGATTCGGATCATTTTGGCGATTCGGATAATTTTGACGATTCGGCTCATTTCAGATGATTCGGATCAGTTGGTTTTTTGCTTTTTTATGAGTTATTTTGTTTTTTATTGCTTATTTAAGAATGGCAAGTAGATTTCTACCAATAGAATGAAAGTTTCTTTACTTACTTATTCTTTTAGGATTTTTTAGCTACTTTTTGGGTGAAATTTTAGGTTTTCTAACTTTTATTTAAAGAAACAAGGCTTTTTAACCCATAGGTTTCAATGCAGCATATGAATCCACACACTGCCGGGCAGAACCTCTCTGCAGTATAATTCAGCATATGAATCCGCACGCTGCCGGGCAGCACCTCTCTGGAGATCAATTCATTGATTCGGAGCGATTCATTTTTTGATCAGTTAGTTTTTCGTTTTTTAGGAGTTAAATTTAATGCAGCATAAGAATCCACACACTGCTGGGAAGTTCCCGGCAGTGTGCGGATTCATATGCTGCATTAATTATACTGCAGAGAGGCCCTGCCCAGCAGTGTGCAGATTCATATGCTGAATTATACTGCAGAGAGGTGCTGCCCGACAGTGTGTGGATTCATATGCTGCATTAATTATACTGCAGAGAGGCCCTGCCCGGCAGTGTGCGGATTCATATGCTGAATTATACTGCAGAGAGGTGCTGCCCGACAGTGTGTGGATTCATATGCTGCATTAATTATACTTCAGAGAGGCCCTGCCCGGCAATGTGCGGATTCATATGCTGAATTATACTGCAGAGAGGTGCTGCCCGACAGTGTGCGGATTCATATGCTGAATTATAATGCAGAGAGGTGCTACCCGGCAGTGTGTGGATTCATATGCTGAATTATACTGCAGAGAGGCGCTGCCTGGCAGTGTGTGGATTCATATGCTGCATTAATTATACTGCAGAGAGGCGCTGCCCGGCAGTGTGTGGATTCATATGCTGCATTAATTATACTGCAGAGAGGTGCTGCCCGGCAGTGTGTGGATTTGTATGCTGCATTAATTATACTGCAGAGAGGCGCTGCCTGGCAGTGTGCGGATTCATATGCTGCATTAATTATACTGCAGAGAGGTGCTGCCCGGCAGTGTGTGGATTTGTATGCTGCATTAATTATACTGCAGAGAGGCGCTGCCTGGCAGTGTGCGGATTCATATGCTGCATTAATTATACTGCAGAGAGGTGCTTCCCCGCAGTGTGTGGATTCATATGCTGCATTAATTATACTGCAGAGAGGTGCTTCCCCGCAGTGTGTGGATTCATATGCTGCATTAATTATACTGCAGAGAGGCGCTGCCTGGCAGTGTGTGGATTCATATGCTGCATTAATTATACAGCAGAGAGGTGCTTCCCCGCAGTGTGTGGATTCATATGCTGCATTAATTATACTGCAGAGAGGCGCTTCCCGGCAGTGTGCGGATTCATATGCTGCATTGAAACTGATGGGTTAAAAAGCCTCGTTTCTTAGAAAAAAAGTTAGGAAACCTAAAATTTCACTCAAAGTCTAAAAAAATCCTAATAGAATAAAGTAAGTAAAGAAACTTTCATTCTATTCGTAGTAATCTACTTGCCATTCTTAAATAAGCAATAAAAAAATGAAATAACTCATAAAAAAGCGAAAAACCAACTGATCCGAACCACCCAAAATGATCCGAATCGCCGAAATGACCCGAATCGCCGAAAAGATCCAAATCACCGAAATGATCCGAATCACCGAATGGAAATGATCCGAAACTGCCCGAAATGAAAAAAAAAACACCCGAAAAAACCCCGAAACAAAATGAGAGAAAAAAAAGTCATGCACATCCCTAGTTTCTACCACAGTGGTTCCCAACACTGGTACTCAAGTACCCCTAACAGGCCAGGTTTGCCAGATATCTGGAGAGCAGCACAGGTGATATGATTTGCTGCTCAGTGATGGTAGGATTCACGATCCTTAAAATCTGGTCTTTTAGGGATACTAGAGGCCCAAGGTGGGGAACCCACTGCTCTACAAGATACTACTTGAATTAACATGTAGGATATTTCAGATAGAAAGCCAACAAAAAAAAATAACCTTTTTCAGTCCTTCACTAGCTTTTTCATTTTTCATTATTATTCTACACTCTCCAGATAAACCAGCAGTTATAATCCAAAGATAACACGTACGTAAAAATTGTATTCAAATTACTTGCACAAAGAGTTCTGTTTTAATTTCAGATACTTTTATATAAATTATAAAATCATAATTATATTTATTTAAAAAAAATTCCCAAGACACTTATTTTGTCAGTGCTCAGGTCCAATTTGCTTTTCCTTGATAATTTAGCGTAACAAGCAAGCTTATCGAGACGCTAGAAGTAAAACTCGGAATATAAAACACATGTTCATAATTTAATAGTTAGATACGTTTTTGCAGAGAGCAAATCAATGTATCAAATTTATAATGAACATCTCTCCAATTACCTGGTGGCATGGCTGCCCATGTCATCCAACATGTAGTAATTATGTAGTGTATGAGTCAATGCTCAAACTGGTATGTCCTTTCCGCTCCTTGTGTGATGCCTTGTTAAGAATTATTAGTGAAGGTTTCAAACATTGCACAAGTCTGTGGCCGATAAAGTTCACTCGAGCTGGATTAATGATGCCGAGTCGGAGAGCTAACGAAGCCCTAACAGACTCTTGTGTCTCATAACCTGCCAAGTGGTCCTAGTTGACCAAAGTTACTCTGTTTTGAGAGAATATTAATAAACAGATATAATCAATCTGAATATAGTTATGGTGCGTAATGGAATGGTTTCCCCATATTTAATGTGCATAAATCATGCTAGTCACATTGTAGCCAAATGTTTCTTTAGCAAGAAGCTAAAACGGACATTTACAATTGTGTCAATCGGCTGTAATAGGCCAAAGAAGAAGTTATACACAAACGAAAATACACCACCGCAAATACAACATATACTCTATAATGACCAAAAACGAATTCTATAACTATCAGGGTTATTCAAAGAGAATCGAAAAGTCACCGCACGTTCGGTGGCTTTTCATTCTCTTCAAATTGGTGCGATTTGGCGATCCCATTTCGGCGACCCTGCGGTGTATTCAGCAAGCACCACAGGGTCATCGTAGTGCAGGGAAAAGCTGCCGCAAACCCGACAAACACTCACCGCAAAAACCAGCGAATGCACACCGAAACCCGCAAAAATTTATGGATTAACCCCGCCGAATACGCCGGGGAAACCCAAGCAGGAGCTGATCAGAGCGTAGAGCAGCCGCCGGAAAACCCTGATACCGCAGACGAATGGAGTGAAAAAAACAAACAGTATGCTTGAATGTTTGAAAAGTGAAACCCTGTTTGCAAAGAAACTACAGAACAAAAATGTCTGAAATTTACATATAAGATCCAATGAATGATAATAAAAAGGACTGTTACAGAAAAAAGAAAAAACGATTTAAAAAACAAACGGAAAAAAAGGTTTCGCAAAAAAATTCCGAAAAATGCTTAAACAATCCTAAAAAATCTATAAATAAAGAGACTTTTTACTGCATAATATTAGAATCAATAGTTTATTAGATATTGAATTAAAACTGGAATATTTTTAACATCGAAGCCTATGGGATTCGCCTGAATAAACCTGACGAATGAAACCACCGAACAGCAGGGCATTTCGGCAACTTTTTGCTGCTGGTTTTTGTTCTCTGAATAGATGAAGCATTGTTTCTCTAGGAAGATTTCACTGCCCTCGAACAGGCACCGAACAGGCACCGTATGTGCAGGCAATTCGCCAACATTTGGCGAACTGCCTGCTCTCTGAATAGCCGAATGGCCAGGAAATTTCAGTGAATTTCACTGTTCTGTTACCTTTTGGCCCCAATTCGGATCTCTTTGAATAACCCTGTATGTGAACACCAGCATGGAAATCCAAACCAGCAGCCAATGGAGGTATAATCCAAGCAGATTTTCAGGCAGAAAAAGAGAGGGAATAAAATTGAAATTTGTTAAAACATCACAATTTCCTAATAGCCATTTTTAAAAGCACAAATCGAATGGATGATGCTTTTTCTGGTGTTTTACCATCCCACTTTTTTTCAGACCGGGGAATTTTCGGTTCCAGTGAAATTCTTTCAATTGAACCAGCCATTATTTTATAACAAATAGTGTCAGCAAGCAGATTTTTTATATCAGCCTATAGAATAAGGCCCGCGGAAGACAAACGCAGTGATCACGTCTGTGTCGCCGCATGGTTTAACGTCCGTCGTAGCATAGATTCAATAGAGACCCACACACGAAGTACGTGCGCACCGAACTGTGCACGCACAACGCACGTGGCAAACGGACTCAATTTAGGCAAGAACGTAAAACCGCTAAGACGGACGCGCAGAGAGCGCCACGCCTGCGTAGCGGCCAGTGTGCGTTAGGCTGCGACGTCAGATGCAACACATTTGCAACGTCCATCACGTTGACGCTCAGAAGTTTTTTTGGTTTGGCTGACTACCTGTCATTTAATTTAAATAAATTTTGTTTCCCATAATTCCCTTTTTTTTCTACATCTGTTAAAAAAACGGATCGTGTGGTGTCTACAGTATCTTCCGTCAGTACGTCCGTTCGTTTTGCACGCACGCAGAGTGCGCTCAGACTGCGTTCATCTGACATTAGCCTAAGAACGAGCCGTAGATTGTAAAGTCATCTGAGCAGGTTTTTCTAAGTTGGTAATTTTAAATCCTCATTCTTTATTGTAAAGTGCTACGGTATCTGTAACTTTATGAATAATAATAATGTGCAGTTGTAACATACCATACTGTAGACCTCCATTTAAATAACTGTGAATGTAGCTGATGGTAAAGTGCTAGAAGCTGTGATGCTGCCAGGGCCGCCATCAGGGCATTACGCCCCATGCTGCCGTAAGGGGCCCGGGCCCGGTGGGGGGCCGGGCCCCCCTCGGCAGCGGCGTCGCCCTCTTACAGCTCCGGTATCGGACTCGAGGAGTCCGAATCCAGAGCTGTGTCCCTGCTGCTGCTGCTGCTGCTGCTGCTGCAGGAGCCGGAGGAGACACTGTGTCTCCTCCGGCTCCTGGCAGCTTCACTTCCTGGCTGGGCGGGGCCAAGTAGCGTGTGAGGGCCTCCCAAGCATGCTGCTTTGGCTCCGCCCCTCCACTCAGTGAAGCTGCGCGCCTGAGCTGGAGGGACCAGGCTGAAGAGAGAAGACTGACGATTGAAGAGAAGAAAAGAAGATTGAAGAAAAGAAGACAGCGGAGTGGTGAGCCAGGGCCCAGACCCAAGGCCCAGACCCCAAGGTCCAGACCCTGGGCCCAGACCCCAGGGCCCAGACCCCAAGCCCAGACCCCAAGGTCCAGACCCCAGGGACCAGGCCCAGCCTAGACCCAGGGACCAGGCCCCAAGGCCCTGCCCCATGGACCAGACCCCAAGGCCCAGACCAAGGGACCAGGGCCCAGACCCCAGGCCAGACTCAGGGCCCAGACCCCAGGCCAGACTCAGGGCCCAGACCCCAAGGCCCAGACCCTGGGCCCAGACCCCAAGGCCCAGACCCTGGGCCAGACCCCAAGGCCAGACCCTGGGCCCAGACCCCAAGGCCCAGACCCTGGCCCAGACCCCAAGCCCAGACCCCAGGGCCCAGACCCAAGGCCAGACCCTGGGCCCAGACCCCAAGGCCCAGACCCTGGGCCCAGACCCCAAGGCCCAGACCCAGGGCCCAGACCCCAAGGTCCAGACCCCAGGGACCAGGCCTAGCCTAGACCCAGGGACCAGGCCCCAAGGCCCAGCCCCATGGACCAGACCCCAAGGCCCAGACCAAGAGACCAGGGCCCAGACCCCAGGCCAGACTCAGGGCCCAGGCCCCAAACCAGACTCAGGGCCCGGACCCCAGGGACCAGACCCCAAGGCCCAGACCCAGAGCCCAGACCCAGGGACCAGACCCCAGGGTCCAGACCCCAAGGCCCAGACCCAGGGTCCAGACCCCAGGGACCAGGCCCAGCCTAGACCCAGGGGCCAGGCCCCAAGGCCCAGCCCCATGGACCAGACCCCAAGGCCCAGACCCAGGGACCAGAGCCCAGACCCAGGGCCCAGACCCCAGGCCAGACTCAGGGCCCAGACCCCAGACCAGACTCAGGGCCCAGACCGCAGGGCCCAGACCCCAAGGCCCAGTCCCAGAGACCAAACCCAGGGCCCAGACCAGACCCCAAGGCCCAGGCCCAGCCCAGACCCCAAGGCCCAGAGCACAAACCCCAAGGCCCAGGGCCAGGACCCCAAGGCCCAAACCAGACCCAGGGACCAGGCCCAGACCCAGAGGCCATCATATACAGCCCGTTACTGTGAGATTTATTGCTGTGGATTCTGTGATACCTTCATACACACCGCACATTACTGTGAGTTTTATTGCTGTGGATTCTGTGATACGCTCATACACACTGCACATTACTGGGAGTTTTATTGCTGTGGTGCTATGTTATGTCCTTTTTTTTGAAGGGGGAGAAAAGCGGTTAGAGTTTGAGGGAGAGCCGGGGGGCCCCATCGTGAGGTTTAGTAAGGGGCCCCATCATTTCTGATGGCTGCCCTGGATGCTGCTACTATCAACTTTGTTACATGTGTAGCTCTATATTAATAATAAACCTGCTGTGAGTAATGAACCCCTAAAAAGCTATCTGGGCATGGGATATACAGTAATATGAAAACCAAAAACAATAAAGACATCAAATATGATTCTTTTTTATTATTATTGTTTATGATTGAGTATACGATTTCTCGGTCTGTTTATATATGAAACAATTTTTGATGTGTTTTACAAATTGTGGTTGTGTGTAGTGCACAGCTAGTAGCCTCTATAAATGTCAGTGTTAACACTGCGTGTATCATACCATATGCCAGACACGTTGTGTACTGGTATCTTAGCAACCAACAACTCGTCTATTGTAAGATTAACCAATGACAATTCCACAGCTATTATGACATTAATGTATAATTTGGTATAAAAAGTCTTGCGCATTTCAGAAGATCCCATGTAAATAGAAAAAGTACCTTAACGCGGAGGATATATTATTTACAGGTTTCCTACCTTAACCCCATCACTACCAAGATCGAGTATTCTCGATACTTAAACGCAACCGCTGGTTCCCCGATATTGAGTAAATGGAATTGTTTGGTGAAATTCTGGAGCAATGCAAAGCAATTTAGCTTATTTCAAACAAAATTTATTTTGCAAATGGGATCCATAATGCGTCTCCAAGGTTTTAGCACCTCTGCAATGGCAGCTGAATTGCTAAAACCATGTGAACAACTTGCAGTTCCATTTTTTTCTTCAAGGAAAAACAGAGTCCAATGTGTTGTAGAGATGTAGTGTTTTTTTTTAAGCCACCAGAGGGTGCCATCTGCCTGTCAAATAATGCATATACTGTAGTTACTGTATTTGTCTATAGAATTGATTATGCCACCTGGCAAATTATCAAATTAATTGAAAACTGGTAAAATGAAGATGGATAAAGTATTTATATACAGTTGCAAGAAAAAGTATGTGAACCCTTTGGGATTACGAGGAGTTTTGCATGAATTGGTCATAAAATGTGCTCTGATCTTCATATAAGTCACAACAATTTGAAAAACACAGTCTGCTTAAAATAATACAACACAAACATTATCTGTTTTCATGTGTTTATTGAACATAACATGTAAACATTCACAGTGCAGGGTGGAAAAAGTAGGTGAACCCCTAGCCTAATGACTTCTCCAAGAGCTAATTGGAGCCAGGAGTGAGCCAACCTTGAGTCCAATCAGTGTGATATCATTGGATGTGTTGCTGAAAGCTGTCCTGCCCTTTAAAAACACACACCAGTTTTGGGTTTACTGGTTTCAAGAAGCACTGCCTGATGTGAACCATGCCTCGCAGAAAAGAGCTCTCAGAAGACCTACGATCAAGAATTGTTGACTTGCATGAAGCTGGAAAGGGTTACAAAAGTATCTCCAAAAGTCTTGATGTTCATGTGTCGACGGTAAGACAGACTGTCTACAAATGGATAAAGTTCAGCACTGTTGCTACTCTCCCTAGGCATGGTCGTCCTGTAAAGATGACTGCAAGAGCACAGCGCAGAATGCTTAATGAGGTAAAGAAGAATCCTAGAGTGTCAGCTAAAGACTTACAGAAATCTCTGGCACATGCTAACATTTTTGTTGACACATCTACAATAAGGAAAACATTAAACAAGAATGGAGTACATGGGAGGACACCACGGAGGAAGCCATTGCTATCCAAAAAGAATATTGCTGTAATGGCGAGCCCCCAAATAGGGTGATGGGGAGCCCCCAATCTGCGGAGGTTGAAGCCTTTAGGGCAGGTATGTGGTAAACAGGCAGTAACAGGATCAATTGGGAAATGTGTATACGAATATACACTATACAGTGTGGGCGCTAGCTTATATAAATGAATTAATTAAAGTGCTAAGTAGATTACTATTAAATAATCAATTGCAGCCAATAGTATGGTAAAAACACATAAAAAACAACCAAAATATGTGTCAAGACTAAGATAAAGGGATAAAAGGACCATACGGCGCATAAAACAGTACATAAAACAGTGAACAGCTGATTAATAGACAACTGGTTAATATTAAATAAAATATGAATAGGATATATGAATGAGGATGTCCTTAAAAATGTCAATTATAAAATCGTTGAAAGTGCATAGGAAAAGGGCAAAAAGTGCAAAAAATATAGTCAATAAAGTCTATTTGTGCAAATAGGTGCTCAAAAAGTGCAGCAGTTCAATACTCAGGGAAGTGTTGTTGATTGAAGACAAGTGTATCAATCTTCTCTGTGATGTGGGTATCAGATCTTCTCTTTGAAGATATCCCTCAGAGAGAAGTAAAACATAAAAGGCGATAATAGTGCAGATGGTCGTACTGGAGTGGAACAATTCAGTAAAGCCAATGTATGTACCACTCACATTTGTAGGAGCCTAAGGAAAATCCAGGCTCAAGGAAAATAGCTTGCGGCCAAATATAGAGTGGCACGTCCCTCCTTTCGTCTGTGATGGTTACGTAGATTTATCAGAAGGCTTTCCTGCTCAGGCGTGAGCCGACACGAAACACAACTCCTCCGGTCCCAGGCTTAAAGATCAGCTCGCCGCCCTGGGTAGGGACTAAGCAGAAAGCCACAGGGCGGCGAGCTGATCTTTAAGCCTGGGGACCGGAGGAGTTGTGTTTTCGTGTCGGCTCACGCCTGAGCAGGAAAGCCTTCTGATAAATCTACGTAACCATCACAGACGAAAGGAGGGACGTGCCACTCTATATTTGGCCGCAAGCTATTTTCCTTGAGCCTGGATTTTCCTTAGGCTCCTACAAATGTGAGTGGTACATACATTGGCTTTACTGAATTGTTCCACTCCAGTACGACCATCTGCACTATTATCGCCTTTTATGTTTTACTTCTCTCTGAGGGATATCTTCAAAGAGAAGATCTGATACCCACATCACAGAGAAGATTGATACACTTGTCTTCAATCAACAACACTTCCCTGAGTATTGAACTGCTGCACTTTTTGAGCACCTATTTGCACAAATAGACTTTATTGACTATATTTTTTGCACTTTTTGCCCTTTTCCTATGCACTTTCAACGATTTTATAATTGACATTTTTAAGGACATCCTCATTCATATATCCTATTCATATTTTATTTAATATTAACCAGTTGTCTATTAATCAGCTGTTCACTGTTTTATGTACTGTTTTATGCGCCGTATGGTCCTTTTATCCCAGTAACAGGATCAAGCACAACACCTTCAGACTATTACTTAGAATCCAGGGAGTAATACAGGAGAACTAACAGGCTACTTAGCTCCAAAGGTTTCGAGACCAATGGATAACTTAGAGCACCAAACAATATAGAGGAAAGCAAAACTTGAGCTCGGGCACTAGAAGGTATTTGGCAAGACAGAATGAATTGTGTAAGCTGCAGGGCAGCACTCAATACTGATACAATAATACAGACTGATGAACCAGACACTCCCAGCCAGGGAGGACAGACAAGGCCCTGAGTGCCACTCAACAGCAAGCTGGCTTCGTGGCCAGATGTCTGCTGAGAGAAAACAGCTACAACTTGCACAAACACAATAATACATAAAACAGACAAGGTTATAACTAGAGAGGTCCAAAATTCCAAGCAAAAGGTCATACACGGGATATCAGAAATACAACAGGGGTCAGGCAAGAGAGGAATCAAACACAAGAGCCAGAGGTCATACACGGGTAGTCAGAACAAGAGGAACAATGATATAGTGCACAGGAACTAGGTAGAATAAGGTCTATCCTGGTCCAAGGATCAAGGGGAATCCTGGGCCTACATATAGGGCAGAACAGGTCATGTGACCGCAGACCAATAAGCCCAACAGATGGCCTGCAGCCTGAAAACAAAAATAAACAGGAATCCCTGCTACTGTAGGCGGACAAAAACAGATTCACTTTCAAGACGGCGCCGGACCGGACACAAGTAAGGATTGTCAGAACACGAGTCTCTTCAGGAAAGGCAAACTTTATTGTGTCGTCACACAAGTGCTCACACAGGATTGAATCGCAAAGAGTGAGCCCCCCCTTTCACCCGTGCAAGGGATCTTATACCCAAAAATACGTAATTAGGTACATCCCAATTAGCCCACCTCCTGATGACACTTTATTCCACCCCACGTGGGTTAATACCTCCCATCGTTAGTACAAAGAAATTCCACATTTTAGCTATAAATTGATACACTTCATGTTAGTTTGACAGTCTGTGATTTGTTGTGCTGTCTTTCTCAGGGCAGTGCCGTCCTCCCTATAGGCTGTGTTTATTGAGATAGCTTGGGGCCTGGTCTGCTTTCTACAATCTCTTTGTTTCTCTGCTCGTCTCAGTGACCTTGCCCCATTCATTTATCTTCCTGTCTCTCCATGCCAAGAACCGGCCGGATTCTGCCTGGTTTTTATTGCTAATTCTCTAATCTACCACACATTCTTGAAATTCTATGTAAGCTTTGCTTTTCACATCTAATAAAAATCTATTCTATTTACTGGTGAACCAATATTCTGAACAAGATGGCTGCCTGGCTCATAGTAGCAACCATCTTTCAGCCTGATTCGACTTCACTACCACCAGCAGGGGGCAGGGCCGAGACGTGACAATTGCAGCATGTTTGAAGTTTGCAAAAGAGCACCTGGATGTTCCACAGCACTACTGGCAAAATATTCTGTGGACAGATGAAACCAAAATTGAGTTGTTTGGAAAAAACACACAACACTATGTGTGGAGAAAAAAAGGCACAGCACACCAACATCAAAACCTCATCCCCACTGTAAAACATGGTGGAGGGATCATCATGGTATGGGGTTGCTTTGCTGCCTCAGGGCCTGGACTGATTGTTGTCATTGATGGAAAAATGAATTCCAGAGTTTATCAAGACATTTTGCAGGAAAACGTAAGACCATTTGTCCGCCAACTGAAGCTCCGCAGAGGATGGGTGATGCAACAGGACAATGAGCCAAAGCATACAAGTAATTCAACAAACGAATGGCTTCAACAAAACAAAATACGCCTTCTGGAGTGGCCCAGTCAGAGTCCCGACCTCAACCCGATTGAAATGCTGTAGCATGACCTTAAAAGAGCGATTCACACCAGACATCCCAAGAATATTGCTACACTGAAACAGTTTTGTGAAGAGGAGTGGTCCAAAATTACTCCAGATCGTTGTGCAGGTCTGATCTGCAACTACAGGAAACGTTTGGTTGAGGTTATTGCTGCCAAAGGAGGGTCAACCAGTTATTAAGTCCAAAGGTTCACATACTTTTTCCACCCTGCACTGTGAATGTTTACATGCTCTGTTCAATAAAAACATGAAAACAGATAATGTTTGTGTTGTATTATTTTAAGCAGACTGGGTTTTTCAAATTGTTGTGACTTAGATGAAGATCAGAGCACATTTTATGAAAAACTCCACGTAATCCCAAAGGGTTCACATACTTTTTCTTGCAACTGTACATAAATCTGTACTTAAGTTAGTATCCCAGAGTATTGCATTATTCCCTGATAAATATTTCTAATTCTTGTAGTTAAAGTAAACTGGAAACTCGTCATTGTGTTGTTACAATTTAGCAAAACTGATTATTCAAAGATATTTTAAGATATCCATTAAACTGCTTTATTGTGTATTGAATTTCAGGTCATGATTTATTTTATTAAAAAAATACAAATGATACATCTACTATTACATCAACATTTATTTATAAATGATTTTACCAGGAAGGATACATTGAGATTTCTCTCATTTTCAAGTATGTCTGGGTCTATATAGTCACTGCCTACAAACTCAATATAAGGACATATTCACCTTGCTGTCTATACGCAATAATAGTTAGTTTGAATTTTTATTTAACTTTTTTTTGGGAGGACCGGAGACTGTAACGCTGTTGGTTTATTATTAATTTTTTTTAAAAAAAAAAATGTAATATTCCTCTGATTTGGTGTATGGCTATCAAAATAAACCATTCTGTCGGGGGGGCGTGGCCGGACGTTGCAGCGCGCGGTCGCATGTAGGAAGAGCTCCTGTGACCGGCGCTGAGTTTCCAATTCCTGCGGCTTTGTTATTGCATCCCCGGGGCTGAAACTTCACCCACAGGTGGGTGATACTTCCTAGCACACAGATGGTGCCACCTAAGGTGCAGCGGGCGCTAGAGCCGCTCAAATCGGCAAGGAAAGATCGGGTCCGGGAGGCCCAAGATGGCGGATCTCCCTCCTCTGTTTCCTCCCCTACGCTGGAGGCAGCAGCTGTGGGGCCACCTTGCATGTCTGACATATCACCACCATCGGAAAGCAGACTTCATGCCATGCTGCAAGAACTTCGATCTACCATCCAAGCGGATCTTAAAGAGGCGCTGCAGGAGCTGAGGCGTGATGTACAAGACCTGGGTGAGAGGACTGACTCTTTAGAATCTAAGACAGACAACTTATGCTTAGCCCATAATGACCTGGTGGACCGTCACATAGCTTTGCAAATAGCGCATGACACCATGGCAACGAAACTGGCCGATATGGAAGACCGCTCCAGGCGTAATAATATACGGATCCGGGGCATTCCGGAGGCAGTGGGCTCTGTTGATCTCCAGCCTTACATTATAGAACTTTTCCAGATCTTGGCACCTACATATTCATCGCAGGATTTTCTGATGGATCGAGCGCACAGATTGACGCGTGCAAAAAACCTGCCGCCATCGGCCTCTAGAGATGTTTTGGTCCGGGTGCATTTTTTTCACGTTAAAGACGCGTTAATGAGAGCGTCACGGAAATCTATGCCTCTACCATCTCCGTATGCCGAAGTTTCTTTCTATGCTGACCTGTCAACGGCTACTATGTCTAAAAGATGGGAATTTTCGTCCTTCACCAAAATTTTGCGTGACCACAACATGGCGTATCGTTGGGGATTTCCCACAAAGATCTTGTTATGGCGGGAAGGAGTCCTGCACGTTATTCCGGAGCCCACCACTGGCATGCGTCTGCTGACAGAATGGAAGGTGGTGGCTGAGTTTACTCCCCCCCCCCCGTGAGGAATCATCTTCGCCGCTGAAAGTTTCCCTGGAGTGGCACCGGGTTCGGCCTAAGTGAGATGATATGGTCCTGCATTTTTTTTCGCCTTTGGGCGTGCTCTTTTATTACGCCAGGTGCTCTATCATAGTTTCGGGACTCATCCCCTTTTGTGATTCGTCCCTTGGGTGGCGCCCTCTGGGGTTCTGTTCCTGCGACTGACTAGCCCCGAGGCTTTTTACTGGCCTGTATATTGGCGCAGTCACCTTCACGGATGAAGTTGGGACTGTGCTTTTCCCCCGCTGGGGTTTTTTTCTTGAACGCGTTGCTTTTCCAATTATACCATTCTGCTGTGTTGATTGACCCCACTCAACTGCATTTATGGAATGCAGTTCTCTTTTACTTTTTTGGTCTGTTGGGTTTTTTCTGTTTTTATTTTTATTTTATTTTTCTGGTTTGTCTTAGGTTTGTCTTGTACGTATTGTTTGTCTTATTGGTATGCACTGTAATATATCATTCTGGGCATTATTGTACGCAGGGAAGTCCTCCCATCCTCCCAAGGAAATTGTATGTCAGGACCGCTGTGAGTACCAGGGGGTTGGGGGCAAATAATGATGAGTAAACCTCAATTCCAAATTTATTCCTTAAATGTTCGAGGCTTGAATACTCCGTACAAACGCCATGCTTTATTTCGTGATCTGCATAAGTCTCAACCAGCTATTGTATGTTTGCAAGAGACTCATTTTTGTACGAGACGTCCGCCATTTCTGAAATCGCGCATGTATACTGAGGCGTATCACTCCACTGCTCAGACGAAGTCTAAAGGTGTCTCGATTCTATTTCACAGAGACTGGACCTTTGTGTGTTCGGCTCAGTATGTTGATCCGTTGGGCCGCCTAGTGATTCTTGTGGGCACGCTGAACGAATTACCAATTACTATTGCTAACCTATATCTCCCTAATGAAAACCCAATTTCTTACCTTCGGAAAGCTTATGGTAGAGTGAAAAAAATATCTAGTGGTACGTTGTTTCTATGTGGGGATTTTAACTGCACTCCTGACCCTGACATTGACACCCAATCGAGCCAACCCAGCTCCAAAGCCCGCTCCCCCCCAGCCTCTAGTAAACAATTAAGGGAATTCATGCACTCGTTTGAACTCTATGATACTTGGCGGATATGTCACCCTACTACGCGCGATTACACTTTTTTTTCTCATGTTCATTCGTCGTATAGTAGAATTGACTTGTGTTTGATTCACAGTTCGGCGTTGCCCCGCCTATTAGAGGCGACCATAGGCATTATCACGTGGTCTGACCATGCTCCACTTACGCTTACCTTTGAGGCGGCTTTCCCGCCAAGGGGTATGGGGAACTGGAGACTCAACGACTCGCTTATTGTAAATGGAGATGACGTGGCTAACACTATGCAACTCCTTCAGGAGTATTTCACGACGAACATGACTGAGGATGTTGCGACATCGTCGGTTTGGTTGGCACACAAGGCTGTTCTGCGAGGACATTTTATTCAGAAAAGAGCGCAGAGGAAGAGACGTTTTAATGCTCAGACGTCTGCTCTTCTACGACGAATCACTGAGTTGGAGTCCCAGAATAAAACCGCTCCTGCCCCACATACTACTGCTCAGCTGACTCTACAGCGCCGTGAGTTGGAGCACCTTATGCTCCAGGTCACGGCGCGCTCACTTAGACGGCTTAACTATGCCCACTATACCCAGGGGAATAAACCGGGGAAATTGCTGGCGTCTAAATTGAAAGGGAAAAGAATGCAAACTAACATACCGTTCCTTTTGGATGCTAATGGCGTGAAGATTTACAATCCTGCCCTTATCACTGATGAATTTGCACGCTATTATGCCTCCTTATATAACCTGGGACTAAACAACACCGTGCCGACCCCTGCATTAGACGACATAGAGCTCTTTCTCCAGACGACTAATCTCCCTTCTATAACTACCCCTCAGGCTACAGGTTTGCTGGCTCCGTTTACAGAGGAGGAGGTATATAAGGCTATTAAGGCGCTCCCAAAAAATAAAGCTCCAGGCCCCGACGGTTTTACGAATCTGTACTACCAGAAATTTGCTTCATTTCTAGTCCCGATTCTTACCCTGGTTTTTAATTATATTAAGGATACCGGCATTATCCCTTCGGAGATGCTGCAAGCGACAATAGTCACCCTGCCTAAACCCGGTAAATCCCCGACACATTGTGCCAATTTCCGTCCCATCTCCCTGTTGAATGTAGATGCCAAGTTATATGCTAAATTGCTGGCAAATAGATTGGCCCCTCTACTTCCTTCTTTGATTGCGAATGAGCAGACTGGCTTTGTCCTGGGCCGCCAAACGTGTGACAACACCCAACGGTTTTATGATATACTCGATCTGGCCCATAGGACTAACAGTTTTGGACTCCTGTTGGCATTAGATGCTGAAAAGGCATTTGATCGCCTGCACTGGGGGTATATGCGGACGGTGTTACTAAAGTTTGGCTTCCCAGCACAATTTATAAACAGCGTTATGGCCCTCTACTCAGATCCGTCGGCAAAAGTATTGGCTTCAGGGTTTCTGTCATCCGCTTTCCATATAACAAATGGCACCCGTCAGGGTTGCCCTTTATCCCCGTTAATATTCATTCTGGCCTTAGAACCCCTGGCGTTGCAGATTAAAATGGCTCCGGCTATTAAGGGCTTATCAACCCCGAATGGGGAACATAAATTGGCACTGTTTGCGGACGACATACTGCTCTTTCTGACCACACCGGAGACCTCGCTCCCTCCCCTGTTTAGCCTCCTCGATAATTTTGGCGCGATATCCTATTATAAAAATAACATAAGTAAAACGCAAGCTCTCCCCATAAATATTGCTGCTTCGCTCCTCAGCTCTCTGCGTAGTAAATACCCTTTTGACTGGCGTTCTACCGCTTTAAAATATCTGGGTATATCCCTTTCTAAATCGCAGGGAACCATCCTTAAAGAAAACTTTACGCCACTCTTGAACTCTATTGAGGCGCAGCTCTCCAAATGGAGCACAATCGACTCATCTTGGCTGGGTCGTATGGCGGCCATGAAGATGTGTATCTTACCCCAAATTTTATATTATTTCAGGAATATCCCGGTTTACATCCCGGCGCATTTATTGCTCCGCCTGCAAAAACTAATTCATGCACACATATGGAAGGGGAAGCCTCCTCGAGTGTCGGCCTCCAAGGTTCCAACCCCGCGGCGTAATGGTGGGTTGGGGTTTCTGGATCTGCAATCTTATTATAAAGCAGCCTTACTAGCCCAACTGTTGTCATCAATGTATCAAAAAGAACCACCACTATGGCTGCAGCTGGAGAATGCCATGATTTTCCCATACCGACTCCATGACCTGATGTGGCTCACATTCCTACCGAGGAATAGTACCACGGGTTTGTTGCCTGTTTCGATGCTCTCCCTCATGGCATGGTGATTGTGGGGCCGTCAATTGGTAAGGCCTTACAATTTACTATGCCTTGCCCCCTTAAGGGTTCTGTGTCGCTTTATTCCCGATTTAACCTTAGACTCCTGGATCAGGCGAGGCTTGACTCATGTATGGCAGCTCTTCACGCCACACTCTCTGAAAACCTTCCCCGATTTGGTACAGGAGTTCGCTATTCCATCAAAGGAATGCTTCACATATCTTCGTGTGAAACATGCTTTGACCCAGAAAGGCCTTACCTCTTTCACCGATGTGAACCTCTCGGCTTTTCATAAATTGTGTATGGGACGAAAATGTCACATGAAACTGCAGTCCTTCTGTTACAACAGCCTCCTAACTCCGACCCCGCCTACAAAACTACCCTATATGGTTAAGTGGGAAAAAGACTTAGCCTTAACACTTTCCATAGAAGATTGGTCATACGCCATGGAAACGATATATAAATATTCTAGAAGTACCAATTTACGAGAAGCCCATATCAAACTCCTGTGCAGATGGTATTTAACACCCACCCGATTGGCCCATATTTCAGGGAACACAGGTCTCTGTTGGAGATGTCTTACCGGCACTGGCTCATTATTGCATACTTTCTGGCTTTGTCCCATGCTGGGGAGATATTGGGAAAAGATAAATAGGTTGATCTCTCATTGTACTTCACTTAAACTCCCACTTTGTCCGAAAATGTACCTCTTACACCTTATACCTGTTACAATTCAGACCCGTCATAGGAGGTTTATCTCCATGGTACTTGGTACAGCTAAAATTGTAATAGCTAGACATTGGCGGTCCTCTATGTGTCCCTCTATGAAGGAAGTTATGGGGGCCCCAGAAAATGTTTTCAAATATGAGGAAATGTTTCACACCGCGAACAATTCTATGTGCCTGCTACAGGATACGTGGGAGGGATGGAAGATGTTTGTTGAATCTGGAAATCTGATATAAGATATGTCGACTGTAAGATGATAGTGCTGCCATGTTTTCTGTTTTATGTTTTATGTTAGTTTAGGAATTATATGTTATTAGAAAATGGAGTGCGCACAACTGACACCCTTTTTCAGTTTACGAAGACAATCCAATTGAATTATATTGTTTAGTGCCATTGATGCTCATTTATGCTTCTTCCTTTGGATGGTTCTTTCATTTAAATGTTTGTACCACTTTTTGTGTAAACTCCAATAAAAATTCTTTATATGAAAAAAAAATAAACCATTCTGTCTTCAATATTTTTGCTTCAGCATTTCCTTCTATTGGTTGTTAATAACTCTGCTGCCTGAATGAAAGGATTCCAGCTGAGAAGCCCCTGAGTCTTTCAATCTCTTCTGTGTTTTTAACAGATAAATATACTTAATTCTCCCAACCCTAAGTGCAACTTCAATGATCTCAGAATGATGACATCACAAGTTTCATATTACTGTCAGGCACACGGTGTGTAGAGTCCTAGCTAGCAACCAGCATGGGCAAGAGTCAGTAAGTTTAACCAATAAAAATCTGATTGCTATTATGACATCACGTAACACTAGTATAAAAGTCTTGTACTATTAATGAGATACTATATAGTTAACAGTCTCTCTCCATTTATATAGTACAGGTATAAAATGAATTTGTAGCCTGTCTCTATCATAGGTGTGCACACATCATATATTTATTACTTATAGTCTGTAAATAATCCAAAACTGAATTATCATATTCTTCAACATGAATTGAATAAGAAAAAACAAAAAAGGGTTTATTCAAAGAGGTCCGAAATGTCGCCGAAATGTAACCGAACACTGAAATTCAATATTCGTTGACATTTCGGGGCCATTCGGCTATTCAGAGAGCAGGCAGTTTGCCAAATTTTGGCAAATTGCCTGCACGTACTGTGCCTGTTCAAGGGCAGTGAAAGCAATGGTTAATCTATTCAGAGACACCAAACAGCAGTGAAAAGTTGCCGAACTGCACTACTGTTCGGTGGTTTCATTCGGCAGGTTTGTTCAGGTGAATCCCATACGCTTCAATGTTCAAAATATTTCTGTTTTTATACAACATCTAATAAACCGATTATTATTTTAATCTGCAGTAAAAAGTCTATTTATTTATAGATTTATTTAGGATCTTATAGGCATTTTTCGGGATTTTTAGGCAAAATTTCATTGTTTCTGTAAATCGTTTCTTCTTTTTTCTGTAATAGCCCTTTTTATTATCATTCATAGGACCTTATAGGTAAATTACAGACATTTTCATTCAGTATTTTTTTTGCAAACAACGTTTCAGTTTTGAAAATTTCAAACGTACTGTTTTTTTTTTTTTTACCCCGTTTGTCACATTGCCAGCTTTTTCCAGTGGCTGCTCTGCATTGTGATTCGCCGCTCGTCGGCTTTCCCCGGCGTCGTTTTTCCAACGGTCCCGGTGGGTTTATTGGTGGATTGCAGAAGGTTTTCCCTGCACTCCAGGGACCCTGCGGCACTGGTGTATTTTGGCCTAGGCCGACTAGGCCCAGGCCTAGGGCGGCACTTTCCAGGGGGCGGCGGCCCGCACTGGGTGGCCCCACCCCTAAAAAAAAAAATTTTTTTTTTTTTTTTTTTATTTTTGCAAAGTATTTTACCAGGAAGGATACATTGAGATTTCACTAATTTTCAAGTATGTCCTGACTAGGCAAGGCCTAGGCTTTCACTTTCCAGGGAGCAGCAAAAAACCTCACCACTAAATGGGTTACTCACAGAGCACCGAAATGACGCCAACATTTTGGTATTCAGTAGTTCCCTGCACTTGAGAATAAAATTTCCCCACCCTGCAGTGAATTCACCATTCACCGCAGGGTGCCCAAAGTGCAGGGAGTCGGCCGCTGAATGCTGCCACCGCAAACCCGTGGCCTGCTGTTTTCAAAAGAACTACTGAACGAAAATGTCTGGAATGTACATATAAGATCCTATGATTGATAATAAAAAGTTCTGTTACAGAAAAAAGAAAAACCGCTATTAAAAAAAGGGGGGGGGAATTTTGCCCACAAAAAATCTGAAAAATTACTAAAAGCTACTAAAAAATAAATCAATAAATAAAGACTTTTTACTGCAGATTAAAATAATAAATGGTTTATTAGATATTGCATAAAAACGGGAATATTTTTAACATTGAAACCTATGGGGTTCGCCTGAATAAACCTGCTGATTGAAACCACCGAACATCAGGGCATTTCACTGCCATTTCTCTGAGTCTCAGTACCACATGACTGGCTGAACCACGTGAAACGCACGCGCGCAGCTGCCCGCCCTTTCGTTAACACAGACTCTATTCTGGACTGAACACCCACCGGGAAGGGAATCAAAGCTACAGTGCACCCTCTGACAGTGGCACCCCACTGCTGACAAGATGGCTCCACAGCATAATTGCTGTGTGCTCATATACACTCGGTTTGCTGGGAGTTTTATTGCAGTGGATTCTGATGCACTCATACACACCGCACATTGCATTGCTGGGAGTCTTATTGCTGTGGATTCTGATACGCTGACACACACCACACATTGCATTGCTGGGAGTTTTATTGCTGTGAATTCTGATGCACTCAAACACACCGCACATTGCATTGCTGGGAGTTTTATTGCAGTGGATTCTGATGCACTCATACACACCGCACATTGCATTGCTGGGAGTTTTATTGCTGTGGATTCTGTGATACACACTGCATATTACTGTGAGTTTTATTTCCCTGGAGCTCTGGGATACACTCATACTGTTAGATTTTAATTTCCTGTAAATATAATAAATATTTAGTCTTAAGAAAGCCGGTTCTTATAAATGGGCTGTGAAATTCCCCCCCTCCATTTTGTTTGTGTCAATACTGTATAGACCGTTCTTCCTTCTATAGGATACGAGCTGTGGCCAATTTCCTGTTATGTTCAGTGCAGGAAAATGTGCGCAGAAGCGGGAAGAGGGGAAGAGGGTCTCGTTGAACCATATATGGTAGTACTTTAACTGAGTGGCTAAACTTTGATGTTGTAATGTATCTGTACACTGATTGGCTATAAATTCTGTGTATTTTAATAAATAGATCTGGCTTAAGGAGGAAAGCTAGACTTCTGAGAAAGACCAATACAGTTTTGTGGTTGATTCTTTTTGGGAGTCTCCGCCATGGCGTAGCGCAGCTCTTTTTTTGGTTTTGATATATAAGAAGAAACTTGGAAAAGGTTTATGGTAATTATAATGAATAATAGAATTTTTCAGTTGTTGTCTGAAGTGGGGTTTGCCATTCAGATGTAATCTTATATTTAAGTGTCTCTTTACATTTGAATGTATTCTTACATTTGCTTGTTCAGATTTTGCGAACTTGCCTCCTGGCTTGGTGTCCTTGAAGTTAAAGCTATGGTTCAGAGCTTGTTGATTTTTTTTTTTTTTTTTTTTGGTGCAAGGTTGGACTCTTTGTCTTGATTTGTTTTTGTCATTTTATGTATTGTAGTAAAGGAAAATCGTTTGAGGACCTCACGTGTGTTTGAACTCGTCCGGTGTGCTGAGTATTTGTATTTGCTGGAAATTGAACTCATAAAAAAAGACGAGATGTTTCTAGTTGTTTTGTCTCCGTTCTGTGTCTTTCTTGTACTTCAATTCTGGTGTTTCTGGGTCGTCCATATCTTGTAATTGTGAGAATTTTATTTTAACTGAGTAGATTTTCTTCTTGTATATCAACTGCTTTAATCTCCCATTGAGAGACAGTTTTTTTTTCCTCTTAATTTTTTATTTTTATTTTCTTGCGCGCTGCTGCCATTTTTTTTTTTCTCTTTATTTTTTTGCTGCATGTGTTTGCGCGCTGATTCTAGAGGATTTGCTAACTGTTTTTTCTTTCAGATTGCATGTTTGTTTTTGTTTTATTTTTTTTTATTTTGTTTCTGGCCATTGATTGCGTCTGTTTATTAAATGTTTGTCTTTACTAACTATTAATGTATGTGTTTATCTTTGATGTTTTGTATTTCGTAGTTTTGATATTATGTTTTTTATATGTAATTTATGTATAGGGACTGTTTTTCGTAAACCAGGTTTCTTTGTTTCTGTGTCATTACTGCCTTGCCTCGTGTAAAAAAAGGCACAGGAAATGGCACAGGAAATGGAGACTTTACTTTTACAGTGACTTTCAAAAGCGCCTGCTAACTTTTTTTTCTTTCTCATACATTCATTTTTTCTCTTTGTTTTTTTTTTATTTAATTAAAAGAAACTCTTTTTTTGTAATGTATAATGTTATTATGTGTTTGTATAAGGACTTTTTTCTTTGAATGCTAGTAGTCTTTTAGCAGTGCAAGTTGGATAATGGAATATGTAGTTATTTTTGTTGTTCTGTGAGTATCTATTTGGGATAATTGAACAGTATATATACAAATGACATGTGTCTAATGCCTTGAAAGACTGTAGTAGCAGTTGAATTTTGGAGCTGTTAGTGCTTTATGAAACTAACTGTTGTGGAATTGGGCGCGGTTTGAGTGCTTCGGCGTATGATATGTATATAAAAAAGTAGTGTATCAAGGTGATGGGCTCAAAGTTGTACATTTTCCCAAGAGAGGCGTGGTCGGTTATTTTCCTCTGGTCTTTGTTTGAGTCCAGCACTAAGGGATTGACCGCACCTTAATTTAGGAATATGTTTTGCCAAAATGGCGGACTGAGATCATTTACAGTGTTTGTAACTTGTATAATGGAATATATATGTAGGTTCATGTTTAGTTGTTTGGAATCTAAGAGGATGAAGTGATATAAAGCTGAAGGATTTGAGTGAAAGTTTAAAGGAAAGCGCCTACAGGTTTAGTAGCGCTGTACAAAGGAATTTAGGCAGATTTCAAATAAGAGAAGGTTGTTTTTTGGGTTTTATTTTAGTTGACTAATGGAGATGGAAGGTTGTAGTTTGGTATCTGAGTATTGTTTGATTTGTTTTCTTTTTCTGCAGTGGTAGCCAGATGTCTAGTATTTTTTTTTTCTGTCTGATGTTTTTGTCTTTTGGTGTGAAGTGCAATAGCGTATAACTTTGCCTCTATTGCATATTCTTGGAGGGAATAAAACAGGTTGTAAAATAGCTGCACAGACACCTCACGTTTGAATGTTTGTTTTTAACCAATATCCTTAATAAAGATTATTGATGTTTATTAAGAATCCTTTTCTCTGAGTTTCCTCTGAGAACTTTGTGCTAATTAACGCGTCAAGTTTTAAATGCCCTTCTATACTTTCTTTCCCAGTTCATGATATTTTTGTGTGTTTTTTTTATTTGAATTGAAGTTCACATTCTTTCCTAGTCTCCTCCATTTTGTCTCACTCATGACCCCTCCTCTCTCCGTGTCGTCTCACTCATGACCCCTCCTCCCTCCGTGTTGTCTCACTCATGACCCCTCCTCTCCTCCGTGTTGTCTCACTCATGACCACTCCTTTTCTTTGTGTCCAAAAATGTGTTGCATTTTTTTCTCCATTTTAAAAGTATTTTAACCATATGAATTTTAAAGTTTTGACAGGTTAATAATACATTTTTCCCCAAGTTTTTACTTTAGGTGAAAATTACCCATGCATGCCAACTTTGCTCAAGCTAGATGGAAGATTATGCGATACCAATATTGATAAAGATGTTGGAATTGAAGGAATTTACTCAAACACATTATCATTTCACATTGCAATGTTACATCAACCGGATAATAAGGAATTATCAGACACCAGGCAATAAAACAATCTGATTATCGACAACTCATCAATAAATCATGCTATTTGTAGAAGATCATTGATTTGGAAATACAACTTAAGACATGTCAGTTTTACAAAACTGTTATTTTCAACCAATAAGACAGAAGACAAAGAAAGAAGATAATGTATTTTTATATTCTGATGTCGTCTAAGTGATAATTATTTTGTGTCTTTTATTATTTTATATTTTGTTATTTTTGTTGTTTAGTTACAATCAATATTGTTCAAAATTCCCTGACACATTTAGGATTATTGAAGATCACATCCAATTAAAATTAGAGTTCATTAATGTTTTTAGGAACATATAATTTAATGCATTTGCATGAATACGTTTCATGACATATATAGTGGTAAATGGGAAGTTTTAATTCGATAAAATTAATGCGGTTTTTTATTTTTTTTTATTTCATCTGAGGATTGGTGTGTTTTATAAACGCCAGGTTTGTTTCACAACACCGAACAAGACTGAATAGGATAGTAATTAAAAAAAAAAAAAAAAATTATATTTAATAAAAGGGTGGAATATGCATTTCGGCTATTTCCCTTTTGAGCCAAAGTTGCGTATATATATTTTTCTCTAACAATGAGTCAGAAGTAGTATAATTTTTTATTGCGTGAGGCCGACAGGCTTCGCGGGGACATTTTGAAATTTATTATCTGTGTCTCTTCTTGTGTAAATTAACATTTTTATTGTTTTCGTGCATTTGAGAGTGACAATGAGTGAATGGATGTATATGATTAGCGGGGTATACCATATTTTCTTTTTTTTTATTTTCTTTATTGTTGCTAAAACCATATCACATCATCAAGAAAACTGACAGTCACAATGACTGCATATGGAACGAATCATGGACATTTTGTGTCAAGGTCAAAGGTCACAGGTAATAAGCAACCAGCGCAAAGAGACAGCTTGTTCAGGAGTCCCTATGGTGGGAGCTCTGATGACATTCAATGATTATGCGTCTCAAGCTGGGATGTTGAAAAAAAGACCACACCCTGATCTCGCACTGTGGACTATGGTATTAGATTATGGAATATTTTTTTTTTATTTAATCCCCTAGATAAGTGTGAGAAAGGATTTATTTTGTGCAAATGAGAATGTATTTCTTGAATGTGTGTATGAATGCAGGTGTATATGCGTTTTGTGGAGTGAAGCTGAACATAGGAAAACACACAGATATAGATCTGACTCATGTTGATTTATTAGATAAATGAACTTTTACCTTCAAGTTATTATACTTTTCTTGTTCGGTGAATTATATTTTGGGAAATGGGAATAAATAGTTATTTAAGGTCTAGATTAGGTATTTTTGCCTACGCTCCAAGTGGTTCGCTGGAAGAGTGAATCTAGATAGATAAGTGTATTTTATGCTCATAAAGGGCCTCCTTGGGGAATCCCTTTTGTACATTATAAAAGGTATTGAGGTATTTTAGGAGTAAATACCAGAATTTTTTTCTTCCCATCTGAGCATCTAGAATGATCTAAAGGTCTTAGGCAAGGACACTGTAGCCCAGGTTTAATTGTCTAAGTTTGGTTTATCGTTTAGATGATCACAGGTGATATGTGATCAAAGGAAAGAATTGTTAGATTTTAATTTCCTGTAAATATAATAAATATTTAGTCTTAAGAAAGCCGGTTCTTATAAATGGGCTGTGAAATTCCCCCCCTCCATTTTGTTTGTGTCAATACTGTATAGACCGTTCTTCCTTCTATAGGATACGAGCTGTGGCCGATTTCCTGTTATGTTCAGTGCAGGAAAATGTGCGCAGAAGCGGGAAGAGGGGAAGAGGTCTCGTTGAACCATATATGGTAGTACTTTAACTGAGTGGCTAAACTTTGATGTTGTAATGTATCTGTACACTGATTGGCTATAAATTCTGTGTATTTTAATAAATAGATCTGGCTTAAGGAGGAAAGCTAGACTTCTGAGAAAGACCAATACAGTTTTGTGGTTGATTCTTTTTGGGAGTCTCCGCCATGGCGTAGCGCAGCTCTTTTTTTGGTTTTGATATATAAGAAGAAACTTGGAAAAGGTTTATGGTAATTATAATGAATAATAGAATTTTTCACATACACACTGCACATTACTGTGAGTTTTATTGCTGTGCAGTTCTGTGATATGCTCATACACAGTGCACATTTCTGTGGGTTTTATTGCTGTGCAGTTCTGTGATATGCTCATACACAGTGCCCATTTCTGGGGGTTTTATTGCTGTGCAGCTCTGTGATACTCTCATATGCAGTGCAAGTTTCTGTGGATTTTATTGTTCAACCAATTAGAGTGGCTGTGATCCAGTATACTTGACATGCGTGGTTGTTCTTTGTAAAAATGCTTGAATTTAAACATTTCATAATTTTCTTTATCTCATTAGATACATTTGAAATGGTATACAAAATATACAAGTAGGCACTTGGTATCCACTTTTAATATAAATAGAGGAAAAGGCGGAGCTCTAAGAGGAAAAGGTGGAGCTTTAAGATGAAGGGTGGGGATTAACCAGGAAGAGGTGTGCCCTTGACAGGACAAATTTAAATTGGGGGGTGCACGAGTTTAGTCAGGCCAAGGGCAGCACAAAACCTAAATACACCACTGCCCTGCGGTGAATGCTGAATTCACTGCTGGGTGGGGAACTTTGATTTCCCGAAGTGCAGGGAACTGCGGGGAACGAGAAAGCACCGAAATGTCGGCGACCCCTAAAGTATAGCTGGGAACTCAAGAAGGGTGAAAGCAGGAGGAATTTACTGATTGGGCACATCTTCCTGCGTACACGTATGGTGTATATCCATGTAAACGATGACTGTAAGATTTGCTAGGATTTGTCCACCTAGTAGAAATCAAGTTGTTGTTCTTCTGCCATGATTTTTGCTTTAACAATTTATTTCCTTTATTTTTTTCCTTGCCTGCAGCCAGTCTTTCAGTGATAACTCCAAGCTCCTTCCCCACTGACCTTTCTGTACAGTGGGTCAACACTGGCAGATATGAGAGACTGAAAAATAAATTAAAGTGGTTGCAAGCACTGAACCAAAAACATCAAGTGTGAATATCTTTCAAATTTTATTTCTTCTTTCAGTTTCCCATATCTAGTTTCATATCCTTTTCCACCTTTTGAAGTAGTAATGTAATAGGATTACTCCCAACCTGAATCACCCCTTCACTGACTGCAGTGCGTATCAGAATGCATCGCAAAGGAAAGCAGCATTGCCATTATGACATCACTTGTCACGACTATAGAAGGTCTTTTACAGGCTCAGTACATAATTTGCATTAGAATAAGCAATCATACTTTGGAATGACTACGTAACAGACCTACACTTCATTTCATAAAGTATTGCAATTAGTTTGAATCTTTAATGAGTCGTTGGTTTCGGAACATTCCGAAATACAAAATTGGTACGATACGAAAAACATAGCAAAATAAAGAAAATGAAACGACACAATGAATGGATTAAATTCTTTTCACTTTGTTACTTCCACAACTACTTCCCAATTCCCTGTATCATTATTTATTTATCTATTTATAAAACTATTTATCTGCCTATTTAAATATGACAACCCTGGATATTAATATTCAAATTAGGAATAGACCGATTATCAGTTTTAATGTTGTATCGATGACTGATATTCAACAAATTTCTGATATCGGTATCAGCCTTCTATTTGCTGATATTGCTGATAATTGGTCAAGTTGGCTCACTGCCGCCGCAATACACAAGGTCCCACAAAACGTTGCCGATCCGGTGCTGATTAGGGCCTTCTCCCACATCAGGCTGACAACTTGACTGGCAACTCTTGCTTTAGCACTTCCCCTGCCCACATGCTGTATTGCACATAAGCGTGATGACAGAAATGGTGCTTCCTTCCCATCTGGCAGGGAATTCCCTATACAGGAGATGCAGGGTTCTATTGGTCCCCTGTATCTCTGGTAACAATTTCCTACAGCAGATTTCAGTAACTTTGGCCCTCCAGATCTTTTGGAGCTACACTTTCCATGAGGCTCTAAGGCTAGGGTCAGACGAACGCAGTATTAACGTGCGTTTAGACGCACTTAATCACGGCCGTGGTAGCAGCAAATGACGTCCAATGCCGGGCAACATACGAAGAATGGCCGCACGAATGTTCATCCGCGCAACGCAAGTGGCAAACGCAAACGCATTTTTTCGAGAACGTCAAACCGCTAGTACTGACGTATAGCGGCATGTGTGCGTGATTAGGAGACGTCAGACGCTGCTCATGTCCGGCCAACATAATGTCCAAACACCCAAAGTTTCCTGGTTTGGATCCGTAAAAAATCATGTCTGATATTACGCATCGTATAACCGCTATCGCGTATTCCTTGAAAAAATACATCCATTCGTTCGGACGCACTTTTTGACGGTCGACGTGAAAACTGCGTTCATCTGACCCTAGCCTAAGAACCTAAGGAGTAGCTGAACATCATGGCAGATGTAGTTCCAAAACATCTGGAGGGCCAAAGTTGCCGACCCCTTACGTACAGGGTCATATGAAGGATCATTGCAAAAGCCAAAGTCTAGACACGGCCATATTGTTTGGGAAAATAAACAAGCTTAAATAAAAATATTTTTTTATTAAAGTGGACATGGTGCAATGTTTAAAATACTAGTAAACTCATTCAGTTAATGCAGAATGTCAGATTTGTGTTGTTTTTTTCACAACTTTAAATTTACAGAATAGATATCGGCCAGAAAGGCTGCCGATAATTGGAATCGGTATCAGTCCTGAAAACATGATATCGATCTATCCCTAATTCAAATAGTTATATTTTTTTCCTCATCTTCATTTTGGAGATGTATTGGGTGCTGCTTGCTTTGTATTTGTGTTCTTATCAGCTAATAGCATGTGTTAATGTTACATTTTTAATTTGTTGCAAAAAAATCAACGGCATAATCCATGTGGCAATTCCGAAATAATCAGAAACTTAAAACTAAAATAACAATCCAAAACGAAACGAAATAATGAAACGGCAGAGAAACATATTTTGTTTTGTCCGTAATTTGTTCTGTTAAAACCAAAATGAATTTTCCTGCTGTGCACTGCTCTACTACATAATTAACAGTTTCCCTTCATTTGTCAACTGAAAAATAACTTGTACATCTTACATTATGTGACATGACAGAAAAGACCGTAAGACGTAAAATAAATTAACTAAAATAATAAAATATACTAATAATCCTCTGCTACTGTAAATATTGTAATATTTTCTGTGTATTAAACTGTTTTAAAGAGATTTTAATTAGGTCCTCTCAAATAAACACTGATTACAAGCAATTTCATGGTATCCAAGTGTAATTACATTTTAACAAATCGTATCATTGTCTTCCAATAGACCCATTTCATATCATAACCTCTGTATGATGCAGTGGGTTCCAGGACATACCTATAAAGTGGTTTGACTCTGGGTAGCTATGAGTTTCTGAAAGCCTCTACGTAACAGACTCAGCTGTTTCGGGGGCTGTTGGAGGAGCCTGGGGGCTAGCCTCCTGCCTATTGACTATGGACCAAGGTGCTACCTGGGGCTTGACATTTATGTTGACTGTGTTTTTGTATATTGTACATTTCTGTATTAGCTGTCTCCTATCTGTATATTGTACTTTTCTGTATTAGCTGTCCTCTGTTTTTATATTGTACACTTCTGTAGCTACCCCCCTCTCTGCATATTGTATACTTGCTACTGTAAGACGATTCCTTTGTTTTCCCTGCTTCTCTCACCTCCCCCCCCCGGCTAGGTATATTCCATTGTTCTGCATTGATCTAATCTCTAGTGTATTCTTGAAGGGAGGGGGTTGTGTCTCAACTGTGTTCTACCTGTGTGCTTTTTCAACTAAAGAGTCAGTCTTTGTTTTGCTGCTCAACAACACTGATCGTGTCTGTTGTTTTTAGAGGTTTGGGGCTGCTGAAGTTAGATTTCTGGGTCCAGCTTGGAGAAAGCTAGAGGTTTGACAGAGGCACATGGTCGATGTGCCAGGCGGTCTGTCACACTTTACATATTGGATTGCTATGGAAAAACATGGCCTTGCCTGTACAATTCACAGCTCATTCCAACTCTGATCAGTCTGCTAGGAACTTCTCTGCAATCACAAGCCAGGTATCCAGATCTCAACACGATGGCCACCATCACATTCTGCAATATTCTATCTTTGCAATTGTATTTTGTGTCTGCATGTATTAATTTCTGGCTGATTATCCTCTAAATTGCCGCATTTTTTGATAGAATATATAGCTAGTATTCCACTAGTGCCCCTCCCCCATTACAAAGGCCTCTGACACCTAGATACTTACCTGAATTAATTTCCTTTTCACACAGAAACACACAGCAAAAGTTTCATTCCAACACTGATCAGTCCCACCCTCCCTCCCCATCCACCCCCACCCAGAACCAGCCTCTAATTTCAGGCATCCTTTCCAGCTGTCTCCACTTCTCTCTAATTACTCTTACTAATACCAGGCTTCTGGTCTCTCCCATGCAAGCGCTACAGTGATTTTCTGGCCACCAGCTCCCCCTCCCCCTTCTGGAATTGGAACTGCAAGGTCCACATACTGCTGCACAATGCGCTCCCTGTCTCTTCTACTCTTTTACTCTGCATTCATCCTAAAATGGAACTCCTGCCTCTGTACCACCAACCCCTCCACTATTTTCATCTCTCCCTCTCGTATAAGACATTCCCATATGGGGAAGTCTGCCACCCAACTCACTAATACACATCACTGCCCCAACCAGTCCATCACTCTCACATTGCAGTCCTCTCCTCTTGTTTCCACCCCAACCCTTCTAGATTGTGAGTTCCCATGGGAATAGGGCCCTCGTTTCCTCATGTATCAGTTTATCAAATGTTGTTCAATGTACTGTAACGCTGTCTGTATCATACCCATTATTCAGTGCTGCGGAATATGATGGCGCTTTATAAATAAAGTATAATAATAATAATAATAATATATATAGAGGTATATACATATTGGACAGGATTGGATCGCAGCGCTGCTCCAGTTATGGGAGATATGAAATTCCCGCAGGCCAATGATCAAGTATGCTTGTTTTCATGGCCTGGTTTGGAACTCCTCTGTTCTCCACAGTCAACCCCGATCTTTTGCCCAGTTGGCGCAGTAGTCATTAATGATATGTTCATGTGCTTCCCAGCTTTATATACCGTGGAACAATGCCAATTTTAACAGAATATAAAGTTAAATTAATGTGACTACAAGCAGAAAATCCACACTCTTTTCAGTGGCATATCTTATTGAAACCCACTAACATATCAAGCTTTCTAAGGCAATTCTGTTTATTGCCCTATGTATACAATGTCCATACAAAGAGCAGGCTTCTTGCGTTCAGCTGTGGCAGTATCATTAGAAATAGCAATTTGGTTATTACTGACAAACTAAATTGTATGTATTTATATAAAGACACAGGTCACATTGAGGCACCTCAACACAAACATATACAAAAAATGCTAAAAGCACCCACGCATCTCTCTGGAAAGGTGTCCTCAAATCCTTTACTCACACCAATCTCATGAGCAAGGGGTTAAGTGCCATAAAAGGGAACGTGGATGTATATAAAACGTTACACTTTGCAGGTGCCAGTTGATAGAGACATTAATCATGCATCCCAATTAGGGCGACAAGGCATGTGCAGTAACATAAATTTGTCTCCAAATGATCTAAAGGTTACAGTTTGCAAACACCGGTCACTGTATATTATCAAACGTAATTTTATTTTATATCATAGTCAGACGACAGAGCATGTGCGGTAACCTGGTTCAACCAACCCTACTGGTAATGTGAATCATAGATGAAATATAAGCACCTACATGTAACACTAATATCAATATAATGTCTCATGGGATACTATACCTACAGTATATCCTATATATAATATGTATTTCTATGTACGAACTCCCCCAGATCTCTATGAAATTACTGAACAGCCACTCACAAGCGTTCATACATACAGTCACAAATTCAGTTACAGTTACAAGTATTTATAAAGTGCTAACAAGTTCCGTAGCGCTGTACAATGGTTGAGACAGAATGACAAATATACATACAAGTTGTAGCGGCTGGATGGAGTAGAGGTAACATCACTGCTCTATAACCGTGGAGACCCAGGTTCATATCCCGGACACAGCACCTCTCCAGTAAGTGTCCTTGGACAAGTCACCTAACGGTACTTACTTGCCTACCACACAATATCGGCTGTGGAGTTCATGGTGGAGAAGCAAGTCAAATCCCGTTCAGGACATCCCACTAATACAACTGCAAAGAATCAAGTCTCAACTTTATGAGAAGTGGTTCAACTTAACCACCAGGTCACTGACCATCATGGAAAGCCGACTCGATCCCACTCAAAAGGCGCCACTAGCGAGTGTCCTTGGGCAAGACACCTAACGATATGGATGCACCTACCTCACAAAATACTTGTACATCTCAATGATTGTAAGTTCCCTTGGGAACAGGGTCCTGCTGAATGAGGCTGTATCATCCATGTGTGGTATTCCAATGTATTAACCCCTTGTGAAAACTGATCTTGTAAAGCACTGCAGAATTTGTGGCACTATATAAATATAGGATAATAATAATACTAATACAAGATAAACACCCAGAAAAGTAGGAGAAAGGACCCTGCTTGAGACCTTACAATCTAAGAGGAGAGGGGCGACACGCTAGGAGAGGGTAAATACAGAAGTCGCAGGGTGCATGTGGGCTGTGCGGGAAGATGGAGCAGTAAATGAACAGTGGGAGAATCATGGAGTAAGCGGATAGGCTTCTCTAAAGTAATGTGTTTCCCGAGACTTTTTGAAAGACTGGAGAGAGATGGGGTGAGTCTAATGTTGCGGGGGAGAGAGTTCCATAGAGTTGGAGGTGCGGGTATGTGGAGCTGATAGCATCAGCTAATTGGCAGAGCGAAGTGGCCGGGATGGGATGTACCTGCTAATAAGGGAGGAGATGTAGGCACGGATGTGGTTATGGAGAGCTTTGTATGTGAGCAGTGAGCACCAGTATTTTAATTTGGATTCTAAAGGAAACAGGAAGCCACTGTAGAGATTGACAAACGGGTGAGGTGCGTGAGGTGAGATGGATGAGCCTGGCTCTGCTATTCATAACATACTGCTGAGATAAAATCTGGGATCACTTAAGGCCAGAGAGAGGGAGGTTACAGTAGTCAAGGCGGGAGATAAGAGCTTGGATGAGCATTTTAGCAGAGTCCTTATTCAGAAAAGGATGGACACGTGTAATGTTTTTTAGGTGGATATACCATGATTTGGGTAGTGGCTGAATGTGTGAAGTGAAGAAAAAATCTGAGTTGAAGGGGACCCTGTGACAACGAGCCTGAGAGCTTTAAGTAATGTTAGCACCATTCACCTGAAGGGAAATGGGCGCAGGAATATTGGTTTTAGAGGGAGGGAAGACGAGAAGCTCAAAAACGTAAACCTTTATATTGTCACGGTGTAGCCAGGGGGTTGACGAGCCCAAGGTGTGGTTACACAAAACAGCCAGATAATTGGGGTTTGCAAAGTAAAAAGGTTTATTACTGAAAGGAACAGAAGTAAAATTGGAAAGGGGACAATGAATAAGTAATAAAACACAATGGAAACTGGTGGAAAGTATAATATAAACAGCGGGCAGGGTACACTGAACAGATGGGACAGGATACTGAATGGCACAGACACTGAACACAGGGTAACACAGGGGTTAACAGAACAGGTACTTACTGGATACACAGGGGGCAGATCAGAAGACACAGAGGGTAGAAGGAACGAATAATAAATGACAAGCGAGGTATCAGGAGGGCTGTAGCAGTAGGGTGGTCATATCATGCAGTGGTCTTGGCAGGCAGCGAGCAGAGAGTGGTCAAGTCCATAGCAAAAGGTCATAGACGGGAGGTCAATAGATGAGGGTGGTCTCCACAGGTTACTTGCAGGTAGATGGATTCCACAGGATACAATGAGATGCAATGAGGAATGAGGGTGGTCTCCACAGGATACTGCAGGTAGGTGGTTTCCACAGGATACAATAAGGGGGCAATGAGGGATGAGGGTGGTCTCCACAGGTTACTTGCAGGTAGATGGATTTCCACAGGATGCAATGAGATGCAATGAGGGATGAGGGTGGTCTCCACAGGATACTTGCAGGTAGATGGATTTCCACAGGATGCAATGAGGGATGAGGGTGGTCTCCACAGGTTACAATGAGGGTCTTAGTGCAGAGCAGGCAAGATAGGCACACCATGAAGCTTCTAATGTTAGAAGGGTAATGCAGAAGCATTGAATGAAGGGTGAGGCCAGTCTTTATGGGATTTGCAGGCCCAGCCTACACCTGAGGCTGGGATAGGTGATAGGAAAGTCAGGGATGGAGTCTTGAGTGCCTGGACCTCAGTCCAGTTAGTTGGAAAAGCCGGACCCGATCCAGGTTCTTAAAGGAGACAGCTCCTACTTCCCTTTCTTCCGGCGTCTGCGGCGAGAACCATGACATATATTCATGCTTAACTATATTATATTCGACAAATCATTCTGTAGCACCAGGGAGCAGCCATCGTAATTATAGCCCTGGCACACCAATTTGAGGTCCAATCAGAGCTGCCGATGCTTGTTAGTGGAGATCAGTTGCGTTGGAGTAAAAGAGTGAGAAGATGACAACGCCCAGCATATAATTGTGACAGTTGCATTTTAACACATTTAGGGCATCACAACTCTCACGGACAAGCCCTAAAAATATGTGTGGGAACTCCCCCAGATTTCTGCCCCCAAATTAATATTTATATATATAGTTTGGGTTTTAGGATATATATTTAGAATAAAACACGTATTTACTGTGACCTAACAAGGAATCATATGACTCAACAACTGATTTACCGTAAAAGTTTTTTAGTATGTGAGGCCAATGGGAACTAAGTTCCCCCTGCAAAAAAAGCAGAGGAACTGCGTTCCCACGTATTCCTACACAACTTGACCCCTGAAATATATATATATGTCAAATATATCAGTTTTAGTTGGGTATTTTGTTCAGTTGATACAAACAAGCAGTAATAAAAGATTATGATCAACATTCTTTGTAAAGAAGTAACACATTTATCCACTTTTGATCAATTGACATTTTTAAAACTTTGCACATCAATCCATAAATCTTAAGTGTAGAAGACAGTTTTATTAAAATGTAGGTGTAAAATTCTCACAGCAATAATCGTAGTGTTTGCTAATGAGTCCCATTACACACACACACACACACACACACAGTGTAATGAGCCCTGCTGACAACACAGCCAGGTGTGGGAACTTAGATAAAACCGACTTTTAATGAGCAGCCCTGATTTCATAATCAGTGTTCATTAGGCTCACAGTAAATATGATCTGGTTACTGCTGGTGATAAACTCATCATCGTTTGAGATCCTGTTCCTGAACAAATGCTGTTCTTTTTTTCTCTCTAATAAAGACATTTTTATAGAAAGACATAAATGGATATTAATGTGTTAAAATGGAAGGGGAAACTGGGGGGGGGGGAAGCTGTACTTTATCCCCTCCTGAACCTCTTCACACATCCCTCTCATTTTATTGTGTTTGATTTTTTTTTTAAACATACCTTCATCCTAGCGCTGGCCTGGATGGGACCTGCTGCTGGCTTCCTCTGAGTGGACTTAGGTGATCATCCAGCCAACCAGTGGCTCTGAAACGAGCACATTGAGAGCCATTGGAGGGAGATGAGTCCTAAAAATGGTCCTGCTTCTACGTCTCGATCCATGAAGCTGAGATCATCTTCCAGGTGAAGATAAACCTCCATACTAGGTGGCCTGAATCATCCCTCTGAAGGCACCCGGACAACTGAGACCACTCAAATTATATTGACTGGTCACAATGCCTAAACAGGGCTGGCAAACCCTGGCCCCCTAGATGTTTCTGAAAAACAGCTTCCATGATTCCCTGGCCATTTATTACATTCAAAGAATTCTGGTAATTGAAGGCCATCAACATTTTAGGGGCTGGCATGCCTGGCCATGGGGGGCATTCATAATATGTCAGTGTTTGCCGATGTTACAAACACAGGCGTGTATCATCAACCTGCAAACACTGGAATTTCACAAAACTAAAATCCCAAGAGGAAAAGGAGGAACTGCCCCGTGAAGCCTTACCTGTTGCTCTTTGGATTTTAGTTTTGAAACACGCCAAAGTTTATTGGTGCTGTAATACAGGCAATTTTTGATGTTATTTGCAACACCGTTACTTTGTGAATAATCCCTTAGTTAGATATAGTCATTTTCTCTCATTTCATTCTTATACTAGATGGCACCATCTTTGTTATGGCTGCTGGTTCATCGCCATACCTTGTCTGTGTACGATATTCTTCAATATAGCTTTCCTCTATTTTGTTAATCCCTCTCGTGGTTTCCTTCACCGCCACTGACGCCTCACTTCCTTCGTTGTTTATCTTTCCTCTTGTTATCTCCTTTCATTCCCAACAAAATATCTTCCACTCTTTTTACTAACATCTTCTTTTCCATAAGGTAGGCCTATGTTTTCGTTCCTCTCATCACTTTCTTTACATATCTTGTCATCTCAAGCTGCCATCCAATCTATCCTCTTTGTCCATAGGCGACTCTACTGGGGGGCAAGGGGGGCAATTGACCCCCCTAGGTTATTCCTTGCCCCCCCATGTGCCCCCCACCACCAAAAATCAGCTTCCAGCTTACCACACTTCTTCGGACCAGTGTATCTCCGTCCCTGTGCATCGTATATGGACGATCTAGGTGTCATTGGAAAGAGCAGATTCTGGCCTTTCCAATGATACCCAACATGACCATATTCCGTTTGAAATTAAAGTCAAAAACATTAAATAATAACAGGCACTTAAACTTAAGCATTTTCACAGGGTTGAAATGTCTCAGCAGTGAAGTGGTTAATGTTCAGACTATACATTACATTGTGTATTACATTAGTTTTTGCCTTGGTTTAGTTGTATATTAAGGGTTAATGGGTAGGCTTCATCCCTCACATTATACATTTTATTTTTTCCTTGATTAATGGCATTTTAGGGGTTAATGTGTTAGCTATATGCCTCACAGTGTATTCATTTCATGTTTTACCTTGATCAATGGCATTTTAGGGGTTAATGAGTAGGCTAAATGCCACATTGTTTATTATTTTTATTGTATTTCCCTGGGTTTATGGCATTTCAGGGGTTATTATGGAAGTTAGAATCTAAAGCGTCTAATCATCTTTAGATCCTCTGCTTTTTGTCACATTTCGGGGAATTTATTTCGCCGAAAATAAAGTGAATTCCCTATTTAGCGAATGGTCACTGTAATTTGCTAAAAGTGGAGTCGCTGAAGGAGCAATCAGACATTCAGCGAAAACTGCCGAACTGCGGCAAATAAAGTATCATGTTAGTACAATAAAAAGGTATCATTACATCACATTACTCTGGGCTTTTGGAATCTTATTTATATATACTTATTTAGGGCACTATTACCTGGTGTGAGTTAACCCTTGCGTCGGCATGGTTTTGCGTTAGCGCCAGGTTAATCGAGTCTAGCGCCTGACCAACAGATCTTTTGCCTCTCGCTACAAACGGGAAAATCACTTAGCGCATTGCTATTAGCGATTTGTAGCTCGAGCTTACTGTACTTTCCGCGTCCTTTACTTAACATGGGGAGCGCTAGAGATCTCTAGCGCTTTTGCAGCTAGCAGATCAGTTGGTGCCAGCGCTAATTTTTTGAGGGGCGCTAATTGCACCATTTTACCTACTGCTTAACCCTGGTGCTAACTCCAAAAAAAACAGATCTTCGCCCAAAATTAACAGGCAATTGAAAGGAATGCAGCACAGGTGTTCTCTTGGCCCATACACTATAGCAATGGATCTGGTCCGCATTGTCGTTGCTGTTGCAGTCGGCTCTATTATAAAAGTATCCTTTATCCACATATATCCTAATTCTAATATATTGCCTAATTTTAAATATTTTATGCTGGGGGTTATTCATAGTATGGAAGCGGTTGATTATTAGGGTGACTGTGTGGACCATGTTTAAAGGGACATGTGAATAAGTCTTGCCCTGAAACATGTATTATTTATATGCTGCAGCAGGGAAATTTTTGAGCTCACCTGGCCTTCCTTTTGGATCTATTAAATGCAGTGTAATGATTCTACCTGCTGTTGGGAGGCATTTATCATGCAATGCCCATCAGCCTTAATATATGTGTGCATCAAAACATGGATGATACGGCCACCTTGGATGATTTTAATAATGCAGGGGTGTGAGGTTATTCACTGGATGTGTTCATATTCAAGCTTGTGAGGGCAGGGGATAGGTATTGCCCGGCACTCTGCACTGGAAAAAAAAAAAGTTCTATCCTGTACACAACCGCATTAGCGCTGGGTCTCAGCCCGGGTCTTAGAGTTTTCCTAGCGTGCGCTAAACGACATTGTTCATGGACTACTGCAGACAAGGTGATCTGTTCGTGGGTCGTCAGGCACTATGTTTTAGCAACTCACGCTAAATGTTTCCTTTAGCGATGGTGTTTTAGCTCACACAGGTGATTGGGCCCTTCGTTTTATTCAGTGATATGATTTAGTGGTGAAAATTATTAGTGCCCCCCCAGTTTTGACTGCGGTATCTTCTGTGCCCCCCTAAATATTGTTCCTAGAGTCGCCACTGTCTTTGTCCATCTCTCATGTTCCCCTGATTCCATCCCCTGGCTCTCCTTATTTCAGATCTTGACATCCTGTTTTCAATTCCCTCTATTCTCCTCTCTCTGTCCCTTGCTTTATTTACTCTGGGCTTTATCACCTCCTTCAAGCTAACACTAGCGTCAGCGTTAGTTTAATGGAGGTCATAGCGCTGCGGCCATATCGCCTTTGAATCGCTAACGGGTTACAAAACCCATTGGCGCTTGTTAATTTGCGATTCGTATAGCAAGTTCAGGGCCGGCGCTAGCCTAAGGCAGGTCAGGCGACTGCCTGGGGCCGGGCCTGCTGGGGGGGCAGAGATTCACGTTATTTTGGCCACCCAGAATCATGAAACACCTTCTGCAAAGATGCAGAAGGTGCTTCATACCGGTGCTCCCCTGGCTGTAGCCGGCTGCTCTGTGTGTGGGGGGCGTGCAGGGATTAAAAATAACAAACTGCCGGTTTTAGTTTTTTTTATCTGCCGCTGTGTGCAGGCAGGGAAGCGGGAAACACATGGTGGTGGGGGTGGAGCTGTGCTGAGAGGCAGAGCAGAGGAGGGGCGGAGCTCCAATGCACCTCTTAAACTACACCAGGAAGGGAGCTGTGGCGTTTTGAATGTGCTGCTCAGCAACTGACACCACCAGGCAGCGTCTATTCAGTGGCCCTGTCTGATTCATCTGCTAGCAGGTAACCTGCAAAAAGTCCATCTCAGGGAGGAGGTAAATGCACAACACACACACACACCACTACCAGCCAGCACACACACATTCACTCCCAGCCAGCTCTCACACACTCTCAGCCAGCACACACCCATCACTTCCAGCCAGCACACACATTCACTCCCAGACAGCTTTCGCACACTCTCAGCCAGCACACACCACTCCCAGCCAGCACGCACACCACTCTTAGCCCACACACGCCCATCACTTCCAGCCAGTACACACATTCACTCCCAGCCAGCTCTCACACTCTCAGCCTGCACACACCCATCACTTCCAGCCAGTACACACATTCACTCCCAGCCAGCTCTCACACTCTCAGCCTGCACACACCCATCATTTCCAGCCAGCACACACACTCACTCTCAGCCAGCACACACACTCACTCTCAGCCAGCACATACATTCACTCTCAGCCAGCACACACTCACACCACTCCCAGTCCCAGCCAGCTTTCACACACTCAGCCAGCACACACCACTCCCAGTCAGCACACATCACTCCCAGCCAGCTTTCACACACTCTCAGCCAGCAAGCACACATATACACACACCTCCCAGCCAGCTCTCCCACACTCTCTGCCCGCACACCCATCACTTCCAGCCAGCACACACATTCACTCTCAGCCAGCACACACACTCACTCTCAGCCAGCACACACACTCACTCTCAGCCAGCACACACATTCATTCTCAGCCAGCACACACTCACACCACTCCCAGCCAGCTTTCACACACTCAGCCAGCACACACCACTCCCAGTCAGCACACATCACTTCCAGCCAGCTTTCACACACTCTCAGCCAGCAAGCACACATATACACACACCTCCCAGCCAGCTCTCCCACACTCTCTGCCCGCACACACCCATCACTTCCAGCCAGCACACACATTCACTCTCAGCCAGCACACACACTCACTCTCAGCCAGCACACACATTCACTCTCACCCAGCACACACTCACACCACTCCCAGTCCCAGACAGCTTTCACACACTCAGCCAGCACACACCACTCCAGTCAGCACACATCACTTCCAGCCAGCACACACACTCACTCTCAGCCAGCAAGCACACATATACACAAACCTCCCAGCCAGCTCTCCCACACTCTCTGCCCGCACACACCCATCACTTCCAGCCAGCACACACATTCACTCTCAGCCAGCACACACATTCACTCTCAGCCAGCACACACACACCACTCCCAGCCAGCTCTCACACACTCTCAGCCAGCACACACATTCACTCCCAGCCAGATCTCACACACTCTCAGCCCGCACACACCCATCACTTCCAGCCAGCACACACATTCACTCCCAGCCAGCTTTCACACACCACTCCCAGACAGCGCACACACTCTCAGCCAGCTCTCACACACTCTCAGCCAGCAAGCACACACACACACCTCTCAGCCAGCTCGCACACACTCCCAGCCAGCAAGCACACACACACACACACACACTCTCAGCCAGCTCTCACACACTCTCAGCCAGCAAGCACACACACACCTCTCAGCCAGCTCTCACACACTCTCAGCCAGCAAGCACACACACACCTCTCAGCCAGCTCTCACACATACCTCTCAGCCAGCTTTCACACACCTCTCAGCCAGCTCTCACACACCTCTCAGCCAGCTCTCACGCACTCCCAGCCATCTTTCACACACATCACTCCCAGCCAGCTTTCACACACTCCCAGCCAGCTTTCACACACTCCCAGCCAGCTTTCACACACATCACTCCCAGCCAGCTTTCACACACATCACTCCAAGCTAGCTTTCAAACACACATCACTCCCAGCCAGCTTTCACACCCCCCCAGCCAGCTTTCACACCCCCCCAGCCAGCTTTCACACACTCACAAATAGCCAGCACACACATCACATCACTCCCAGCCAACACACACACCTCTCCCAGCTAGCGTTCGCACACTCACACGTCACATCTCTCCCAGTCAGCTCTCACATACATATCACTCACAGCCAGCTCCCACACATCTCTCACACATGCAACACACCAAAGCCAGCTCACACACACTCACAGCCAGCTAATACACATCACAACACTCACATCCAGCTCACACATACAATAAATCATTCAGAGATAGCTCGCACGCTCACACAATCATAGCTGACACTCACAAGCATCGCTTACTGGCAGCTCAAACATACTAAGTCAACCCACTTCACTGCCAGGCTGCTCACACACTCTTAAGCCACAGACAGCACCACACTCAGTCCCATCTCGCACACTGCCACACACTCAATTATTGTCCTATACATGTAGTCCCGCACAGTCATACGACATTCGGCGCACACATACATGCACATGTCAGTTTATTGGGAGAGGGGGCGGCAAAATGTACCTTCGCCTGTGCACTCAAAATTCCTTGCACCGGCCCTGAGCAAGTTTACTGTACTTTGCGCTCCCTATACCTAACATGGGGAGCGCAAAGTGAAAGCGCAGAGTAACTAGCGTCAGGATGCCTTGGTCCAACGCTAGTTTCTAAGAGCTAGCGCTAACAAAGACGTTACCACCAGTTCAGAGGTGTAGGTAACGGATTGCGCTGCTGTAGAATCCATTACCTGTAGCTCAAAACCTCTGCAAAAATCAGATACTCACCTCTCTTCCCACGACGAGAACAGCAGCCCGATCCGCTGCTTCTGGCCGCCGGGAGCAGAGGTAGACTGTGGGAGGGAAAATCCCCTGACTCCCTCCGCGATCACTCCGGTGACCAGCAGGATCTTAAATGAGGCGAGATCCTGCTGGTCATGTGACCCGGCAGCACGATCCTCCATGGCGTTCTATGGATGCCATGAAGGGGATTCTGGGGACGGTGCTGTAGCACTGCCCGAGCATCCGCGAGCCCAGCGATCGCTAAGGGGCAGGCTGCCGGACTCGGCGCCTAACCCACGATCTGCTGGGGAAACTGGGATGCTAAGGGGAAATTAGCGAACGCTCATTTTTCCCCTTAGCATCCCGGTTTTAGCATAGGTCAGCTGATAGTGCCGTCTGTTTCTTGTCAAATGCCTTCCTGCTTTTACTATATTTATGATTAGCTGCTCGTGTCCTCTCCCCCCTGTTTCTGCTTTAATTTCATCCTGCCATGCAGCCCCTCCACATGCAATTCTTTTCGCAGTTCCACATTGTCAGGGATTGGCCTACATTACACAATTCTCTTCCCATTCAACATAGATCACTATTTAGTAAATAAACTCCAATTCTGATATTACTAAAACAATCCTTAGCTCAGAGCGTTACAGGGAGAGAAGGTTAATTAGTGGCTGCCCTGTAGCGAATCGATACTTTAATCCATTAAATCATAATTAATGTGCTTTTCTCAACAGCAAATCGTTAGCTTCACCATAGGCTGGAAAATCTGCTGCACGCAGGTTCCCAGGACTACAGCATGACCATAAATAGAAGAAAATTGTGTAAAATATTCTGTGTATTGTGCTTTTGTGTCTGAAACCCTTTGATACCTCGTTTAGGGCAATAATCAGGAAAAATCCTGCAAAAAAAGCCATAATACAAAGTACGCATTGCAATAATCTTTCAGAGCAGTCCACAGAGGCTTTAAGATATATTTTATAAAGAACATTGTGTATATTTTGGTGTTACGGAATGAAATAGTGAAATATACTTTAATAACCTTAAAAAAATTGCTATATTTCCTAATGGTTGCATTCAAATCACTTATGTTACCCACAATTTATTTATACCACAGCATTGTGTTACATATCTCCTTGTGTTGCAGCTTTAATCCCTCGTTTATCGTTCTCCAGTCCAATTTACTACATGGGTACAATCAATATGTATGACTGATTTTAGTAATGTAAAATCACTACGATAAAAATAGACTATAATATATATATATATAAATGCAGCGCTGCGGAATATGCTGGCGCTTTATAAATAAAGAATAATAATGAAAGGGACACTGCGAATCCTGACCACTTTAACCTCCCTGGCGGTCTAATTTTTTCAAAATTTCGTGTCTAAAAGCGTCGAATTTTTTTTTTAAAGGAAAGGTGTTTTTGTACATAGTGAGCCTGTAATAATTAGGAATCACGCACTGAAATCCGTGAAATCAAGAGTCCTTACTGGTAAAATCCTTTATAAATAAATAAAAAATAGTAAATACAATGAGTCCGATAACGTTTGAAACACGACATAATAATTTATTATCACAAAAATAATTATCCAAAATAATGCAAATAAATGATTTTCAATAAAATACAACAAAAAACACTGAAATCTGTCTTGAAAACAAGGGTGAGAGGATGTATGGTCTATTTCTTATCCTGTACTGCCACATAGTGGCCGTTCATAAACATTGCACTTATCATTTTACACAGTAGAATCCAATTTTTCTAAGTTCGCTACTAGTCCCGCCCCCTGCATCGTGTGACTCGCAGGGAGCCTTCCAGGAAGCTGCTCGCCGCGATCACACTGCGGAGGACAGCGAGGGAGCCAGGAGGAGGTGAGTATGCATCCAGCCCGAGTGTGGCTCGGGGTTACCGTTCGCGGTAGCGAAATTTAACCCCGAGTCATACTCGGGAATACCGGCAGGGAGGTTAAACAATAAAGTGGTCAGGACGTGAGGAGTGCCTCTCCTTTTCTCCCATCCCTCCAGCCCTGATCGAGATATTGCTGAGTGAAGTGGAGGAGTTTCCTCCTCCCCACCCAGCATCACCAGCAACCAGGGTTTTTGAGTTTCCTAGCTGCCGGTCACCATCAGTCAGTAGTGAGGTCAGCATGCAGAGTGTGTGCCGACGTCATCCTCTCTAAGACCACCCACCTATTGAGTGGTCACAGAGAGACAGCGATGGATCTGATTTGTGCACGGGAGCCCAGCACCAATCCATCACTCTGAGCAGGTGCTCTGGAACTTGTTTATGCATATTGCCAAGTCCCGTAGCAGCGTGCAATTTTAGGTTCCTATGCTATGCAAGTGGTGTAGTAGTGCAAATTGTGCTGATAAGCTTCAGGGACTGCCGGGTTCAGGAGCTCTTGAGTTGAAGAGTAGGAGCTGCACATGGTGAGGAAGAAAAGGTGCGTAAAATCTCCAACAAAAAATGTGCCGAGGCTGACAGCAACCTCTGCCCAATTATTTATCAGCAAAAGAAGGGAGAATGAGATAACATAGAGTAGCAGATCCAGGGTAACCACCATAGAAGATATTATTTGTATTTTTGTGTCAAATAACGGGGAAGACTGCTGAGATTTTAAGATGATGTGGTGTTGGAATTCATCTCTATGTCTCTCTGTAAGGCCATTTGTGCCCTAAACCAGCATTCAAACGAAATACAAAGCTAGTGCTTTATGAACCAGAATACAATGATTTAGACAATAATGTGCTAATCTAATTAAATTCATTCATCCAGCAAACAGCTACTTTTTCCCTTAACCCCTTCACTATCAAGATCGAGTACAGGCAGTCTTCAAAGAACCTTCTGACGCCCAGATACTGATTTTATGTAATCCTGTAGCAATACAAAGGACTGTTTTTTTATCACAAACAGTATGCATGTGCAGATGGGGCTCTAGAATGAGCCACAAACGTTTTGGTAAGTCGGGAATGACAGTTCAGGTGCATAAATCGTTTAAACAGCTGGGAATCTGTGTCTAAGAAATGGATCTCCTGCTGATTCAGCTGCAGTAGTCCTGTTGACCAGCACATGGTGACGTCTGCCTGTCAAATAAGGCTACAAAAGTAAAAAATTTACTTTGAGAATTTTCCCAATGATTTTTTTGTTGAATAATTCATGGTAAAAAAGAGAAAACACTGGTTCCTGAAGTAGTGAAGGGGATAATTCAATTGGGTTGAGCTCTTCTAGGCATTGGATTACAATGACTTTTCCCAGTGTTCAGTATTTTATAGTGAGAAACAAGGGGGGGTGTTTGTGAGGGTCCTGAGAACGAGCAACAGCACAATGGCCTGCTCTACGGTGGGTGCCCGCTCAGGTCTCACAAACAAGGTTTTAGCTTGATTGTGCCATTACAGGGATGAATTTTCCATATGCAAATCAGCCTGCTCTCACCCAGAAAGGGTGGCCAGTGCTGATTGCCAAGGACGTCATCCCTGCACGAGAGGTGCAGCAACCCCCGACGATCGTTTCGGCCTTATTGGGCCTCGTCAGGAGGGTATAGCTGACACCCCTCTAGGCACATCAAGCAAGGGGTCCAGTATTTTCTATACTGCAACATTTGTGTTTAGATAGTAGAGTTGATACACTATTGCTAAAAGCCAAGGAATTATGAGTCCTAAGCTCTAGGGGTTACTGTTACTCTCTCCACCACCGGAACTACCAGGGTTGCAGAGGACATGAGTGCAGCTGGAGCCTTTGCGTCCGAGGTCCTTTCAGCCAAACCATTAGACTCGGTTTCCCCAGGCGTACAAAGGCCAGTTAGGAGAAAGCAACATGCTTGCACATCTCGCAAAAATGGGGTAACTAGGTTCAACGCATTGTAATGACCCCTCTCACCTTAACGAGGAACATGCAAGCTGCAGAAATCATCTACTTGGGTTGTGCAAGTCAGAGAAACACAATGATAGATCAGTGAGATGCTGTGACCATTCTAAAGCCTGTAGTCTCTGAACTGTATCTGCTGGATATTTTCAGTATCTTCTTCAGTTCATATAGTTAAAATACTGAGATTTGCTACATTTTTACTTTTTGATCCATCCATGCTACTTGCTCACCTCTGACATTTTAAAGCCCAGCCTAATTATTGAATGCTTACCTGACATTATCCAGGAAAAGACAGAAGCAACCTCGGTAACACTAAATTACCAGCCCCCACATGAAGAACCTAAAATAGCAGGAGACACTGAACTTCTTCAATAAATCCCCCGCAGTGATTTCTCATTAAGGCAAGGTATCTTAGCCCAAACGAAATGTGCGAATTCCTCTTGTAAAGGTCACCTTGATTCTTTGAAATAAAAAATAGAAGTAGTGTACAGATAGATGGATTATATTTTTCAAGTCTTTGTAGAAAGAAAAGAATAGACATGTGCACAGCACAAAATTTCGTTTTGAACTAATGGATTAGTCCTAAAATGCAATTTATTTAGTTGCTAAAGAAATTCGTTTTCAGTTCTTTAGTATGAAAACTAATTTATTTCATTCATCCGAAAACCAGTGGATACAATTACTATTGTAGTGGCTCCTCAGAGGGCTGAGATCGGTGCTTGTTACAGTATCTCTCACTCTTAGCACAATGTGGGCCATATTACATAGTTGGTGCTAACTTAACCAGAGCTGTTGTAAACTTCCCAGAGCCATTATAGCCTATGGAGGTTTTCAGTTTACAACAGCTCTGGTTAAGTTAGCACCAACATTGTAATACTGCCCCGTGTCAGGCAAAGCTGTTACAGTAACTGACTGCTGCTCATCACAGCGCTCAGAGTTTCAGTAAAACTAGCAAATAATATTTTTATATATAAGAGGTTAGAACAATATTATTTCCTTGTTTTACTGAAACTCTGAGCGCTGTTAGTCAGTTACTGTAACAGCTGAGCCTGATACATTGTACTGAGAGATAATGTAACAAGCAGCTGATCTCAGCGCTCACAGCCACTGGATTTAAAGGGCTAAAAAAAAAAGGCTCCTCTCTGTATAATGATTAGAGCATCCTCCTGCATTAATTAATACCCCTCTCTGTATAATATATAGAACATCCTCCTGAATTAATTAATGTCCCTCTCTGTATAGAACATCCTCCTCAATTTATACCTTTCTCTGTATAATGTATATAACATCCTCCTGCATTAATACCCCTCTCTACATAATGTATAGAACATCCTCCTGCATTAATTAATGCCCCTCTCTGTATAGAACATCCTACTGCAATTGGCATGTGGAGAGTGCAGAACTTCGGATGTTGCGATGTTGCACTCTTCATTGCTGGTCTCCTTCACTCATCAATGTAATATCACAAAAAGGACTGAAACTAAAATGTAGTGCATTTTATTTTAGTTTCTTTCGTTTTTTGTACTGAGCAGTTTCGTTTCTCTTGAGTCATACGAAAACTAAATTATCCCAAAATTCGGACTAAATCGTTTTAGTACTAAAACGAATGCACATGTCTAGAAAAGAACATGAAAACCTGTCAATGACACAACAAACATCCATTCCTGTACTTAAGGCAATCTTGTCATGCCCAAAACAAGCTGGGGTCGTTTTGACCCTCATGTGACTGTGCAATGCCACAAGGAGGAGTAACAGCTCTGAACAGAGAGCCATCCTACAGTAGAGTCCTCCTCTCAGTCTGTGTGCCTGATTGACAGTCGGCGTGCTGAATGACAAGTCAGTGCACCAACATCACCATCGATCGCCAATCGTTGATCGCTGCATGATGTGCCCAAAAGTTGTTTATTCCCAATGTTGGATCTCCCTATGGGGTAACATGGTTAAACAATTCATCAATACATGCTTCCTGTTTGCGTTCCAACTTGATTCAGGTTCCCCCTTCCATATTGGGCATTTTTTACTCTGATGCAGGCTCATCACCTGGGGTGGTGGAAAACGCCTCAGGCTCCTCCATTAACAAAATGAAGTCCTCAACCTCCATGGGAGCTGCCACCAGAAGCTGAGGATCTGATCCAGTTGTCCCACATCTTTCATGTGCAGTGAGGAGTGTCTCCCACAGCTATAGCATCCATGGCTGGCCCAAGCAAATCTGGTGGGGATTTCAGTTTCTCCCACTGTCACCAGGCAATCCTCCTGGCTACAAACTTCCTCTGGCTAGTGAAACTCATAATTTTCACACTCCACATCCTGAGTGTTAGTATCTTCCTTGTCCAGCTCCCTCTTGCTGCAACAAGCAGACCTTGATCCACACACTTTGGAACAGGTCCATGCTGGGGTTCGGTCCATATTTCCTGAGTCGTCTCTTTACCTCCTTGACAATCTCCATTTCGCTCTGGGCTGCACCACACTCACACCTTTGGTCATCAGCTCCTCCTGCAGGGATCTCTTAGATGTCTGAATCCAGTTGTAGGGAGCATACATTCCCATCGCTGCCACCATTGTAACGATGGGGGCCTGTACCCACGTGCAGAATGGCGCCTTTCGCTGGCAGTATTCCGAAGGAGTACTGATTCTGGTCTAAACTCAACCAGTCAATAGCAGGAGATCCTTGCAGGGTGAAAACAAAACTGCGAAACAACACAAAACATCACGCCAGTACCTCCCAAATGCATCTTCAGGTCCAAAGTACCCCATGTCCAAAGTGACTACCATCACAGGACTGTTTAGGATGACAACTAAGTGATTTGTCTTTGTCACATCTGTGCATAAGACACATGAGATACACCACGATGTCGTAATTTACAACCATAATCATGGTATGCATATCAATTCCTAAGAGGCAACTCTAAGGGCAGTGATGCCTGCAAACCACCCAGACCACAACCTGGAATTGTCCACTATATATACAGATGTGGCATTGGCCTGGAGCTTACTCGTGGTCTTGTTCCCTTACTGGGTTATTATTTCACTCTAGTTCTGGTATGTTCGTAATTATTAGTATTCCCTATACTTGATGAGCTACTGACCTACAAAGTAAAATGTAACTTAAAATTTATATATTTCATCCTTTGTTAATTTGGGAGATGGTAGCACTGCTTGCCGGCACATGTGGAATAGGTGATCTGGCCAGAACAGGTTTGTTTTTATTGTAGAGGAATTAAACTGAAATGCTCAAATCTTTTTCTTTGGAGGCACCAGAGCTGGAATCACACAAATGGTTATTAGCATTCGAGATGGGAATAAACGCTCATAATGGCAGACACATCTATCTGCGGTGCCGACCTCCTCTTCAGCTTATCAAGAGCTGCACACTCCAGTTCAGCGTGTGTCAGCTTTGCCAGGCAGGATGGTATTAACCAATGCTATCTCTCATCACTCACAGGGGACAGCTTCTCTTGTGAAGGAAATTGAAGAGTATTTTGGTGGAAATATCTGTTTATGTGTATGTATATATATAGCATTTCTCATTGGCGATTCTCAGGGTGCCTTATAAATGGCGCAGTGTTATCTTTATGCAATGATAAAAAGTGCAGTCACCGCAAACTGTTCAGGGTAATAGTATGCAATGTTTTAGCTAACTACCAAAATATTAAACACAAAGGTGGGGTTCCAATTAATTATCGGAATCTGTCTGGATTCAGGGCGTGCTAGATCATGGCACATTCTTAATCCCACTTGTTTAAGCATCATTAGCACTTTGGACAATCTGCTTTGCTTGGAGTTAGAGACTTCGAAACCACTTAATATACAAGTCAGCAACACTGACAATCACATTAAAGACATTCTCTATTTAGTGAATCAAATGACTTCCATTGACTCCCTGTACCTTTCCGGATCCAATTTAAAATACTAACGCCCACGTTTAAAACGCACAATAACTCTACCCCTTCTTATATGTCTTCCTTACTCCGCAAGTATTTCACTTCTATATTGGTTAGCAGACGACCTCTGCCTGGCCTCTGTTTCCACCTGTATTGCTATCTCGAGACTTCTCAAGGGCAACAGTGGTCCCGTGGAATGACCTACCTCACCCTATCTGACTTTCCCCTAATTTTAAGGCCTTCAGAAAGCCTGCAAAATCAATTCTGTTTCAGATTAGCGTATCACATTCCCGACTAAAACCCTTTCCTCACTTATTCTTATCATATTATTAAAAGCTGCTTCATAGCCTGCTTTACTACCATGACCCTCACCATCTCTGTTACAGATCACTAAGGGCCCTATTACATTCCTGGCGCTAACGTTAGCGCTCACCTGTGTGAGCATTAAAGGTATCATTGGTGGCCCTAACGCAGGCGCACCATATTACAATCTGAATGCTAACGGGTTAGCGGCGTGTTACGGTGCAGGCTGCTGGATTAGCACCTGCACCGTAATATCACGCTAAAACGGGGACGGTAAGGAGAAACCTGCAGGCGCAGGTTTTTCCCCTTTGCGTCCCCGTTTTGGCGTTGGTTACTCCTCTTGTCTTCCTCCACCGCAACTCTTGATTGTAAGTACATGTGTGCAGGGCCCCTTACACAACTTGTCGCTGGTTATTAAGTTTGTTTGTCATTTTATTCCTTAAATTACTTGCTCCATTGAGGAGCAAATGGCCAAAGCAAAAGATTCCCACTTCCACCAGATGGTTCCCAGCTTTTTCTTTGTCGTGCAGCCAGATCAGGATCTGGTCAACAGTCTTGACATCGTCATGAAGGCTCCGTCACCAGGAACCCCTGGGTCTGTTTCTCCTGCGCTGTCCTTGGGGATTCTAATCAACCTGCCTACAGATCTCATTTGTGCCCTTTGGTGAGCTATGTCTGATTGAGCTCCATCTATCCTTTCGCATCTGTGTTGCGATTGGTCCTTGGTGGCACTGCCAGTGTAGCGCTGTTTTGGAGATCCATGTTTGTGGCCACCAGGCATGAATGGTGTATTGCAGGCAGTGGTTTACAAAAACCTGCAGTTTTTTTGAGGTTTACGCTGAGACTTTCTAAGCCTCACATGGATAAAGCAGCTTAAATTGCCCTTTGGTCATTGAAATGTGCTGTGGAATCTGTTGGTGCTATATAAACGATGATATTAATAATATAAACACTTTAATCTATTTCAAAGCGATAGGAGCAATCAATTACTGTAGGATCCCTGTAAAGAACAATATTGTTTAAATTACGTGTTCATTGAGTAAAGAACCCTGTTCATGCGTTTCTTAGAAGAGCAGCACAGGTAACACCTCTGTACTTTGAGGCTTTTTCATTTCTTCTGTGAAGTAAGTTAAGCAGATAATTGATATGTCATCACATTCCACTGACCATTTTATTCGGTAACATAGAAATCAACAACAAGAAAGTGCAACAAAGATATGGCTCAGCCACAGGATTCCTTTGCAAACTAACTTTTACAGAGCAAATCCATGCCAAGGAAAAAAAAAATATAGAGGGGTTATCCACTAATCCCTGGAGACCACCTATCCATTTTTGTTGTTATCTTTCTTCTGCACATTCAGCTACAGGAAATCCCTGTTCAGTCTACAGACTCCTCGCAGTATTAAAGATTGAAAGGAAACCGGTCACACCATCTTTGACCATTCAAGGGCTAATTTATTAAAGAGAACGCAACGTTTTAGTCCCTTCTCTGGGGACTAAAACGTTGGACTGGCTTCTCTGGAATTGTGTGGACCCACCTCTGCTACAGTCAACAATTGCTGTTTTTGTATGAACTTGAAGTCCATTTTCTTCTTTCTCCTCAAAGCATGCCAAGGTACAACATGCACTGAGGTAGTTTCTGTAGCATCTTGCCATGTAGTGCACCAGATTCCAACAATGGCTTTTAAATGTCAGCTTCCAAGGTGAAGATAGGACCTCTGCTTTGAAGAGCAGTTACCCTAGATGTGGAGGACTTGGGACAGACTCCTGTCAACAAGATCACATAGGCTTAAGTGGTCAGAGACAGAGTGGTTAGGATGTTTCTTCAAACAATCATCCTCAAGTACATTTATATTTCCGTGAGGATTTATATTTTCACTTTCACATTAGGGCCATCAAATCTTTGTTCCTCAGGAAGCTCCTGCTCCAGCAACTTCTGTATACAAGCCCTGAATCCAAACCCATATCAAAATTATTGTAAATAATTTAATACAATCTTAAATTCTCTATAACCCATTCCTGTTTTTCCCTTGACCTTTTTATTATGATACGTTTATATACAGTATATATGATAAAAGCAGGAGATGTATGTCAGCAACACGAGTGACATCATTGCTTCATCAAGATTGAGTATGTAAAATTGCATCTGTCACATAAAAGGTGCATTGAGAAGAATGCTTGGAAAGTAATTTATGGAATGGAGAAACATGACCAGGGATTATTTTAGTATCACTTGGCATAATCCCTTGTGTTATTTAACAAAGTTTATTCGCGATCAAAGAGGTATAAACTGTTGTAATGCAACACAATAGTAACATGACAATATGTTCTACACGGTATAGCTTAGATGCATTACTCCTGTTACCATGGAACGCTATGATATCGCAATGTCAGTAGCATGTCATTGCTCTGTGACCTGAAAATAAACAGCACAAAACTAAAACAAAGAGTGGTGAGGGTCTAATATCCCCTGTATAAAGAACACATGCTGGAAATTAATTTTCACGTATGGCTTTTTCTTAGCGCATAGCTGAGCACATTGTAGTTAAAAATTACAAAATTAAAGTGGCCAGATGGCTCGTGATTATAAATGGTGGGATTAGCCGTTGCTGAGCTTGCCGTTTTCATTTCCCAAACAGCTCAGTGCAGGCATTACATAATCACAGTGATACGGTGTAATTGGTTGAACAATATATCGGCTGTGGGTAATCTCTGTGCTGTGTATCTCGTGCCATCTGTGTATGTGTTTTTACCGGGCCATCATATCATCTTTCATGGGGTAAAACAATGGGGGTTATTCAGAGAGCACCAAAATGTAGCCGACATTTCAGTGCTCTCTCGTTCCACGCACTTATGGGAATCAAATTTCTCCATCCCGTGGTAAATTCAGAATTCACCGCAGGATCCCCGGAGTGCAGGGAAAACCGCCGCAAACCCACTGAAAACCTGCCAAACACCTGAAAGTTCACAAGCGGGTTAATAACAAAAAAGAAAAACAATACGATTGAAAGTGTCAAAGTTGAAGCGCTGTTTGCAAAAAAAAACAACTGAAAGAAAATGCCTGGAATTTACATATAAGATCCTATGAATGATAATAATAAGGGCTGTTACAGGAAAATGAAAAACTGCTTTTAGAAAAAAAAAAACGGATTTTTTTGTCTAAAATATCCAAAAATATCAATAAATAAAGAGACATTTTAATGCAGATTAAAAGAATAAATGGTTTATTAGATATTGGTTAAAAATGGAAATATTTTTAACATTTAACTCTATGGTGTTCGCCGGAATAAACCTGACAAATAAAACCACTGTACAGCAGGGCACTTCGGTAACTTTTCACTGCTGTTCGGTGTTCTCTGAATAGATTAACCATTGCCTCTCTATGGGGAATTTCACTGCCTTCGAACAGGCACCGTACTTGCTGGCAAAATTTGTCGAACTACCTGCTCTCTGAATAGCTGAATGGCCCCGAAATGTCTCCATACAGAGAAATTCCCTGTTCGGTGACATTTCGGGGCCAGATCGTCTCTCTCTGAATAACCTCTAATGTCTCGGAGTTAAAATTTGACTTTCTTACTCCCAAAGGCTTCCTGGGCTCTAAGATCCCCGTTAACAGAAATGAATTACATTTTTTTCTCTTTCCAAATATATTTGTCAGTAAGGCTGCTGAATGAATGATTTTTTTTTTTGCGCATCCCGGTGCACAATAGCCCTGACTAAACATATTCTTCTAGCTTATCTCAAATGTAATACAAATAAAAGCTGCTGACTGCGAATGCTGCGGAGACGGTTTACTAGAAACCTTCACTGCAGTGTAATAGCTAACCAGCGCTCCTAAAACGTTCTATTATTTATCTGTCATCGGCTCTGACAGTTAATTTGATGCTTCTAAAGGGGACATTTTACTTTTTGCAGGTGAAATGAATTCCCACTATCTCCAAGGTACACATTACAAGCTTAGAAAATTATATTTTTTATAACATTTTCATTAAAAAATATATATATACACTTCTATGTAACCAAAAAATATTCTTTACTTATTTGGACATAATCTACTGCAAAAGAAAGCTCAATAAATTATGAAATCTATGTATTATTTGAGAACCTATTATGCAAAATATATCAGATATTGAAGTAATCTGGTGTCACCAAGCACGGGAGTCATTTATTTCCCACCAATATTCTATCTTGGAAAACATTGTGGTGGTCTTTTAAGGGTGATGATAATAATGCTCAGATTCTGTGAACAACAGGATTCTACCAGATAATCATCTTTCAACCTTAGAAAGTGGGCAGATATGTCTTTCAGGTTGCAAGTCAGCCAGGCAGGTAAGTGTTAATGACTCCTTGATACAGGCTCAAATATGAGCCAGTCACTATCTGTAGGTCAACTAGTAAATGTCGGCAGGTCTGGACTGGGACAAAAAAAATCAGCCCATGACTTCATCCAGACCGGCCCACTTTAATTATGCAAACACACACAAAAATAGTATATAAACCAACCGGATTGCTCAACCAATCACTCTACAGATACCAGAGTTACTGCAGAGCGATTAGGTAAAGAAACGCAGTGGCATGGAGGTTGAGCGCGCACCATGTCTTAAAGTGAGGTGGATGTGCTGCGGGTCTCACCGGCACAGTGGCACCAATATGAGACTGTGGCAGACGGCTCTGTTTTACAGATGGCGAGGTAGTTCTCACCTCACCTATTAAGGGCAGTGCAAGTCGTGCGGTGAACCAGCATTCACACAGACCCACTGAGCCATCAGCCCACCGGGAATCTCCCTGTAGTCCCTATGGCCAGTACATGCCTGAATGTAAGGAGCCACTAAAGAATACCTGCAGCAGCTCTCCCATCATCAATGGTACTCCATAGAGACTCGCTAAAGATATCAGGCTCTATTCCTTTGTTAAGGCTATAATGGGGACTGCACCTGCAGGTTTCCCCATAGCATCCCCATTTTAGCGTTAGATTCTGGGGCAAGTGCTACCTCCACACCTTGCCCCGGAACCAAACGCTACCCTCAATGATACTTGGGGTAACACTTCCGCGCCATCACGAGTATCACCTCCTGTAATCCATAGGACTCCATGGAGGGTTGCGCTGCTGGGCCACGTGCCCTGTGCGATCTCGCAAGATCGTGCAGTGCCACAGAGTGATCACAGAGAGACACTGGGGACTTTTTGTCCCCGTCTCAATCTGCTCCCGGTGGCAAGAAGCAACGGATCCGGTCACCGATCTCACCGTGGGATTAAAGGTGAGTATCGGATTTATTGGGGGGGTTTTATGGGGTGCCAATTGATTCTGCAAAAGCGAAATCAGTTAGCACCAGCTTTTAGATGTTGCTAAATTTTTTGTTAACTTATCGGTGTTGTAATTAGCGCTGGCACTTTGTAATAACTTATGCTAATGCTAATTAGTTAGCGATGCGCATCCTTTACTTAACAAAAGGAGCACAAAGTACGGTAAGTTTGCGGAAGAAAGTGCAATCACCGATGTGCTAATGAATTTTACAGAGGTTTAGTGTTAAGAGTGTAATACAGGTGGCTTGTGTTAACCCCTTAAGGACCACTGACGTACATAGTACGTCCTGGGGAAAATTCCCCCTAAGGACCAAAGCCGTACTATGTACGTCATGGTTCTTTAACCTCCCCTCCCTCCCTATACTCACCTCTCTGGCCGAGGTCCCACGCTGGATTGGCTTCCTTGAAGCCAGCCCGACGGCTTTATGGGCCCTGGCCATCTTGAGGACGTCATCGCTGTATGTGATGACGTCATCACCAGGCGCCCTGGTGCCTGCAGAGAAGAATGTGAAAGGGGAGGGGGCTCCCTCTCCCTCCTGAACGGCTGCAGATAGGGAAAAAAAGAGAGGCAAAGCTGGAGAGGACAGAGTCTGTCATTTCCAGAGGTGCCTCTCTTTAACACCTTAGGTGCCGGATCACTATTCGCTCCCGAAGGTGGCTGACATCTTGGATGTCAGCCAAGCCTCCGGGTCACCCCCCACCCATGGACGTTGTCACCATTTGTGCGATGGCGTCAGTTGAACAGTTAACCCCCTAGCTGCCAAGTGGAGCTAGGGGGATCCTTTGGATCCCCCGTATTTCCCGATCCGTGGAAGCTAGAGGGTCATGTTTGGTATAACTGGAAAGGTCTCATCACCTTTCCAATGATACCAAACATGACTAGGTTTGGTGTAAAAATAAAAAAACAGTGAAGGGGTTACACAAAGCAAAAACATGTAAATATTGGGTATTTCTAATTTCAGGACAAAATTTCAAAACTATTTAGGCTAGGGTCAGACAAGCGCATTTTCTATGGACTGTGCACCCGTGCAGTAAGGATGCACTTTTTGACGGAAGACGCAGTAGTGGCCACACAGTCCGTTTTTGTGACTGACGTTATTTTTGACGGATGTAGGAGGGAAAATAAATTAAAATGAAAAAACATTTTGTCCGTCAAAAATGCTGGACGTATAAATGCAGTCCGTCTGACCACGTTCCATCACTCAAAGCTATGCGGACGTTGCGGACGCAGCGCACTCCGCACGTCCGTTCTAGCGGTTTTCCATTCTTGCTAACTTGCGTCCATTTGCCGCGTCCGTTGTGCATTCACACTTCCGTGCGGACGTACTTTGTGTGTGGGGCTTCATCGGTCATGATTCTCTGCTACCACGGACGTACTAATGTGCGGCAATACGGACGTGATTACTGCGCTCGTCTGACCCCAGCCTTAGCCGGGATCTTTTTTGGCAGTTGTAGATTTAGGGGATTAAAGTTTTTTCCATTTTTTATCATCATATTTCAGATTTTTTTTTATAGTAAATTATACGATATGATGGAAATAAGGGTATCTTTAAAAAGTCAATTTAATGGCGAGAAATACTGTATATAATTTGTGTGGGTTCCATAAACGAGTAACAGGGAAATTAAACACAAACAGTGCAGAAATGTAAAAACAGCAGTTGATACTTTCGCACAGACAATGGTAAAACCACCTGGTCACGATGGGGTTAATGTCACTTATCCCAGCTTTAACGTTTACTAACCCGAACGCTACAGTTAGCGTTCACTAGGGAAAAGAGCCCATCTGTGTACATGTTCTCTTGTAATAGCATATAGTCAACTGAAGGACATTGGAACTATTTGTTCTCTATGATCTCTTAACTAAAGAGAGACAAGGTGCTGGATCACACTCTCCTCTCTACAGCAAGATATGGGGAATTTGCAGAATAGAATGTGGCTTCCTATTATAATTATATTATTTTACTTTATTTATATAGCGCCAGCATATTCCGCAGCCCTGAACAATGGGCACGGTATAGACAGGGTTACAATACACTGAGACTGAACAACATTTTGACAAACCAGTACAGGAGGAAACTAGGGCCCTATTCCTGTGGGAATTTACAATCTAGAAGGGTTGGGGGTGGAAACAGGAGGAGAGGACTGCAAGGTGAGAGTGGTGGACTGCTAGGTGAGAGTGGTGGACTGCAAGGTGAGAGTGATGGACTGCAAGGTAAGAGTGGTGGAGTGGTTGGAGGAGGAGGAGAGGACTGCAAGATGAGAGTGATGGACTGGTTGGGGCAGAGGGGTGTATTAGTGAGTCGGGTGGTATGCTTCCCTAAATAGGAATGACTTAAAAGAGCGTTTGTAGATTTCCAATATTTCCTATAGCCACAAGCTGCCAGTGACTTAACAGATGGCAGACCACTAGTTGGAGCATCCAGGCAATCCAAAGGCAAGCATATTAAGAACCTTTGGCTGGTCAGCATAAGCCTTTCAGGACACCTGTGGTAGTAGGTTAAATACTCATCCACCCATGACCATCTAAATAATCAGATACCCCTTTTAGAGTTGTACAGTTCTCTGTATTTGTACAGCTCTTGCGTATTTCCAATGCATATACACTGATCAGCCACAACAATAAAGCAACCTTCCTAATATTGTGTAGGTCCCTCCTTCTGCCAAAACATCTCTAATGCATCAAAGCATGGGCTCCACAAGACCTCACAACGTCTCTTGTCGTATCAGACACCAAGAAATTAGCAGCAGATCTTTTCAATTCTGAAAGTTGAGAGTCGGGTCTTCATGGATTGGGTTTATTGTTCCAGCACCACCTACAGATGGCTCAACGGATTGAGATCTGATGAATATGGAGGGGGCCAAGACAACACATTGAAATCTTTGTCATGTTCCTCAAACAGTTCCTGAACAATTTTTGCATTGTGGCAGGGAGCATTATCTTACTGAAAGAGGCCACTTCCATCGGGGAATGCTCTTGCCATGAAGAGGGGTATGTAGCCTACAACAATATCTAGGTAGGTGGTAAGTGTCAGGTGTGTTCTTAAACCTTTCTATCATGGCCAACATTACGTTTTTCAAGAATTTGAGGTACATTAACTCTTCTGCTTGATCGGACTAGGCAAGCTAGTCTTTGTTCCCCACATACATCAGTGTGCCTTGGGTGCCCATGAGCCCAACGCTGGTCCAAGGGTTGTCCTTCCTTGCCCCACTTTTGGTAGGTACTAACCACTACATACTGGAAACACCCCACAAGACTTTCCATTTTGGAGACGCTTTGGCCCGTCGTCTAGCCATCACTACGTGGTCTTTGTGGTCTCTTGCCCAATTCTATTAAAAAACACAACATTCAAAAACCGACTGTTCACTTGCTGCATAATATATCCCACCCCATGACAGGTGGCATTATAACCATATAATCAGTGTTATTCAAGTCACCTGTCAGTGGTTTTAATGTTGTAGCTGATCTGCGCATATATCGGTTTTGTTTGACATGTTAATTTGGTCTCAAGTATTGCCAGAGCATGCATAAACAAAACTTAAATCACTAACCATCTCGCCACCTAATGACTATGTCATAACTGGTTATTTTTCTCTGTAAAGGCATGACAATGGCATGTCAGCTCGGCTTTCTCTCTTGCAGGCAATGCAGGTAGCAGCATGTCTTTTGAGGTTTTCTATTCTTGTCAGAGATGTTAACGCAGTTATTTTATACACGATTCACAGATCAAATATGTTTTGCTCATTATGTTGTTTTTCATTGTAAAGGAAACAGTCGCCTGAGTAAAATACATGTAAATTCTCCTCAGGTATCTAGCTTTTATGACGGCTGTACTGTGCTGACGTTAACAAGAGAGAACAATAATAGATTTTCTTGACAAAGCCGAATGAAGTTACCCTATTGGGGCTTATGTGAATCCCAAACACAATCATTAACCCTGTCACTACCAGATTCATGTACGAGATTTATCTGGTGTGCTCCCATTTAAATAAAATGCCGCTCCGGGATGTCAAAGACTTGAGCACCTCTGAAAGTAGGATATCCAAGTAGGAAAGATATCATAACAGAAGCAGATACTGGAAATTCTGGGGCCAGATCGCAACTTAGACGTTAAAAGTAAGACCCAAATGGAAATGGAAAACGTGTGTGTCTGACATTTTCCATTTGCGGCTTGCCCTTAACGTCTGTATTACATCCAGAACCGTTCTGCCAGCCTCTCTTGTTGTAACTTCACGCTGAAGTTGACTTCATCAACTATAAGGTCCTTCTCCGCTCCTACACACCTGCCCTTCACCTCGCCAAACAAACTTACTTTGCCTCTCTTATATCTTCACTTTCTTCCAACCCTAAAAGACTGTTCTCAACCTTAAACTCGCTCCTCTACCTGCCTGTGCCACCTCTCCCATCCGACCTCAGCTCTCGAGATCTTGCTGACTACTTCATAAAGAAAACACTCACAATCCGTAACAACATCCCAGCACAAGCATCTAGCACTTCTCCTCCCCTAGCCAATCCCACCTCGACTCTCAGCCTCTTTGCCCCAACAACAGAGGATGAAGTCCATTCTCTACGGTCTTCCTCATACCCCACTACCTGCCCGCTAGACCCTATCCCTTCACACCTACTATCTTCTTTGTCCTCATCTATCACTCCTGCTGTTGCTCACATTTTAAACCTATCCTTTTCTTCTGGCTCATTCCCCTCTCCTTTCAAGCATGCCGCTATCACACCCATTCTCAAGAAACCCTCCCTCGACCCACATTCGCCTGAAAACTACCATCCAGTTTCACTACTTCCACTAGCGTCAAAACTGCTAGAAAGACTAATCTATGACCGCTTAACCCTCTTCCTATCCTCCAACTCCTTGCTTGACCCCCTGCAATCTGGCTTTCGCTCCCGACACTCAACAGAAACCACTCTCACAAAGGTTACTAACAACCTCCTTGCAGCTAAATGCAATGGCCATTACTCCATACTGATCCTACTTGACCTCTCAGCCTTTGATACAGTTGACCATCCCCTCCTCATAGAGACCTTCTTCTCTCTTGATCTCTCATCTTTCATGGCTAAAATCTTACCTCTCCAATAGATCCTTCTCAGTATCCCTTGTCTTGCTGGCAATTTCTCCTCTTCAATGCTCTGTCATGTGCGTACCCCAAGGCTCAGACCTGGGTCCTCTAGTCTTCTCCATCTATACCTCCTCACTGGGTAAACTTATCACCAACTATGGCTTCAAGTATCACCTATACGCCAATGACACTCAGATTTACCTCTCCACTCCCGATCTCTCTCTCTCTGTTCTCTCAGCTCAGTGATCTCTGCCCGAATGGCCTCTCATTACTTGAAGATCAATATGTCCAAGACTGAACTCCTTCTAATTCCCTCATCTAACTCTACTCCGATATCATTTGCCACGTGGTATCATCACAATCGTGCACTGGCCATATTTTAGGGTATGCACACATGTGACATTTCTTGCAAATAATCACAAACTGCTAATTTTCTTTACCATTAACCAAATAAGAAAACCCCATTAGGTGTAGCTGGGGCATATAGGGACGAAAGCAATTGACTGAGCGTGCACATGCCTATGGTGTCAGTATTACTATGCAGTGCAGGGGACCTAGTGCTTACAATGAGATGAAAAAAGTATGTATGCTGTAATATACATATAGGAAATGGGCACTGTGTGTGTAGGGGGGGATACAAGTGATGGTAAGTGATATTATGGAAGCAATAAGAAATTAGATCTGTGACGATGCCCCGGATGTTTTAACCACATGTCCAGTGACGCTCTAGCCATCTTAAGTCTGGCTTGAAATCATGGAGAATGTAGTTCCAAAATATCTGGGTTGCAATGTTTAACACTTTAGAGTAAGAGTCCCACATGGAGAAGACTAAAGCATAAATTATAGAAAATGTCAACATTGCATGTTATGGCATTATTTAAAGCAACCTTTTCTTATATGCAATTTAACCCTTTCGCTGCTGAGGCTTTTCCCGCCTCTGTGCTGAGCTAATTTTTACCGGTTTTGCTCATCATGTTTAAACGTGTTTTGAAGGCTTATTTTAGTATATGACCCAGACATATTATATATCGTTCTTTCCGTCAGACTCGGCAGATTCATAATATGTCATTATTATATGTATACGTCATGACCTGTCTGTATATTATAACAAAAAATGCAATACAATATGAATGTTCAATAATTTACAACGTGTAAAGTGTTTTTTTTTCACATTTTAACATGCGAGCAATTGCGGTTATATTTTGAATGGGGTGCGCTTGTTAAAAAAATTAGAGATGGGGTCTCGTTCCATTTTTTTTTGGAGAAAATTACACGATTTTTAACAAACGCACCGCATACAAAAATCGTTAGTGCAGCATCATTGTTCACATTATAATTGAAATGGCAACAATATTGCTGCATTAACAAACCAAAAAAAAGAAAAAAAACTTGTTTATTTTTTTTTATTATTTTTTTTAAATATTTTTTTATTTAAATTTTTATTTTTAAACACAGTCGTGTTTGGTATCATTGGAACACAGTCGTGTTTGGTATCGTTGGAACGGCCATGCTCTGGCCGATCCAACAGTACCAAACTTTAACCCCTAGCTGCCACGGATCGGGAGATAGGGGGTTCATTGGAACCCCATATCTCCACCATTGGTGGCAGCTAGGGTTAACTCCAGGACTGGCGTCATCGTGCTATGCACGATGACGCCAGTCCTCAGGGGGAGTTCCCGGAGGCTTGGCCGACATCCAAGATGTCGGCCAGCTCCAGGAAAGGATCACGAACCGGCGCTTTTCAGCGCCGATTCGTGATCCGGCCCCCATGGGGTTAATGCCAGGTACCATTTGGAAGGGCAGGCTGTGCCCTTCCAAACGGTGCCTGGGTTAACCCCCTGCACGTCTCCGATCGGGAGGGAGAGAGGTCCGAAGGACCTTGCCCCCTCCCTTTCAGGCGCCTCCTCCGCACATGCGGGGGGGCGCCTGAATTAGATGTCATCGCGTCGCCGCGATGACATCTAATGTTCCCGCCGGGCTCCCGAGTGCTGGGCTGACATCCAAGATGTCAGCCCGCACCGGGGGGGGGGTGCAGCAATCCGCCGGAATCCGGCGGATTGCTGCCTCCTGTGCTCGGACGTGCTGAGCGCGTCCGTAGCACAGGAGAACCACTTGGCTGGACACGCTGAACGCGTCCATAGCAGCCAAGTGGTTAATATAATACCAGAACCATTTAGATATTTGTATATTTCCATTTATATATTTTGTTACAGGATGCAAAGAAAACGGTTCATGATGGTTGAAAATCATACAGGGTTATTCAAAGAGCTCTGAATTGCTGGCGAAAGGTAACCGAACGCTGAAATTCAGCGCTCGGTTACCTTTCCTGGCCATTCGGCAATCCAGAGAGCAGGCAGTTCGCCAAATGTTGGTGAATTGCCTGCACATACGGTGCCTGTTCGGTGACTGTTCGAGAGCAGTGAATCCCCCATAGCTTCGTTTATTCAGAGAACAAAAACTAGCTGCCGAAATGCCCTGTCATTCGGTTGCTTCATTCGACAGGTTTATTCAGGCGAATCCCATAGACTTCAAATATTCTCGTTTTAATTCATTATCTAATAAACTGTTTATTATAATATTCTGCAGTAAAAAGCCTCTTTATTTATAGATTTTCTAGGATCTTTCAAGCACATTTTGGGATTTGTTTCCAAACAAAATTATGTTTTTTTTAAAAAATATGTAAACGTTTTTTCTTTTTTCTGTGTTTTCTTTTTTCTTATCATTCATTGGACCTCATATGTAAATTTTAGACATTTTTGCTCAGTAGTTTGTTTGCAAACAGCGTTTCACTTTTCAAACATGTACTGTTTGTTTTTTTTCACTCCATTTGTCTGCGATGTTGGGTCTTTCCGGCGGCTGCTCCGCGCTGTGATCGGCTCCTGCTCGGGTTAATCCAGATGTTTTTGCGGTTTTTAGTGTGCATTTGCCTGGGTTTTGCGGTGAGTGTTCGGCAGGTTTTCGGCGGCTTTTCCCTGCACTACGACGGCCCTGTGATGCTTACTGAATACACCGCAGGGTCGCCAAAATGGGATCGCCGAATCAAGCTGAATTGAAGAGAATGAAAAGTCAACGAATGTGCAGTGACTTTTCGATTTTCTTTGAATAACCCTGACAGTAAAAGAATTGACATTTTTATGCTACAAAATATTACACTCGTTTAAGGCAGTACAAGCAAAAAAGGTTTGTTTTTTTTAAAAAAAAAAAAGCAATGCAGTGTACCCTGGAAGGGAATTGGTAGTCAGCAGCAAACCGAGATTTCTTTTTGGAATGAGGAATGATCCAACCTCAAGTCATCTGCTGCAGAACTACTGCCTGTTTACAAGAAGCTAATCTGTCAAGATAATTATTCTCCCGTAGCTTTTATAACATATGTTCTATGTTTTCGAAAGAGAAAGGCCATTAGAACAAGGTAGAAGAGAAATAATGTACAGAATGACAAGCGTCGTCTTCTCTGAAGCCACCGTCGAATGTCAACACTGATATGTGTCATTAGATACAGGTAAATGAGAGCCTGTCATTATTAGTGTGTTATAATATGACATGCCACTAGACAGCACATACAATTATTTACACTTTTAACAATTCCATGTGACAACAACAGCACTGAATGCGTACAGACCCGCAGAGATAGGAGAGAAAATAGAAGTGTGCATAAATGTCTAAGGGCACTATTACGCTCGTGGCGCTAAAACGAGGACGCTACGGGGGAAAAAACAGTACCTGCAGGTATCCCCTTAGCATCCCCGTTTTAGCACAATATCAGAGGCAGGTGCTAATTCAGCAGCCTTCCCAGTAACGCAGTGCTAACCTCCCTGATACACACGGCAGTGTTAATGCGCCGCCGCGAGTATCACCTCCAGAGGACTCCATGAAGACTTGTGCTGCTGGGCCGCAAGCCCTGCGCGATCTCACTCTCACGAGATCGTGCAGGGCCGCAGAGTGATTCATGGAAGGAGACTGTGGACTCTTTGTCCCCAGTCTCACTCTGCTTCTGGTGGCCAGAAGAGGCAGATCGGTCCACTGTTTGCGCTGCGGGATGAGAGGTGAGTATCAGATTTTTGGAGGGGGTTTCAGCTGGTGCTAAATGATTCTGCAGAAGTTGTAGTTTTTAACTCTCTTAGGGCTCTATTACATTCTGCGCGCAAATTAGTACGCGCGGCGCAATTTTTTTGCGCGCAGCGTTAAACGTTAACGCGCGTAAATTAACGCTGGTATTACGATCCGAGAGCATTTTTTCATCCGTCAAAAAATAGCGCGCGCAAAATCGCGTGCGCATTAACGTTGCGCGCAGAAATCGGTGGGCAGACTGTTTTTTCACGCAATTCAGCCAATCTGAATTAAGAACCACAATTGTCTCCCGTTCAGTTTTTGCACCTGTCAAAATCAATCTGAGTATATATGCTGCAGCAATAATAAAAACACACACAACCTCTCAATTTTATTGTTTGGGTATGTGTAGAATGTGTAACTACACTTTGCTGTATTTTTTTTTTCGTGCTGATGTATTTGGTTACAGCCAGAACGTTCAGATTTGCAATTACCACCAGCTTTTAAAAGATGTTAAAATTATGCGCGCAAACGTCGTTTGTAAAAATTTGTGCATCGATTGTTATACCATCCGCATACCAGCGCACGAACGCATTTGCGCTCACAATGTTAAGTATGGGATGCGCGCAGGGTCACTCGCATTAGACGTTAACGTGCATCGTATGCGCGAACGTCGTAATACGACATTCAGCGCAAAGGGTTTTGCCCCTCGCGTTAATGCATTTTTGCGCACGCGCACATTTTTTGCGCGAAGAGTGTGATAGAGCCCTTAGAATCTCTCGTAGTATCTCCTGGGATACTTGGAATTAATAGAAATCCTGGTGTCCTTCGTTTCTGATAGATCTTTATAAAATGTTTCTCAGACACTAATGACACCAGGATTTCTATAATTCCAAGTATCCCAGGACAGGGCAGCAAAATGACATATTGTAATATTAACCATTCCTATAAATCAGGGCTCAGCAACCCTGCCCCTCCAAATGTTTCGGAACTATATTTCCCTTGCGGCTCTGCAAACCTAACGAGCAGCCGAGCATCATGGGAAATGTAGTTTCAAAACTCCTGGAGGGCCGTAGTTGCGCAAACCTGGACTAGAGGGAGGTTTAGGGCAAAGGCTAGACTTAAGAGGTAATGTTACAGAATGGGATTGTTATCACAAGTTGATGTTGAGCTTTTGCTTGGGAATTGATTTAAAGGGCAGCTAGGGTGAGTAGGTATGGGGATAACTGATGATGATGAATGGAATAAAGTTAGAATATCCTTAAGAATGTAAATGTGAGCCATGTCTTTAAATTACGTAGGGCACATCAGTTTGTGAATAGTTTTGGACACGTCTTAAGTCCATTAACGTGATTATAAAGATTTCAGTGCCTTAAAGGCATGTGAGTTGAAGCTACAGGGAGCTGCTATTTAAACAGAAAGCAGAGTATTTTCACGCATCGTTTTTGATCTCTACAGTGTTACTCAAAAATGTATGATAACAGCGATTCCCAAAAGCCTAATTATACGAATTGGAAGAGCCGCTGAAGCATACCGGATTTTATTGGAGCTTGGTAATATCAAAAACTGTTACTGTGAGCATAGACATTAAAATCAAACCAATATGCATGCCTGGTATGCCTATCAATGAACGGCGGAGTGATGGGAGTACAGCTGTATTCTCACCGGATCCTCAAAACCAAGAAGAAAGTGATTTCTTAAAAACGGAAAAAGCAAAGTTATTCCAACATAAAGACCCATTGAATAGCTCCAAAAATTATCAAAAAATAAAGTAACACTCTATAAAACCCCCTCCCTCTGTTCTTGCCATTAAATATTCAGGCTAAAGATGCTCAGTGCTGACAGCATTTACCCAATTATTTTTTCTCAAATTTTTTTTTTTAGGCTGCTTACCTTTTCAACCTCGGTGCGCACTGCTTGTCCTCGGAGGATCAGGGCTTTTGAATCTGGAAGTCTCTGCAGCTTTGCTACGTACTTTGCGCGGCTATGCAAACTGCGTATCGCAAAATCTGGAAAATGTGCATCACTTGGGACTTTTGCACTTTGCATATGCAATTTCATAGCACATGTGCAGAATGATGGATCGGAGCTGCGTGCGCATGCACAGAACCAAACCAACGGCTGCGTCTCTTGGAATTTCTGCTATCGTGACTGGTCTGAGAGAGGGTGACGGCAGAGTGTGCTGATGCCAATGGTAACCTGCTGGTGATCGGCAGCTGGGAAATTCAAAATACCGGCTGCTGATGATGCTGGTGTAGGTGGAGGAAACTCCTGTATTTCACCCAGCAATTTCACATGATGGAGGGAGGAAGGGCACTGCACACATCCTGACTACTTTAAGACTCTAAAATGGTCAGGATGAGTAGAGTGTCCCTTTAACGATGCAGTCCTTCAAGAAGTCTCTGAAAACACATTACTTTAGATGAGCACTATCTATCTTCCCAATCAACCCACATGCACCCCGCTACTACACATACTCCAGGTACACTCACCTAGTGTGTCACCCCTCTCCTCTTAAATATATAAAAAACATAAAAATGGCTGCCTAAAAAGGCACGAATACTAGCAACCCTCTTCTATTAGATTGTAAGCTCTCAAGTAGGTCCTTCCCCCTACTGTTCAGTGTGTGTAACGTGTATGTATATGCGTTTTTCTGGCTCTCCCATTGTACAGCGTTAAGGAATTTGTTGGCGCTTTATAAATGCTTGTAACTGTAACTGTTTCTCATTAGATAAATAGATTAATATTTTTTGAGCTTGGGAGGTTAGAAAGTGGCACAGCTATAATACAGGTTAGCTGAGCTCTTTTTCTCATGTGTAAGATAGAAGGGGTTATTCAATGAAAGCCGAACTGGCCCCAAAATTGCACGAACAGTGAATTTCCCCGTACAGTGCAATTTCTTGGCCATTCGACTATTCAAAAGCTGGTAATTGGTCAAATATTGGCGAATTGCTGGCGAAATACAGTGCTGCTCGGCAGCAGTGAAATCCCCATAGAGAAGTACATAGAGAAGTAATGGTTAATCTATTCAGAGAACAACAAACAGCAGTGAAATGTCAGTGAAATGCCCTGCTGTTCAGTGCTTTCATTCGGCAGGTTTAATCAGGCGAGTCCCATAGGTTTCAATGTTAAAAATATTCCTGGTTTTATTCACTATTAAACCATTCTTTTTTTTTAATCTGCAGCAAAAAGTCTCTTTATTTATTTTTAGGATTTTTTCGGCATTTTTTGATGAAATTTTTTCCCGTTTTTTTTTCTAAATAGCATTTTTTTTCTCTGCAACAGACCTTTTTTATTATTGAACCTTATACATATATTAATTCCAGGCATTTTCGTGCAGTAGTTTTTTTTGTAAACAGTTTTTCAAAGTCACTGTGTTTTTTTTTTTTTTACCCTGTTCGTCGGCTTGTCAGCTTTTTCCAGCTTCTGGTCGGAGCGGTGTTCGGTGGATCGTCGACTTTTTTCGGATGCGTTCGGTGTTTTTTCTGTGGATCGTTGGTTACGTTTGGCTTTTTTCCAGCGTTTTTTCAGATCACTCCGATTTTTTTCGGCGGGTTTGCGTCGGTTTTTATGTTTGAATCGGCGGTTTTGCAGCAGTTTTTCGTATACGGTCGGCGACTTTTCCCTGCACTTCAGGGACCCTGCGGTGAATTCTGAATTCAATGCAGGGTCGGGAAATTGATTCCCTGAAGTGCAAGGAATGAAAGAGCGCCGAACATTTGAATAACCCTGAGAGAGATTATATTGAAGATAATTTCCCCAGAATATCAAAGAGACACAAAGGTCCTTGACTAAAATAAGGGATATGGCAACGCTTTCTTTACATAATGTTTTTTTCCCGTTACTTTATGTGGAAGTCTTAAAGGATCTGGTTTGATTATGATAAGATATCAGATAAAATTCTGAGTTGATTAATCTAGATAATCAAACATCTCCCATGTCCTCGAGAATAGCATTTAGATAATAAATGCAATGATGATGAAATGATGCTCTAATCTTTGAGTGGTCCTCCAGCAATGAAATAAATTGTGATGAATGTTCGCGACGCCGCTTCATTCTGAGTCAGAAAACGTTGAGTGTTTCATTCTTATTAGTCAAAAAGACTTTATCTCAATGTGCAACATCGTAGGAATTTCAAATAGTTTCAAGGTCTAGCTTTTTCAAGCAACTCCTGGTTTTTCACGAAACTGGGAACTGTTGAGAGATGACTGAGGAATTGCTGTTTTTAAAATCAGCAGGCCACACCAGTAGCTTGACCATATAAAAATTAGGGATGTGCACGGCTGAAAAATTTGTTTCGTTTCGTTACGTTTTTTAGGCTAGGGTCAGACGAGCGTGATTTCTACGGACTGTACGCCCGTGCACACGGACGTACGTCAGTACGGAAGACACAGTAGTGGCCACACAGTCCGTTTATTCACTGACATATATTTTGACGGATGTAGGAGAGAAAATAAATTAAAAAGCAAAACCATTTTGTCCGTGAAAAATGCTGGATGTATAAATGCAGTCCGTCTGACCACGTTCCATCACTCACACACAAAGCTATGCAGACGTTGCGGACGCAGCGCACTTTGTTCTAGGGGATGTACGTTCTTGCCTGCCTTGCGTCCGTTTGCCGCGGCCGTTGTGCGTCCGCAGTTCAGTGCGGACGTACTTCGTGTGTCAGGCTCCAATGGGCTTTCTGTCATGCTATCACGGACGTACTTTTAGGCACAATCACGGACGTGAACACTACGCTCGTCTGACCCCAGCCTCAATCATTTAGTTTTCGGAGTTTTGTAACTAATTTTATTTCGTATTTCTTTCGTTTCGATTTGAAATTTTGAATCGATTTGAAATTTCGAATTGATTCGAATTTCATATATCAATTCGATAGTTGATATCAATTTGAATTTTGGATCACTAGATAAAACCCCAATTAATCAAATTTTGCTGTAAAAAGTAAAGCTAGGGTTAAATTTTAAGCTGTGTCACAGATTTAGTATTTGAGTCAAATTAAACCGTGAAACAAAATTAATTTGTTTCATAAAGTCCTTTGCTGCCGATTACTTGTTAAGTTAAGATCAATTCGATAGTTGATATCAATTTGATAGTTTATTTCAAATTCAATAGGTTTTTTTTTTTGAGAAAGGATCTTACCAGGAAGGATACATTGAGATTTCTCTCGTTTTCAAGAATGTCCTGGGTGGCGAGTATGTGCCGTTAGGTGTCTTGCCCAAGGACACTTACTGGAGAGGTGCTCTTGCTGGGATCGAACCCATGTTGATATCAATTTGATAGTTCATTTCAAATTCAATAGTTGTATCAGTTATTCAAATTTTTCTTTTATGATGATGACACAGTGTAAAACTAAATAAATTTGTTTCATTTCGTTTCAAATTCGTATCGTATTGATTCGTTATTCGGAAGTACTTCTGAATACGTATTATCAAATTTCGTTCCAAATTCCGAATTTTTCCGAAACGAATGCAAATCTCTAATAAAAATATTTATTGTGGAGTGGCCACAGGGGTGATGGATTCAAGCGATGTTTCGGTGAAGTGCCTTAGTCATGCCTTAGGCCGAAACGTCGCTTGAATCCAGTACTCCTGTGGCCGCTCTACAATAAATATTTTTATATAGTCAAGCTCGTGGTGTGGCCTGCTGATTTTTGGTATATGCTATTGGTGGACTGCGGATCCTAGACGGTGGAGTGCCCCGGCGCTGACCCAGCATTTGGTGAGTCCCCCTGTGTTAGCCACGCTGTGTTTGACTTTCCAAATACAAATTGAAAATATTCCCACAACTCCGCTATTATACCATCCTCAGATATTTTGGGATAATAGCTACTTTGTGTGGACAGTTCAGTACAGTTTAAAGCATTCGTATTACTGTGCTTATCTTATTCTATTAAAGCAGATATGCTTTATCTGCTGGAGGATGTATGTCCCAAGTAAATGTGAATATTGCAAAGGAACAGTCATTAAGTTGGCATAGAATAGGTCCTGCTGTGGTGGAATACAGTGGCGTTGTGGCAAACTTATATATGTTTATATCTTGTGGCCAAATTTCCACTGTTTATTCCCAAGTCAGGTGCTTTCATATATTTATAACCAAGGGTCCTAAAAAAATAAGTTAGGGAATTCAAAGTTTCTGTATATTCTGGTCTCAAATGCTATTGGGAGTTTTCTTTATGCATGAGAATGCCATCCATCTGGCAAACACTGAGAATTTGTCATTCCCATGCCTTCCCAGTGTACTTAAATCCTGGATAAACTCTTAACTATAGACTGTTTATACAATTGTGTCTATATAGAAAGGTAATGAAGCTTCCCAGTATATCAACCAAAGGGGAACTAAGTTCATCCTGCTAAAATAGTGAGGGAACTGCGTTCCCAAGTGTTCCTGCAGTACTTGACTCCTGTTTATAACTATATCAAAGTGTGTAAAATCTCTCATTATTGAATTTGTAGAGTATCAGATACACTTTTCACTTCATTCATACAGAGCTGAGTAGGTTCCAAAGAGTGAATCTTTCCTGTAATCATCAAGATGTGCTTGCCAATATTCTCTCAGCTAATGGCAAAAACATTGGCTAAATCAGGAGCAAAAACTGAGGTTTCCCTATGGAAATAGATGAGCCAAATACAATTCAGCCATTTCAGATGTGTTTTGCTTGTCCTACTCAGTTCTTAGTGAATGGAACAACCTAGGTGTGATGCTCCATTACTGTCCAACAATACATTGTAGCTCATTAGAGTTGATGTTGTTTAGTTACGATGATCTGAATAAAATAATTTTGCTTCTGTCTATGACATTCTTTACAGTTTATTCAAAGGATGCAGGCCCAAACTGAAAATCAGGCACACTAGGCCTTCTCATGATTGGCCACTGTTCTTGATGGCCTCTTGTTCAATGCAGCAACAAAGCCCATTGGGACGTTGCATACTCAGTGGGCCTTGGTACTTGTGCACCCTGCTTTGTAAGACAAGAAAAAATATGTCATACATGCTCAAACCTTGGGTTAAATTAAGCATAGAACAAATTAGAGTTTTGGTTTACTTACAATGGCCATCCCAAGTGTAAGCCCACCAGCCACAACAAGACCTTGCTTTAGGCATTTATGTGTCAGCTCAGGTGTTGTGTGTTGTCGATGACTTCAAATCGTCCATGAGTTATATTGTAGAACTTTTTTTAGTTGCCAACATTAAATAGTGAGAGTGGATACGTGAATGTGTGATAAATTATATGGCGCTTATTAACAAGATGTTGTGAATATATATATATACAGTTGTGTTCAAAATTATTCAACCCCCAATGCTGTAAAGGGTTTTAGGGAATTTAGTGTACATTTGTAATTGTATTCAGAATGAAATCCTACAAGGACTTTTTAACCCTTTCGCAGCGGAGGACGTTCCTTGCGGTGGACGCGTCCTCCCTTTGGGGCCAGCGTTCGGCCGGGTTCCGGCCGATCGCTGGCCCCCCCGGTTCGGACTGACATCCTCGATGTCAGCCCAGCACCCGGAACCGCCGCCGGCCTAATTAGTTGTCATCGCGGCGGCGCGATGACACCTAATTCAGGTGCCCCCCCGCATGTGCGGAGGAGGCCCCTGAAAGGGAGGGGGGAGGTCCTTCAGACCTCTCTCCCTCCCGATCGTCGTCGTTGCGGGGGTTAATCCAGGCACCGTTTGGAAGGGCACAGCCTGCCCTTCCTAACGGTACCTAGAATTAACCCCATGGGGGCTGGATCATGAATTGGCGCCGAAAAGCATGGCCGTTCCAACGATAACAAACATGAGTATGAAAAAAGTTTTTAAAAAAAAATAAAAAAATTAAATAAAAAAGTATTTAAAAAAAATTATAGAAAAATAAACACGTTTTTTTGTCTTTTTTTGGTTCGTTAATGCAGCAATATTGTTCCCATTTCAATTATAATGTGAACAATGATGCTGCACTAACGATTTTTGTATGCGGTGCGTTTGTTAAAAATCGCGTAGTTTTCCCCCAAAAAAAAATGTAACGAGACCCCATCTCTAATTTTTTTAACAAGAGCACCCCATACAAAATATAACCGCAATTACTTGCATGTTAAAATGTGAAAAAAACCACTTTAGACGTTGTAAATTATTGAAAATTCATATTTTATTGCATTTTTTGTTATAATATACAGACAGGTCATGACGTATACATATAATAATGACATATTATGAATCTGCCGAGTCTGATGGAAAGAACGATATATAATATGTCTGGGTCATATACTAAAATAAGCCTTCAAACACGTTTAAACATGATGAGCAAAAAAATCGGTAAAAATGACCTCAGCACAGAGGCGGGAAATGCCTCAGCAGCGAAAGGGTTAAAGAACCATATGCAACTAAAATGATATCAATTGGTTTTGTAATACAGTAGTAAATGTTTCTTTTGTGAATTCTTCATTGACACAATTATTCAACACCTTAAAGACTACCACTCTGAAGAACAGAGGTTCATTCAAGTGTTTTCAATCAGGTATTGAAAACACCTGTGGATGTCACGGAGCAGCAATAAAGCATAATAAGCACCAATTAGGCAGCTTTAAAATGACTGTGATACTCAGCTCCTTCTAGACATTTACTGGTGTGGTTACAAACATGGTGAAGTCAAGAGAAAGGTCCAGGAAGACAAGAGAAGAGGTGATTACTCTTCACAGGAAGGGCAATGGCTATAAGAAGATTGCAAAGATGTTAAACATACCAAGAGAGACCACAGGAAGCATCATTCGCAAATTCAAGGCAAAGGGCACTGTTGAAACGCTACCTGGTCGTGGCAGAAAGAAGATGCTGACTTCGACTGCTGTGCTCTACCTGAAGCGTAGAGTGGAGAAAAGTCCCCGTGTGACTGCTGAGGAACTGAGAAAAGATTTGTCAGATGTGGGTACTGAAGTTTCAGCTCAGACAATACGGCGCACATTGCGTAATGAAGGCCTCCATGCCAGAACTCCCAGGCGCACCCCCCTGCTGTCTCCAAAGAATAAGAAGAGTCGACTGCAGTATGCCAAAAGTCATGTGGACAAACCACAGAAGTTTTGGATAGTGTTCTGTGGACTGATGAAACAAAATTAGAACTGTTTGGGCCCATGGATCAACACTATGTTTGGAGGAGGAAGAACAAGGCCTATGAAGAAAAGAACACCTTGCCTACTGTGAAGCATGGCAGGGGGTCAATCATGCTTTGGGGCTATTTTGCTTCTGCAGGTACAGGGAAGCTTCAGCGTGTGCAAGGTACCATGAATTCTCTTCAGTACCAGGAGATATTGGATGACAATGTGATGCAGTCCGTCACAAACCTGAGGCTTGGGAGACGTTGGACCTTTCAACAGGACAATGATCCCAAGCATACCTCCAAGTCCACTAGAGCATGGTTGCAGATTAAAGGCTGGAACATTTTGGAGTGGCCATCGCAGTCACCTGACTTAAATCCGATTGAGAACCTCTGGTGGGACTTAAAGAAAGCAGTTGCAGTGCGCAAGCCTAAGAATGTGACTGAACTGGAGGCTTTTGCCCATGACGAATGGGCGAAGATACCCGTAGATCGCTGCAAGACACTTGTGTCAAGCTATGTTTCACGTTTAAAAGCTGTTATAACTGTAAAAGGATGTTTTACTAAGTACTAAGATTGAATGTCACTTGGGGGTTGAATAAAACTGATAATGATGTGAGCACAGAAAAGACATTTGTGGTTATTTCATTATAAATGTTATGTTATATTTGTCTGACCTACACGTGCCTCTTTGATTTAATTGTAAGCAAGATGACTGAATGATCAAAATCTATGTCAAACTGGCCAAAACACTCAATTTCAGTGGGGGTTGAATAATTTTGAACACAACTGTAGATAAAATAAAAAAAAGTGCTGCCTAAAAAGGCATGGATACTAGCACCCCTCTCCTATTAGATAAGCTCTCGTGCAGGGTCCTTTCTCCTACTGCTCTGTGTGTTTAACTTGTATGTATATTTGTTATTCTGTCTCTCCCATTGTACAGTGCTACGGAACTTGTTAGCGCTTTATAAATATCTGTAACTGTAGCAAATTAAAATATTACAGAAAATATGGAGCAATGTTTAGTCATCCATTTCTTTCGTTTGGAAGTGTATGGCTAAATTATTATTATTTTATTATTTATTTAGCGCCGACACATTCCCCAGCGCTGTACAAAGGTGCAATGGGTATAGACAGGACAATTCTACAATACATAAAGGAGACAGGCCAGTATTGCTGCCAACAGATGCAGGAGGACATGAGGACGCTATTCCCGTGGAAACTTCAGGTTCTAAGAGTCAGTATATTTATTGATGACTTGAGACAAGAATGATTCTCCTACTGGCAGCAAGTTAATATTTCCAATACATAGTATAGGAAGCATTCATTTACAGTAACCTACTGTAAAGTTGAATTGCAAGAAACCAATGGCAGAAGAACCAGGGTCGCAGCGGTCACACTTGCGACCGGGCCCTGGGATTCCGCAACTGGAGGGGGGCCCAGGCAGCCGCAGACGGCTCTTCAATTCACCAGCAGATTCTGGCAATCAGAGCCGGAATCTGGGAACAGCACCACCGCCATGCAGATTGGCCGCTCGCCTGGGATGGGAACCACCTGACCAGCGCACGAGATCACAGAGTTCACGTGAACTCCGCGATCTCGCGAGAACAAGGCTGCGCTGGTCAGGTGGTTCCCGGCGAGAGGCCAAGCTGCATGCTGGCGGCCGCTCGTAGGGAGAAGAACAGCCACAGAGGTGAGAGCTGGGGCCAGGGGGCAAATATATCCATGTGAGCTGGGGGCAATATATATTCATGTGAGCAGGGGGCAATATATATCCATGTGATGAGCAGGGGGCAATATATATCCATGTGATGAGCTGGGGCAATATATATCCATGTGAGCTGGGGGCAATATATATCCATGTGAGCTGGGGGCAATATATATCCATGTGAGCTGGGGGCAATATATATCCACGTGAGCTGGGGCAATATATCCACGTGAGCTGGGGGCAATATATCCATGTGAGCTGGGGCAATATATCCAAGTGAGCTAGGGGCAATATATATCCACGTGAGCTGGGGGCAATATATCCATGTGAGCTGGGGCAATATATCCATGTGAGCTGGGGGCAATATATATCCATGTGAGCTGGGGGCAATATATATCCACGTGAGCTGGGGCAATATATCCACGTGAGCTGGGGGCAATATATCCATGTGAGCTGGGGCAATATATCCAAGTGAGCTAGGGGCAATATATATCCACGTGAGCTGGGGGCAATATATCCATGTGAGCTGGGGCAATATATCCATGTGAGCTGGGGGCAATATATATCCATGTGAGCTGGGGGCAATATATATCCACGTGAGCTGGGGGCAATATATATCCACGTGAGCTGGGGGCAATACTATCTTTTTTATATTGCAGGGGAAAAAAAGTAAAAATATAGATCCCTTCATTGATTCTTGCACCGGGCCCTCAGGTTTCTAGTTACGCCACTGCAAGAAATGCAACTTTACTGGAACAGCAGGGAGAGTCATTACGTATAATAGCGCATTAACAAGTCTCAGTTGGAATAAGGCCTGCAACGGAGTTGCCAATTTGGTGTTTAATGCATATTCCTTGGTATTTTACATTATAATCTGCTCGGTTTGCTCTCCCCCTCGTTCCTCGTCACTTACGCCATCCGGGAATAAGACACAGACACAAGTTGTATCGAGTCAGTATTCAGATTTTATTTTGCGCAGCTCGTCTTTCTACATTATAAGTAACAAGTAGCAAAGAACACAGAGCTGTTTCAGTATGATGATCAGGTTTCATGCGCGGTTACTAAATGGACAGATTCTGACCTTTAAAGTCAATGGAAGTCTTTATACATGTCTGGATGCTTTTCTAGCCAAACATGATATACAGGAACATAAGCATTAAAAAGTTATTTTAAAAATTGTTTATTGAACCAAGGAGAAATCTGATTGACGTTAAGGAACCGAGAAGCATTTTCTTCCTTCTTTTGGGACGACAGTAATATCACAGAAATAAGTGACAAGTTGAACTTGAACATGAGTGTGTTTTCAAACCATATTATTAAGATACCACACCGCCGCATTTCACCGGGATTTTCTATTATCAGAACATATTGGCAATTTAAATATTTAAGCAAGAATTAAGCTTCCGTTTGAAAGATCAATATGGCACTGCGACAGCTTTGCAAAGAAAAAGTGTTGAACCTGCACCTGACAGTTACGTATCTTAGGTCTCTGTTTCTCCAGATGCCACCTGTGACAGCTTCATTGTACAAAATGTTAATAGGACTATAGCCCTCCCATTGTACTTTATCCATACCAAATCCTCAGCGGATTTAAAGTTGGTACAGCTGTTACAGTGTTTTTAGGAGGGCAATGCCGGGACACGCATGTACGCAGGGCCGGTGCGTCCACTAGGCCAAATAGGCATTCACCTAGGATGCTGACCCAATTGGGGTGCTGAGCAGGAGGCATAGAGGTATGTTCTGTTTTTGCCAGTGTATGAGTGTGTCCTGTTTTTGTCAGTTTGTGCTAGAGATGTGCATTCGTTTCGGAAAATGTCAGAATTTGGAACGAAATTTGATCATTAGGATTTCAGATGTACTTCCGAATAGCGAATCGATACAATACGAATTCGAAACAAAACGGTATATAACGAATTTATTTAGTTTTACACTGTGTCATCATCATAAAAGAAAAATTTGAATAACTGATATCAACTATCGAATTTGAAATGAACTATCAAATTGATATCAACTATCGAATTGATCTTAACTTACAATACAAGTAATAGTCAGCAAAGGACTTTATGAAACAAATTAATTTTGTTTCACTGTTTAATTTGACTCAAATACTAAATCTGTGACACAGCTTAAAATTTAACCCTAGCTTTTCTTTTAACAGCAAAATTTGATTAATTGGGGTTTTATTTAGTGATCCAAAATTCGAATTGATATCAACTATCTAATTGATATATGAAATTTGAATCAATTCGAAATTTCAAATCAATCCAAAACGAAACGAAATTAGTTATGACATTCCAAAAACAAAATGATTTAAAAACGTAACGAAACGAAACAAATTTTTCAGCCATGTACATCCCTAATTTGTGCATCTGTCTTTCAGTGCCTGTGTCTCTGCTTATATCTTTGTCATTCTGTTTGTTTCTGTCTGTCAGTATCTCTGTGGGCATTTGTCAGTGGCACATCTGTGTGTATTTTGTCTGTTGGTTGCTGCCGGTGTCTTACTATGAAAGACACCGGCACATGTTTTTTTTGGGGGGGGTTTGGTAGGGGGCAGCATTTCATCCTTGCAACCAGGCAGCACAATGTCTTGGGCCGGCCCTGCCAACATTACTGCAACACAAAACAGTCTCATATACAGGTTTTGTTCTAAGAGGAAACTGTTGATAGGACTATAGCCCTCCCATTGCATTTTGTCCATACCAAATCCAACCTGCATCAGCAATCATACCAACCGTTAAAATATATATTTGTTTATCTGCATCACCTGCTAGGGAGCTCTTAGGTGACCAGGTGAGTTGCCTTATGGAAGCCCCAGTCCTATAGGAGAGAGTCTGTGGAGACATGGGTTCGATCCCAACGAGTACCTCTCCAGTAAGTGTCCTTGGGCAAGACACCTAACGGTACATACTCGCCACCCAGGACATACTTGAAAACGAGAGAAATCTCAATGTATCCTTCCTGGTAAAATCCTTTCTACAAAAAACATGGCTTCATTCATGCACGCTCCATGGCTTCATTTGGCTGGTATTGGAGCGCTTTGTGACTTAATAAACCAATGATAGAGATAAATTAAAGTTAATTGTGCATGATGTTGCGATAAATAATTAAATGCTAAAAGAAACACATTTTAATAATCCCTAATTTACGCTCTGTGAGTTGTGAAGATGTGGACTCTGAATAATACCTTGCATGAAACGTTTCTTTATGCCGCTAGAAGATTGGGTTTATTTTTAAACCTTCATTGACATTGAAAAAGGCATACAGTATGTCGAGCTGCGATTGATTCTCAAGTTGTCAACTGAGGCAAATGATTGACTATATACTGTAATTGCTTTTATCTGTGTAATAGTAATAAGGCGATAAGCTTTCGATGTTCTTTGATGAAACAAGGATTAGCTCAAATTAAACAGTCCAGTAAATGAATACAGACAACAAAGGCTTGTGTTGTTCTAATGTTTTAGTTTTAAAGTCTATAGGGGTTATTCAGAGAGGTCGGAAATGTCGCCAAATATTCAGCGTACAGTGCCATTTCGGGGCCATTCGGCTATTCAGAGAGCAGGCAGTTCACCAGATTTTGGCGAACTGCCTGCAAGTACGGTGTCTGTTCGAGGGCAGTGAAATCCCCCATAGAGAAGCAATGGTTAATCTATTCACAGAACACCAAAGAGCAGTGAAATGTTGTTGAAGTGCCCTGCTGTTTGGTGTTTTCATTCGGCAGGTTTATTCAAGCGAATCTCATAGGCTTCAATGTTAAAAATATTCCTGTTTTAACTCAACATATAATAAACAGTTATTCTTTTAATCTGAAATAAAAAGTCTCTTTATTTTAGGATCTTTTAGGCATTTTTCTGGATTTTTTCAGCAAAATATTTTTTCTGGGTTTTTTTAAAAGCGTTTTTTCTTTATTCTGTAAAAGACCTTTTTATTATCATTCATTGGATCTTATATGTAAATTCCAGGTATTTTCGTTCAGAGGTTTTTTTGCAAACAGCGTTTCAATCTTGACACTTTCAAGTGTTCTGTTTTTGTTTTTTTTTACCCTGTTTGTCAGCTTGTCGGCTTTTTCCGGCGGCTGGTCTGTGCTATGATCGGCGGCTTGTCAGCTTTTTCCTGCGTGTTCGGCGTGGTTTTTGCGGGTGTTCGGCGGGTGTTCGGCGGGTTTAAGGCAGGTTTGCCTGCACTTTGGGGACCCTGCGGTGAATGCTGAATTCGTTACAGGGCGGGGAACTTTGATTCCTCGAAGTGCAGGGAACGAGAAAGCACCGAAATGTTGGCGATATTTTGGTGCTCTCTGAATAACCCCTTGTGTCTGATGGCTTATCGCTAAAATAATTTTTGAGGTTTATTATTGCAGAATGCCTATATTTTATATATCAAGATATTTTTTTAAATGTCTTTGATTTCTCTTTTCTTTGAAAAATTCCCATCCTCTGTTTTGGTGACATTCTGTCAGTGGTAAGAAAATTCTGCAGCAAAGAAGTTTATAAAAAGATGAATGCTGTTTTGGTTCTCCAACCACATTACTGTTACAGAGCTATTCAGAAAGAGGTGAAAACCTTGAGAATGACTGGAGAATTGAAAATTCTAGGTCAAAATAGTCAAACCAGAAAATTCTCCCATTATCTCACTTTCCAAATCGGCTATTTGGTCTAGATTGTTCATTCTCCTGGCACCCGAAAACCCTCAAAAACATCTGGATTAACCTGCCGAAAACCACGGAAAACCCCGAGCAGGAGCCGATCGCCCACAGCGAAGCCGCCGGAAAAAGCAGACACCGCAGAGTGAAGTGAATAAATTAGAAAAACAGTTTGCATGAATGTTTGAAAAGTGAAACACTGTTTGCAAAGAAACTACTGAGCGAAAATGTCTGAAATTTACATATGAGGTCCAGGGAATGATAATAAAGAGGGCTGTTACAGAAAAATTAAGAAAACTTAAAAAAAAAAAAAAATTAAGAAAAATGCTTAAAATATCCTAAAAAATCTATAAATAAAGAGACTCTTTACTGCATAATTTTATAATGAACGGTTTATTAGATATTGGATTAAAACGGGAATATTTTAAACATTGAAGTCTATGGGATTCTCCTGAATAAATTTGCCGAATTAAACCACCGAATGGCAGGGCATTAGGGGAACCTTTCACTGCTGGTTTGTGTTCTCTGAATAGCTGAAGCAGTGCTTTTTCATGGGGATTTCACTGCCTTCGAACAGACACCGAACAGGCACCGTATGTTCAGGCAATTCACCAGGATTTGGCGAATTGCCTGCTCTCTGGATAGCCGAATGACCAAGAAAGGTAACCAGACACTGATTTTCAGCGTACGGTTACCTTTCTCAAGCAATTCGGATCTCTTTGAATAACCCTGATATTATTCAGTAGGAGATTATTGGTGGAGAAAGAGAAACCCTAGAACAATATATAACTCAACACCAGTAGAACGACATCCATAGGGTTTAAGTCCAAAATAAAGAATTGTGGGATTTAGCTTAAGCAACACTGCTAAGAAATAAATTTAATCTCCCCTGTAGTCTACACTGAAATTTGATATTGACAATAACATCATCACCCGTAAGGGTTAACAGGAATTAAATAATTATCATGTCAGATATTGGTTCTTGTCTAAAAATAAATTTATAACAGCATCCTAAAAAAAAGTGAAGCCTTTTACTGTGTGGACCGAATGGGAACTCCGTTCCCTTTGGAAAAAAAAGTGTTGGAACTTTGGGGGCTATTCAGAGAGCACCGAAATGTTGCCGACATATCGGTGCTCTCTCGTTCCCTGCACTACGGGGAATCAAATTTCCCCACCCTGCGGTGAATTCAGCATTCTTTGCAGAGTCCCCGAAGTGCAGGGAATCGACCGCCTGCTGCTGCCGCAAACCCGCTACAAACCTGTCGCCTGCTGCCGCCAACCCGCTGAACATCTGCCGCAAACACGCCAGAAGGCCGCCAAACACAGCTGACGACCTGCCGAGCACAGTGCCGACCAGCCGCAGGAGAAAGCCGACAAGCTACTGGATGGGTAAAAAACAAACAATACGATTGAAAGTGTCAAAATTGAATCGCTGATTGCATAAAAACTACTGAACGAAAGTGCCTGGAATTTACCTTGCCTGGACTTTGTTTTTGTGCACTGGGGCTCAGTCAGGCTGGGTTCTTCAGAACGACCCACTGTTTTCACAAATGTTTGTAAATGCAGACTGCATTCCTATGAGCTTGACTTTATACACCTGTAGTAATGGGTCTGAGTGAAACACCTGTATTCAATATTTATTATTATCATCATTTATATAGCGCCAACAGGTTCCGCAGCGCTTATTTTAAGAGTTGTGTCACAATACTTTTGCCCTTCTACTGCATTTCCACATCATACTACAAAAGAAGTCAATCTTGTAATACAAAATAAAAACCCTACAAGAAATTCAAAATACACAGCTTTGGTCCCACAGTGCAAAGAACACTGCAGTCCGTCGCCAGCTGTATTCATTTGCAGAACCTCAGATGTTAACATAGAATTCCTGTTATTAAAGTGTACGTGTGGATAAAGTTTTGACATTATTGATTGTAAACGGCCAATTTAATTTGCAACAGTTCTGCGTAAGCACATCTTTCATGGAAGAGGAAATTGCTAATACTCAAAGCCTGTGGCTTTAGACAATGTGAAAAAATGAAACAATAATCATAATTTCAAAAACAATAGACTATAGGCCATATTACAAAGCTGGTGCTAACTTAACCAGAGCTGTTGTAAACTTCCCAGAGCCATTATAGCCTATGGAGGTTTTAAGTTTACAACAGCTCTGGTTAAGGCTAAGGTCAGACGAAAGCATTTTTCCCCGCGAACGTGAAAAAGTGCGTCCGAACGCATTGACGTATTTTTTCACGGAATGCGCAAAAACGGTCAGACGACGCGCATTGTCGGTTGTGATTTTGTACAGATCGTCAATAAAACTCTTTTTGCGTCTGGACGTTATGTAGGCTGGACATTAGCAGTGTCTGACATCTCCTAATCACGCAAACACGCCGCTATGCCGCAGCTGCGCACTCAGTACGTCAGTACTAGCGGTTCAGTGTTCTCAGAAAAATGCGTTCAAATTCCACTTGCGTTGCACGGCCGGACTTTTGTGTGGCCGTACATCGTATATTGGCCGTCATTGCCCGTCATCTGCTGCTAGTGCGGCCATAATTATGTGCGCCAGAACGCACATTAAGGCTAGGGTCAGACGAACGCATTTTTCACGTTGTCCGTGAAAAAGTGCGTTCGAACGAACGTACGTATTTTTTCCCGGAATACGCGATAGCGGTCATACGATGCGCCGTTTCGTCCGTGATTTTGTACGGATCATCAATAAAACCCTTTTTGTGTCTGGACGTTATGTTAGCCGGACATTAGCAGCGTCTGACGTCTCCCAATCACGCAAACACGCCGCCATGCGGACGCAGCGCACTCTGTACGTCAGTAGTAGCGGTTTGACGTTCTAGAAAAAATGCGTTTGTTTGCCACTTGCGTTGCACGGACGAACATTCGTGCGGCCGTACTTCGTGTGTTTCCCGGCATTGGACGTCATTTGCTGCTAGCACGGCCGTGATTTCGTGCGGCTAAACGCACGTTAAAAATGCTTTCGTCTGACCTTAGCCTAAAAGTGCGCTGGTCTGACCCCAGCCTAAGTTGGCACCAGCTTTGTATTACTGCCCCTATGTTTTCACAACCCCTTCGCTATTTTGTTCTTTAAATTTTTGTTTTCTAGATTCCCTTCTAAAACTATGTGTAAAACATTCTCTGCCAAAATATTTAAAAATATTTTTTAATTCATTTCTTTTCCCCTTCAGGGGATTTTACTCACCGTTATCTCCCTCACCTCTCGCAGCTCTTCTTCTTCAGCTCAGGGATTTCCGATCCCAGAAGTACCTGAAGCTTTTCGGTGCAATTTTCAATCCAACGATACATGCGTAGCATAGGATCCGTAAATTGTGCATAGCTATGTCATAAGCGCAGTTTACGTACACAGTTCCATAGCGCCTGCACAGAACGATGGAGCTCCATTCCATCAGCTACCTCTTTGTGACTGCTCGCTACAGTGGGTGGTCTCAGAGAGGGCGATGTTGACATCACCAGCGACCGATATGGTGACCAGAAGCCAGGAGATTCAAAAATCCATTTCAGTGCTCTCTCATTCCTTGCACTTCGAGGGAATCAAAGTTCCCTACCCTGCGGAGAATTCAGCATTCCCCTGCAGGGTCCCGAGAGTGCAGGGAAAACCCGCCGCAATCATGCCGAACACCTGCCGAAAATCCACCGGAATTGCTGCAAAAACCATGCTGAACACGCCAGAAAATCAGACGAGTCGCCGATCACAGCATATACCAGCCGCCGGAATAAGCCGACAAGCTCATGAACGTGGTAAAAAAAACAACACGCTTGAAAGTTTCAAAATAGAAACTCTGTTTGCAAAATAACTACTGAATGAAAATGCATGGAATTTACATATAAGGTCCTATAACTGATAATAAAAAGGTCTGTTACAGAAAAAAGAAAAACAGCTATTAAAAAAAAAGGGATTTTTTTTTCCTAGAAAAATGAATAAAAGATCCTAAAAAAATAATAAATAAAAAGAGACTTTTTACTGCAGATTAAATAAAAACAGTTTATTACATATTGTGGATATGTGGTTAACAGGGTTATTTAGAGTGAGGTGAAAACCAGGAGAATTGGCAGGAGAAGGGAAAATTCTAGGTCAAAATGGCAAAACCAGAAAAATTCTCCCATTTATCTCACTTTCCAAATCGGCTATTTGGTCTAGCTTGTTCTCTTGTCTGCCAGTTCTCCTGGTTTTCACCTCTCTCTGAATAACCCTGTAAGTGTCTTTGTGTTTATGCAGAATCATGAAAAATACAGTTTCCTTCTGGCAAATGCAGCCATAAGAGATACACATGCTACCAACATGCTACAAATCTGTTTCTGCTGCAGCATGATAATTCTCAGAGAAATAATATAAAATTATATCATATGCAGTAATGGAGATGTTTTTATAGTTTTTTCATAAACGGATAGAATATTCCCCCGGAGGCTTTAGTATTCCTCTCAAAACAACAAAAAAGGCACGATAATGCATGCTAGGTATGAGATTTATCTTCATTGAACCCAACCAATTATCCCGGGAAGTGCTCTTGAAATACTTCACTCCACCCATGGCTATGCGCAATTTGTGCGGTTACAGGGTCACCGTTAACATGTTTGAAGTTATAAGCCCTTTTTTATTTCCCTTGTAGCGATTTAAATAATTGTGTTTACAATGTTTATCCATAAAATACGCTATATAATATATGAGCAACTATTTATTTATTCTGTAAAATCAACACAATTATTGCTGTGTCAGTATTTTAGCAAAATTGTCTCGAATATGTAAATATATATATTTACATATTCGAGCCAATTTTGCTAAAATATTGACACAGCAATAATTGTGTCAATTAAGTAATTTATATATATATATATATATATATAACACGTACACACATTGAGTGATTTCAATTATCATTATTATTTACATCATTAAGTCAAAGAAATCAGTTACATAAATTATGGGATTAAAGTGCAATTATGTATCAAAGCTATATATTTAGTAATTATGAGATTTAGGTGGGGTCCTCCCATTCTAATATGCACAGATCGATATACAGTCAGGTCCAGAAATATTGGGACAGCGACACAATTCTAACATCTTTGGCTCTATACACCACCACAATGGAGTTGGAATGAAACAAACACAATGTGCTTTAACTGCAGACTGTCAGCTTTAATTTGAGGGTATGTACATCCAACTCAGGTGAACGTGTAGGACTTACAGCAGTTTGCAGATGTGCCTCCCACTTGTTAAGGGACAAAGGTAATGGGACAATTGGCTTCTCAGCTGTTCCATGGCCAAATGTGTGATATTCCCTCATTACCCCAATTACAATGTGCAGATAAAAGGCCCAGAGTTAATTTCAAGTGTGCTATTTGCATTTGGAATCTGTTGCTGTCAACTCTCAAGATGAGATCCAAAGAGCTGTCACTATCAGTGAAGCAAGCCATCATTAGGCTGAAGAAACAAAACAAACCCATCAGAGAGATAGCAAGAACATTAGGCGTGGCCAAAACAACTGTTTGGAACATTCTCAAAAAGAAGGAACGCACCGGTGAGCTCTGCAACACCAAAAGACCCAGGAGACCACGGAAAACAACTGTGGTGGATGACTGAATTCTTTCCCTGGTGAAGAAAACACCCTTCACAACAGTTGGCCAGATCAAGAACACTCTCCAGGAGGTAGGTGTATGTGTGTAAAAGTCAACAATCAAGAGAAGCATTCACCAGAGTGAATATAGAGGGTTCACCACAAGATGTAAACCATTGGTGAGCCTCAAAAACAGGAAGGCCAGATTAGAGTTTGCCAAACAACACCTAACAAAGCCTTCACAGTTCTGGAACAAGATCCTATAGACAGATGAGACCAAGATCAACTTGTACCAGAGTGATGGGAAGAGAAGAGTATGGAGAAGGAAAGGAACTGCTCATGATCCTAAGCATACCACCTCATCAGTGAAGCATGGTGGTGGTAGTGTCATGGCGTGGGCATGTATGGCTGCCAATGGAACTGGTTCTCTTGTATTTATTGATGTTGTGACTGCTGACAAAAGCAGCAGGATGAATTCTGAAGTGTTTCGGGCAATATTATCTGCTCACATTCAGCCAAATGCTGCAGAACTCATTGGACGGCGCTTCACAGTGCAGATGGACAATGACCCAAAGCATACTGCAAAGCAACCAAAGAGTTTTTGAAGGGACAGAAGTGGAATGTTATGCAATGGCCAAGTCAATCACCTGACCTGAATCCCATTGAGCATGCATTTCACTTGCTGAAGACAAAACTGAAGGGAAAATGCCCCAAGAACAAGTAGGAACTGACGACAGTTGCAGTAGAGGCCTGGCAGAGCATCACCAGGGATGAAACCCAGCGTCTGGTGATGTCTATGCGTTCCAGACTTCAGGCTGTGATTGACTGCAAAGGATTTGCAAGCAAGTATTAAGGGAAAGTTTGATTTATGATTATTATTCTGTCCCATTACCTTTGGTCCCTTAACAAGTGGGAGGCACATCTGCAAACTGCTGTAAATCCTACACCGTTCACCTGAGTTGGATGTACATACCCTCAAATTAAAGCTGACAGTCTGCAGTTAAAGCACATTGTGTTTGTTTCATTCCAACTCCATTGTGGTGGTGTATAGAGCCAAAGATGTTAGAATTGTGTCGATGTCCCAATATTTCTGGACCTGACTGTATACACATACTGTGAAATGGTACACAGTGAGTTATATGCACTGCCTGGCCAAAATAAGTCAGCCAATAAATTTAACAGAGTTTCTAAGTAAGATCCTTCCATTGGATAATTACTGCAGTGATTAATATGTTTCAGATGGGAAGAAATGAGGTCACGTGACTCCCTTAATATACTGACTGAGCAGGTTTTTCTATCAATGAATATTTTCTTCACTGATGGCACAGCGGGCATATTCCAAGATGGCAATGCCATGATTCATCAGGCTCAAATTGTGCAAGAGTGGTTCAGGAAGCATGAGACATCATTTTCACACATGGATTGCCACCACATACAGGGTTATTCAAAGAGAATCGAAAAGTCATTGCACATTCGGTGATTTTTCGTTCTCTTCAATTCGGTACGATTTGGCAATCCCATTTTGGTGACCCTGCGGAGTATTCAGCAAGCACCACAGGGCCATCGTAGCGCAGGGAAAAGCCGCCACAAACCCGACGAACTCTCACCGCAAGACCCAGGCGAATGCACATCGAAACCTGCAAAAACAACTGGATTAACCCCACCGAAGAAAGCCGGGCAGGAGCAGATCAGAGCACAGAGCAGCCGCCGGAAAAACCTGACACCGCAGACGAATGGAGTGAGAAAGAAAAAAAAAACTGTACGCTTGAATGTTTGAAAAGTGAAACACTGTTTGCAAAGAAACTACAGAACGAAAATGTCTGAAATTTACATATAAGATCCAATGAATGATAATAAAAAGGGCTGTTGCAGAAAAAACGATTAAAGAAACGGAAAAAAAATTGTCGCAAAAAAATCCTGAAAAAATCCTAAAAAAAATCAAAAAATAACGAAACGTTTTACTGCAGAATATTATAATAAGCGGTTTATTAGATATTGTATTAAAACGGCAATATTTTTTGAAATTGAAGGCTATGGGATTCGCCTGAATAAACCTGTCGAATGAAACCACCGAATGGCAGGCATTTTAAACATAGAAACATAGAAAATGTCGGCAGATAAGAACCTTTCGGCCCATCTAGTCTGCCCAATTACATGGATACTTTACCTGGATTTATCTTTTGTTTAGGATAGTCTTATGCCTATCCCATGCCTGCTTAAATTCAATTACTGTTTTGGCCTCTACCACTTCTACTGGAAGGCTGTTCCTTGTATCCACCACCCTCTCAGTAAAATAATGCCTCCTGATGTTACTTTTAAACCTTTGTCCCTCTAATCTAAGACTATGTCCTCTTGTTTTGCTACTTTGTTTCCTTTTAAATATACTCCCTTCCTCTACCTTGTGGATTCCCTTTACGTATTTAAATGTTTCTATCATATCTCCTCTGTCTCATCTTTTTTCCGAGCTATACATGTTAAGATCATTAAGCCTTTCCTGGTAACTTAGCGCAGATGACATTTTTTTCTTTGTTTACTCCAATTATACCATGTGAAACTAAACACAATTAGAGGTTTGGTTTCTTATTAATGGCCATTATAAGACTAGCTCGCCCGCCAACGTCACGGCACCTCTATAAGGGCGAGTCCTAAACAAAATGAAACCACAGGCTGCTTCGTAGCAAACCATACCTGCTCATGCTGCTTGTCAAACATGAGGTAGACTGGTGGGCCTTTATGTATGCTCCCCCAGAAACCAAACCTCTAATTGTGTTTAGTTTCACACGGTATAATTGGAGTAAGCGCAGATGACATTTTTTTCTTTGTTATGTTCTACACATGTTGTTGGGCTGGATGCATTTGGTGGTTGCAGCCAACTCTTTCGGGGAATAGGCGCGACCCCACCCCTCCTACACTTTCCTGGTAACTTGTCTCCTTCAAGCCGTACACCATTTTAGTAGCCCTTCTCTGAACTCTCTCTAAGATGTCTATATCCTTCTGGAGATACGGTCTCCAGTACTGCACACAGTACTCCAAGTGAGGTCTCACCAGTGCTCTGTACAGTGGCATGAGCACTTCCCTTTTCCTACTGCGAATACCTCTCCCTACACAACCAAGCATTCGGCCAGCATTTCCTGCTGCTCTATTACATTGACTACTTACCCTTAGATCTTCTGCAATAATAACCCCTAAATCCCAACCCTCAGATGTTGAGGTTAGGACTGTATCAAATATTCTATATTCAGCCCTTGGGTTTTTACTCACCAGGTGCATTATCTTGCACTTATCCACATTAAAACTCAATTGCCACAGCTCCGACCATTTTTTTAGTTTACCTAAATCATTTGTCATTTGGCTGATCCCTCCAGGAACGTCAACCCTGTTGGCAACCTTTCACTGCTGTTTTGTGTTCTCTGAATAGACGAAGCATTGCTTCTCTATGGGGAATTCACTGCCCTCGAACAGGCAACAACAGGCACTGTATGTGCAGGCAATTTGCCCACATTTGGCGAACTGCCTGCTCTCTGAATAGCCGAATGGCCAGGAAAGGTAACCGAATGTTGAATTTCAGCGTTTGGTTACCTTTCGCCAGCAATTCGGAGCTCTTTGAATAACCCTGATATTCCAGACCTTAAATCCATTGGGAATCTGTGCTGGAGAAGACTTTAAGCAATGGTACAAATTCCAAATGATAGTGTGTTTAGTTTAGTAACAAATCAAAATTCAGACGATATATACTGATTTGTATTTCAGGTGTGCTTCCTAAATACAAATGGGTTCCATCCGAAATGGTCCAAAAAAACGGAACGAAAACAAATCGATTCAGACCGAAACAGAACTAAAATGAAATAAAACGTATTGATTTCATTTTTACAGATCAATTCGTTATACCGTTTCACTTAGACTCAGCATCGCATCCCTATCCATTGGCCGTGGTGCTGAATCTGTTGTATTCAGCACCATAGGCCATGTACCCGTTCGGTGTGATTCGGCAACACTGAAATTCCCCATAGACTAGTAATGGTAAATCTAGAATATAATGGAAAAAACTCTGGGCCCACTAAGTAGGACCAGAATTACAAATTGAGCTTTAGCACCAGCAGGATAGGATTAAACCTTATCGACAATTATAAAAACGAAAGAGAAAAATTGTGGCTATTTTATCATGCCTATCAATAGGCATGATAAAATAGCCACAATTTTTCTCTCTCTTTCGTTTTTATAATGGTAAATGTATTCAGAGAACGCAAAACAGCATCGAAATGTCAGTGAATTGCCCTGATTGTCGGTGGTTCGTTCGACAGCTTTAAATAAGCGAATCATTAGGTTTCAATGTAAAAAATATTCCCTGTGTTTAATAAATATTTATTCAACCATTTATTCTTTTCACTTGCAACAAAAAGTCTACTTTTCAGGATTTGTTTGGCATTTTTCAGGATTTTTTTGGTGAAATTTTTGGAATCCTAATTTATTTTAAAACAAAGAGGGCTTATTATTTCTTTCCTTCAGTCTGGTTGCATTTGGCAGGGGTCTATCCATGGTGCTGAAACCTATTCAGTACCAAGGACAGCAGCCCTGCGGGGCTCTGGAGCCCCGCGGGGCTGCTGTCCTTGTTACTGACTAGGTTTCAGCACCATGGATAGCAGCTCCGCCATTGACCACCAAGGGTGGTGCTGAGTTTGATCAGGGGCTAGTCTGGGCTTAATAATAGTTATTAATTACAAATTAAATAAATAAAATAAGACATAAAACAGCTTGAAAACTAAATAGTTTGAAGGGCCCCTACCACTAAAAAATGAAATGTCCTTTTTGTGTGTATTTTATGTTGTTGATATCTTACATGTGATTTGTTTTCCTCTTGTTTGTTTAATTATGAAAATATTTTACTCTGTATGTGTCACTGGGTGCATCCATTGTGTTGTAAACTGCCCCCTCCCCAGTATCTTTACCTTACTGTGCGGCAGTAGTCTTAGAATGGAGTTTGTGTCAGGCAGCTGACTCACATCATTATATTGTGAGGGATGTATTCAAAGAACATTACTAGGGGGTAGATTTGTCTTTTAAAGCTGCCTGTCTTATCTCATTCAGCTGCCATCTCTTATGTCAGTTAGTGTCGAGAACAATACCCTCCTACCACCTTATTTAAACATTCCCTCCTCCACCTCATTAACGGTTACATAATGTAGATTAGATAAACAAGAGACACAAAGCAAAGCTTTTGGTAAAAGTTGCATTGTGGGAAAAATATACAAAATGGAAAAAGGAAATGAAAACCTTACTTTATTTTTCCTTTGTACATGCAATTACTTCAAAGGAAAAAGCAGCAGCTTGTGTTCTCTATTGTGGATTTGTAATGCACAAGAAATCTACTTATAGCTCATGAATATGTTAGTGTCCCTTTAAACATTAACACAGAGAGAGTCCCTACGCCCTGACATGCAAGAGTAGAGAGATAAGCAAATCAGAGGGGTAATGTCCTTCATGCATTTACATGCTGATGGACAGCCTTAAGAGCGGAGGAGAGACATCAAGTTTTAATGTCTCACAGCAGCCAAGAGCAAATGGGGAACGGGGGGGGGGCACTCATGAAAAAGGACCATATCACAACAACCTGTAGAATAAAAATACATATTGTGACAGAGTGTGGGACTGTATATATCAGCAGGACGCTGAATGAGGCGATATTCCCAGGGTGGTAAGGGGTTAAGCCTCTTCCCTGGCGGCAGATACACCTGCAGCTTGTTAATGATCCCTTACAGTAGTTCTGAGAGAACAGGGAAGTCAGACATAGAGTGCATGTGTAAGGCTGATGGTTGGAGATCACAGCTGCAGAGAAAAGGTTTGCTGACACGCTTATATAAAAAAGATTGTACAGGCTTGTTTTGTTTGTTTCTACTGGTGGACAGGATGGCTGCCCCAGTAGCCCATAGTAAGAGGATTGCTGTTTAGTCAGCCTCCTAAGAAAGGAGTAGGCCTATTTGTTTTTGTGTTTTTTTTTGTTTAGCACTACAGGCTGTTCTTCTTAAAGGGGACAGTGTACCCAATTGTTAAAGAGACTTTTTATGCTGAGTACAATAAAAAGAGGTACATCCTCCAACTTCTGGGCTTTTCTGAGTGGCCTTACCACAATATATATTTATAAATTATTCTGTGTAATAAAGCACCATAGCTCATATAGCCAAGGATATGATTATTGTTGTTACCTGCATTAAGTATTGTTTCTGTTAGGAAAACCACACCTAAACAAAAAGGGCTACACTTCCTTCACGGAAAGAAAGGATTTCCTGATTGCTTATACACATGGAACGGTCCCTCTGTGTTTGTTTCAGACGTCTACTATGAAACGAATGGTCATTAGGTTTGCAAAGTGTACATTTCTGAATAACTTCTTATGGCAGTTACAGTTATGCGTAAAGGTACAGCACTACATTCCTCAATGTTCAGACAGAAAGGAAAACAGGAAGTTGCGTTTACCCATAATGCTCAGCAGACAGCCATAAAATGTAGCTCAAAATCATTTGCATTAAAATTTTCGCTATCCATTGTCCTATAATATTTATCTCTGGCAAAAAAATAAATAACTTATACTATATCCTAATTCAAAAATTGATTTACTTTTGCAGTTTTTTGTGTGTTAATATGTCCCTTTGTTAACCTTGTAGGTGTGAGCTCGATTTAATTCAACTCTATCTCTGAAGTTTAATGAGTTTCTGATTTGGCAGATTTTAAAGGGCATGCCAACATATCGATTTCCTTAAATTCGGCTCAGTTATTGGCATTCACGCCTGTACGTGCTCACAGAAATTTTGGTTTTAGCGATTCAATTGGAATTTATCAGTAAGCCAATTTTTGATAAAATATCAAGAGCTGAAAAGGGTCGTGTATTAAGGCCACTCAGACAGGTCCAGGAATTGGAGGGTATACAGGTTTTATTGCAATCTGGAAGAACGATCTTTAACAGGATGTAATGTTCCTTTAACCCCTTACTGCCCCAGGATGTTCTATGCCGTCCTGGCGGTGGGAGGGTTTTGAAAACGCAGGGCATACAGTTATGCCCCGCTGTTTTCAATGGGACTCAGGTCGTCACCCTGCAGCAAATGACGCAAGCCACGCATTGGCTGTGGGGTGGGCTGCAATCTGCGCCTCGCAACTGCACCTGTCGGTGAGGCGTACTTGTAAGCCGCACCGACATTAAGTCCCCGACGGGCGACGCCCACCAGTCGTTAAGTAATTAAAGCCAAAGCAGCTTGCAGCATCAAAGGAAAACAAACACCAAAAACAAATAGGCCTACTCCTTCTTAGGAGGCTAACTAACCAGAAGTTCCTTCACTACTGGTTACTGGGGCAGATATCCTGTCCCCCAGTAGATAAAAAACCAAGTCTTTTTTCTCTCTATACAGTATATATAAGCTTTCAGCAAACCTTTTTCTGCAGCTCTGTAGTCTCCAACCATCAGTCTCCAAATGCAGTCTATGTCTGACCCGTCCCTGCTCTCAGAACAACTATATAGGATAAATGATATTTAATGAGCTGCAGGTGTACCTGCTGAAAGGAAAGAGGCTTAACCCTCCTGCGGATGTATCAAGGTTCCCATACTCTGTCACAGGTCGATTCATGCATTTTCAAGCAGGGAAACAGAAAATCAGAGACTAAAACCCTGTTTAACACATCAGATTTTCAAATAGACATGCATAGTGGCGAAAATTAATATGATGCTGGTCGAAAATTAGCTTTTTCATCCATTTTACTGACCTGCTTCTTTTTCAGTACAGGATAAAGTTTGAGTCTATTTTTTTTGGTTTGAGTCAATCAACCTTTCACTCCAGATATCATATTGGTGGGGTTGAGAGGTCTGGTGCTGTCCCAACAGCAAACCAGGATGTGGTTTCACGTTGTCTCCACAGCCCTATTACTGATAGCCAGGAACTGGAAAACGGTACATCCGCCCACTGTCTCTGTTCTCACTACTAATTGGAAAGATTTCAGGGATATGATAGACTGGCCAGTCAATTACTACATCTGTGTCACGTGTAGACTGTGCTTTATGCAGCAGGTGGGGTTGTGAGCCCAGGATGTAGTGAAATAGGCAGATTGCAGGGTAACTAAAAGGGTTTATTTTAGAATAAACACAAGAACATAAAAAGACATGAACTAAACAACAGATCAGAACTAGACACTGGAGGAGACTGGGCACAGAAGGGAATAGCTTAGGAAAGGAGAGGAGATGCAAGAAAAGGAGGTTGAAGCAATAGAGGGATGGCTGAGAGTTGTGGGAAGGGAGGTTAAGGAGAACTGAATATGGGAGCGGTTAGGAACAGGAGAAATAAGGGATAGCAAGAAGGGAATAAGATACTAGAGAGTGAGATCAGAAATAGGCACAAGAAGAATCTACTAATAACACATGGGGAGACTCTGAATTAACAATAATACAGATATAAACATATAACACAGATCTTAGAATCACGGTCTCAGGCAAGGGGCAGGCAATAGAATGGTCGAGGCTAAGCAATGGGTCTGGCGCACAGGGATCCTAGATGGGGGCAGAAGGGAGCAGGATGGGGGTTACCGTTAGAATGGTGAAATGTTCAGAAATGGCAATGGAAGGAATTCTCTGATCTTTGGCAAAGCAGGTAGAGTCCAGGAAAACAGCTCTGTACAAACACAGTCTGCGACTTCAATGTGGAAGTGGGCTGGGGAGGGCGTAGCTTCCTTAAGTGCAGAGCTAATCAAGGGAAGGTGAGCTCAGGTGGGACTCCAGGGCTAGGATGCAAGTCTGCCAAGTAAGTCCAGGAACCTGTATAGGCCAACAAAGCAGGGTTTAACGGGGGTGCTGGGGGCCAGAGCGTGGTGACCCTGACAATCTGTCATCTCCCAGACATGACCCGTGGGAATTATGGGATTTGTACTTGATTAAACAATGTATATGAGGGGTAGCCAGGGACTTCTGAGAGGGCACGGGAAAGGGTGCCAACAGATGTTCCTTGAGGTGGTACTGCCCCTTTGGGAATTATGCTATTTTATTTTACACAAAATATAACGTATCTGGTGAGCGCAAAACAAATGCTCTGGAGTCCGGATGTCTCATGCAGGCCCGCAACACATCGTATGGTTATGTAAGAGAAGCAAATACAGAAAATCATAGTGCAAAACTGCAAATTATATATTATGGGGCGATAAAATATATGATAATACCACTCACAAATGTAGAGCCCTGGCACCGGCTCTGAGTGGGATTTCGCCTCTGGGTAATTTTTCTTCCTCTTTGTTAACAGGTGACCCCCACCTTAGGTATGGAGATTTTCTTCAAACACCATTTTTTAGTGGAAGCGTGGGAGGGTAGACAAAGAAATATATGCTCTCCTAGTGTAAATCTTTCTTATAGGAAGATACAGATTTTTCTGCTGATTCAAAACTTATATTAGGTGGAGCTTCCAAAGCTCAAATAGGAACGCCCATGGATTTTTTGTGGAAAAAATTCAAATAAAAAACCAATCTGGAACCGGGACGTGGTCTTTAAAAGATTTAATAAAATAAAAGTTAAAACAAACCATAAATCATGGCTCCAGGACGCGTTTCGCTGCTGTAAAGCAGCTTCTTCAGCTGGTAGAACAGACAATCACAATGTTAGGGTATATATACCCTTTTAATAATTAAAAAAATTAGCCACTCATGTCCCTTAATCGGTCCAAAATCCTTGTCCGGTGTGTGCCGCCATCTTGCGCTTGCGCCACACCGTTTTCCGCGTTCCACATTGGTTTCAAGATGTATCTTTGAGACGCGGCCATTTTGCGCATGCGCTATCTCGAACTCCGTGTTCAAAGACAGTCTCTGTTGTCAATTATACTTGGCCGCAATGCACGGATGGATCTTCAGCAAGTGAAATAGATTATAGTCTCCAACACATTGTCATTTTGGCCAAAGATGTTCTCATTTCAATTGGCATATAAATAGAAGCAAATTTGCAATTAGGGGCGCACATGTAAACAATAAAAGTCACTCACCCATGCCATCTGTAGGACAAAGTACACTTCCAACTTGTACTACTTTTTGTCATAGCCTAAATCGCTATAGTTAACCCACGACCTAAATTTAGTTATATGATAATCTCTATCGGTGAAACCTTTTGGTTGAAATAGATACTAAGTGGAGATACTTCACTAGTATCTCAAAATATAAATTTTAAATGACAGTAAATTATATAAACAATACTTTGTATTAAATTATTTCAAATTATTTTATTTCTCGGGAGATAATAGAAAGTGGTTTCAACACATTGTCAAGAAAACACCGCTTATCTGTCTTTTTAGGTTCCTTTCCCCTTCCCCTTCCCCTGCCCTATTTTTTCTGTACCCTTGTCCAAAATGTAATAAAAATTTATACTTTTCAAAAAAAAAAAAATATTGGTCAAACCTCACAGATATTTTCTTTTCCAAAAATTGTCCGAAAAATGTAAACCGAGTCCCAAGTTAATGATGGATGATGTCATGCTATTCAATGTACTGTCCAGTACATAGCATTTTTCTTATTGCAGGACTGCAAAAGGGTTCCATATAATCACATAGTTATTATAGGCATCATAAGAGCAAATAAATCCACTACAAGAATGTTGGGAGATATAAATTATAGGGCTTTTGTAAGTACCATGAGGAATATACCAGCTGTCAGACCTACATCCACCTTCCCCCCTAAAGCTTAGCTCTCTTTGTAGTGTAGCAGACAGAAGCCCGCAGACAGGAAATAATGATTCCGGATTTCTATGTGCAATGCATTGCATGTGCCAAGACTGCATAGTAAACTGTTTGTGCTCAAACTGATGACCTTTGGTAACTTCTAACTCTTATTCAATTACCATCGGGAACTTTAAAACATGATTTCTTGAATTTCCCATCAAAGACTTTATTTAATTCAATTGACCTATTAGACAGGTCACAAACAGAAGAAAGAACTGCCAGGGTTCAGCAATCAGACAAAATGTTTAGGTCTGTAGAAGTACAAGCACTTCAAATTGGAGACGAGAAGGTAAAATAAGAGTCAAATTAGGTATAATCATCATTATAGTATTAAAAATCAAATCATCGGCAGATTTCCGACACTGCCTATGGTCCTGTCCCCTTATTCAACTGTTTTGGGATGTTGTACGACGATTCAGCTCTCGGGTCCTTCGACTAGAGATCCCTTTTACTCCGAAATGGGACATTTTTAATTGACCACCTCCCCCCCACACCTCAACCCTTCTCTAAGTGTCACCGATTCTGCCTTGGCCTCCTAGGCACGACTGGCAAAAGGGCGATCCTGTCCCAGTGGATCTACGCTTCCCCTCCCTCATTTTGCATCGTATACAAGAGAATTTATGCCATATTTCTGGCCGATTGGACTGAAGCTTCTATGTACCAGAAAGAGAAGACTCAGTTATTCTTTCTTAACTGGACCCCTTTATTCAAATCCTTCCACTCGACACCAAGGCTTCCTTGCGAAACACCTTTTTCTGTGCTTCCTGGTACTCCCTACAAATGCTGCGAGGTACCCCACCGGTCCCTCAAGGGCCCCCTGACCACTCATTGACTCGTTTCCTTGCCTCCTCCCCCCCCCCGAACACTCCGACCATCCACACAACTTCTCCCTCCTACCTCTAGTGGGTACTACGCCTCACTGGCATGGGTGGAGGTCCATGTTTCCAGACTTTATTACCAATACTTTGTTATGTTTTGTGCTCTTTAATGTACAACTCCATCGTTCAATATCGTTTGTTACGGTATCGCATTGTACTACTGATTGTGATTTGTTTATTGTACGTTGTCCTTCCACCTGTATCTTTATACTGATCCAAGATAAATAAAAAAATTGTAAATAAATAAATAAATAATAAAAAAATCAAATCCTCAATCAGCCTGATATCTCTCCCTGATCTCTACAAGCAAACAAGACCTTTACCAACTGTGATTTATACTCCTTTTAATATTTAATGCACCAAGAATTATGTAAAACTTTGTAACCTGGCGTTTTGCTGGCCATCCCAGGACATACTCGAAAATTAAAGAAATCTAAACGTATTTTTTCATAATCAGTGGCATGTCATATAACCAGCATTCTGGTCATGGCCAAATTCAGTTTAATCTATATTGAACCCCTGCACTACTGTCACCGAGTAAACTCAGTCTTCAAAAGCACCTGCAGATGCCCAGAGCTAGAGTAAACGTGATCTAAACGTGATATTCTGAACAATTCAAAGCAATTTATTTTGTTGCAAATTAAATTATTTTTCATAGTCCCCAGAACATGTTCAATCACAAAGTTGCAGCATATCGGACTTTACAGTCAACGTGCTGCAGCTCATGGAACTGCTCTCTGGGTCCGTAAAGGTTAGGATACATGAAGGGGTGCTGCCTTGATACAACACCAGGGGCGGACTGACCCATCAGGCACTAGGGCACTGCCCGAGGCCCCGCGGGTCAGTAGGGGCCCGGTTTGGGAAGACACAGTGGGCCCCCGCCAGTTTCCCTCTGATCATAGAAATTGACAGGCAGCCAGCAGCGCACTCTGAAAATGCCACAGTGGTGCCTGCGCCATCCCCTCACGAGGGGTGGCGCCATTGCAACGTGCCTGCTCCAGTTTTAGACTGGGCGCGGGCACGCTGCAGGTGCCACCACGGCATTTTCAGAGTGCGCCGCTGGCTGCCTGTTAATTTCTATGATCAGAGGGAAACTGGTGGGGGCCCACTGTGTCTTCCCAAAACGGGCCCCTACCGACCCGCGGGCCCTCAGAGGTTTGAGCTGCTGGGGGCAATATATATCCCTGTGTGAGCTTCTGGGGCAATATCCCTGTGTGAGCTGCTGGGGTAATATATATCCATGTTTGAGCTACTGGGGCAATATATATCCATGTTTGAGCTGCTGTGGGGAAATATATATCCATGTTTGCGCTGCTGTGGGCAATATATATCAATGTTTGAGCTGCTGGGGCAATATATATCCCTGTTTGAGCTGCTGGGGCAATATATATCCATGTTTGAGCTGCTGGGGCAATATATATCCCCGTTTGAGATGCTGGGGGCTATATATATATCCCTGTGTGAGCTGCTAGGGCAATATATATCCATGTTTGAGCTGCTGGGGGCTATATATATATATCCCTGTGTGAGCTGCTGGGGCAATATATATCCCTGTGTAAGCTTCTGGGGGCAATATATATCCCTTTGTGAGCTGCTGGGGCAATATATATCCATGTGTGAGCTGCTGGGGACAATATATATCCATGTTTGAGCTGCTGGGGCAATATATATCCCTGTTTGAGCTGCTGGGGCAATATATATCCATGTTTGAGCTGCTGGGGGCAATATATATCCATGTTTGAGCTGCTGGGGGCAATATATATCCCTGTGTGAGCTGCTGGGGCAATATAGATCCATGTGTGAGCTGCTGGGGGCAATATATATCCCCGTGTGTGCTGTTGGGGCAATATATATCCCTGTTTGAGGTGCTGGGGGGAATATATTTCTATGTGTGAACTGCTGGGGGCAATATATATCCATGTTTGAGCTGCTGGGGGCAATATATATCCCTGTGTGAGCTGCTGGGGCAATATATATCCATGTGTGAGCTGCTGGGGACAATATATATATCCCTGTTTGAGCTGCTGGGGCAATATATATCCCTGTTTGAGGTGCTGGGGGGAATATATTTCTATGTGTGAACTGCTGGGGGCAATATATATCCATGTTTGAGCTGCTGGGGGCAATATATATCCCTGTGTGAGCTGCTGGGGGCAATATATATCTCTGTGTGAGCTGCTGCGGCAATATATATCCCTGTGTGAGCTGCTGCGGCAATATATATCCCTGTGTGAGCTGCTGGGGGCAATATATATCCCTGTGTCAGCTGCTGGGGCAATATATCCATGTGTGAGCTGCACATTACTGTGGGTTTTATTGCTTTGGAGCTCTGTGATGCGCTCATACACTCTGCACATTACTGTGAGTTGTATTTCTGTGGAGCTATGTGATACGCTCATACACTCTGCACATTCCAATGAGTTTTATTTCTGTGGAGCTCTGTGATGTGCAGTGTGTCAGGATTGTACAGTATCTTTTAAAGTGATCGGCAGTTTCCCACATTTTCCACAGGTACTTTCTGTGCGGTGGCGCAGCCTTAGCTGCAATGAGTGGGTGATGGCTGCTGCAGCAGTGCGGTGGCCATCTGTAAGTACTGTATGTAGGGGGCACATTTCTCTGCTGGGTCAAAGTGGATTTTTTAAAAGGTTTATTTTTAGGGGTTCAGAAATAAATTCTTTAGCACAATAATGTAGATGTGGGTGTTGCGTTGTAGGGGGTGGGTTTTTTATGGGTGTGGCCTCCTGTGGGTGCGGAACAAGGGGGCCCCATGACCTCCTATTGCCCGGGGGCCCCATTAATTGTCAGTCCGCCCCTGTACAACACTATCCCTTTAAGAAAGTAACCCAGAGTGCAAAGCAACCAAACCAAACTCGGATAAAGTGGTAAATGCTATATATTGTATGTGATAAAGAGGGAAATCAGTCAAAAGGACAATGAATGCAGCAAGGGGCAACAGAGGAATAGAAAGGAGGCAGACAGCAGGATGGCATGGGAACCGGAGGCAGATAGCAGGATGGCAACGGACCTGGAGGCAGGCAGAAGGAGCAGACAGCAAGATGGTATGGGAACTGGACGCAGATAGCAGGATTAGGAGACATGGGTTCTCTGGATACACGGGTTCCTGGATAGTTCAAGGGACTGAATACACTGGGGAACATAAAGGAACGTGAGGCAGACTGGACAAAGGGAAATTGGATAATGATCTGGCAAGGAGGGGGTGAGGTTAGACTATATAAGGTGACCAGATCAGGGTCAGCTGATGCAGCAGCAATCAGGGCTGAGGCCTGTTCAGTTTCTCAGCAGCTGCTGAATTGCTTCATTGCAGCAGTTCAGTTTGCTGCAGCAGTCTCACTGAAAGCTTTGGCTGTGAATATTGAAGCAAAAGGGCAGAGGATTGCTTAATTAAAGGTGCTGTTTCTGCAATATCCACTGTTGTCTATTTTATTACCACTTTAGTGTTAATGCTTACCATGTTCCAATATATATTTGGTGTCTTGGTCCACCAAAACGTCAAACTGAACATTTCCTTATTGGATTATTTTCTCCGTGGAGACGGCCATCTTTCCCACATCACACTCAGCTACAAGTGCTAAATTAGCAGTGCTGAGCGCTGAACTGCAGCACAGCGTTCAGCGCCATGTTGCTAACTTAGCACTTGCAGCGCTGAGGAACTGAACGCAACTCTGGTCTGCAGACAGCACCACATAGGTGAAGTGGTCAAAGGAGGAACTGCAGTCTATTGAAATGGGGTGGATCACTTAAGATGTGCAGTAACTGCAAGAGGAATCCTGACAGTAACGGACAATGACTCTTGTCTGTAGATGTTTCATGGACACATGAAAACAGATGAGCTTACTCTACTGAATTGTAACCTTGTTTGTATGGACGTTACATACCTTATTGCAGTTTGGGTAACAGAGAGTAGTTGGCCATAAACCCACTGCTTTTGGTTAGTGGTTTAATGGAAAAAAGCTTCTTAGTGAAGGGGTTAAAAGAACGAGTGTGCATATGACTCACGTGGACATAGAAATCCAACAGCGGCTCAATGGAGCAGGTTTATTATGATGTAACAGGTGGCAATGTTTTGTCCAGGTCATTGACCTGTGTGAAGCTATTATGTCTGACGTGGAGACTGTATTTTGTAATTGTATTAACATACCACACCTTCCTCATAGAGTTCACACAAACCGAGCACTAAAGGACTCAATGGCCACTCTCACCAATCTCACAACAGCACTCCGGTATTATAACATAAGCACAAGCTGTATTTCACACATTCTCTCCGTATAATGTTCTCCTCAACCACTCGCATTGAATCCATCACCAGTGAACCACCCTACGGTAGTGGAGACCTGTGACAGAACCTCTGTTCTCTCAGATCTGCTGCAGATAACCAAGCAAAGCCATATTAGTGGTGTGCTTTATGAGTATGGCATATGATGGTATAACATCCCTAGGCTCCCTGAGTAGATATGCTTTGTTAGGTCAGGTCCGCACATTATGTCACACTCCTGCCTCTTGACTCAAGTAAGTGAAATTACATTGTGAACTCCGAATATTTCAATTAAAACACGTATAATATTGAGAGAGGGGAGGCAGAATTTATGATTTACTATTGATGCCCTTGTTTTGCTTTTCCTGTTATAGACAGTTCTAAATTTGGCTTAATATAAATTTATTAATAGAAGAAAAAAAAAATTAGTAATCTGCTCTGGTTCCTATTGCCGTGTTTCTACCCTGCCATCTTTGAGCCTGCCTCTGCCTGTTTAAAACATGTCACACTGGTTAATTTTAATCTAAAATGTTGCTTTTTTCAATAAATAAATAATCAAATAAAAAAAATTATAATGAAAAGGATAACAACAAATGAACGCTTTCAGGTTATGCACACTCGCACGTTTTAAATTTATTTATCTCATAAATACGGGAGCTAAAAGTCATTACCTAACCTTGGTTAAGAATACGGAGTGCGCAGTTATTAGCTGTTTGGAGTTTTAATTGTTTCACTCAGCAATGAGTGCCGCAAAATTACATTTCTGTTTCGTGTTAATGCATCTGAAAATCGCTACGTTCATTTGTCTTGTTCCCAACAGATACATCTCGAAGCACAGTATTAGCTGTAATAGACTAGCTGCAAAGATTTTCAGAGATAATTCCTTAAATATTGATATATAATTAATTCCATCCGACCGGATATTATTAGTATTATTAGGAATTAATTCAAATGATTTTTTCACATAGATTTGATGAGTCCATATCGGCAAGTTTGGGTTTATAGACATCTTAACTGTCAGGGCTCGGCGGGCGCCGCCGGCTCGGCGTCCCGCCGGGCCGCCGACCCGGCATCCTTCTTCCCGGCTCCGGGGTCGGCGTCCTCTCCGAGTCCTGTGTGCGCGCAGTAGGCGCGCGCGCCGCCGGCAGTTCCGGATTTAGCCCTCCCGGCGGCGCGACGTCACCAATCTCCATGTGACCGCGAAGGACCAATCAGCAGGCAAGGCACCAAATTTAAACTTGCTTTTCCCATTCCCCATTTCGTGGTTTTGCCTGTCTGACCCTTAAGTGCTCGTTTATTTCACTCTATTTGACTTACTGTGTATGACCTGGCTATCTCTCTCGACTTGTGTACCTCTATACCCCTTGACCCGGCTTGTTACTCGACTCTGTTTTCGCCTATACCCTATTGCTTTCTGATATACGTTCCTGGCTTACCAGCGTTTACACCAGCCACTCTAAGGACTGGTTCCTGTCCTCCTTGTGTCCCTGCCTTATAGGTTCACCTCCTGTTTGTGCGAAACCCAGCCACAATAAGGACTGGTACCGCATTGTGACTCTATCTTGCTTTACCGGCACAGCCGTTACGTACCCTTGGTTGGTGTTGGCCTGAGTACAGGGCAGCCCTCATTATTTGTGTTAACCCAGCCACTACAAGGACTGGTTTCTCTTCTACGTACTCGAGGCTCCTGTTTTCACTTAGGGCTAACCGTTCGTCCACCCTCAGGTACGTGAGCGTGCCTGACATCACGAAAGGGCCATGGACCTTGCAGGGACCGCTCAGCAATTCTCTGGTCTAGAAAGCCGTTTGGAGGAGCAAGATCACCGTCTTGATCAGTTCGCCCAGGCCCTCCAAACGCTGCTCACCCGTACCGCCCCTACCCAGGTAGAGGTTTCCCCTCCCGTGAATCCTCTCCCTTCCGAACCGTTCTCTGTGCCCACCTCGTACCCTAACTTGCTACCTCCAGTACGTTATGGGGGCGATCCTACCGCCTGTCGAGGTTTTCTGAACCAGATTTCCATTCATTTCGAATTAACCCCGTGGTCTTACCCTACAGATCGTGCCAAAATCGCTTTTGTCATCACCATCTTACCGACAAAGCGTTGAGTTGGGCTAACCCTCTTTGGGAGACCGATAAACCGATTGTCTATAATTATCGTGACTTTATGTCGGCCTTTCGTAGGGTGTTTGACCCTCCCGGGCGTAAAACCAATGCCGCAAAATCCTTGTTACGCTTGCGCCAGGGTGCGAAATCACTGGGTGAATATGCTCTGGAGTTTAGATCATTGGCTTCTGAATTGAACTGGAACAATGAGGCTTTGATAGCCGTGTTTTCTGAGGGCCTGAACGATGAGTTGCAAGATGAGATAGCGGCCAGAGATCTCCCAGGGGACCTGGAAGACTTGATTACTTACCTGTCCTTTGTCGATGAACGCCTTCGCCATCGTCGACTTACTAAGGAGAGGTCTAAAAGACCACCGGTTAGGCAGCCTCCCCGGTTTTCTGTACCTTTTCTTCCCGAGTCTCATTCTCCCCCCGAACCCATGCAATTAGATAGCACCAAGATCCCTGATAGTGAAAAACAACGCAGACGACGTGAGGGTTTATGCCTGTACTGTGGTTTGGGGGGTCATTTCCTTAAGGGCTGTTCCAAACGCCCCCAGGGTCCAGCGGGAAACTCTCATGCCTAAGTGCCTCTAGGGGACAGCTCTTAGGCGCTTTTCCTTCGTCCCCCAAACTGGAAAATAGACTCCGGGTTCCGGTTACTCTATCCTGGGAGAGTTCCCGTAACCCGGTACAACTCTATGCCTTAGTAGACTCTGGTGCTGCCGATAACTTTATTGACATAAATTTTGCTCGCAAACATGCCATACCCCTGGTTGAAAAAGAAACCCCATTACTTGTACAGGCCATCGATGGCAGACCTCTCGAAACCCCTTTTGTTTTGTTTGAATTTCGCAATATTACTGTTGGGATAGGACTGTGTCATAAAGAGAGTATGTTCTTCCATGCTATTTCGTCCCCTTCCTATCCTATCGTACTGGGTTACCCCTGGTTAACCCGCCATAACCCTGTTATTGACTGGCGAGCTCATCAGATCGCGAAGTGGGATAATGATTGTATGGCTTCTTGTATTGAGATTCCACTATCCATTAATGTCTTGAATTTGCCCACGGCCCCTCCTCTGACGACTTCCATTCCTGTCCCCTACTCGGACTTGGCACCTGTGTTTGACAAAAGAGAGGCCGATAGATTACCCCCCATCGTTCTTACGATTGTGCCATCGACCTTCTTCCTGGTACCATGCCTCAAAGGGGCTGTCTATCCTTTGTCCGTGAAAGAACATAAGGTTTTGGAGGAGTACATTAAAGATTCCCTTAAAAAAGGGTTTATTCGTCCTTCCTCCTCACCCGCTGGGGCAGGGTTTTTCTTTGTGCAGAAAAAGGAGGGTGATCTTAGACCCTGTATCGATTTTCGAGGGTTGAACAAGATCACCGTTAAAAATGCCTACCCCATTCCACTCATCCCCGAGCTGTTTGACCGCCTGAAACATTCCAAAATCTTTTCGAAACTGGATCTCAGAGGAGCGTACAATTTAATAAGAATCAAACACGGGGATGAGTGGAAGACTGCGTTTAACACCAGGTTAGGGCATTACGAGTACTTGGTTATGCCCTTCGGTTTATGTAACGCTCCAGCAGTGTTTCAGGCGTTTATTAATGATGTGTTACGAGAGTACACCCCTTGTTTTGTCGTGGTTTACCTTGATGATGTGTTAATACATTCCCCTGATCTGAACACCCACCACGTACATGTACGACTCGTCTTATCTAAGCTCTTGGCCAACGGCCTCTACTGCAAGCTAGAAAAATGCCTATTCGATGTCCAACAGGTACAGTTTTTGGGTTATGTTATATCCTCCTCTGGTTTCATGATGGATCCCAAAAAACTGGAGGCCATCAGTCACTGGCCTCTTCCCAAGGGCCTCAAGGCCATTCAAAGGTTTATTGGCTTCTCCAATTACTATAGACGGTTTATCAAGGGCTTTTCGTCCATTATTGCACCCATTACAGCATTGACGAGAAAGGGAGGTGACACTCAGAATTGGTCCTCCAGTGCCCTGGAGGCTTTCGAACGGTTAAAGGAGGCCTTTTCCACTGCTCCCATTCTACACCACCCTGATCCCAATAGACCCTTCGTTTTAGAGGTTGACGCATCAGAAACCGGGGTAGGAGCCGTCTTGTCCAACGTCCAGCTGATGACAAGCCTATGCAACCCTGTGGTTTTTATTCTAGGAAATTGTCCCCTACCGAGGCCCGTTATGACATTGGGGACAGGGAATTGTTAGCCATTATTTTGGCCTTAAAAGAATGGCGCCATCTCTTGGAGGGCTCCACCTGTCCGTTTTCCATTCTCACTGACCACAAAAATTTGATTTACCTGTCCGAGGCTAAAAGGTTGAACCCGAGACAAGCTCGATGGGCCCTTTTTCTCACCAGATTTGACTTCCTCATTACGTACAGACCCGGGTCTAAAAATGTTAAGGCCGACGCACTCTCCAGACAATATGAACCCCTAGCAACTCCAGTGTCTGTACCTGTGTCCATAGTTCCCGAAAGGAAAATTTTAGCCTCTCTGAGTACACGAGTCGAGTCTCCTTTCTGGAACCTCTTACTCTCTAAACAGGCTCTGGCTCCCCCGTCTAAACCACAGAATAAGCTATTCGTTCCTTCTGTAGAGGTACCCACTGCTTTACAGCTCTTTCACGAATCCAAATTCGCTGGACATTTTGGGGTAAATAAAACTCTTGACTTGATTAAACGACACCTTTGGTGGCCGACACTTACCAAGGATGTAAAAGATTACGTAACCACCTGTTTTGTTTGTACCCGTTCCAAATCCTCCCGCCTTTGTCCTGCTGGCCTCCTCCAACCCCTACCGATCCCTGAGCGCCCTTGGTCTCATTTAGCTATGGACTTCCTAGTGGAACTAACCCCTTCACTTGGTCATACTGTGATTTTTGTGGTTGTCGATCGCTTCTCTAAAATGGCACATTTTATTCCGTTAAAGAAGCTCCCCTCCTCCAGCGAGCTAGTACAGATTTTCACCAAAGAAATATTCAGACTACATGGTGTTCCTAATGTTCTCGTCTCGGATCGGGGTTCTCAGTTTATCTCTAAGTTCTGGAGAGGCTTCTGTCACCAGTTGGGCGTCAAACTGTCCTTTTCGTCCGCGTATCACCCGCAAACGAACGGTTTAGCCGAAAGAACCAACCAAACGCTTGAGACTTATTTAAGGTGTTTTATTTCTGACGCACAGGATGATTGGGTTACTCTGTTACCATGGGCAGAATTTGCGTATAACAACGCCACATCACAGTCGACAAAATATTCTCCTTTCGAAATAGTCACGGGTATGCATCCCACTATTTTTCCATCCTCGTTCTCCCCCAGAACATTCCTGCCCTGGAGGAACACCTAGATAAGCTCCGGGTTATTTGGGAGAAGACCAGGTTGAATCTAGAATCCGCTTCCTTGAGCCAGAAGCGGGCGGCTGATCGGAGGCGCAGACCTCCACCAGTGTACCATGTGGGTGACACGGTTTGGCTCAGCACACGCCACATTCGTCTGAAGGTCCCGTCTATGAAATTCGCGCCTCGTTTTATCGGTCCGTATAAAATACTCCGATGTATCAATCCCGTAGTATACGCACTGCAATTGCCTGTCTCTTTGCGTATTCCCAACTCCTTTCATGTCTCTTTATTGAAGCCGCTCTCCTGCAACCGTTTTACTCGCCCTGACTCCCCTCCTCCCCCTGTGGTGGTTGATGGGACTCCCGAGTATGAAATTGAGTCCATCTTGGATTCCCGTTATGTCCGCAATCGGTTGCAGTATTTGGTTCATTGGACTGGCTATGGTCCCGCGGATCGCACATGGGTTTCGTCACGTGACGTTCATGCTCCTCGATTGGTCTCCGCCTTTCATCGTCGTTTTCCCGATCGCCCGGCTCCCAGCCGCCCGGTGGGCGTTCCTCAAGGCGGGGGTGCTGTCAGGGCTCGGCGGGCGCCGCCGGCTCGGCGTCCCGCCGGGCCGCCGACCCGGCATCCTTCTTCCCGGCTCCGGGGTCGGCGTCCTCTCCGAGTCCTGTGTGCGCGCAGTAGGCGCGCGCGCCGCCGGCAGTTCCGGATTTAGCCCTCCCGGCGGCGCGACGTCACCAATCTCCATGTGACCGCGAAGGACCAATCAGCAGGCAAGGCACCAAATTTAAACTTGCTTTTCCCATTCCTCAGTGCCCGTTCGTGGTTTTGCCTGTCTGACCCTTAAGTGCTCGTTTATTTCACTCTATTTGACTTACTGTGTATGACCTGGCTATCTCTCTCGACTTGTGTACCTCTATACCCCTTGACCCGGCTTGTTACTCGACTCTGTTTTCGCCTATACCCTATTGCTTTCTGATATACGTTCCTGGCTTACCAGCGTTTACACCAGCCACTCTAAGGACTGGTTCCTGTCCTCCTTGTGTCCCTGCCTTATAGGTTCACCTCCTGTTTGTGCGAAACCCAGCCACTATAAGGACTGGTACCGCATTGTGACTCTATCTTGCTTTACCGGCACAGCCGTTACGTACCCTTGGTTGGTGTTGGCCTGAGTACAGGGCAGCCCTCATTATTTGTGTTAACCCAGCCACTACAAGGACTGGTTTCTCTTCTACGTACTCGAGGCTCCTGTTTTCACTTAGGGCTAACCGTTCGTCCACCCTCAGGTACGTGAGCGTGCCTGACATTAACAGAAATCTTGCAATGTATCTCAATCAATATCAGTGATTATAGCAGGAACAGAAAAACCTTCATTAACCCCTTTATACGATCAGCAGCCAGAACTTTTTTGGAAAATAATTTTTTATAAGTTGTACAGTAAGAAATATTTGGGAATAATCCCTAACTCTAATATCCTATTTGTCAGGAAGATGTCACCATCTGATGGCCATATGAAGTTCCATGCATATTCAGCTGGGGAGATGTAATTAAGACACATTCCCCACCTGCTTTTAAACAGTAGTGACACTTCGGGCATCATGCAACAAACGAATTTCATTTGCAATGACAAAACATAAGGGGTTATTCTTTTGTTCCCCGCATTTCGGGGAATCTAATTCCCCGACCCTGCGGTGAATTCTGCATTCACCGCAGGGTCCCCGAAGTGCAGGGAAAAGCCGCTGAACAACTGCCGAATTGAAAGTAAAACCCGGGCACAACCTCCGAAAACATTGGAACCGATCCTATAATCTGCCGCAAAAATGCCGGAAAACATCGGATCCGATAAGCTGCTGCAAATCTGCCAAACGCGTCCGAAAAAAGCCGACGATCCACCGAACACAGCCCCGACCAGCCGCTGGACAAGCCGACGACGAACAGGGTAAAAAGTAAAAAAAAAAAACACTGCGACTTTGAAAAGCTGTTTTCAAAAAAAATACTGCACAAAAATGCTTAAAATTAATATATAAGGTCTTATGAATAGTAATAAAAAGTTCTGTTATAGAAAAAAAATAATGCTACTTAAAAAAAAAGAACGGAAAAAAAATTTGCCAAAATAAACACAAAATTGGCAAAAAAATCCCCAAAAAATTAACTGAAGAGACTTTTTGCTGCAAATTAAATGAATAAACGGTTTAATATATATTTAACAAAAACGGGAATATTTTTAACATTGAAACCTATGGGATTCCCCTGATTAAACCTGCCGAATGAACCCACCGAACAACACTTCACTGACATTTCTCTACTGTTTGGTGTCTGAATAAATTAACCAATGCTTCTCAATGGGGATTTCACGGCTGCCGAAGATCACTGTATTTCGCTGGCAATTCGCCAATATTTGGCGAATTGCCAGCTTTTGAATAGCCGATTGGCCACGAAAATTCAGGGAAATTCACTGTTCAGGGCAATTTCGGAGCCAGTTCATCTCTCATTGAATAACCCTGACAGTCCCAGATTGTGTTGACACGATCTCGGGCTGCTGTGTCTGCTACTGCTGATCCTGTGAAAACATTCAAGGTAGTGAAGGAGTTAAGGATCTTATATGTTCAAGGTGTGCAGGTGAACATCAGAGCTACAAAGCACTAAATCCCCCAGCAATTAGTGTCTAAACAAGAATAAATGTTGTTAGAAATCAATCTGTAAAAATCAGATACTTTGCTCTTGCTCTAAATTACATTTTTATTGACATAAATAGCCAAGATGAATAAGTGTTCATGTGTATGCTCATATTTATTTGGTGGAGGGAGGCATCAGAAATTGGAGTGCCCAGGGCAAACCCAAATATCCCGTGGCTCAAGCACATTATTAGGCTTAAGTTAAAACATTTGTGATATTTTTCCCTTTTTCATGAAGTCTCCCTTTGAGCAGTGGCCATATTTTATAGCTCAATGAGATATTTACTTTTAATTACAAATGTTTTAAATTATATTGCGTTTCTATTGGAGGCAACACGTACATACATTTCTGGTCTTTTAGCTATCAGATTCGGGTACCAGAGCCGCGTTCAATAACTCAGCAGCTGCTGAATTGATGCAGCGCAGCAAATCAGTTTGCTGCAGCAGTGTCTCTGAACGCTTTGGATGCGAATTTCAAAACAAAATGGCCGATTTCTGTAGTTTCTGCAATATCCGCAGTTTTATTAGCAGAAACTGAGACTGAGGCCATCTTTGAAATAACTAAAAGCAGTCAGCACAATTCCGTTTTGTACGCACACACCACAAATGATCGTTTTTATTGAATAAACGTAATGTTTACTTCTGAAAAAAATATATAATTGAACCGTAATATAGGTCTATGTTATTCTTTTCAGAATAACATCAGCCACAGAGGGAAAACCGAGCAGGTTGGAGTAGTTCATTCTCCATCTGCTAGGACCACATTAGCGTCTACCCTGCAAAGGAAATAATAAATAAATATTTTGTGCTTTGGTCAACAAATACCTCAAAATGAACATTGCCGTACTGAATTGTTATTTGCTCCATGGCGGCGGCCATCTTTAATACGTCACACTCAACTACTTGAAGCATCTCTCCGAGTCGCTGCAAGTTTTAAGTTAGCAGTGCTGGGCGGCAGAACGGCGTTCAGTGGCAAGTTGCTAACTTAGCACTTGCAGCGGCTGAGGTATTGAACGCAGCTCAGGTCTCTATCCATTTTTAAAGATAATCTATGGTATCTAGCTACAATTAGAGAAATAATGGTTTATTACTCTGAACATTTTCTCACAGATAATCACCCTGCTGCAAATTTGCTATCATTTTCCCCCTGTTCTACCATTAATTTTGTTGTGTTGGATGTTAAGCCAGATGTTAGAATGAGGTTGAGGTTTGCCCATGAAAACCATTCATCCACTCTGACTCTAATCAAGATGAAACCAAACTTATTCTATATATTAGTGATGACGCATGGGGAGGTGTCACAGATCATATATTTTTCTTTTACATTTGTATTTGGTCACCTCTTTTAGTTATACTGCCGCCTAAGATATCCAGTCTTGATCATAAATACACTTATTCAGCGGAAAGGTCTTGCAATTTTCAAGATAACTCCCCATCCTAACAGCCTGACAAGATTTTCTGCAATCAGGACCTCCTATACCAGTCATGACGAAGCTTGACACCCCTCACAACCTAGACGTTAAAGGCGAGATGAAAATGGAAAACGTTACACTGCTGTTTTCCATTTGCAGCTCACCATTAGGCTAATGTCAGATGAACGCAGTCTGAGCGCACTCTGCGTGCGTGCATAACGGACGGACGTACTAACGGAAGATACTGTAGATACCACACGGTCTGTTTTTTTTGACGAATGTAGAACAAAAAGGGAAATATGGGAATCAAAATTAATTCAAATTAAAAGACAGGTACAGTCAGCCAGACCCAAAAAACGTCTGAGCGTCAACGTGATGGACGTTGCAAATGCGCTGGTCCGTCGTACCACTTTTACGTCGAGGCCTAAATGGCTTCCGTTGCCACCTGCGTGGTGCGTGCTCACTTCGGTGCGCATGTACTTCATGTGTTGGTCTCTATTGATCACAAATCAATGCTACGACGGACGTTAAACTGTGCGGTGACGCGGACATGACTGCCTTCGTCTGACGCTAGCCTTTACGTCCGTATTACCACCCAAATGCTTTTGCCAGCAGCTGGAGTTATAATGGTGCGAAGCCGCAGGGTAATGACACCTGACACGCTGAGTGCTGCTGGTGTTATCGGCTCCTGGAGTCTATAGGACTTCATGGGCACAGAGGAAAGCTTGCGCGTGTGAGATCTGGCCGGGGTGGAATACACGGAGGAACACTAGGATTATTTATCCCAGTGTACCTTTGCCTGCGGAAAGAGGAAGTGGCAGATCGCGCCGCTCTCACACCGAGGGATCTGAGGTGAGTATGGGATTTTTTGGTGAGTTTAGTTTTGTGTGTTATGTGATTTTGCTGAAGCCCAATTGCGTAACAGTAGAGTGTGAAAGGTGTTATTCTTTTCAGAACAACTGCCGCCACAGAGAGGGAACCGAGCAGGTTGGAATAGTTCATTCTCCTTCTGCTAGGACCACATTAGCGTCTCCCATGCAAAGTATAGGAGACGCTAATGTACAGCATCCTGGCGCTGCATCCGAGACGCAAACTGAGCTTGGGTCTCAGATGGAATAGGATGGGTAAAAAAGAAACACAGCGTTCAAGCAGTTATGTTGTACTGCTCGAGCCCTGTGCTTTAAATCCAGCTTGTGATCAGGCCCCAGGTGTTTCTGACAAAACAAACGAACAGGCAAAGGGGGCAGTAATAGCACTCAATAGGGCTTAACCCTGAAGCAATCAATAAGAATCAACTTGCACCGCAGGTGCAACAAGAGTGCCAAAAAACAATGTATTTATTACATACAAAAGGCACACACATCAAAAATAAACAAACAAGGAGTAATGATGAGAGTCCTACGGACAGTGGTGGTGTAGATGGCCCAACTATGCCAAAAAGGCCAAAAGTGAATGGAAGGCAGCACATATATTGGCAATAGATCGCTCGGGTGTAACAAAAGGCTGGAGCTGGGTAACCAACAGCAACCAATATCACAGCATGAATGGCTCACTATTACCTCGGCGATTCAGACTGCCTATACACCCAGCGGTTAGTATAAATACAAATAGCCGAGCAGTAGAATTAAATCTTGCAATATAATAGTGATGGATCGCTCAGGTGTACCAAGAAGCTGCAACTGGGCAACCGGCAGCAATTTATCAAAGCAAAAATAGCTCACTATTACCTCGACGGTTCAAGCCGCCTACACACCCAGTAGATAATAAACTTGCAAAATAATCAACTATGAAGTGACCATGACCATAAGAGGACACCCTTGGGACCCAACCAAAAAGACATACAGCGGTTAAAAGAAGTCAAGTATCATAGCTCGACGCGTTTCACCCTGCCGGGCTTAGTCCTGAGTGTTTCTGAACTACATGTCCCATGATACTCTGCCAGGCATGTGCAACTAAGCATCATTGGACATGTAGTTCAGAAACATGAAGGTTTGCCATCACTGTCCTGTAACGTAGGTCATACCTGTATCTTCGAAACATCCCCGTTTTTCTACCAACGTGTTTTAAGTGCTATTTATTTACAGTATGATTTTCAAACATTTAGAATGGTATTGAAATCATTGAGGAACATCCTTGCGACTCTCTGCAGACGCACAATGAAATAATTGCATAATTGATGAACTGCTGGAGCCAAGTAGCAGCTATTTTTGCAGAACGAGTCTAATGGTGAACCATGAGGAAAACAGACTTCGGTTCAACAGCTGTATAAACAGGCGACGCAGATACAGAAGCCATGTCAAGAAGCATCATAGGACATGAAAGAGCAGATGTCTTATTAAGAACATTTCTGTGTATTTCTTAAAATATTCATGGGACTGAAAGGACTGTGTCACCAGTAGCTTCCAGAATAATATCAATATTTTTTTCGTAAAAATTAGGTCAAAATCAAGCATCTTCCTCAAGAAAGGGTGGAAGAAAACATACATATGCCTCCAAACTGCTCCATGGCCTGGCCGGTCCTGATAGATATATAGATATATTACACAAGGCGGGCGGCACCAACATATGGCCATATATATATATATATATATATATACACTCATTTAAGTTATGGTGCAGGGCAATGAATGAGATTGAAACGCTTCCACACTGCAAATAATAGAGTTTATTATTGCAGAGGTCATTTACGTCCCCAGCAATTCAAAGAACTGCATCACAGAGCTCATGTGCTACATTCCCCATATGCAGCACAGATCTCTGGGTAATATATGCAAATTACATCTCTAATTTCTAATTTTTTTTGCATTCTGGGTCTGTTTTCACACAGAACCCACCAATCAATGTCACGCCATACTAGATAGCTTTTTTTTTTAGCAGAGATCTGGTATATGCAACTGAATGCCACTACTGCACAGCTGTATTGGATTTATTGTACCCTCATCAGCAGGAGCTAGGCATGACCAGTTGCAGTTTGATGCTTAACTTGTAGGGAAAATCAATACTCATTTAAGTTCTGGTGGAGGGCAAAAAATGAGATTAAAAGCCTCCACACTGCAAATAATAAAGTTTATTATTGCAGAGGTCATTTACATATCCCAGCAATTCAAAGAACTGCATCACAGAGCTCATGTGCTACATTCCCCATATGCAGCACAGAACTCTGGGTAAGATATGCAAATGATGTCTATATATATACTTCAGTCGTTAAAAGCGTTTGCCAGCATTCCAAACAAGCCACGAAGCTGCAAGCTTTGCTCAATGAAACAAGTTCACTCAATATGCAATATAAGACAATAAACATTTGCAGTAAGTGGTTTTTTTTTTACATAAAAAATTATGTTATTGCAAATGTATTCCCGGAATGTCCCCTTGATATTATATAAGGTTTGATTCCATAGATAGAAAATTCTTTCAAAGAAATGAAAAGAATCATATATCCGCTGTTATCAGCTGTTAATTTGAAACCATGGGCTAAATTGCTCTCAGTGGTCTTTAGAAGAGAAGCATTACATAAAGAAAATAGACATTTTTATTGTTTGAAAACATATGACCATGGAAATAAGACGGCCTGTATGTTATTACTTCTGTTATTACAACACAAGTGAAGACAACAAGAGCACTAGATAATTACAAGAGTAATGATTCACACTATAAATTTCTGTTAAAGGATATATAGCATATGAATCATCTGCACAGGGCTCGACAAATCCAGAAACGGTTGTATCAGGCAGTGTGCAGTCAGGAGCGCTCCACAGGTCCCGGGTAACCAACCCTACAGCAATTGCAAAAGAAATAAATAAAAAGACTGGGCACAATCCTACTGTGTTCAGGAACCTTTATTAATTAAACTGTGCCACGTTTCAGCTGTCTGGCAGCCTTTCTGACTTGAGAAAGGCTGCCAGACACATGGCACAGTTTAATTAATAAAGGTGCCTGAACACAGTGGGATTGTGCCCAGTCCATTTATTTTTTTTTCTTTATAAAAAGCACTAATGCAGGAATATACAGGCTGGCCGAAACATTTATTCTGTTTAAAAAAATATAATAAAATACAGATTACTACAACTGATAATCACAAAGATTTTTAGCCCCATAAGGACCACTGAGGTACATAGTATGTCCTGGGGAAAATCCCCTTAACCCTTTCACTGCGTGTGACGTGTGGGGAACGTCCTCATTGAATCTCGCTATATGCGGTGGACGTTCCCCACACGTCACCCGCAAGCGGGAGCCCTGGGAGAGATACTCACCTCTCTCTCTGGGGTCCCGCGGCGTTCTGACTTCTAGGAAGTCAGACGCGTCTTTTAACCACTTCGCTGCGGAGGACGCGCTCAGCGGTATGCGGTGCGTTTGTTAAAAATCGCGTAATTTTCCCCAAAAAAAAATGTAACGAGACCCCATTTCTAATTTTTTTAACAAGCGCACCCCATACAAGATATAACCGCAATTGCTCGCATGTTAAAATGTGAAAAAAAACCACTTTACATGTTGTAAATTATTGAAAATTCATATTTTATTGCATTTTTTGTTATAATATACAGACAGGTCATGACGTATACATATAATAATGACATATTATGAATCTGCCGAGTCTGACGGAAAGAACGATATATAATATGTCTGGGTCATATATTAAAATAAGCCTTCAAAACGCGTTTAAACATGATGAGCAAAATCGGTAAAAATGAGCTCAGCACAGAGGCGGGAAATGCCTCAGCAGCGAAAGGGTTAAGGGCCTCCCCGCGTAAATGATGTCATCGCGCCATCCGCGAAGACTTCATTTTCGGGCAACCCCCTGGCAAAGCCAGAAGATCGTCTGAAAGGGAGGGGGGATCCTTTCAGATCCATCTCCCTCCCGATCGGGAGGTCCCAGCCGTACAAACCAGGCACCGCTTAAAAGGGGAGGATCTTTTTTGGCAGTTGTAGATTTTGGGGATAAATGTTAGAAAAAGTGTATTTTTTCAATTTTTTTATCATCATATTTCATAATTGTTTTATAGTAAATTAAACACTTTGATGAAAATAATAGTATGTTTAGAAAGTCCATTTAATGGCGACAAAAACGGTATATAATATGTGTGAGTTCTTATTCAATACTAATTAATTAAATGTGGACAGGTTGGGGGGGGTATAATTTACAGTAGGCTGCTGATTATTAACACTGTCATTACCTTGCACTTTTTTGTTAAAAAATATTATACCATTTATTTCAAACATGGGATGTGTAGACAACACTTAACCCCGTCACTACAAAGTGATTTGCAAAAAAAAACCCTATCAGGAACCAGTGTTTTTTTGGAAAATAATTTTTAACTAATTATACAGTAAAGACATATTTGGGAATATTCCCAATGTATTTCTTGCTGTAATAACCTATTTGTCAGGCAGATATCACCATCTACAGGTCAAATGGCATTATTGCAATTTAAATTGCAGTTCAAGGCTCCGTGCATTACCAGCTGGAGGAAACTCAAATAAAGGCACCCCCTGGCTGATTTTTAAATGGTTTTAGCAATGTGGGCATTATACCCACAGGGCTACATTTTTTGGGACACCTTCGGAGGACAAAAGCAAACAAAATTTGTTTGCAACAAACACATTTCATTTGCAGTGCTACAGCATAGCACCAGATTGTGTTAACATGATCCAGGCTGCTGTATCTGCTACTGCTGATCATGCATACAGTTGTGAAGGGGTTAAATGTAGGATAAAATAGCAATTTTGCATGAAGATTTGTATTCTGAGATACTTAGAATCTTAAAATATAAATTTCCAATTATTTTATTTACTTGTTAATCTTTTGCAGAAATATTTATTTATTTATTTGCAAAGTATTTTACCAGGAAGGATACATTGAGATTTCTCTCGTTTTCAGAATGTCCTGGGTTCAAGAACATTGAATTGTTACTTCTTCTTGTTCGTCCGTCGAATCGACGAGGACCATCTAGTCATCCATTTAGGGAATAAGGTGGGTCACGGTGAGTGCGTAGATGGCTTTCCAAACCAATTCTCGCTCGAAATAGTCTCTGACAATGTGGACAGTGAATAGCCGCAGAAGATAGTAGTATATCACTACCTTTCCTGGCCAGCCTTTTTTACTCAGCTGCCGCTGCTCTGCTGGTTTCATAGGATTGAGCTCCGTTCTTAATAGCTGATCTCCACTTGATTTTGTCCTGAGCAGCAAGCTCCCAGTTAATGGGGTTAGTATTGAAGGCCTTTAGAGCTGCTTTCAGTGTGTCTTTGTAGCTCTTTTTTTGACCTCCTTGGGAGCGCTTGCCTTGTGTAAGTTCGCCAAATAACAACATCTTTGGAATTCGATTATCTTTCATACGAGCTACGTGTCCTGCCCATCGTAATTGAGACTGCGCCAGGATGGTGAAGATGCTGGGTAGGTCCGCTCTAACAAGGACCTCGGTATCAGGCACTTTGTCTTGCCACTTAATACCAAGAAGTTTTCTAAGAGCTGTTGTGTGAAAATGATTTAATTTCTTGGCGTGACGCTGGTAGATTGTCCACGTTTCACATCCATGGAGCAACGTCGAAAGGACTGCTGCACGATACACCTTGATCTTGGTTTTTTGTCTGATACCTCTCCTGTCCCACACATTTTTGCGGAGTCTTCCAAATGCTGCGTTTGCTTTTGCGAGTCTAGCAATCAACTCGTCGTCCATGACGACAGATCTAGAAAGGATGCTGCCCAAGTACGTGAATTTGTCCACCGCGTTTAGACGCTGCCCACTGATGGTGATGCTGGGTTCAGTGTAAGGCTTCCTGGGAGCTGGCTGATACATCATTTCAGTTTTCTTTCTATTGATAGTGAGACCAAAGTTATTGCAGGCATCAGCAAAAATGTCAGCGCTGTGTTGCATATCGCCTTCCGAAGCAGCGTTGAGGGCACAGTCGTCTGCGAACAGAAGCTCATTTATGATGTTATGTTTGACCTTGGTTTTCACTTGAAGCCTTCTGAGATTAAAGACTGATGATCTATCCATCAGTACGAAATCGAATTGGCAAGCCCGTGGTGGATTCCTTGAACGCATCAGACAGCATTGCAGAATACATGATACTGAAGAGTATGGGAGCCATGACACAGCCCTGCTTCACTCCATTTGTAACAGGAAATGCTTGAGATGATTGACCGTTTTCCTGGACTCGAGCCAGCATGCCATCATGTAGCTGCCGGGTGATAACGGTAAACTTGTCTGGGCATCCATACTTCTTCATGATTTTTCACAGGCCATCTCTGCTGACCGTGTCAAAAGCCTTTTTTAGGTCAATGAATATGGAATATAGGTCTGAGTTTTGTTCCTGACATTTCTCTTGAAGCTGTCTGGCAGCAAACACCATGTCAATAGTCCCACGTGCTTTACGGAAGCCACATTGACTCTCGGGAAGGAGACCTTGCTCTAGATGTACATTCAGGCGGTTCAGCAGGGCTCGGGCCAAGATCTTGCCTGCAATGGATAGCAGTGAGATTCCGCGGTGGTTGTCACAGGCCTGGCGATTTCCTTTTCGTTTGTACAGATGGATAATGGAAGCATCTTTAAGGTCCTGTGGTACAGTTTCTGTCTGCCAGATGATCTGGATTAGACAAAGCAATTTATCCGTCAGCGCTGGTCCACCCTCTTTATAGATTTCAGCAGGAATCATGTCGGAACCAGGTGCTTTGCCACTGGACAGCTGGCGGATGGCTGTTTGTATCTCGTCCAGAGTTGGAACAGCGTCCAGTGACTTATTCGCTGGGACCTGGGGTAGTCTTTCGATGGCTTCATCATTTATGACAGAAGGCGTATTCAACACACTAGCAAAGTGTTCCGCCCATCTTTCCAAGATTCGCTCCTTTTCTGTGATGAGTGTAGTACCCTGAGGAGAAGACCCTGAGGCGGTAGGGCCATAGATTTTCTGAGGCCGCTGTAAAAGTTCTTCATATCTTTCCTGTCTGCAAAGCCCTGAAGCTCTTCAGCTTTCGCACTCAACCAGGAGTCTTGCATCTGGCGCAGTTGCAACTGGATGTTGCTGCGGATGTTTCGCAGTGCAACTTTCTTTGCCATTGACATTGGGTCATCATAGAGTGCCTTGTACGCCCGACGTTTTTGCTCGAGTAGCAGTTGAATCGTTATGTTGTTTTCATCAAACCAGTCCTTATGTTTTCTGGTAGAGGATCCAAGGTGCTCAATGGCTGTGCTATACACCGTCTCGCGAAATGTGGTCCACGCTGCTCCCGCATCCAGATTATCCAGTGTGATTGAAGCAAGGTGTTCATCCAGGGTGTCAACAAAAGTCTGTTTGACATCAGGACGCTTCAGCTTGCTGATGTTGAGGCGTTTCAGAGCTATGGCGGCATGAGGTCTTCTCTTAGGTTGAATGTGGATTTTCATCTTTGAAACAATGAGACGGTGATCCGTCCAGCAATCTGCGCCGCACATGGCCCTAGTCACCTTCACATCCTGCCGGTCCCGATTTCTGACGATGACATAGTCTATTAAATGCCAGTGTTTTGAACGGGGGGGGGTGCATCCATGATGTCTTGTTGCGTGCGGGAAGGCTAAAGATGGTATTTGTCACCAGGAGGCCATGTTCAACACAGGTCTGAAGGAGCAGCAGACCGTTGCTGTTACACTTTCCAACCCCATGCATCCCCATCACTCCGTCCCAGGAAGTGTGATCACTCCCGACATGAGCATTAAAATCTCCAAGGACAATGAGTTTATCAGCAATAGGAGTGGAGGAGATGACGGTGTTCAGATCATCATAGAACTTATCTATGGTCTCTTCTGGATTTGTCATGGTGGGTGCATAAGCGCTGACTATGGTGGCAAACCTCTTTCCATGGCAGAGAGGGAGTTTCAGCGTCATAAGACGATCATTTATTCCTTTCGGGGAGCCGGAGAGTTTACTCACAAGAGAAGTTTTAATAGCAAAACCAACTCCCGCTAAAATCTTAAAATATAAATTTCCAATTATTTTATTTACTTGTTAATCTTTTGCAGAAATATTTATTTATTTATTTGCAAAGTATTTTACCAGGAAGGATACATTGAGATTTCTCTCGTTTTCAGAATGTCCTGGGTTCAATAACATTGAAATGTTACAGTCGTTACAGAAATACAAAGTAATAAATGCAAGATATTAAAAACAAAACACAAATATACAGATTAACACAGAAAATAAATATGTAGGAAATAGTCATTATGTTACATGTTTACAGGTGCATTCTGTATTGAGGTATGTGTATGCTACACTTTAGATGACAACCCTTGTCTTGTGCATTTTGGGTCTGGGGTCTGCATTGTTAGCATACAGGCATAAATAGCCTTGTGTCAAATAGAGTAAATGCGGGGAAAAAAGATGGATTATAAAAAATAGCCAAATAACCTGCTTATATGTATCCGTAGTGATCGCAGTGAAATTATTATCAACACAGCTTCCACAAATCAACAATAGAATATAAAATAATGTCTGTATGTGGCATAATGCCTGTATATGGAAAATACAGTAACACCTTGTATCTGTGCTGTACAAGGATCTTCAGCAATTACAACCCTGTGAATCATATCTCAGTGAGTGATCCCAGAGCTCTCCCTGCCTGCTCTTCAGCTGTTGTAATGCAGCAGTAAAGTTTGTTGAGCTTTTTATTTTTAGTTTTTTACAGTGAGGGTGGCGCCTGCTCGTTGTAGCTTCCTTATAATAATACAGATCGACAGGCAATCTCCCTGGGAATTTTATATCTCTCCATGAAGCACGCTTATTACGTTAAAACGGTATGCAAATAGGGCTTTACGTGCACATTCGCATTTTTCCTTTTGTATTTCAATGCAAAATCATGTGGACAAGATGATGGCAGTGAAAGGGTAAACCACAGATCTCTTAACTGTGAATTGACCCACTTGGGAGAAATTATTTTAGTCTAACAGCTCTAACTGCTCCAAGATATCAATCTTCGAAGGTAGCAGCTTACAAAGGCACTGTAGACGTTTGAATGGGCTCAGATAACCTGGAATGTAATACTGACATCTCACAGCATATATTTCTGAAATGTAAGAGTGCGCACATTGTGCTTTTCATCAACATAAGGGCTCTGTGGAATCTGAGGTACCTTAATAATTGGAATATTCTAGTACTTTACAATTGTTTAAAACTATATTTGGCAGAAAAATGTAATTCTTTAGGTTGGTTGGTTTTCCTGCAGGTTTTAATAAACATAGTTATATGGATTCTTGATCTCTTTTTCTAGTTTGTTTATTTTTCTTTTTTTAAGTCAGCCCAGGTTATGTCATATAATTAGTAGAATTGTAAAATTAATTCACCAGTCATTAAAATAGCATGTATGTTCTGGGTGAATCACCAGGAAGTGTCTATTCAACTGTAAAAATATTACAGGTATCCAGGCTGAAGTCTTATCACAAGGATGAATAGTTGATGTAAATCTATGTAGGATATTTTAATCAAAACACATTTTATACTATGTAGGATTTCCAAGACTAATTCAGTGAGTGGATTGTAAGCTCCTCTGATCAGGGCCCTCTACTCCTCTTGTTTCCGTTCCTGAGTTTGAACTAATTTTGTCTTGTTCCCATTGGTTATCGTGAAGCGCTGCGTATACTGTTGCCGAAATATAAATGATGATATAATTAATAAACTAATATGATGATATCGTTTTTTGTTCTATAAAATAATTAATTAATACTTGGATTTGTACATAAACACGGGGCTGCTGCCCTTGGAACTGAATAGGTTTCAGCACCAAGAATAGCTGCTGTCCTTGGTACTGAATAGGTTTCATAAGCAGGAGATCTCACTATTTTTATTATCTATCGTTTTCATATTTACTGTATTTGACACAAAGGCAATGTCTGCCTGTATGCTCACAATGCAATGTTTGAAAGTGTGCACGTTAAGAGACACCATCGAGATTTTAGAACCTTTCATCACAGTAATATTTCTGTAAAGCATAAACATATTGATCTTTATGTAAAAGTTCAGTGTTATCCAGCATTTGATTGTTAAGCCCTTCACTACCGAGATCAAGATAACTCAGGACTTCAAAGCCACCACCAGGTCCAGATATTGAACTATCTTGATCTACAGCTCAGAATGACAGAAACAAATGAAATTTGTTTTGCTGCAAATTAATTTCACTTGCTTTTGGGCTGCAGAAGATGCCCCCAAAGTTTTAGCCCTGTGTGCTAAAACTGTTAAAATTGGCTGAAGAATGCCCTGAAATATTGGTTTTTCAGCAGCTGATGAAGGCAACTACGACCTGCAGGTAAAACTTCTATAACTCCATTTGACCAGTAGATGGTGCTATATCCCTGCCAAATAGGTTATTACATTAAGAAATACAATGGGAATATTCCTAAATATGTCTTACTGTACAATTAACCCTTTCGCTGCTGAGGCTTTTCACACCTCTGTGCTGAGGTCATTTTTACCGGTTTTGCTCATCATGTTTAAACGTGTTTTGAAGGCTTATTTTAGTATATTACCCAGACATATTATATATCGTTCTTTCCGTCAGACTCGGTAGATTCATAATATGTCATTATTATATGTATACGTTATGTCATGTCTGTATATTATAACAAAAAATGCAATAAAATATGTATTTTCAATAATTTACAACGTGTAAAGTGTTTTTTTCACATTTTAACATGCGAGCAATTGCGGCTATATTTTGTATGGGGTGCGCTTGTTAAAAAAATTAGAGATGGGGTCTCGTTACATTTTTTTTGGGGAAAATTACGCGATTTTTAACAAACGCACCGCATACAAAAATAGTGCAGCATCATTGTTCACATTATAATTGAAATGGGAACAATATTGCTACACTAACGAACCAAAAAAAAGAAAAAAAAATGTTTATTTTTTTTTTATAATTTTTTTTTTTAACCACTTGAATGCTAAGGACGCGCTCAGCGCGTCCTCAGCATTCCCCCTGGTATGCGGAGGACGCGCTGAGCGCGTCTCGCATTGGGGTCAGCGTTCGGCCGGGTTCCGGCCGATCGCTGGCCCCTCCGGTGCGGGCTGACATCCTGGATGTCAGCCCGGCATCCGGAGCAGTGGCCGCCATTATTATGTGTCATCGCGCCCCCGCGATGACACATAATTCAGGCGCCCCCCCCGCATGTGCGGAGGAGGCGCCTGAAAGGAGGGGGGGGAGGTCCTTCGGACCTCTCTCCCTCCCGATCGGCGGCTCACAGGGGCTTAACCCAGGCATCATTTGGAAGGGCACAGCCTGCCCTTCCAAATGATGCCTGGCATTAACCCCTGGGGAGCTGGATCGCAAATCGGCGCTGAAAAGCGCCGATTTGCGATCCTTCCCGGGAGCTGGCCGACATCTTGGATGTCGGCCAAGCTTCCGGGAACTCCCCCAGAGGACTGGCGTCATCGTGCGCAGCACGATGACGCCAGTCCTAGCATTAACCCCTAACTGCCACGAAGTGTGGAGATAGGGAGTTCCAATGAACTCCCTATCTCCCGATCCGTGGCAGTTAGGGGTTAAATTTTGATATCGTTGGATCGGCCAGAGCATGGCCGTTCCAACGATACCAAACATGAAAGTAAAAAAAATTGTAAAAAAAAAAAAAAAAAGAAAAAGAAAAATAAAAAAAATTAAAAAAAAAAAATAATAAAAAAAAATAAACACTTTTTTTTTTTTTTTTTTGTTTTGTTAATGCAGCAATATTGTTCCCATTTCAATTATAATGTGAACAATGATGCTGCATTAACGATTTTTGTATGCGGTGCGTTTGTTAAAAATTGTGTCATTTTCCCCAAAAAAAAATGTAACGAGACCCCATCTCTAATTTTTTTAACAAGCGCACCCCATACAAAATATAACCGCAATTGCTCGCATGTTAAAATGTGGAAAAAAACACTTTACACGCTGTAAATTATTGAAAATACATATTTTATTGCATTTTTTGTTATAATATACAAACATGACATAACGTATACATATAATAATGACATATTATGAATCTACCGAGTCTGACGGAAAGAACGATATATAATATGTCGATGTCATATACTAAAATAAGCCTTCAAAACACGTTTAACCCTTTCGCTGCTGAGGCTTTTCCCGCCCCTGTGCTGAGGTCATTTTTTACCTGTTTTGCGCATCATGTTTAAACCTGTTTTGAAGGCTTATTTTAGTATATGACATCGACATATTATATATCGTTCTTTCCGTCAGACTCGGTAGATTCATAATATGTCATTATTATATGTATACGTTATGTCATGTTTGTATATTATAACAAAAAATGCAATAAAATATGTATTTTCAATAATTTACAGCGTGTAAAGTGTTTTTTTCCACATTTTAACATGCGAGCAATTGCGGTTATATTTTGTATGGGGTGCGCTTGTTAAAAAAATTAGAGATGGGGTCTCGTTACATTTTTTTTGGGGAAAATGACACCATTTTTAACAAACGCACCGCATACAAAAATCGTTAATGCAGCATTATTGTTCACATTATAATTGAAATGGGAACAATATTGCTGCATTAACAAAACAAAAACAAAAAAAAAAAGTGTTTATTTTTTTTTTTTAATTTTTTTTTTTTAATTTTTTTTTATTTTTATTTTTATTTTTATTTTTTTTTACATTTTTTTTACTTTCATGTTTGGTATCGTTGGAACGGCCATGCTCTGGCCGATCCAACGATATCAAAATTTAACCCCTAACTGCCACGGATCGGGAGATAGGGAGTTCATTGGAACTCCCTATCTCCACACTTCGTGGCAGTTAGGGGTTAATGCTAGGACTGGCGTCATCGTGCTGCGCACGATGACGCCAGTCCTCTGGGGGAGTTCCCGGAAGCTTGGCCGACATCCAAGATGTCGGCCAGCTCCCGGGAAGGATCGCAAATCGGCGCTTTTCAGCGCCGATTTGCGATCCAGCTCCCCAGGGGTTAATGCCAGGCATCATTTGGAAGGGCAGGCTGTGCCCTTCCAAATGATGCCTGGGTTAAGCCCCTGTGAGCCGCCGATCGGGAGGGAGAGAGGTCCGAAGGACCTCCCCCCCTCCCTTTCAGGCGCCTCCTCCGCACATGCGGGGGGGGCGCCTGAATTATGTGTCATCGCGGGGGCGCGATGACACATAACAATGGCGGCCACTGCTCCGGATGCCGGGCTGACATCCAGGATGTCAGCCCGCACCGGAGGGGCCAGCGATCGACCGGAACCCGGCCGAACGCTGACCCCAATGCGAGGACGCGCTCAGCGCGTCCTCCGCATACCAGGGGCAATGCTGAGGACGCGCTGAGCGCGTCCTTAGCATTGAAGTGGTTAAACATGATGCGCAAAACAGGTAAAAAATGACCTCAGCACAGGGGCGGGAAAAGCCTCAGCAGCGAAAGGGTTAAATATATTTTTATTTTTAATTTTAATTTTTTTTTTTAAAAAAAGTTTTTCACATTCAAGTTTGGTATCGTTGGAACGACCATGCTCTGGCCGATCCAACCATACCAAACTTTAACCCCTAGCTGCCACGGATCGGGAGATAGGGAGTTCATTGGAACTCCCTATCTCCACCGTTGGTGGCAGTTAGGGGTTAACTCTAGGACTGGCGTCATCGTGCTATGCACGATGATGCCAGTCCTCAGGGGGAGTTCCCGGAGGCTTGGCCAACATCCAAGATGTCGGCCAGCTCCGGGAAAGGATCACGAACCGGCGCTTTTCAGCGCCGATTCGCGATCCAGCTCCCCAGGGGTTAATGCCAGGCACCATTTGGAAGGGCAGGCTGTTGCCCTTCCAAATGGTGCCTGGGTTAACCCCGCAACGCCACCGATCGGGAGGGAGAGAGGTCCGAAGACCTCCCCCCCTCCCTTTCAGGCGCCTCCTCCGCACATGCGGGGGGGGCGCCTGAATTATGTGTCATCGCGGGGGCGCGATGACACATAACAATGGCGGCCACTGCTCCGGATGCCGGGCTGACATCCAGGATGTCAGCCCGCACCGGAGGGGCCAGCGATCGACCGGAACCCGGCCGAACGCTGACCCCAATGCGAGGACGCGCTCAGCGCGTCCTCCGCATACCAGGGGCAATGCTGAGGACGCGCTGAGCGCGTCCTTAGCATTGAAGTGGTTAAACATGATGCGCAAAACAGGTAAAAAATGACCTCAGCACAGGGGCGGGAAAAGCCTCAGCAGCGAAAGGGTTAAATATATTTTTATTTTTAATTTTAATTTTTTTTTTTTAAAAAAAGTTTTTCACATTCAAGTTTGGTATCGTTGGAACGACCATGCTCTGGCCGATCCAACCATACCAAACTTTAACCCCTAGCTGCCACGGATCGGGAGATAGGGAGTTCATTGGAACTCCCTATCTCCACCGTTGGTGGCAGTTAGGGGTTAACTCTAGGACTGGCGTCATCGTGCTATGCACGATGATGCCAGTCCTCAGGGGGAGTTCCCGGAGGCTTGGCCAACATCCAAGATGTCGGCCAGCTCCGGGAAAGGATCACGAACCGGCGCTTTTCAGCGCCGATTCGCGATCCAGCTCCCCAGGGGTTAATGCCAGGCACCATTTGGAAGGGCAGGCTGTTGCCCTTCCAAATGGTGCCTGGGTTAACCCCCGCAACGCCACCGATCGGGAGGGAGAGAGGTCCGAAGGACCTCCCCCCCTCCCTTTCAGGCGCCTCCTCCGCACATGCGGGGGGGGCGCCTGAATTAGGTGTCATCGCGCTGCCGCGATGACACCTAATTTCAGCGGCTGCGGTTCCGGATGCTGGGCTGACATCGAGGATGTCAGCCCGAACCGGGGGGGCCAGCGATCGGCCGGAACCCGGCCGAACGCTGGCCCCAAAGGGAGGACGCGCTGAGCGCGTCCTCCGCATACCAGCAGCCATGCGGAGGACGCGCTGAGCGCGTCCTCCGCATAGAAGTGGTTAAAAAATAAAAATAACACTGGTTGGGGTTTTGTAAGATTTCTTGGTAGTGAAGGGGTTAACTACACATCCCAAGCTGCAATACAATGGTTTGATAATATTTATTATATTAATTTGAGAAAAAACACCTGTAAGTAAAAGGGTTAAGGAGAATTATGTATTTCGAATGGGCTTTGACATGACAGGCATAACAGTTGGCTACTTCCGAGAACATTGACAGAAGAACATGTTACAAGTGGTTAATAATACCTAAAGTGATGCTTAAATTGCTTTTTGAAAATGGTGTGAGCTATGAATATTTAAAGGGAAAACTGAGTGCAGACTTCTAAATGTATCTGAAGACCACCGCAATTTTCTTTCATTTCTGAAATAGGTGGTTGGCTTAGCAACATTCTGCAATTTTTTTGCCTGACAATTTAATTTTTTTTTTAATTTTTAGTTAAAGTACATTTAAAAAGTCACTCTATAGGTCACACCAGCTATCTCTTAGATCTTTGCTCATTCTCCATCCAACTGAATAGGAGGGCATTGACTTATCAGAAAGCAGTCTTGATCCCTATAAAAGGTAGATATTCAAAGGTTTTCTAGTATTATCATGTTTTAAGTATTTTATGATTTATATGGATAATGCTTGTAAATATAAATTATGAATCCACTGTAAATAAATTAAACATTGAGAAAGAATTTTCTTTTGTGCAACCATTCTATACACAAACTGAGCTAAGCGATTTACAATATCCGAGCAGCAATTATTAAAGAAAGGCTTTCACAGACAGGTTTAGGCAAGAAAAAAATGGGGGTAAAATAATGAAAAAAGATGGGTGAAAATTGAAGGTTTGTTGTTTTTCTTTATTTGTTATGTTTTCATTGTTGTCACAGCTATTAAGGATAGAAGCTCAGATAATGGAAATCAAAAACCAACATTGAATAAATTAATCTGGAATGTGTCCAAGCCAGCACAAGACGTGCATTTGCCGACATATGTATGTACAGAGGGTAATGGAAATAGAGATAATGCCTTGCATATTTTTGTTTTTTGATGAAATGTTCACCGCCTAAATATTTGTATTTGTGTCTTTTTTCTTGTATATTTCTACTGGTTTATTCCTTTAACCTCCATAACTACTAAGTGATTTTCCGTAAAACCACTGGCAGGACCTATGCCTGTTTAGCATAATGTTTTCAGCTATGCTGTCAGAAGCCTTCCAGAACACTTCCTTGGGAGTTAGCCTGAGATACAGAACCGATGGGAAGCTGTTCAACCTGCGTAGACTCCAGGCTGTCACCAAGGTAAAGGATACTGTGCTACGAGACTTCCTTTTTGCTGATGACTGTGCCCTGAATGCTGCATCAGAGCAGGAAATGCAAGCCAGTGTGGACAAATTCTCAGCAGCATGTGACAACTTTGGCATCCTTATCAACACAAAGAAGACCGAGGTGATGCATCAGCCAGCTCCGAAAGCCCAATATCAAGAGCCCACCATCACAGTGAAGAGACAAAAGCTTCAAACAGTGGACCAATTTACTTACCTAGGCAGCACCGTTTCCCACGCAGTGACAATTGACATTGAGGTCAACTGCAGAATAGCCAAGGCAAGCTTTGCATTTGGCAGACTATTGACTAACGTGTGGGACCGCCGTGGAATAAGCCTTGACACAAAGCTCAAAGTCTACCGAGCAGTAGTGTTAGCTACCCTGATGTATGCCAGTGAGACTTGGACTGTATACAGGAGGCATGCTAGGTAACTGAATCGCTTCCACATGACATGCCTCAGACTTCTCAGGATCCGGTGGCAGGATAAGGTGCCAGACACAGAAGTCCTTTCAAGAGTAGGCCTGCCATCAGTTTACACCCTGCTGATGAAAGCCCAGACACGCTGGGCAGGTCATGTTGCAAGGATGCCCGATCATCGCATCCCTAAACAGCTCCTCTACGGTGAGCTGTCTCAAGGAAAGCGGTCGCACGGGGGACAAAGGAAGCGATACAAAGATACACTGAAAGCCTCCTTCAAGTCCATGGATATTGATATCACCTCCTGGGAAATCTTGGCACAAGATCGATCGACATGGCGCATGCTGACCCTCCAAGGCTGCCAGATATTTGAGGACAGAAGAGCAACCATAGCACAAGAGAAGCGAGCACTTCGCAAAGCCAGAACTGCAAATGTTGCAACAGGGGTACCCACACATGTCTGCTCGACGTGTGGCAGAACATTTCGTGCTCGAATAGGACTCATCAGCCATCTGCGGACACACCGTGGACAACCCACAACCTACTAGATGTCAAGGTCCTCATCGAATATGATGGACGAACATCATCATCATGTACAGAGGGTAATGGAAATAGAGATAATGTCTTGCATATTTTTGGTTTTTGATGAAATGTTCATTGTATTTGTGTCTTTTTTCTTGTATATTTCTACTGGTTTATTCCTTTAACCTCCATAACTACTAAGTGATTTTCCGTAAAACCACTGGCAGGACCCAGTGGTTTTATAGGAAATCACTTGCCTTTACCCACACAGTATAAATATACAAGCCGATCTCTACTTTATATGTTCACTGTAGGTAAGCCCTATTTGACAGGCAGAGTGCGCTCTCTTCTGACCAAAAAGCACTACTACATGTACATTACAGCTTGATCTCTATGTTTTCTTGAAAGAAAAATGGAACTCCAAGCTACTCAAACTGTTTCAGCACATTGGCTGTCATGGTCGATGTTTTGAAACTTAAGGAGCACATTCTAGAGTCCATTTGTCATCAAACTTAATTTGCGATAAACAAAGTTCCTTTGCATTGCTCCAGAATATGATCAGGTGGAGCTTACTCGATTTTTGGCTCTTATGGGAATTTGAATGTTGAGTATACTCAATCATGATAGTAAAGGGATTAACATGACTAACATGTGAAATCCACTAATATTATCGCTGCACTTTTGAATAATGATATACCACATGCATGCACAGGTCCGATCCATCACTGTGCCCCTGAGACTGTTCACTATTAGAGGTGGTCTCAGAAAGGGTGATGTCAGCAGGACCTCTGCTGACATTGATCTGGTGACTGTCAGCCAGGAAATTAAAAATCCCGGCTGCTGATGAATCGGGGTGGCGTGGAGGAAACTCCAGATCAGGGCAGAAGGGAGAGCAGTAGTCCTCACATCCTGGCCACGTTAAAACAATAATGTGGTCATAAGGAGTAGGGTTTCCCTTTAACCGCGCTGAGCACGTCCTAGCACAGGTGGCAGCAATCGGCCGGGATTCCGGCCGATTGCTGGGCACCCCCGTGCGGGCTGAAATCTTGGATGTCAGCCCGGCACTCCGGGACCCCGGGGGGGAAGATAGATGTCATTGCTGGTGCGATGACATCTATTTCAGGCGCCCCCCGTGAGTGCGGAGGAGGTGCCTGAAAGGGAGGGGTGAGGTCCTTCGGACCTCTCTCCCTCCCAATCACCAGGGACCAGCGATCAAAGCCAGGCACAGTTTGGAAGGGCACAGCCTGCCCTTCCAAACCGTGCCTGGCTTTAACCCCTTGGGTGCCGGATCACGAAAAGCGCCGAATCGTGATCCTCTCCCGGAGCTGGCCGACATCTTGGATGTCGGCCAAGCTTCCGGGAACTCCCCCTGACGACTGGCGTCATCATGCATAGCGCAATGACGTCAGTCCTGGAGTTAACCCCTAGTTTCCACCAATGTTGAGATAGGGGGTTCCGAGGAACCCCCTATCTCTCAATCCGTGGCAGCTAGGGGTTAATGTTTTTTCCAGAGCATGGCCTTTCCAACGATACCAAACATGACCATGTAACAGTTAAAAAAGAAAAAGAAAATCAAAATAAAAAAATATTTAAAAAAAATTATAAAAAAAAATAAACAAGTTTTTTTTGCTTTGTTAATGCAGCAATATTGTTCCCATTTCAATTATAATGTGAACAATGATGCTGCACTAACGAATTTTGTATGGGGTGCGTTTGTTAAAAATTGCGTAATTTCCCCCCAAAAAAATGTAACGAGACCCCATTTCTAATTTTTTTAACAAGCGCAACCCATAGAAAATATAACCGCAAACGCTCGCATGTTAAAATGTGAAGAAAACACTTTACACATTGTAAATTATTGAAAATTATCTTTTATTGCATATTTTGTTATAATATACAGACAGGACATGACGTATACATATAATAATGATATATTATGAATCTGCCGAGTCTACCGGAAAGAAAGATATATAACATGACTGGGTCATACAATAAAATAAGCCTTCAAAACGCGGTTAAAAATGATGAGTGAAACCGGTAAAAATGAGCTCAGCACACAGGCGTGAAATGCCTAAGCAGCGAAAGGGTTAAGTATGGGAATCACGCCTCCTTCATGATTGTTGACTTAAAAAGGCAGCAGTGAATTGTATAAACACCATTCTAAAGCAAAATATAACAATATAGACTAGAACTTACCATTCCATTTTTAAATGTACAAGTTTGGTATAAGGCAAGCGAATGCAAATTGGAAGAAGCAAAATGTACGCTACTGGGTTTAATATGTGTAACCCTATTTACTCCAGGATAGAGAGAACTTACAGAGTAAAAATTTTGGGACTCACATCTCGTACCCATAGCGTGCAATTCTGTATTAATATGGATGTGTGTCCTGAAACACTTACTTGTAATTCCTGTCTGTCATGGAATAAATTGGGTTAAGGAGAGTTTATTATTCAGAAAGCGTTGGTGTTTGTGGAAGCTGCAAATACCAGTGAAAATAATAGTTGTTCTGTTATTGCAACAGCAAAAAAAGTCAGAACTTCACAAAGTAAAATCCACACAGCTTCAAGAGAAGCTGCGGTTGTCTCTATTTCTCTTTTCTGAAGTGCCGGTGTTTGTCACCGTTGCAAGAGCAACAATTTTCACCTGTATTTGCAAAATCAGTAAATGCTGGTGGTCTGTCGAATGTCTCCTGTCACATAATGCCTTCGACGATCTGCGCATGCACAGGAGTGATGTAACACCAGCTGATCTGGCGAGTAGCTGGTCATCACACCCACGCATGCGCGGATCGTCAGAATTGCCATGTCGGATAGAGCAAGCGTGGAGGCAATATCTTACCTTCAGATAATGCCTCTTGCGAAGTGCATGCGAGACACGCCACACAGGGAGAGGGGGGTATAGACACCAATGAGGAGTATGCTGCTCACTGACAGGAGGGGTAAAATATGTGTAATATACAGAGAGCAGAATATGTGTGGTGTGTGCACTTAGCGGGAGGCATTACCTGGCGATCACATATTGTAATGTGTCCTTGCTGACTCCGGGATTGCTATTTCCGATGATCCGTGCATGTGCAGGTATGACGTGACGACCAGCTGGTCATCAGATCAGCTGCCGTTACATCACTACTGCGCATGCGCTGATCGTCGGAATAACCATCCCGAAGTCAGCAAGGATGGATGCAATATCTGCCTCCCGCTAAGTGCACATGCGCGAGACACCTCACACATGCAGAGATGGGGGGGATATGTGAAGGGAGGCATTATTCGATGGAACACCGGCACCTTCTGAATAACCCACATAGTGAACCCTGTAGCATATTTTGTGCCTCCTTTGATTTGTTCTCTTGCCTTGATTGCATTATCCACTAACAGGACTGTGGATGCACAGTAGGCAGAGTGCATTGCAGAACCTGCATTCGGTTTGGTGGACTACCCACCAGGTGGGATTAGCCTCCTATACCTTTTGAGCATGTTATGTTGAGCTTGATCCCCTTCCAATAACTTTTGTTTCATTAAATCTACAGGGATATAAATCAGCATGCGAGTGGCCTATATATTTTCCTGCAGGCGCTGTCAGCTAATTAGTTCTGCGGCTATGCATGAAAACACACACAAACCCATATTTTTTTCATTCAAGCGCATCTGACCATCCATTGCTATGTTTTAATGACCGATAATTGCATTTGTGACGATTGCCTGTCTAAGGACACGCCTTGTAATTGAATTAACAGGCATAACTGGAGTGAAAATGTTAAGGAAATTCAGGCTAAATTGGCTAATAGCTCTTAAAATGTTATCAAGGGAAGATGATTAAATAAACAGCTGCACAACAGAAACAGCAAAACTGATTCTAGTATCAAGAATACAGCCTGGGAGAGATACATGTCATGCGGGTGCATCTAATTTGTCAATTTTTTTAGAACTTGCAATCTCTTAATTCTTAAAGGAAGGGCATCTGTTAAATATAAATCGCATGGTGAGATTTTGTAAGAAATACAAACTGTTACGTTGTGCTAGGAAAGCGTTCACATTAAACTCATGGTACACAAGGTCAATATAGTGGTAGTGGGCAAATTAAAACCTCATCTAAATCATTCCTGCGCCTCACCCTATGCCTGGGAGATAAGGGTAAGGATGGAACAGTCACACAATTGACATTTAGCCCCAACACACGTTGCCTATGGGTGAGGGATAAAAAGAGAGGACTGTTTGCAGCCGACTCCTATAGATGCTACTCCTGTTGAATTATTAAAGATCTAACGTCAAGTCTGTTGCCTATCATGCTACTGCATAGTTATATTGTAATATAGGTTAAAAAAGACCAATGTCCATCAAGTTCGCCCTTCCACGTATCCCTATGGCTGCTTATGATCCAAAGGAAAAAAAACAAAAAAAACATAAAATTGGTACAATTTGTACCCAAAATGGGAAAAAATCCTTCTGAATTCCATAGAAGCAACCGTATTTCTCCCTAGAAAAACAAACAATGCATTACAATCTTAATCCCTACTGGTGGGTGGGTTGTGCCCGGCGGCGGGGGTGTTAATGCTGGGGGAGCATACTAGTAACTATGCATCACTGGCCGGATGCTGCGTCGGCCCCTCCTCCAGCCCGCCTATATAGCAGATGCGCGGTACACGTCATTGGCTGAAGGGGGACGCCTGAGTTCAGGCCGACCTGCGTCAGCCAATGGTGTGCGCCACACTCCAACTGTGCTATGCCACCCAACAGCTTCAAGGCCCACCTGCCGTGGTGTCGGCATAGTACGCCACGCAGCGGCAAAAGGTTAATTCTTATATCTGTTTACATCATATTTTACCAGGAAAGCATCCAGACCTTTTTAAAGGCATCACAGGAACTGGATAAAACATCATCTTTATTAAGAGTGTCATGCCCCATGACTCAGGGTTTATTTGTATATTTTAATGTTATGTGTTGACTCTGCCTTTTGCTGCTTGCAGCTATTATTTCATAGCTATTTTGTTCCTGCTGGGTTCCCTTAGCCTTGCTGTATCCAGCTAGCCCCACCCCTTTTTGCTCAGTCTAGTTCTGAGGTAAATTACCGGTCTCCTAGCAGCCATCTTAGCTCAAAGCTGGACAGAACTATTGTCTTTTCACCTGCATTGCTGTACACTATTACAAAGATTGTCAGTCTGATCATTAAAGTTTTCAACTGGATTCATCTTTCTACGTGTCAGTTTTGCTGAGTTGACACTGTCTGCTGAACTTTCATCGTGTGAGTACTGGTCAATACAGACTTAGCTAGTCTCAAGCACCCATGCCTCACAGCTTTACTAGGGAGGCAGAATAAAGAGAATTCCATATTTTTATTGTTCGTTCCTTTCCTTTCATAATCGACAAAGGACTTTTTTTCATAAAATAAAATTCCATTGTGTTAAAAGGTTAATCAAATTAGCAGAAATAATATGCATTTTGAGGAATCGTCATGGGTAGACAGATATTGAAATGACTTTGAAATAACACTGTGATACAGCTGTCTTTGTAAAAGGAATAGTTGAAATCAGACAATTTTCAGGATAACTCATGAAAAACATAAATAGACTTTAAAAACGAAGACAACATTGATTAAAGATTATAGTCCAGGCTCTTGATCTGAGAATTGGATATAAGATGTAAACCAAGTGAATAAATCCTCTCACTTCCATTGCGTCTGTAGATCAAATAATACCCTTGATTATGCTAGAAGAGATTATTATTTCATCAATACAAGAGTCGTCACTCTCGACCCTGTGGACCATATTTTCAGACCTCTGTCTTTCTTGAAATTTTCTATTTAACGGCTTTTTCAGTACAATATGAGAGCACGGTGTCTAAGCATTTAACTTAGGGTACATTTACAGAATTAAAAATATAGATATGCACCTTTTATAGTGCTACTTAAGAATACAGCCAGTGTAGTACAGCTTCCATTATATTCTGAGTTGGAAGATGTGGGTCAGTTATTGGAGCAGAAGAGTCCTCCGCCTCTCCATTAAGGCAAAATTTGGTATGGGTCACATTTACAAGGAACGTACCTTGATCTTTTCTTTGCCAGATTATCGTTTTATACCAGAACCACACTTTATCCTGTTTATTTAAGTTTGTCTTTGTTGAGGGGTGTGCAACATTTTCCACAGAATGCTATTTCCTGGCACTATAAGAGAAGACCCAAGAAAATTTCCAGTGGACATGAATGGGATTGGACTAGGCCAATCATCTAGATCAGCAGAGGACAGGGCCGTGGATGAGTGGAATCTTCCTACAGTCAAAGACCTTTTGTCCTCTCTAATTAGTCCATGGCTTATGGTCATTGCAACCCACTTGACCTTTACCCACTTTTCCCAATGGCCCCATGGTATTCACGGATTTCCAGAGATTAGCGATGCTTTTTCATCCCTACATTTTTTGTATACAAATATAAGTAATGATGTTTATCAAGTATGGTTCAGCCAACTGTGAAGATCTTCTTCGTACATGTACAAACACTGTAGCAATATAATAATCAACATGTTGCCTCCATCACAAATTCCACTACTTTTCATCAGCTAAACCAAACAAGAAATCGGGCCATGCATTCAATACCACCCTGCTTTATAAGGGCATTGTTTATTACCGTTTTTACTCGATCAGTAGCACACTATGCAAGTATGTCAGTTTTAATAATTTTATTTCTGTTAGGTATTGGCACTCAGGTGGTACCAGGATGGCAAGGAACTGAACCCAGGATGCGGTGATACATAAGTCCAGGGATGTGTGGAGAGCGGTGAGTTGCAGGAAACAGGTTGGAGAAGAAGGGCAGTGCACGTAGAGGGCTGGCAACGGGGGATGCAGAGAACTAACCAGAACAATGGAACCTTGGACACGTTGGATACAGAGGATTGTGGAAGGGCTGGGAAACACTGTAAGGTAGAGGTTCCAGGTATAACAGGAGAGCCACAGTATATAGGCCCTCTCTCTCTCTGAGCTGGAGGTTTACAATATTGAAGCAAGGAGGAGAGGAGGTTGTAGCCCTTTATTCAGATGATGTCATGTGGTGTGTGTCTTTGTGATTAGCGGTGTGCTGGACCTCAGTGCTGGCACCAAGCAGCAGAGGAACAAAGCTTCCATCAAATGCAGGCACTGATCAGAAATCTGACAATTTCCTCCGATAACTAACCCAGCTGTCAAAACTTACTATCAGGCAATCAGGCACAGCATTACACTGTTACACAGGTATAGGTGCACCATAGTGTACACGTACTGTAGATAAGAAAAGCATATGTATTTAGCAAGACTAGACAGTGGTACCATGGAACAGTTTGTTTTTATATGGCTAATGTAATTTAAACTTTTCGATATAATGGGCCTTTGTCTTTCTAGACATTGGACGAAATTCGTTATTGATTGTAAGTGAATCTTCACAGGAACAAACCGCAGCTCAAAAAACATGTCAAAGTTCTGCAACCTAACTCTGAAGTTGCCATGCCCTTGCCATTAAACGTATAGGCCCTGACTCTAGTCGCCAGCTGCACGGTAAAGTATTAGACAATTATTAGTTAACTCAAAAGCTTAAAAGGGATAACCTATTTAAACTAGAGCTCTCTTTTATTGGACTTTAATTAATTAGCAGATTCTGCTGACACCCTCTGTCCAATTCTTTATTTAACATCTTTCCTTTTGGGGGAGATTTAACTCACCTTTTATCCTTCGGCATGCAAAGCTCCTGTTTTTCAGCTCAGGAACTCCAAACCCTGAAATTCCTGCAGGTATTCGGTGGAATTTGTGCTCTTATGCCACTTGCTAGTGTAGGATCCACAAATTGCACACTTTACATACGCAACTCCCATCTTGTGCAGAACGATGGATAGGAGCTGTGCGCGCATGCACAGATTTGGTCTTTGCCTCTCTGAGACTACTCACTACAGCAGGTGGTCTCAGAAAGGGTGACATCAGCACTAGTGACCGATCTATTGACCAGCAGCCAGGAAGTTCCAAAATCCTGGCTGTTGGTGATGCTGGGTTGGGTGAGGGAAACTCCTCCACTTCACTCAGTGTTTTCACCTGATCAGAGAAGGAGGGAGGGGGAAATCCTCACACCCTAACCATTTAAAAAGATAAAGTGGTCAGGATTATTATTTTTATTATTATTATTCTTTATTTATAAAGCGCCAGCATATTCCGCAGCGCTGTACAATAGGCACAGTATAGACAGGGTTACAATACATTGAACAACATTTGACAAACAGTACAGGAGGAGATGAGGGCCCTATTCCCGTTGGAACTCACAATCTGGGAGGGTTGGGGTTGGAATCAGGAGGAGAGGACTGTAAGGTGAGAGTGATTGATGGTTGTGTCAGTGAGTTGGGTGGTAGACTTCCCTAAATAGGAACGTTTTAAGGGAGCGTTTGAAGGAAGAGAAGTTAGGGGAAAGTCTGACAGTACGAGGGAGAGCGTTCCAGAGAGTGGGGGCTGCGCGTGAGAAATCCTGCAGTCTATCATGGGAAGAGGTGATGCGGGGAGAAGCTAGGCGCAGGTCACTGTTTGACCTTAGGGAGCGAGCTGGGTGTATTTGGTGATTAGTGAGGACAGGTAGTGGGGAGCTGAGTTAGTGAGGGTTTTGTAGGTAAGGATAAGGATTTTGAACTTAATTCTGCAGTGGATGGGGAGCCAGTGAAGGGACTCGCAGAGGGGAGCGGCAGAGACAGAGCGGCGGGTGAGGTGAATTAGCCTGGCGGAGGCGTTCAGGATGGATTGTAGGGGGGAGAGGCGGGACAGAGGGAGGCCAGATAAGAGATTATTGCAATAGTTGAGTCGGGAGATTACCAGGAAGTGTATGAGTTGTTTTGTGGTGACAGCGGTAAGAAATGGCCAAATTCTGGAAATATTACGCAGTTGGTATCGGCAGGAGGAGGAAAGAGACTTGATGTGGGGATCAGGATGAATAGAATGTCCCTTTAACCTCCCTGGCGGTCTATTTATTTTGAAATTTCGTGTCTAAAAGCACTCTATTCCCCCCCCAGCGGTATATCGAGTGTGGGGGTTAAATTCCTATGTTGGAAGCGGTAACCCCGAGCAATACTCGGGATGCCACTGAATACATCACCTCTCACTGCGCTCCCTCGATGTCCCCGCAGTCTCCTCCGGCGATCGCGACCCTCATACTTCCTGGTTCCATCCTCGCGAGAAGGGAATCCAGGAAGTATGAGGCAGCGATCGCTGGAGGAGGCTGCGAGGATCAGCGAGGGAGCACAGGGAGAGGTAATGTATACAGCCAGAGTGTGTCTCGGGGTTACCGCTTTCAGCGGTGAAATTTAACCCCGAGACACACTCGGGAAAACCGTCGGGGGGGTTAAAATACTAGCCCCAATGAAATCTGCAAACTGATATTTAACTGGTTTCCCTTCTGCTGATTAACCCTATTAGGCCCAATCCTTTCTTAAAGTAACTGGTGGGAGGTTTTCCCATGCCTGACTGGCCATGCAAACCCAAATAGCACTTTACAAGCCCATTCAGTAAATAAAAGTCTCAAAAATACACCCAGCTATTCGATAAATGTATCAATATAACACCCTGAAAACACCCCTGAGCAGTGGTTTAGGGGTTAAAAGGGGGGGTTAGGCCAAGTGCAGCCCACAGAACCAAGTCTTATGATCCATATGACTCCCAGCACCCACATAACCCTTACATTAACCCCCCTTTAATCGGATTCTTATCCATCTCCCACTGCCTACATAAGTGTGTGTTTATCACCACATCTTCTTAATCCAGCAGATACCTAGATACACATGCAGACACACATATCCCTTCTGAAATCTCTAGTTAACCCTTTACTAACTGGGGCAACACGATTTATAACCTGATTCTCCTCTTTGGCCTGCAAAAGATGAGCTAGCAAAAATAATTTAAAAAATCCCATAAAAAAAAACCCACCTGATGCATAAAACAAACCAAAAAAAAAAGCATTTAACTGGCCACGCAAAAAAATATAAATCTATTTTATAAAATTAGTTGTCGCAGCTGGCTCAGAAATTATCCCTAGGCAGCAGTGTGGGGGCATATAACCTGGTTGCAGCGAATGGGATGGTTTATTGTTATTCAGTCATCCCCTCTCCAGCGCTAAAGAGCGGTTAATAGCCATTTACTGATCGGCTATGTTCAACAAAAGGTAAAGAAAAAACATAAAAAAACATGTTTTATTGTAAAGACCATTATAGTCAGTGCATTCTTTCCGGTATGTAAAGGATTCATTCTACAATATAAAATGTTTGAGTAAAATACATAGCGTATAGGAAAAGGTGAAGTGTTATCATTTCTGGCACATTAATCAGATCCGTTGTTTGTATGGATTCACAGGAAATCTTTACTATAATTGTCAATTTAAATAGCAATGTACCAGAAAGGTTAATGTCATAAGTGTTATTACACAGCACATTCCCTTGACACCAAAAGAATGGACATTATAGTGGTTTATAAGCTTGACATAGAACAAGCATTTTCTGATTTTACACCTTTAATATACTTACTAGGATGTGCATGGCTGAAAAATTTGTTCCATTTAGTTTGGTTTCGTTACGTTTTTAAATAATTTAGTTTTCGGAATTTCGTAACTAATTTCGTTTCGGATTGATATCCATTTGATAGTTCATTTCAAATTCGATAGTTGATATCAATTTGATAGTTCATTTCAAAATCGATAGTTGATATCAATTATTAACAAATTTTCTTTTATGATGATGACACAGTGTAAAACGAAATAAATTTGTAACATACCGTTTCGTTTTGAATACATATCGTATCGATTCGTTATTCGGAAGTACTTCCGAAATACAAATTATCAAATTTCGTTTCAAATTCCGATTTTTTTTCTGAAACGAATGCACATCTCTACTCACTGCGTTTGGCATATTTTTAGATATAAGCTACATATCTGAAATCACTTTCCAAGGTACATCACTTGCAATTTTTTCCAAGACTCGGAGTGTTATTCACAAAGCACTGGTATTAAATTCCATTTTAGGCGCTTTTCAATGTGGCACATTTCAGCACAATTCAGCGATTCCATTTCGGTGGAAGTACGGTGGATTCACTGAATGTTCACCGTTTTGCACCATATGGAATCACCGAAGCAGTTATCGGACGTTGGCGAAAAGTGCCGAATTGGCCTTACCGGATTCCAACAAGCTGTATTCAAAATGGGAAGTTTCCTATTCTCCTAATACCAGGTTAAATCAATAAAAATGTATTTAAATAATTAAAGGGGTCCGTTAAAAAAATCATCATAAAAATACCTTTTAAAAAATACAAAAAAGGTCTTTTTACCTCCCTGGCGCTCTAATTTTTTCAAAATTTTGTGTCTAAAAGCGTCTCAATTTTTTTTTAAAGGAAACGTGTTTTTGTACATAGTTAGCCTGTAATAATTAAGAATCACGCACTGAAATCCGTGCAATCAAGAGTCCTTACTGGTAAAATCCTTTATAAATAAATAGTAAATACACTGAGTCCGATAAAGTTTGAAACACAACATAATAATTTATTATCCCAAAAATTATTATCCAAAATAATGCAAATAAATGATATTCAATAAAATAAAACAAAAAACATTGAAATCTGTCTGAAAACAAGGGTGAGACTATGTATGGTCTATTTCTTATCCTGTAGTGCCACCTAGTAGCCGTTCATAAACATTGCACATTGGAATACAGTGTATTATAAATTTTTTTTAAGTTTGCTGCATGTTCCCGCCCCCCTGCATCATGTGACTCGCAGGGAGCCTTACCAGGAAGCAACTCGCCACGATCACACTGCGGGGGACAGCCAGGGAGTGCAGGAGGAGGTGAGTATGCATCCAGCCCGAGTGTGGCTCGGGGTTACCATTCGCGGTAGTGAAATTTAACCCAGAGTCACACTCGAGAATACAACCAGGGAGGTTAAAAAAAAAAATAGCAAAATTAAAAAAAGATTTTGTAAAAAATTTAAATAATAAATGGTCTTTAAAAAAAATTAAAACGATACTATATTAAAACCTATTAGATCCGCCTGTCGAATTGAAATTGCCAAAATCAGGTAAATTCACTGCAATTCAGTGTTCTGTAAATAGACTAATCATTAGTTTTCTATGGGACTATTTCGGTGCCAAAAAAACGCACCGAAATGTGGCGAGTTGCTGCAAAATGCACTGTATTTCACTGTCAATTCTCCTGTATTTGGCAAATTTACAGCTTAGTGAATACACAAATTGCCCCGAAATCTACTGTTTGGTGCAATTCAGTGGCAATTTCGGAGGTTAGTGAATAACCTTTTTTTTGTGAATGTTGATATTAATCTCTGAACAAGGGGCTCAATGAGATCTGAGCATGAACAGAGTCCGAGTCTCTGAATACGCTACAGAAACTCACGCTAGTCTGTTAGATCACAAGGACCATTATAATCTTGTTCCAAATGTATTGGCAAGAATATTTTATTCTGTACTTACCAAAAACATTTCTTGATATGCTCTTGCTATGACCCAATCCTTTACCAAATTTAGAACTTTGAAACGTTTCTCTAGAAACAATGGAACTGGATTTCTTAAATGCACAATATATGACTCTTGATTCACATTCATCTTTAAATATGGTTTAAGCCTTCAAGTTCTTATTGCTAAAATCGCACATCAAATATATCCTTACCTGTGCTGTCCTCCAGCTTCCCAATGGTCTCAATTTGCTCCACTAAATCATTTGAATTCCACTGACTCATTCCAATCAGCATGGCATTTTTTCCTTCCACTACTTCTTCTGTAATGACAAAAATATATAATATATTCACCTACCGTTTCAATTTGTAATTGGTTGACAATAATAACAATGCTGTATGCAGCACAGATTTGTCATGGAAAACAATAAAAGGAGAATTAGAGGGGTGTTAGTCAAATTACAACAACTATGAGCCATGAGTTAAGCAGCTTCCAAATTTATCCACTTCACTCCCGATATCGAGATATCTCAGGCTTCAAAGGCACCATCTGATGCCCCGATATCGAGATATCTCAATATGCTGATCTGTAGCCCAAAAGCAAATGAATTACGTTTGCTGCAAAGAAAATTGTTTGCTTTTGGCTGCAGAAGGTGTCCCCAAAGTTTTAGCCCTGTGGGCATAATGCCCAAAGTGGATTAAGTTAAACAGGCATAAGATGGCAGATCTTTGATGAATGTGATGTGCTTAATGCACATCTGATATTTTTCTGACGATGTTGCATAAAATGAGAGAAAGGGGGATTTGTGAGGGTCCTGATGACGAGCAACAGCACTAGTGGCCTGCTCTACGGTGGGGCCCGCTCAGGTCTCACAAGGTTTTAGCTTGCTTGTGCCATTACAGGGATGAATGCTCCATATGCAAATCAGTCTGCTCTCACCCAATGAGGGTGGCCAGTACTGTCTGCCAAGGACGTCATCCCTGCACGAGAGGTGCAGCAACCCCAGCATAAAATTTGGGTTTTATATGGGTAACGGATGGCTACTTAGTGTAGTAAATGACGTCCGTCTACCATATTGGGGCTATATTACAATCTTCGCACAAAAACCTTTGCGCAAAGTGAAAATTTTTGCGCCAAGCGTTAAACCTTTACGCGCGCAAATCACCGCTGGAATTACAATCCTCTTGCATCTTTTCATCTGCCGATCAATTCCGCGCGCAAACAGGACTCGGCCAAATGCTCGCGCAGTACCGTCTGCGCACAGTACCTGTGTGCGAACAGGTTTTTTCTTGTGATTCAGCCAATCAGAATTAAGAGCCCCAATTATCTCACGTTAACAAATTGCGCCTGTTAAAGTCAATCTGAGCATATATGCTGCATCAATAATACATGCACACACAACTTGGTTTGGAATGAGTAGAATGTGTAACTATATTTTGCTGCATTTTATTTTGAATCCTGCACATAGATTGTAATACCATCCGCATACCAGCGCACATTCGCATTTGCGCTCAACTAAGTTAAGTATAGGACTTGCGAAGTACAGTAAGCTCGCGCAGGGTTCGCGCAGGTTCACCCGCAGTAGACGATTGCTAGCGGTTGTTGCTCTGACTATGTAATACAGGATTTGGCGCAAATGGTTTTACCACTCGCGTTAATGTTTTTTTGCGCCGGCACAAATGTTTGCGCGAAGATTGTAATAGGGCCCTTGATGTGGTACACCTGCTGAGTGAGCACATGTTGGGTAATCATGTCGTGTATAATGTCCAACTAGTATTTTTACTGAGCTAGAATCGTACTAAAGTTTTAGGCTAGGGTCAGACTAACGCAGTATTAACGTGCGTTTAGCCGCACTAAATCACGGCCGTGCTAGCAGCAAATGACGTCCAATGCGGGGCAGCATACGAAGAACAGCTGCACGAAAGTCCGGCTGCGCAACGCAGGTGGCAAACGAACGCATTTTTTTGAGAACGTCAAACCGCTAGTACTGACGTACAGAGTGCGCTGCGTCCACTAGAGGCGTGTGTGCGTGATTAGGAGACGTCAGACGCTGCTAATGTCTGGCCAAAATAACGTCCAGACGCAAAAAGGGTTTTATTGATGATCTGTACAAAATCATGGACGAAAATGTGCATCGTATGACCGCTATCACGTATTCCGTGAAAAAATACGTCCATTCGTTCGAACGCACTTTTTCACGGATAACCCGAAAAATGCGTTAGTCTGACCCTAGCCTTACAAACTATGACTCGTGGAAAGTTGCAGATTCTTAGGTTACATATATATAGATTAGTAATTGGTTTGTAAAAAAAAAAAAGAAGACAGGAAAAGAAAGTGAAAAGATGTCCACGCTCTGCTTTCCAAGAACTGCAGAGATATAATCAGTGACTTGACCTGTAATTGCAAACGGGGCGAACCACAGCACATGACATTTCTTGATTGTTTGTATTGTTAGATAGGCATACAATAAAGGTGTGTCGAGATGGACACTGATTATACAAGACACACACACGAGTGCTTAAGTAACAATAAACAGTAGGCAGGTGTAATGAGTGATGAAACCCCAGGTTGCTATCAAGGTCATGCCGATCAAACTCAATGTGACGAACTATCAAATAAAGCTGAATTAATGGCAAGGAATCAATGTCGGTTATTGATCTATTTTACTGCATGGTGACCTTTTTAAAATTCTACAGGTGACATTATAAAGATTTCTTGATTGGTCTCTAACCAGTCACAACAATTATTGCCCAAGCTCTGATTATTGTGACGAGAAAGCAAAACTTCATTACATGCTTCCATGAACCTAAGGGACAGTAAACCAATTATTTGTTTGTATAAAAAGTATAAAAGCAGTACCGTATGCTGTGTGTGTTCAGAATAGACTAATTAAATTGCTGGATTCCGACCCAGTGGCGCTCTAAAGAGAAGTTATAATATAATGGGATTTATTATCGCCTTTCTAAATAATTGGTGACAGGGGCAGAGAGCATAGTTTTTCTATGTTAGTAAGTAATTAGCCTTCTTGACAATGTTGTGTTGACATTTTTATGAAGTGATGTGAGAAATAAATCCAATTATATCTCTTAGATTTCAAATAAACATTTTACAAAGTCAGCAAGAGAAATTTGCATCTGGCGTCATTATTAATGTTATGTCACTTGTTTTCTTTATACGTCTGATGTCGTCTGCTAGGAATCGAGGCGTCATGGTTGCTCCCATGAATTTGTGAACAATTCGTTGCATAAACAATTTAGTCTGGTAAAGGTTCAGTCTGTATTTGACACCTCAAGAAGAACAAATGAAACAATATGTGACAGACACTGAGGTGATTAGGATTACATGTCCTGAAAAAGACATGGGGCACTATCAGGTTGCCATCACTAAAACCGGGATGATAAGGGGAAAAATTAGAGATCGCAAATTTCCCCTTTGCATCCCGGTTTCACCATCAGATCACGGAGCAGGTGCTGAGTCCAGCGGGCTGCCCCATAGCGGACACTAGGCTCGCGGATGCTGGGGCAGTGCTAACAAGTCATACCAAGCACCTGCTCCATGGACTCTAAGGACTCTATGGAGGCTTCTCCTGCCAGGTCACATGATCGGCAGGATCTCGCCTCTTGCGAGATCCTGCTGGTCGATAGAGTAACTGCAGAGGGAGACTGGGTACTTTTTCCCCCAGTCTCCCTCTGCTCACCGGTGGCCAGAAGCAGCAGATTGGGCTGCCGTTCTCGCCGTGGGAAGAGAAGTGAGTATTTGATTTTTTTGGGGGGTCAGCTGCTGCTAACTGATTCTGCAGTCACAGAATGTGTTAACTTTTTCATTAGTGCCAGTTGTGTTAACTCTTCATTAGTGTCAGGCCTTCTATACACCAATTCTTTCTTGTGCACATTGACTAATGGCAATCCTATCTCTTTATAATTGTTTGAGATGACACCTAAATTCTTGTTTTTCAGTTTGACATCATATCGAATTCACCAGATGGTCTCCACTTGTATTTTGCCTCTCGTTTTTCATTGTTATTTTAGAATGTTAATAGGTAGTTTGGCTGGCTTTTGCAAAGATGGGATAGTGGAGGCAACTCCAGGAGAAACCTCAATAAGGGTTAGCTATGTTTGAGGATGGAGATGTTACATCTTAGAGCAGACGTTTTCGTTCTTTTGTTTGAGAAGCTTTCCATACCACATTAGGAAATTAGCTGTCGTTTTCTTTCCTGTCTGGGGACAATGAGATTCAACTTTTGTAGCTACTAGGGGCTTAATTTCATTCTTTCAAACAGTTTATAGAAAAATATCATCCACGGATGAATAAAAGAAAAAAAATGATGCTGTTCCAAAAAAGTAGACCAAGAAAAAGCCAACATTACATTGTGTTTTGCTACTAAACATGCCTATCTGAAAATCTAGGGTCCTGTTAAAAAGATGGTGTTAACTTAACCCGAGCTGTTGTAAACTTATCAAAGCCATTATAGTCTATGGAATTGTTAAGTTTACAGCAGCTCTGGTAAACATTGGAATGGGACCCTTAGGGCTCTATTACGATGTTCGCGTTAAAACGCAGGCGCAAGGGAGGAAAAACTGCACCCGCAGGTTTCCCCCTTGCACCCGCGTTTTAATGCTGGATTACAATGCAGGTGCAAAAAATGCTGCCTGCATTGTTATCACGCATTGAAATCCGGGATGCTCGCGGTAGCGCTGAGCGCAGCTGTGAGCATCCACTCACTGGAGACCTTAGGACTCCATTGAGTTCCCCCCTGCCAGTCACATGACCAGCTGGATCCGGCCGGTCAGCGTAGTGATACGCAGGGAGAGACTGGAGGGACTTTTTCCCCCAGTCTTTCCCTGCTCCCGCCGGCTGGAGGAGGCGGAAAGAGCCGCGATCCTCGCCGAGGGACAGAGGTTGAGTATACAAACTTAGAGGTTGAGTATACAATTTGTTTTTTATTTTTTTTGCCTGGTGTTAACGGATTCTGTAGAAGCGGAATCCGTTAACACCAAGTCCTGGCTCTGGTTAACTTTTCGCTGACCAGAGCCAGGCATTAATCAGCGCTGGGACTTTGTATTCCTAACGCTGATTAACACTTTGCGCTCCCCATGTTAAGTATAGGGAGCACAAAGTACAGTAACCTCGCGCTGAAGAGCGCAAGGTACCAAACGCAAACGGGTTTTTTAATGCAAGTGAGCGTTAACATTTGCGTTAAGAGTGTAAAGAGGGCCCTTAATGTTTAAATAAGGGTTTCAGTCTGATTTTCTCAGTTTTTCTGTCTGAAAATACATTTATAAACCCTTTCAGCACTTGTAATTCTTTAAAAAATCAGGTTTCTGATAAATTCGATTGAATAGCTAAAGCTGAAATTTCCATGAGGCAGTTGAGGTGCAAGTGCCACTGCCGATAATTGAGCCAATTTTTTTTATGGCGATTGAATTGCCAGTATGTCCTAAATTAAGTCTCCGGAACTTAAAACTAGCCCAATTGTGATAGAAAGATCAATACATTTTGGTGATCGAGCCAAATTAAATGGAGCCCTAGGTTTCTTGGGGTTTCTGAATCTACTTTAAAAGGAATGCAAAAATCATCATCAGCTTTTCAAGCAGGTATCTGGTTCCATGAAAAACATTTAATTTTTTTTGCATTAGCATCTGAATCAGGACTCGGAGATCAAGATTATTTCAACCCATTTATAAAAAGATACTCATGCCGAGCCCCTAGAAATAGAAAGATTTTCAGATCTTCAGACATGAAACTTTGCATTTTCTATACCATACGTGAAATGAAATGATTTATTGAAACGATTTATTGTAGAAGTCCCTGTCAGATTTATTTCAATGCTATCTTCAATGGCAAGCTCTGTATTAACCATTTCATCAATGTGATGCTCTGCTAAAACCATTTGTATCGAGACTTTTCACTCATTGTCAATCAGGTCTAGTTGAAAGTGCAATTCACACGCACCGTACCCACTGCAGATGACAGACTATTAAGAAAGGAAGAGTTCGTTAGACATTTTGGAATCTTTTACAGTCGCCTCCGCTACAGTAGCAATGAGATTGGATGTGCACGCTGCTTTTGTTGCGGTCTCCTGGTTGCCATGGTGACATTGCAAAGCCTTACAGCAAATGTCCATACAGGGAGCGCTGCTTTGGTACTAAAAGATATGGTCAAGAGTAAATCCAATAATAGCTGCTCATTATAAGGACAATAATGAACTGTATTTAGTAGGAGTTTTCTTTATCCCGAGGACTGCACAAAGAAAGAGTAACATTGTCTGTTGCGTTCGTAGCTCTGTTTTAATCAGTGTTAAAGAAAGATATATTTGTATATATATTAATCTTCAAATCTCTGATGGTTTAACCATCCTTAATGGTTTAAATATTTCAGATTATAGCTAGTCATATGTAATTGTAGTGCATGTGAGTGCCATTTTTGATTATATTTTGATTTTGAAATTGGTCTGTCCCTTTGCTTTTCAAGTACTGTTTAATATTTATATCCATTAACTTGATACATATTACGAGTGTGGAAAATTCGAATTGGTGGACTCGCTTCTCCATTCATGATTTTTTTTTTTTTTTTTTTAGAAAGTATTTTACCCGGAAGGATACATTGAGATTTCTCTCGTTTTCAAGTATGTCCTGGGTGGTGAGTATGTACCATTAGGTGTTTTGCCCAAGGACTCTCACTGTAAAGGTGCTCTTGCCGGGATTCAAACCTGTGTCTCCACAGTTATAGGGCTCCACAGTTATACTACCTCTACTGCATTCAGCCAGTACTTTGGAATGAATAGTTTACAGTTACATGGCCATTTCTCCATCCTGAGATGTGTATTTGTAGGTATCAATGAAAGGCAAAATACTGGATAATTATTGTATTAAATTAAACCTTAACAAGACAAGGCAAGACTCATCAATGTTTCTTAATTTAAGAATCTTAAATGGTATCACCTATGCAGGTACGCCAAGGAGGAAATTCGTGTCATAATAGTCAATATTTCTCTGGGCTTCTGTTTGAGTAAATGGAGGTGTAGCTCAGTGACGTGCGGTGAGGTTAGTGGCTGGTGAGGCACTGGCTAGTATCAGAGCCAGATATACACAGGGTTACGCAGTCGCAATTTGCGCATTTGATTGTTATATAGGAGAATAGAGTTTCACTATTTCTAAAGTAAAGTTCACATATTTTTTTTACAGTTTTAAGAGCATGCACTTACAATACTGACTAATAGAGGGCGCTATTACACACATGCTGATTGCTGAGCTCTGCCTGCCTGCCCCCCCCACGACTGACGAGGACAGTCACATGACTGTCCTGTGTCAATCAATCCATGGGGAGCTTTGCCTCCCATGGGGTCGGTTTTTTTTAAAAAAAAGAAGTGCTTGAGACCAATGGAGCTTTCCCATTGCCTCAAGCTTTCAGTTGCTCTCAGTGTCTCTGGAGGCACTGAAAAGCATAGAACCAGGAAGTCAGCTTGAGCCACGCAATTAGTGTAGCATTCAGGCTGGCTCAGTGCTGCCCCTGCTGTCTGTGTAATGAATCACACACACACACAGCAGCCGGCAAACTGAAAGTCCAAGGGGGAAAAAAAGCAGAGGACAGAGAAGCACAGCAAGGAAGCGTGGAGAGGTGAGTATGAGAACTTTTTTCAATAAATAGCATTTTATTTACAGTTTAAATTAGGCTTGTGCACTGATTTTTTTTTCGGTTCGATTCGATTTTTCGGAATTTTTAAACTTTTCGATTCGGCTCGTTTCGACCGATTTCTGTTTCGATTCGGTTCGGCTCGACTCGTTTTTCGTGTACATTGTTTTTCGGAATTCCGACCGTTTTTTGTATTTTCGTGTCACTTAGCTCGTTTTTGGTATCGACTTTTCGTATTTTCGGAAATTTTCGTTTTTCGGAATTGTAAATGTTTCGGAATATCGACCATTTTTCGTATTTTCGTGTCACTTAGCTCGTTTTTTGTATCGACTTTTCGTATTTTCGGAAATTTTCGTTTTTTCGGAACGTCTGTTCCCCTCGTTTCAAAGCAATAAATTTCGATTTGACACATTTCAAGTACATTCGAAAATTCCAAAAATATTTCGTTTCGGCTCGGAAAACTTTTCGGATCTGCCATTTTCGGATCTAAAAATTTTCGGAAAATCGTCCGCATCCGAAAACACGAATCGGGAAATTTCGTGAAAATTCCGGAATTCCGAAACCCGAAAAGCACATCCCTAGTTTAAATATACACACATGTCATTACAGCACAATGAGCATATTAATTTACTGGAATGGCAGGGGAGGCTCTGCCTCCCCTGCCACTGCTGACTGCACGTCCCTGGTGTAGCTCCAATAACCCACGCCAGCAACAGGGACTACATGGTTAAGGATATTATCAAATAATAATAATAAAAGACAGGGAAAGAAAATGTTGCTGGAAGCAAACTGGGGAAGCAAGTACAAATCAAATCCAAGTCTCCATTTGATCAGGCTCTAATGAACAAGATCACAACAATAGTTCTCATGTTGGGATTATGAAGAAGCTATACAAGAGCATTATTGCAGGTACAGAATGGAGTTATGTTGAATTAACAAAGCTTAAACAAAATATAACATTTTGCCTCATCCAAGAAACCAGAAAGAACCAGCACTTGTGAGCTGTGGTGAAGTGTCTATTTATAGGATGCCTTAGTAGGCTGAAATATTGCCGGCACCTTAGTGTCTGTCTTTTACCATGCTCACTGATAAAATCCAGTAGGCTGAAATGTTGATGAAGAAAATTGCTGATTGTCTTCTAGAGATACAGGATATTGACATGTGATAGTGGTCATGTTATTTTGGGTTGGATTAAAAAAGAAACCAAGAAGACAGTTGTTAAGAGGATTGATTTTGATCCTGACACTGTTCAATAAAGAATATATGAGATGGCTCGGAAATGTGAAAATAAAGGTCATCCAACTCATGCACTATCAGGGTTATCCAAAGAGATCCGAATTGCTTGAGAAAGGTAACCGAACGCTGAAAATCAGCGTTCGGTTACCTTTCCTGGCCATTCGGCTATCCAGAGAGCAGGCAATCGCCAAATCCTGGCGAATTGCCTGCACATACGGTGCCTGTTCGGTGCCTGTTCGGTGCCTGTTCAAGGGCAGAGAAATCCCCATAAAAAAGCACTGCTTCGGCTATTCAGAGAACACAAACCAGAAGTGAAAGGTTCCCCTAATGCCCTGCCATTCGGTGGTTTAATTCGGCAAGTTAATTCAGGAGAATCCCATAGGCTTCAATGTTAAAAATATTCCCGTTTTAATTCAATATCTAATAAACCGTTCATTATAAAATTCTGCAGTAAAGAGTCTCTTTATTTATAGAGTTTTTAGGATATTTTAAGCATTTTTCTGAATTTTTTTTTTCTTTTAAAAGTCCGATTTTTTTTTTTTTTTTTTAAGTTTACTTATTTTTTCTGTAACAGAAAAATATCATTCCCTGGACCTCCTGTGTAAATTTCAGACATTTTCGCTCAGTAGCTTCTTTGCAAACAGCGTTTCATTTTCACAGATTCACACAAACTATTTTGCTAATTTATTCACCTCCCTCGTCTGCGGTCTCAGCTGCTTCGGCTGCTTCGGCTGTGTTCGGCTCCTGCTCGGGCTTGGTTTTCGGCAGGTTAATCCAGATGTTTTTGTGGCTTTTCTGCGTGCATTCGGTGGGTTTTACGGTTTGTTTTCGTCAGGTTTGCGGCAGCTTTTCCCTGCAATTCGGGGACCCTGTGGTGTTTGCTGAATACACCGCAGGGTCACCGAAATGGAATCGGCAAAAGGAACCGAATTGAAGAGAACGAAAAGTCACCAAACGTGCGGTGACTTTTCGAATCTCTTTGAATAACCCTGTATATTTCCCAAGGCCGAGACCAGTAAACAATGGATTTGAAATTTACTAATATGCACACTATGGGGTTATTCAGAGAGCACTGAAATGTCGCAGAAATGCCGGACACGTTGGAAAAAGCCGACGAGTCCCCGAAAACAATGCAGACCACTCATCGGAAAAAGCCGACAAGCTGACAAACGGGGTAAATTTTTTTTTAAAAAATTACAATTGAAAGTGTCAAAATTGAAACGCTGTTTGCAAAAAAACTACTCAACGAAAATGCCTGGAATTTATATAGACGGTCCAATGAATGATAATATAAAGGTCTTGTTGGTTATGTATGAAAGAGGCACTGGAGTCTTGTGAATCTGCAGTAGAGAACTTTACTTTGTGCATATAGCAATAAAACAACTTATAACAGATTAGTCACTGGATATATATCAGGATGCTTCATCATCACACAGCTAGAAAGGAAGAAGGAAGTAAAGCAGAGACAATAGAGACTTATTTCCTGTGAACATATACCAACGAGTTTAGAACACATTTAACCTGTACTAACAGCGCCACCTGCAGTCCATAGTATAATATATGCTGTTGTATCTCCAACACCCCTTCTCAACAGCATGTGCATAATCATACAACATTCAGCTTCTTTTGAAGAAAACAATAACGTTCCTTTGGCAACGGTTTGGTGAGTGCATCTGCAGTCATCTCTTCTGATGGGCAATACTGAATATCGATAAGTCCTTGCTCTTGTGTGTCCCTGAGCAGATGATATTTTACGTCTATGTGCTTGGTTCTAGGGTTGATCCTTTCTGATTGTGTCAACTTTATACATCCCTGGTTGTCTTCAAAGATGGGTATCGGTTTAGACATATCCAGTCCCATGTCTAATAGAAGTTGACGAATCCAAATTGCTTCTTGACATGCATGTGCTGCTGCTATGTATTCTGCTTCAGTTGAAGAGAGTGCAACAGTCGCTTGTTTTCGACTAGACCAGCTGATGGTTCCTTCTCCGTACTGGAAGATGTAACCAGTAGTAGATTTGCGGTCTGTGATATCTCCGGCCCAGTCAGCATCTACATATCCAATTAAGTTTGCATTGGGTGTTGCTGGCAGTCGCAGTTTCATATGAATTGTTCCTTTTAGATACTGTATCACCCTTTTTACGGCATTCCAATCACGTTGACAGGGTGTTGAAACTTTTCTACAGAGTATACTCAATGCTGCGGCAATGTCTGGTCTTGTCACAGTTGCAATGTATAACAATTTTCCAATTGCTTTGCGGTACTTCTCATTGTTAGGTAACAAGTTTTCCATTCCATTGTCTTTCTGATAAGCTGGTTCCATAGGCGTTTTCACCTCTTTTGCATCTTGCATGTGAAACTCTGCTAGAATATCTGTAATTTTCTGACTTTGGTGAAGAAGATAACTTCCGTCTTCTTCTTTCTCGATTTGGATTCCTAAATAGTGAGCAATGTTCCCAAGCTCTTTAATCTCAAAGTTTTGTTTCAATGTGCTAGTTATTTGATCATAATCCCCTTCTTGTTCAAAACAAATTATGATGTCATCAACATAAATTAGTAGGTAGATCCATTTGTTGTCTTGATTCTTTGAATACAGGCATGGATCAGCGTTACTTCTTGAAAATCCTTCTGTTGTGAGTACTTCGTTCACTTTTTCATTCCACATTCTTGCTGCTTGTTTGAGACCATAGATGCTCTTTTGCAGTTTACACACAAGGTTCTGTCCTGTATTAAACCCTGGTGGCTGCTCCATGTAGAGTTCCTCTTTGATATCTCCATATAGAAAAGCTGTTTTGACATCCAGGTGCTTCACTTGCATTTGTTTTTCAGCTGCAATGCTGAGGAATGTTCTAATGGTTGTGTGCTTTACCACTGGAGCAAATGTTTCATCATAATCTTCTCCATATTTCTGGGAATATCCCTTGGCGACTACTCTTGCCTTGTATCTGTGAATGTTTCCTTCTGCGTCGTACTTCACTTTAAAAATCCATTTACTTCCTATAGTTTTGTGACCGGGAGGGAGCTCTGTGAGAGTCCAGGTTTCATTTTTCTGAAGTGATTTTAGTTCTTCTTCAGCCGCCTTTCTCCACTGATTGGCTTCCCCTTTTGGTAGTTTATCTATGTCTTCCCAAGATGTTGGTTCAAATGTCTCATGTGTCTTAACAGTGTATGACAGCTTGCGCGGTGGGATCCCTTTTGTTGTCCGAGTAGATCTTCTGATTTCTGGTTGTTCTGTCGGTTCTACTGGATTGTGAACAGTTAAGTCATCAATTGTGAGTTCCACTTCTTGGTCTGACTCCTGCACAGTTTCCTTTTGGTCAGCATCTCTTGCTATTTCAATCGGCACCTTTTCTTCGTGTTTTTCGGGAGTCATTATTTCTGATGTTTGGCTTTCATCAAAATAAACACTGCGGCTTACTGTGACCTTGTTGGTCTTTGGATTAAGGATTCTGTATCCCTTACTTTGTTCACTGTAGCCTATTAGAATGCCTTCTATGGCTCTGTTCTCCCACTTGGAGCGTTTTTCACTTGGAATGTAAACGTATGCTTTGCAACCAAACACTCTAATATGACCTATACTAGGTTTTGATCTGTTCCACATTTCATAAGGGGTACTTTCAATAGCTTTAGATGGTAGTCTGTTCTGTAGATATGTTGCAGTCATTATTGCTTCTCCCCAGTACTTGTTGTGTAGGTTGGCATCTGAAAGCATGCATCTGGCCATTTCTACAAGAGTGCGATTTTTTTCTTTCAGCTACACCGTTTTGTTCTGGAGTGTACGGTACGGTTGTCTGGTGTATGATACCATGTTTCTTTAGATATGATTCCACTTCTTTACCCATATATTCCCCTCCATTGTCCGTGCGTATTATTCCGGGTTTCCTTTGAAATTTGTTGCTAGTCATCGCTACAAATTCTTGAAGTTTATCAGTTGTCTCACTTTTGTGTTTCATCAGATATGTCGTTGTGTACCTGGAATAGTCATCAATGAAGGTTATTAAATATTTGTTGCCGCTGGGTGTCGGGGTTTTCATTGGTCCACACACGTCACTGTGTATAAGTTCCATGGGTTTAGTGGTTTTTCTTTGACTGGCTTGTGGAAGTGGTGTACGTGTGGCCTTTGCTTTGATGCAACACGTGCACTTCATCAACTTTGGACAAGGTATCATTATCATGTCTTCTGATAATTCTCTCTTAGAAAGTTCCTTTATAGCTTCTGAGTTTCGATGCCCCAATCGTCTGTGCCATAGATGGATGCACTTGTCATGTGGATTATGAGTGACTGTTTTGACTTGAACACGTTCAGTGACGATTTTGTATAGGTGTTCATTCAACCTTCCTTTTGCAACGATTTCTTTTCTGTTTCGAATTGTGCATTCATTACCTCGGAATTGTACTGTAAGTCCATTGTTAGCAAGGTTTTTTACTGATAGGAGGCTTCCTTCTAGACTTGGAACATACAGAACGTTCTTTACAAGGATGCTTCGGTTACCTCCTGATGGTGTGATGCAGTTCAGAAATCCTTGACCTTTACCTTCTGATGTAATACTTTTCCCATTTGCTAGGAAGACTTTGTCTTTTGTATTAAAATTAATTTCTGTGAAGAAGGTCTCATCACTGGTCATGTGACTTGTTGCTCCTGAGTCAATGTACCATCCATGCGGGGTAGTATTCTGAGTTACTTTAAAACTTGCACTCCACGCTGTGTCTTTGCTTTCCTGTGTGGCTGCTTTAGCTCTTTCTTTTGTGAATGTCTCTCTCCTTCGCTGTTCTGCTTTCCAGATTGAACAATTATATTTCAAATGACCTGTCCTTTTGCAGCGAAAACACACTCTGGTCTCTTTGTTTTGTTTTGTGTTTTCATTCACCTTTAGAGCTACTTCTGTTTTGTCATTCTCTTCACCACGTATATTTTCCTTCTTTCTGTTGTATTCATCAATTAATTTCCCTTTAGCATATTCCAGTGTTAGTTCTTCCTCTGGTCTGGTTTCTAGAGCGTTTATCAGGGCACTATATGATTCTGGAAGGCTGCATAATAGTAATGCCACTACATGATTGTCTTTTATTTCTTCTCCAATTGCACGTAATTGCTCCACAATTTCCAGCATAGCGTTCACATGTTCACACATTTCCTGGCCTTTTTCCAGCCTCATCTTATACAGTTTACGTAGCAGATATAGTTTACTGTTTAAGTTTGAACGCTCGTGCAGTTTCTGTAGCGCAGTCCACATACCTTTAGCTGTGTTTTCTTTTCTTATATGGATTAGTTGATCATCCTCCACTAACAGGCTTATAACTGCTTTTGCTTGCCTGTTTCTTTTGTCCCATTCTTCTGGGTTGTCAGTGGGTCTGATTGTATCCAGCACCTGCCACAGATCATCTTTGGATAACAGCATTTCCAGCTTAAACTTCCACAGCTGATAATTGGTATTGTTTAGCTTTGCTATTGCATATTTCACATCTGAGCCACTTGCCATCTTTCAGTATATTGGATGCAGCTCCTTTCCTCACACACAGCAGGTATTTGGATGATAGCTGCAGCACTTACTGATTTGTAGTTTCGTTTTCAGTGTCTGGGCCCATAACCTGTTGGTTATGTATGAAAGAGGCACTGGAGTCTTGTGAATCTGCAGTAGAGAACTTTACTTTGTGCATATAGCAATAAAACAACTTATAACAGATTAGTCACTGGATATATATCAGGATGCTTCATCATCACACAGCTAGAAAGGAAGAAGGAAGTAAAGCAGAGACAATAGAGACTTATTTCCTGTGAACATATACCAACGAGTTTAGAACACATTTAACCTGTACTAACAGCGCCACCTGCAGTCCATAGTATAATATATGCTGTTGTATCTCCAACAGGTCTGTTACAGAAAAAAAGAAAACCACTTAGAGAAAAAAAACTGAAAAAAGGTTTTGCCGAAAAAATCCCGTAAAATTTCTAAAAGATCCTAAAAATAAATAAATCAATAAATAGACTTTTTCCTGCAGATTAAAATAATAAACAGTTTATTAAATATTGAATGAAAAATTGATTATTTTTAACATTGAAACCTATGAGGTTCCCTTGAATAAAACTGCCGAATGAAAGCACCGAACAGCAGGGCATTTTGGCTACTTTTCACTGCTGTTCAGTGTTCTCTGAACAGATCAACCATTGCTTCTCTATGGGGATTTCACTGCTGCCGAATAGGCACCATACGTGCAGGCAATTCACCAAAATTTGGCAAACTGCCTGCTCTCTGAATAGCCGAATGGCCACGAAATGTCACCATACGGGGAAATTCACTGTTCGTTGATATTATGAGGCCAGATCGGCATCTTCTGAATTACCCCTTATATAGATTATTCTTATTTATTATTATTATTAATCTTTATTTATAAAGCGCCAACATATTCTGCAGCGCTGTACAATGGGCACAGTATAGACAGAGTTATAATACATTGAACAACATTTTGACAAATCAGTACAGGAGGAAACGAAGGTGCTAGTCCCATGGGAATTTACAATCTAGAAGGGTTGGGGTTGGAAACAGGAGGAGAGGACTGCAAGGTGAGAGTGATGGACTGCAGGGTGAGAGTGATGGACTGGTTGGGGCAGTGAGGGTGTATCAGTGAGTCGGGTGGTAGGCTTCCCTAAAGTCTTAAGGGAGCGTTTGAAGGAAGAGAAACTAGGGGAAAGTCTGACCGTATGAGAGAGAGCGTTCCAGAGGATGGGAGCTGCGCATGAAAAATCCTCAATACAATAGTCAAATCAGGAGATTACAAGGGCGTGAATGAGTAGCTTTGTGGTGTCAATGGTAAGAAATGGCCGAATTCTGGAAATATTCCGTAGTTGGTAGTGGCAGGAGGAGGAAAGAGACTGATTGTGGGGGATGAAGGAAAGAGCAGAATCAAGTGTAACTCTGAGGCAGCGAACCTGGTTTATGGGGAGATAGTTATACCATCAACCATGATAGAAAAGTCAGGAGGTGGGGAGGCATTAGAAGGAAGAATGAGTAGGAGCTCAGTCTTGGACATTTTAATCTTTAGTTGGTGAGAGGCCATCCAGGAGGAAATGCCAGATAAACAGTCACTGACTTTGGAAAGGACAGGAAGAGAGAGATCAGGGGTACAGAGGTAGATCTGAATATCATCAGCACTGGCAATCAGGGCCGTAGGATGGGCGAGGCGAGTGAGGCACGTGCCTCGGGCACAGCTGTGAAGGGGCGCAGCCATGGTTCGAGTCCTGCGGGAACACTGCGGGAACGCAGGTTGCGGGAACCTGCATTCCCGCAGCTTTCCAGCAGGACTCGAGCCATTGAAGTGGAAATAGGCTGGAAGACGGCCGCCATTGTACACAGGCGGCCATCTTGTTCAGAATATTGGTTCACTTGTATATAACTAGACAGGTTTGTAGCTGAGACTAGAATGAGGTATACGTAGAAACTTAGGAATGCGTTTAGATTAGCAGAAAAGCAATTAAAGCTTTATGAAAGATCTCTGTCTGTTCCTGGCACGGAGGAGAAAAGCGACTCCAAGGTCGTTGGGGCCCGCGGAAAGACGAAGGAGTATAGAAGACCGGGCCCCAGGCCATCTGAATAAACATAGCCGATAGGGAGGGAGGCACTGCCCGGAGAAAGACAGCACAAACAAATCACAGACTGTCAAACTAACGAGAAGTGTATCAATTTATAGTTATATGTGGAATGTTCTTTGTGTTCGAATTAATGATGGGAGGTATTAACCCACGTGGGGTGGAATAGAGTGTCATAGGGAGGTGGGCTAATGGGGATGTACCTAATTATGTATTTGGGGCATAAAACCTCATGTCTCTGTGTAATCGGGGCTCACTCTAAGCGATTCAATCCTGTGTGAGCACTTGTGTGACGACACAATAAACTCTTGCCTTTCCTGAAGAGACTCGTGTTTGGACAATCCTTGCTTGTGTCTGGTCCGGCGCCGTTAATGAAGTGAACCTGTCTGACTCCGGCTACACCATGGCTGCGCCCCTTCACAGGTGTGAAGCGCCCAGCCTGAAATGATTGCTGGCGGCCGCTTGCTTCCTGCTTGAACGGCCGCTTATAGGAAGTGCAGCCGCTCGCCTGGGATCTAACAGGCAGGCTGTTTCATCGATCCCAGGTGAGCGGCTGCACTTCCTGTCAGCGGCTGTTCAAGCAGGAAGCACGCAGCCGCCGGCAATGAGAGGTGAGCTGGGGCAATATCTAAGGAGACCTGGGGGCACAATCCAGGAGACCTGGGGGCACAATCCATGAGACCTGGGGGCACAATCCATGAGACCTGGGGTCACAATCCATTAGACCTGGGGGCAATATCCAGGAGACCTGGGGGCAATATCCAGGAGACCTGGGGGCACAATCCATGAGACCTGGGGGCAATATCCAGGAGACCTGGGGGCACAATCCATGAGACCTGGGGGCACTATCCATGAGACCTGGGGGCACAATCCATGAGACCTGGGGGCACAATTCATGAGACCTGGGGGCACAATCCATGAGACCTGGGGGCACAATCCATGAGACCTGGGGGCAATATCCAGGAGACCTGGGGGCACAATCCATGAGACCTGGGGGCACTATCCATGAGACCTGGGGGCACTATCCAGGAGACCTGGGGGCACTATCCATGAGACCTGGGGGCACTATCCAGGAGACCTGGGGGCACTATCCATGAGACCTGGGGGCAAAATCCATGAGAGCTGGGGCATTATCCATGAGAGCCGGGGGCAATATCCATGAGAGCTGCGGCATTATCCATGAGAGCTGGGGCAATATCCATGAGAGCTGGGGGGCATTATCCATGAGCTGGGCCATATCCATGTGAACTGGGGCAATATATACCCATATGAGCTGGGGTCAATAATATCCATATGAGCTGGGGTCAATAATATCCATGTGAACTGGGGAAAATAGTCTGGGGGCTCAGTGCTGTGTATATTATTCTGGGGGGGTGTATATTATGCTAAATGTTCTTTTGCTATACATGCATGTATTCTGTGTGTACTGTGTTTGTACATGTACTGTGTGTGCACTATATATGTAGGGCCCCATCACCTCCTTAACGCTAGCACTCACACATGTGAGCGTTGGTGCTAGGTTAAATGAGGTTACTGCATGCTGCCCATATCACATCCTAGCACAGGACCCTCATATTACAATCCTAACGGTAACAGGTTAATAAATCCAGGAGATTGCGCTTTTCAGCGCGAGATTACTGTCCTTTGCGCTCCCTATACTTAACATGGGGAGCGCAAAGAGTAAATAGCGTTAGGATTACAAAGTCCTAACGCTAATTACCATCCCGCCATAGCTACAAAAGTTACCCACAGCTAGACGCTGGTGCTAAGTGATGCCGCTTCTGCAGAATCAGTCAGCACCAGCTGGAACCCCCCAAAAATCACATAGTTGCCTCTCATCCCACAGCGCAAAGGGTGGTCTGATCCACTGCTTCTGGTCGCGGGGAGCATCCAGGAGCTTAGCACTGCGCCACTGGTCGGAGACTCTGATTTTTAAAATTATGTGGGGGGGCACAATTTTCTGTTTTTGCCTCGGGTGCAAAAGGCGCTAGCTACAGCTCTGCTGGCAATGGCACCAACTGAGGTAGCTGTACTAGCAAAATGCCTTTTGGTGAACTGTTTTACTATTTTATTAACCCCCCTGACGGTTATCCCAAGTGTGTCTCAGGTTAAATTGCACCGCTGAGAGCGGTAACACCGAGACACACTCGGGCTGTATACATCACCTCTCCCTGCGCTCCCTCGCTGATCTCTGCAGTCTCCTCCGGCATTCGCGACCTCATACTGCCTGGTTTCCTTCTCGCAAGGAGGGAACCAGGAAGTATGAGGGTCGCGATTGCCGGAGGAGGCTGCGGGGACATCGAGGGAGCGCAGGGAGAGCTGATGTATCCAAACGGCATCCCGAGTGTTGCTCGGGGTTACTGCTACCAGCATAGGAATTTAACCCCGAGCCACACTTGGGATAATGCTGGAGGGGAATGGAGCGTTTTTAAATGTAAAATAAATAGACCGCCAGGGAGGTTAATAAATATTTTGCCTGCTTTTAGTCCTATCCTGGGTCCTGGATACTTTCATTCACTGAGGAGGTGGCTGAGGCTGAAAGGTGATCCAGTGCACCTTATGAAGTCACTGGCTGCCTGAACATCTGGTGTCTGATTGATGAGACACCAGCAAATGTGAGTAATATACTTTCTTCCTTTATACACTCCCTGCATATATGTTATTACTCTATGTGAGTTTTATTTACTCTTTGAGGGCAAGGGAGGAGTTCAACATTGTAAGGAACCACGTAGCGACCCAAGAGTGTACCACGAGGGAGGCCTCAATATGACATGAAGCATCAACTCCACCATGTTTTCCTTGTACACTGTAATTTCTAGTGGGAAAGGGATATATCACTTCAGTGGTTTGGAGAGGCAGCTGACTCCACGAACTGCAAGACCGATTTCTGAACTTTTTATGTGAACCTTTATTTTCAATTAATTGCACTCACTAGCAACCTGGTATATACTTGACAGGACTACTGTCAGGTATCTGACCTAGCCTCATGTGAAGGGAGGATGGGTGTGAGCCCAAGATGGAGTGAAAGCAGATTAGGCAGGTTACAGGGCAACAGAGTTTATTAAAGTAATAGACAAGAGATATGAACCAAAGAACAACTACAGAATACACGAGAGAACCAAATAAAAGGAGGAGACTGGCAAGATGGGAACACGACTAGAGATGGGAGGAGATACAGGAAGAAAGGGTTGGAGTCAATAAGAGTGCTGAGAATAGTGAGAGTGGGAGAACTGGATATAAGAGAAGCTAGGAGGGTTGGACGGCACAGGGAACAACAAGATGAGCATAGACTAGAAGGGGCTAGAGGAGCAAGGATACATAGGAAGGGAACTAAGGATACATAGACTGAGCAGACACTGAATAATAAAAATACAGACAATATACATTCAGCAACGGTACAATATGGAACAGGCAACAAGAATCGTCAGGCACAAAAGCAGAGATCTGGTAAACAGATAGTCAATCGGATAAAGGGGTGCAGAGGGCAAAGGAGGATACCGGTGAGATGTAGGTATTGTCCAGAATAAACAGAGGGTAAACAGGAATGTCTTTGAGATCAGGAGGGGTTCCAGGCAAGGAGTTCAGGAAAGGTTCAAGGAGATAGACTGCACTGATGCAAAGCCACAATGTCAATGAGGAAACCTTGTTTGAAGGGTGTAGTCCTCTTTTATGCAAGTCTCCTTAGCATGATAGATCACAGCTGATACTCCAGGGCTTGAGACCAAGTGTGTGCGGAATGTTCTGGAACCTGCATATTGCATGCTTGCAGGTTTCAAAGGGGGCGCCAGAGGATCAGGACATCCAGGACCTGACAACTACATACAATATTTGCTGCTATATTTGCTGCTATTCAATATTTGCTTTCGTTCCCTGCTATTTATTGCTATTTTGTACTGTCTTTTTTTAGGTGCATTGTTTTATTGTATACATCACGGGTGCAATCCCGCCACAGGGTGGGGCACAGATTTTACTGTTTTATTTCTTCAGTGTTGTCACTAGGGATGAGCGTTCAGTTCGATTCGAACGCGAGTTCGAATCGAACATCGGCCGTTCGAGTGTTCGGCGAACGCCGAACATTATGGGATGTTCGCGGTTTGTTCGACCGTGGACATTCCATAATAAAAAATGCATCCACAGATCTCCTAAATGTACCGGCGGCTGCCGGTACATTTAGGAGACCTGTGGCTGCGGCCCCCGGCCCCCGTATCTCACCTGTCCTGCAGCTGTCCCGGCCTCCTGTACCCTGGTCCGTCAGCTCCTCCGATCCGTCTGGCCGCGGCTCCTCTCTGCCCCACATCTTCATTCTGAATGATCTGATTGGGCAAAGTCCTGCGCCTGACCTGGACTTTGCCCAATCAGGGCTCTAATTCAATATTGAGCCCTGATTGGGCAAAGTCCAGGTCAGGTGCAGGACTTTGCCCAATCAGAGCTCAGCATGAAGATGAGGCATGGGGCAGAGCTTTAACCAAGCTCTGATTGGTTAAAGTCGGTGCAAGACTTTAACCAATCAGAGCTTGGTTATAGCTCATCTTCATGCTGAGCTCTGATTGGACAAAGTCCTGCACCTGACCTGGACTTTGCCCAATCAGGGCTCAGTATCGAATTAGAACCCTGATTGGGCAAAGTCCAGGTCAGGCGCAGGACTTTGCCCAATCATTCAGCATGAAGACGTGGGGCAGAGAGGAGCCGCGGCCAAACAGATCAGAGGAGCTGACGGACTGGGGAACAGGAGGCCGTGACAGCTGCAGGACAGGTGAGTTACAGGGCTGGAGGCCACAGCCACAGGTCTCCTAAATGTACCGACAGCCGCTGGTACATTTAGGAGAACTGCAAACACATTTTGCGTGTTCGACCTCCATTGGTTTACATTGTGTTTGAGTTCGTATTCGAACATTTCGCCGTTCGGCTGTTCGGATACGAACCGAACACAGGGGTGTTCGGCTCATCACTAGTTGTCACATGAAAAGATCTAATAAAATATTTACATAAATGTGAGGGTGTACTCACACACTGTGAGATACTGTATGTATGTGGCATAATGCCTGTATTTGGAAATTACAGTAATACCCCTGAATCTTATCCCTGTACAGCAGTGAGTGACCATAAGAGATCTCTCTGTGATCTAACTTCTTCCTGGCTGTTGTACTACAACAGTAATATGTTTGAACCTTTTGCTACAGTGAGGTTTGGGACTGATATATGCAGCTTGTTTTATATCTCTCTAGGGTGCCTGGAGAGAGATAAGACAGTGGAATTTGTTTCTCCACAGGGTTCACACTAATCTGACTTTAAAAAGGTGTGAAAATTGGGTTTTGATGTCTTAATGAGTGCTTTTCAATGTATTACAATGCAAAATATAGATATCGAGATAACTCAACTTTGAATGTGAAGGGGTTAAGCCCATAGGGTCTTCAACACTTATTTATTTTTTGTAATAATTTTATATTATATAATGTACAAATTCCTGTGGCAAGGGTGGGTTGGGGGGGCTTCCTTGGACACCCACACATGGATTCTGGAGCTGGCTATGGCTTTATTGTGTGTAAAGGAGCGGAATCCACAGAGACTGCAAGGATTCCGCTTCACATTTTACTTACAGCTTCTCCTTCCAGTGACTGGTGGCTTCAGAGTTTGAAGTCAGCAGCAGCCAGAGCACCACATGTTGCTACAAACCTCTAATGCCAAAATAGCCAAACCATAAAAATTCTCCCACTTATCTCACTTTCCAAATTGGCTATTTGGTCTAGATTGTTCATTCTCCTGGCAATTCTCAAGATTTTCATCTCTTTTTGAATAACCCTGTATGTCACAGTTCTGAGCCCCTTCTTAGAAGTGTACCCGAATTACATTTTATTAAAGTATATTTTAATATTTATCATATGATTTATTTTTTATAAAATAATTTAAATTAATATTCTAATTTAAATTAAGTATATTTTAATGCATATTTATTTTAATTGTTCAAATTACATTTACATGAATATATAATTCATATTAAAATACAATTTATTTTAATAATCCATAATTATTTTTTAATTCTATTGCTGTGGAGCTCTGTGATACGCACCGTACATTACTGTGGGTTTTATTGCTGTGGAGCTCTGTGATACGCTCTTACACACTGCACATTACTGTGTGTTTTATTGTTGTGGAGCTTTGTGATACGCTCGAAAACACCGTACATTACTGTGGGTTTTATTGCTGTGGAGCTCTGTGATACACTCTTACACACTGCACATTACTGTTAGTTTTATTGTTGTGGCACTCTGTGATACGCATCAACATGTTTTGGTGGGCATAGGGGGGGGTCAGCATTTCATCCTTGGATCCAGGCAGCACAATGTCTTGTGCTGGCCCTGCTCCAGTCCATATCAATATATTAATCCGGCCCTGCGTGTTTGCATATCGGAGTGGGCCGGTCTGGATGAAGTCCAGGGCTGTTTTTTTGTCCCAGTCCAGGCCTGAGAGAAGGTGAAGTTCATGCAAACAAGAGCGGACAATGCTGAACAACGCTGAACCAACATTATTATTCTGTAGAATGAGTAAGGCTAGGGTCAGACGAGCGTGATTTCTACGGACTGTACGTCCGTGCACACGGACGTACGTCAGTACGGAAGACACAGTAGTGGCCACACAGTCCGTTTATTTACTGATGTATATTTTGACGGATGTAGGAGGGAAAATAAATTAAAAAGCAAAACCATTTTGTCCGTGAAAAATGCTGGACGTATAAATGCAGTCCGTCTGACCACATTCCATCACTCACACACAAAGCTATGCGGACGTTGCAGAAGCAGCGCACTTTGTGCGGCCGTTCTAGGGGTTGTACGTTCTTGCCTGCCTTGCGTCCGTTTGCCGCGGCCGTGGTGCGTCCGCAGTTCAGTGCGGACGTACTTTGTGTAACAGGCTCCAATGGGCTTTCTGTCATGTTATCACGGACGTACTTTTAGGCGCAATCACGGACGTGAACACTACGCTCGTCTGACCCCAGCCTTAGCTACGGCTATTCTCCGTTAATTTTGTTTCACCATCGTTTGCAACACTGGTGAATGTCCTTCAGTGATTTTAAAGTAGCACTCCCTATGGAACTCTTAGAAACAATAAAAATAATGGTTAAGTATAGTTCTCCGCCCTCTGCAGCCAATTTCGAGGTACACCCAATATCCTCAATCACATATACAAACAAAACACAGAATGGTGCAACAATAGTGCTTTATAACCAATGGGTTACTCTTAGAAACAACACTGAACACTGATAATAGCAACACTAGACAACCTCGACTGGAACACCGGTGGAAACTACAGTGAAATCTACGCTGAATAATTGTCAGAAACAGTAGAAACACCAGTAAAAAAAACCATAAAAAACCGACACTTAGAACTACTTGACATCTTCAACATGAACTACAATACAAAGAACATTTAAAATAAGTTTCATAATAGAACGTAGTTTTGTGAAGTAATCCTTTAGCTCATGTGATGCAAGATAGCAGTTTTCTCTTAGTTACAGCCTAAATGATATAACCTGTGCCTCATTATTTAAATAATTACCATAGTGGCTGCTTGTCTTTTTAAATTTATTTTTTCTTTACAGTAAGAAAGTCATTTTTGAGGCAAAACCAATTATCCCTTGCAGTGTTTGGAAGTAAACAATGAGAAGCATTGAATATCTGCTTTGCCACCTTAATGAACATCCTAATTGGTCACGAACAAGATAACTTGAAATTACTTGAACAGAAAATTGCCTGAATTACACTCCATTCACGATTTCAATGTGGAAATGTTTATAGATTCTAGTCCAAATAGCTGATAGATTAGACTCGTTTAGATAAATATCCAGCATTAAATTTAGGGGGAAAATTGAGTATAGAAGATAACTACTGAAAATAATTTTAATGTGACTGAGCTTTTAAAAAAAATGCTTTTAAAACAAATTACAGCCAATCTTATTATTCTGGTCATAATATAATGAATATTTGTCTTATGTAAATCCCTGCATACAGTTGTGTTCAAAATTATTCAACCCCCAATGCTGTAAAGGGTTTTAGGGAATTTAGTGTACATTTGTAATTGTATTCAGAATGAAATCCAACAAGGACTTTTTAAAGAACCATATGCAACTAAAATGACATCAATTGGTTTTGTTATACAGTAGTAAATGTTTCTTTTGTGAATTCTTCATTGACACAATTATTCAACCCCTTTAAAGACTACCACTCTGAAGAACAGAGGTTCATTCAAGTGTTTTCAATAAGGTATTGAAAACACCTGTGGATGTCACGGAGCAGCAATAAAGCATAATAAGCACCAATTAGGCAGCTTTAAAATGACTGTGATACTCAGCTCCTTCTAGACATTTACTGGTGTGGTTACAAACATGGTGAAGTCAAGAGAATGGTCCAGGAAGACAAGAGAAGAGGTGATTACTCTTCACAGGAAGGGCAATGGCTATAAGAAGATTGCAAAGATGTTAAACATACCAAGAGAGACCATAGGAAGCATCATTCGCAAATTCAAGGCAAAGGGCACTGTTGAAACGCTACCTGGTCATGGCAGAAAGAAGATGCTGACTTCGACTGCTGTGCCTACCTGAAGCGTAAAGTGGAGAAAAGTCCCCGTGTGACTGCTGAGGAACTGAGAAAAGATTTGTCAGATGTGGGTACTGAAGTTTCAGCTCAGACAATACGGCGCACACTGCGTAATGAAGGCCTCCATGCCAGAACTCCCAGGCGCACCCCCTTGCTGTCTCCAAAGAATAAGAAGAGTCGACTGCAGTATGCCAAAAGTCATGTGGACAAACCACAGAAGTTTTGGGATAGTATTCTGTGGACTGATGAAACAAAATTAGAACTGTTTGGGCCCATGGATCAACGCTATGTTTGGAGGAGGAAGAACAAGGCCTATGAAGAAAAGAACACCTTGCCTACTGTGAAGCATGGCGGGGGGTCAATCATGCTTTGGGGCTGCTTTGCTTCTGCAGGTACAGGGAAGCTTCAGCGTGTGCAAGGTACCATGAATTCTCTTCAGTACCAGGAGATATTGGATGACAATGTGATGCAGTCCGTCACAAACCTGAGGCTCGGGAGACGTTGGACCTTTCAACAGGAAATCCCAAGCATAACTCCAAGTCCACTAGAGCATGGTTGCAGCTTAAAGGCTGGAACATTTTGGAGTGGCCATCGCAGTCACCTGACTTAAATCCGATTGAGAACCTCTGGTGGGACTTAAAGAAAGCAGTTGCAGTGCGCAAGCCTAAGAATGTGACTGAACTGGAGGCTTTTTCCCATGACGAATGGGCGAAGATACCCGTAGATTGCTGCAAGACACTTGTGTCAAGCTATGCTTCACGTTTAAAAGCTGTTATAACTGTAAAAGGATGTTGTACTAAGTACTAAGATTGAATGTCACTTGGGGGTTGAATAAAACTGATAATGATGTGAGCACAGAAAAGACATTTGTGGTTATTTCATTATAAATGTTATGTTATATTTGTCTGACCTACACGTGCCTCTTTGATTTAATTGTAAGCAAGATGACTGAATGATCAAAATCAATGTCAAACTGGCCAAAACACTCAATTTCAGTGGGGGTTGAATAATTTTGAACACAACTGTATATATATATTAAGTCGTGATATTTTAAACTTTTACCAATAAGAAATACAATATTTCTATCCTTTTAATTTCTAACTATTTTACCATGATAATTTTGTCTTAGAACACCAAAATAGGCTACATTTACCTCTAATGTGTTAAAGGTGGAATATATTGACGGTGTTGACAGGCTTAACCAATTTATGGCCATAAACAAATAGAGAGATTAAAGGTAAACAGTGAAGCGCCTCCAGAAAAAGTGGCTAAATGTCCACGCTACACATTGAATGTGGGGGTTCTCCTAAAAACCCGAAATCATGTATTGCAGAAGGTCGACGGAGCGCCAGAAAACTGGATGTGCAATTAGTCACCATACATGTCCAATAGGCTGTCTTCTAGATCGTCCCAAATGAACCACTCTTCCAATAAAATTTCTGCAGAAGAGAAAGGATATACTAGTGCAATATGTCGTTCCACCATAGGAGGGAAGTTAATCAGTCGTGGTCCTACTCACATGATGTTGAGCCTGATCTCGGCTCTAGGGTGAATAGTGGTTTTGGGTCTTCAAAAGATGTTCAGGTGCCCATATACCCGCAATAGAATTCTTCAAGCACTTTCCCCTGCAGTGGATCAGAAAAATACCAACGCACTTTCTGGTGCAATATCGTTATATGATAATAATGGAGTAGGTATTCATAAATGGTTACACTCACATATTAATGAGCCGCATTGGCTCCATGATGTCGCATGGGAATATCAAGGTAATTCCAAACCTTCTTTAAAATCACATTCCAGGAAGTAGCAATAGTTTAAAATAAATTTATTAATACATAAATTATATTTACCAGTACGCGTTTCGCTCCTTAGAGCTTTTTCAGCTGGTATCTTACCAGTAAGTATCTTACTTAGCTCGATACCAGCTGAAGAAGCTCTAAGGAGCGAAACGCGTACTGGTAAATATAATTTATGTATTAATAAATTTATTTTAAACTATTGCTGCTTCCTGGAACGTGATTTTAAAGAAGGTTTGGAATTACCTTGATATTCCCATGCGACATCTTGGAGCCAATGCGGCTCATTAATATGTGAGTGTAACCATTTATGAATACCTACTCCATTATTATCATATAACGATATTGCACCAGAAAGTGCGTTGGTATTTTTCTGATCTACTGCAGGGGAAAGTGCTTGAAGAATTCTATTGCGGGTATATGGGCACCTGAACATCTTTTGAAGACCCAAAACCACTATTCACCCTAGAGCCGAGGTCAGGCTCAACATCATGTAAGTATGACCACGACTGATTAACTTCCCTCCTATGGTGGAACGACATATTGCACTAGTTTATCCTTTCTCTTCTGCAGAAATTTTATTGGAAGAGTGGTTCATTTGGGACGATCTAGAAGACAGCCTATTGGACATGTATGGTGACTAATTTTACATCCAGTTTGCTGGCGCTCCGTTGACCTTCTGCAATTTATGGCCATACATTGTGAACAAAATTTCCATAATTTTTTTTACAGAGCCTACTGTTTAGAAACCTTGAAAAATCTAAAATGGGTTGAGAACTGTTTAAATGCCAAAAGGGTTAAGAGTTATAAGAATCTGTAAGGGGTTAAATTTTGGTAAAATCTTTATGTTTGGATATATATAGTCTACAGTTGAAATCTTTGAATTTGTTGGCTGGAGTGCTCGCCTCCTGGTATGCTGTGTTCTTTTTGTCATGAGAAGTACCCGCCGTCTGTGCTTAGTTAAGGGTGAATGCTGCCCTCCTGGTGTGTTCTGTATGAAGGGGGCTGACAGCCCTTGGAAAGCACCCCTCCCTGTCACAGGTGCTCCATCTTCAGGCTCTACTTAACCTTGAATCGCAGGGAGCTCCAGTAAGGATTCTGTCCTCAGGGAGTTAATCCCATAATAGAGGTCATGGTAGTGTACAGTAGGACCTATCAAAGGTGGAATACATTGATGGTGTTGACAGGCGTAAGCAACTTATTGCCATATATTATGAACTAAATTCACATAATTTTTTCACAGAGCCTAGGGTTAGAAACCTTGAAAAATCTTAAATGAGTTGACAGCTGTTGAAATGCCGATAGGTTTAAGATTTGTTAGAATCTGTAAGGGGTTAAATTTTGGTAAAATCTTTAGATTTGGATATTGTCATGATTGTGGTAGAGGGGAATAGGGTATGAGCCCAATGTGCAGTGAATTGTTATTCGTCACCTGAATAAAGTATAATGAGGGTTTATTATATGCAACAGCAATATGGAAGGTGATGGATGGGGCAGTAATGGAGTTGATTGAGGAGGTAATGCAGGGATGAACAGGACACAGGGAGACACTGAGGGAAAACACAGCAGGAGACTTACATCAGACATGAGACAGGAAGCAGGGGGCACTGGAGACATGGAAGCAGAGGGCACTGGAGACTTGGAAGCAGAAGGCACTGGAGACTTGGAAGCAGAAGGCACTGGAGATGTGGAAGCAGAGGGCACTGGAGACGTGGGTATAGCGGCAGGCAATACTCGTAGTAAAGTCCATGCAATAGGTCGTGGCAGGTGAGTGGCAATCGTAGTATCAGTCCAAACAATGGTCTTTATATGGGTAAACCAAACGAAAGGGAAGGCGAATAGGGAGAGAGCAGGTCTCAGGTGCCTGGCTACCAGGTAAGTCAGACAATGAAACAGTGCAATATAATACAAAATCATAAAAATGGGTGAATCACTTGGCTTTAAAAGCGTACCAATGCACTCACACAGTGTGATTGGTGATAAACTTGTAAAGGTATCTTTACAGTTTTAAGCATTAATATCGTACGATGCACTCACACAGCATAGGTGGTAAAACACTAGTAATGGTATCTTTGCTGGTTCATTACCCTCTGCTGGTAAAGGTCGTAGTCCTGGTAAACCTGCCGCCACAAGACCACCAGAAGCCAGTCAGATCCAATAAAAGCGTATTTTATTCGTAACACAGCATACAATCCAACGCGTTTCGTCCATAGATCAACAGGACTTCATCAGGGAAACAAAATTACATGTACTCCACTCCTCTCCCAACCCTTAAATAAAATATTCTATGAGAGACACAATTAAACACAATTAGACAAATGATCAACAGCTTGAATCCACCTCGACTTAATTTCCGTGCGTTCCGGACCATTGCGCATGTCCTGAAGTTTTTCTGCGACTTGAGTCCACCTTGACTTCATTCCCGTGCGTTCCAGCCTATAGAGCATGTCCGGAAGTTTTTCTTTAAGCGGAAGTGACGTATTGGGTTTTCCAGATGGTTATTGTCTCTCAGAATGAAAGTGTGAATCGGAGCTCTCTCTTCTCCGATCGGCGGCGCACAGTCATAACATATCAGGGTTTCTTCAGAGGGGTCGATCCGCATGCGTTTCTTAACCCTTCCTTGCCTGGGACATAGGTTCACCCTAAAAAACTCTCCCAGCAATGGGAAGAGATGCAACAACAAGCATTATAAAAATATATATATAAAAAAATGATAAAAAACTTATAAAAAATCTTTAGATACAATTTTTTATATCCAAATCTACATTTAGGCCACCAGCTTTCCATGTGCCCATTTTATGTATCCATTCAGTTTCTTTTCTTGCCAGAATTCTTACAAAATCACCCCCTCTCCAATCCTTTTTTACAAGTTCAATGCCTATCCACTTAAAACCTTTCATTGAAAAAGCCAAGCAGTTATTACAATGTACAGGGACACTGTGATCCACTTTTCCTCTTCTTATATTTCCTAAGTGTTCTAATATGCGTACTTTGAGCATCCTGGCGGTTCGACCTACATATTGAACCCCACAGGGGCATTCTAGCAGAAAAATAACTCCACTGCTAGTGCAATTAATAAATTGCTTAATATTATACTCTTTAAAAGTGACCCTACTCTTAAACTTAATGGTCTTTTTTTCTTGATCCACACATGCTTTACATTTCCCACATTTGAAAAAACCTTTTGGTCCATCAGTATTAAAAATGCCCTGAGGCTTTCTTCTTATATCTGGCAATAAACTGGGAGCGAGATGATTTTTTAGGTTCTGGGCTTTCTTAAAGATAACTACAGGGGATTTAGGAATAACAGCTATCAATACAGGATCCGCTTTCAATATATGCCAATGTTTATTCAGAATTTTCCTTAATTCACCTGCATGTGGGTTATATTGTGTAACAAACGCATATTCAAATTTATTCCTGCCAGCTAACTGACTATGTGTTTTTAAACCAACCATATCTTTCCTATTTTTACATTTTATCACTTCCAAGTCTCTCCTCAGTTTATCCTCTTTGTAACCCTTCTGCCGATATCTATTCAAAATCATATTTGCCTGGTGGTCGAATTCCACATCTTCTGAACAGTTTCTCTTTACCCTTGTAATTTGGCTTTTAGGAACATTATCGAGCCATTGGACTGCATGAGAATTCCTCCTATCTATTGCAGTATTGACACTAGTTTCCTTAAAAAATGTCTTGGTCTCAAGTTTACCATTCCTAATATATATAGTGAGATCTAAAAAAATCGATACTGATCTTTTCGATCCTCGATGTAAATGATAAGTTATAATCATTGACATCCAGAGAGCGAATGAAGGCATTCAGCGAGTCAAGATCACCCTGCCAAATGAGGATAACATCATCAATAAATCTCCGCCAGAGGACGAGGTCGCCCCCGGCCGCGCCAGACCACACGTGTCGATGTTCCCATCTATCCATGTAGAGATTGGCGTAACCCGGGGTGAACCTCGTCCCCATGGCATTACCACATGACTGTAAATAAAAAGTGTTCGCAAAACAAAAATAGTTGTGTGTAAGCACAAATAGCATAGCATCGGTCAAAAAGGTAACTTGACTAACTGACAGTTTACTTTTCTCTCTTAAACTGGAAGAAACCTCTTGCACTCCTTTCACATGAGGGATGGATGTATATAATGAGACCACATCAATAGTAGCCATCAAAAAATTTTCCTTCCATTCGATTTTCTGTAGTTCCTCTAGAATATGACTAGTGTCTCTAATATACGATTGAGTAGTTAGCACCAAGGGCTGTAAATATTTATCTATATATTCAGATAGATTGCAAGTAAGAGAATTTATTCCGCTTATTATAGGTCTCCCCTGGGGGGTTTGAATATTTTTGTGTAATTTTGGCAAAAAATAAAAAATAGCTATTTTACAATTCTCATTAAGAAGGTATTTCCATTCTTCATCATTAATAATCCCTACTTCTCTACTCTTATTTAACAGATGTTCTAATTCTTTTTGAAAAACCAAAGTAGGATTTTTATCTAGAATCTGATAAGTCACTCTATCATCCAGTATGCGGAGAGACTCCTTAATGTAGTATTCCCTTGACATTATTACTGTCCCCCCCCTTTATCAGCTTGTTTTATAACCAATTTATTGTTCTCTTTCAAGCGTTTACAGGCTTGTCTCTCCTTGAAACTCAAATTCTGTTTAAAAGAGCGGGTCTCTAGTTTCTCAAAGTCTTTAAATACCAGATCCATAAAAACTTCTAGATTCGGTCCCTTTTCCCAAGTGGGATAAAAGTTTGATTTGTTTCTTAGACCAGAATGAACAATATCTGATGATACTTCTATATTGGAGGTAGGTTTTGGGTGTTTTAAAAAATATCTTTTCCTTGTAATCTGTCTCATAAATCTATGAGCATCTAGAAACAAGGGAAAGCTTTGAATTTGTTTAGTAGGCGCAAATTTTAAACCCCTATCTAGTAGTTGTAATTCTTGTTTGGAAAGTATTATTCCTGAAATATTAAACCCCTTTTACACTATCCCCTTTACTAATCACTGGTTCCAGCTCTCCTCTAGGTCTGAGTTGTTCGAAAGATATCTCTTCTTTTTTGCTGGTTGTAATGGGGCATACTGATTTGGATGTGTCCAGTCTTGTCTCTGGGGGGGCTGGTACCCCGTCCATGAGTTTTTTTTCCCCTGGGTGTTTTTGTTCCCCTGGGGTGTTTCTACGTGGAACCTTCACCCATCCCCCTAATCTATCCCTCACTTTTTGATGATCTTCAGTACTCTTATTATATTTGGGTTTCGCCCCTTCTCTCTCATTTCTAACCTGTTTGGTTTTAGTGATATCTATTTTTTCTTTTTCTGATTTTTTTGGGTACTGGTAGTTAACTCGATTCCTTGAAGGGAATCTCTACATGGATAGATGGGAACATCGACACGTGTGGTCTGGCGCGGCCGGGGGCGACCTCGTCCTCTGGCGGAGATTTATTGATGATGTTATCCTCATTTGGCAGGGTGATCTCGACTCGCTGAATGCCTTGATGCGCTCTCTGGATGTCAATGATTATAACTTATCATTTACATCGAGGATCGAAAAGATCAGTATCGATTTTTTAGATCTCACTATATATATTAGGAATGGTAAACTTGAGACCAAGACATTTTTTAAGGAAACTAGTGTCAATACTGCAATAGATAGGAGGAATTCTCATGCAGTCCAATGGCTCGATAATGTTCCTAAAAGCCAAATTACAAGGGTAAAGAGAAACTGTTCAGAAGATGTGGAATTCGACCACCAGGCAAATATGATTTTGAATAGATATCGGCAGAAGGGTTACAAAGAGGATAAACTGAGGAGAGACTTGGAAGTGATAAAATGTAAAAATAGGAAAGATATGGTTGGTTTAAAAACACATAGTCAGTTAGCTGGCAGGAATAAATTTGAATATGTGTTTGTTACACAATATAACCCACATGCAGGTGAATTAAGGAAAATTCTGAATAAACATTGGCATATATTGAAAGCGGATCCTGTATTGATAGATGTTATTCCTAAGTCCCCTGTAGTTATCTTTAAGAAAGCCCAGAACCTAAAAAATCATCTCGCTCCCAGTTTATTGCCAGATATAAGAAGAAAGCCTCAGGGCATTTTTAATACTGATGGACCAAAAGTTTTTTTCAAATGTGGGAAATGTAAAGCATGTGTGGATCAAGAAAAAAAGACCATTAAGTTTAAGAGTAGCGTTACTTTTAAAGAGTATAATATTAAGTTTTCAATAGGCAAGGCGCCGAAGTGCGACCCGGTGCCTAAGGGGTTAAAGCCAGGCACCGCTTAAAAGGGGAGACTCTGCCCTTTTAAGGGATCCGAACGGATCCCCCTCCCTTCCAGGCGATCTCCCGGCATTGCCGGGGGTCGTCTGGAAATGACATCATCGCTCATGGCGCGATGACGTCATTTACGTCAGGAGGAGCTTGACTTCAGCGTCTGAGGACGCTGAAGTCAGAATGCCACGGGACCCCGGACAGAGAGGTGAGTATCTCCGCCGGGGGTCCCGCAAAGCTGATGACGTGTGGGACACGTCCTCCTCAGCATACAGTGGGAGTAACTGAGGACGTGTCCCACACGTCGTCAGCAGTGAAGGGGTTAAAAACGTATTTTTTTTAAACTTTTTGTCCTTGTTTCCTGTCCCCCAGGGCACTACCCGGACCCGAACATTGTTTTTAAATGTTTCTATACATCCTAGAAATCCGCCACTTCACGGGCAGGTTATGGGGACCTCCTAGGCACGATATTTGAAGGAATTTTTTGTTTTTATTTTTAACCCTTATATCATGGAAAACTCACTGTCCCTTTAAAAACGTTTTTTTTTTACTTTTTGTCCTTGTTTCCTGTCCCCCAGGGCACTACCCGGACCCCCATACACCTTTTATGGCAAATATCTAGCATATATGCCCTCTTGGAGGGCACTCTAAATATCGAACTTTGAGTCCCATTGACTTGTATTGAGTTCGTGTTCGAGTTCAAATTCGAACTTTTGAAAAGTTCGAGTTTGACTTTGAATGCGAACTGAACTCGGGGGTGTTCGGCTCATCCCTAGTCACCATAAATAAATCCAGCTTCTTCAGGGACTGTACTGGGCCTGGGTTAAACAAGGGGTTCTTTGCACTGCATGTTGGGGGGTTCCATGTTCACCACCACACTGAGCCACTTTGATGTTTGTAGAATGACTCCTATTCCTATGTGAGGTGATATTATGAGTGTAAGCTTCTTACCACCTAGAGCATTACCTGTCAGAAGTAATGGATTGGAAAGAAGAGAAAAAGCATAGAGTGATAAAAAAAAAATATGTTCATTGCATTAGACTAACACAAGTCCTATTAATGGAAAAATAAATGCCAAAGAGTTCCTGTGAATCATTAAAACCTTTTCCAATTCACAGCAAAGTTCTTTTGTAGAATAAAGATATCTCCTCACAAAATGTACACTTAAGTCCTAAAAATACCATTGTGAGAAATTCTAACAAAGACTTCCAAGATCTGCTCTTTTCTTATACGGACAATGGACTACATTCACTAAGGCTCTCCTGGGGATCAGAGTGACTGGAGATGCATGAAACATCTATTTTTTTATTAGATGAAAACCCATTTGGGTGTTAAGATCGGCAGCTCTGACTTCATTCTTCATTACAGTATCTGTAAGAGACATTTAAATACGCAGCAATTGCATGATTTTTTTAAACTGTGAAATTGTTATATATTTAAATTTAACTCTATAGGTTTCTCTGGAATATGAACTAGTACAGGGGTGGCTAGGATATAAAGATATAGGGCTGTATTAAATACTTTGCGCAAACGTTAACGCGTGCGCAAAAACACATTAACGCGAGGGGAAAAAGCCTTTGCGCAGAACGTCGTATTACAATGTCCCACGGAAAAAATGTGCGGTAACGTCTACAGCTGGTGAACCTGTGCGAACCCTGCGCGAGCGTAATGTACGTTGCGCGTCCTATACTTAACATTGTGTGCGCAAATGCGTTTGTGCGCTGGTACGTGGATGGTATTACAATCTATGCGCAAATTTTAACAGACAACGTTTGCGCGCATAATTTTAATGTCTTTTAAAAGGTAACGGCAAATCTGAACGTCCTGGCCGAACTCAAATACACCAGCCCGAAAAAAACATTACAGCAAAGTATAGTTACACATTCTACACATACCCAAACCAATAAAATTGAGTGGTTGTGCGTGTTTTTATTATTGCTGCAGCATATATACTCAGATTGATTTTGACAGGCGCAAAAACTGAACTGGAGACAGTTGTGGTTCTTGATTCAGATTGGCTGAATCGCATGAAAAAACAGTCCGCACACGGACTTCTGTGCACAGCGTTAATCTGCGTGCGTTTTTGTGCGTCTTTTTTACGCGCATTATTTTTTGACGGATGAAAAAATGCGCTCGGATTGTTATACCAGCGTTAATTTACGTGCGTTAACGTTTAACGCTTCACGCACAAATTAACGCGCTGCGCAAGCGTTTTTGCGCAAAGAATTTAATAGAGCCCATACAGGGTTATTCAGAGAAAGGTTAAAATCAGGAGAATGACTGGAGAAGTGAAAATTCTAGGTCAAAATAGTCAACCCAGAAAAAATCTCCCATTTATCTCACTTTCCAAATCTGCTATTTGGTCTAGATTGATTTCTTCTCCTGCCAGTTCTCCTGTTTTTCACCTTTTTCTGAATAACCCTGATAATTAGACCAACATCCTAAAAAAATAAATTTTATAATATGTATGTATATTCTTTTGTTTTTACTTCAAGGTATATTCTTCAAGGTATATTCTTCAAGGTATATTCTTGTAGTTCTCAATTTAACCATAATTGACCATTAAGGAGATAAGATTGTCCATAATCCCTGCCTGTCTTCTCTGGATGGCAGGGATATTGTTTTATGACGGAGTGTAGAATTATACATCTTCTGTCTCCTACTGTGCTGTATCAGCACAGAGGGAAGCGAGACCCCTTATTAACACCTTCAATACATACAGGGTTATCCAAAGAGATTCGAAAAGTCACCGCACGTTCGGTGACTTTTCGTTCTCTTCAATTCGGTTCCTTTTGCCGATTGCATTTCGGTGACCCTGCGGTGTATTCAGCAAACAGCACAGGGTCCCCGAATTGCAGGGAAAAGCTGCCGTAAACTCACCGAAAACTAACCGAATGCACGCTGAACACAAGCAAAAACATCTGGATTAACCTTCGAAGAGGAGCCGAACAGGAGCCGAAAAGGAGCCGAATCACACAGAGCCGAAGCAGCTGTGACGTAGAGGAGGCAGTGAATAAATTAGAAAAACCATTTGTATGAATCTGGGAAAAAGAAACGCTGTTTGCAAAGAAACTACTGAGCGAAAATGTCTGAAATTTTCACAGGAGGTCCAGGGAATGATAATAAAGAGGGCTGTTACAAAAAAATAAGCAAACTGAAAAAAAAAAAAAAAAAATCGGACTTTTAATTTTTTTTTTAAAAATTCAGAAAAATGCTTAAAGTATCCTAAAAAATCTATAAATAAAGAGACTTTTTGCTGCAGAATTTTATAATGAACGGTTTATTAGATATTGAATTAAAACGGGAATATTTTTAACATTGAAGTCTATGGGATTCTCCTGAATAAATTTGCCGAATTAAACCACCGAATGGCAGAGCATTAGGGGAACCTTTCACTGCTGGTTTGTGTTCTCTGAATAGCCGAAGCAGTGCTTTTTGATGGGGATTTCACTGCCCTCGAACAGGCACCGAACAGTCACCGTATGTGCAGGCAATTCGCCAGGATTTGGAGAATTGCCTGCTCTCTGGATAGCCGAATGGCCAGGAAAGGTAACCGAACGATGATTTTCAGCGTTCGGTTACCTTTCTCAAGCAATTCGAATCTCTTTGGATAACCCTGCAAGTGATTTTCCAATAATCCACTGCCAGGAACCATTGTTTTTTTACTTTCTGTAAAACTTATTGGGCAGGTAGATGGCGCCTTCTGCTGGCCAAAAAGAGTTACTGCAGGTGGAACTGCAGCCCGTGGTTCCGTGCATAATCTGGGGAAAGTTGATATGTCAGGACATTCCCAAACTGATTTTAAAGAGTTTTAGCACGTTAGGCAATATGCCCACAGAACTAAATCTTTGGACGCAGCTTCTGGAGTCCAATAACACATGAATTTAATTTGCAGCCATACAGCACAGTCCTAGATTGTGTTAACATGATCTCGGGCTGCTGTGTCTGTTACCGGTGTTCAGGATCACGGTAATGAAAGGGTTAAACAGTAGAGAATTCCTTCTTTTGCAAACAGATCACACCATGCTGTGATTTGCACAAAATCTGATTATTTATAGTGATAGCCTTGGAGTTGTTGCTTGTTTAGATGGAGCTGAGGGCTTTCGGGCGCTCCTAACGCCCTGAGAGAAAAAGCAAATTATTTTGGATATTGTTTTGAGAAGAGTACAATCTCTTTCTAATAAAGGTTCATGCTTACCAGTGATTATCAGGAAATCACAGGAGCAACAGTGATCTCCTAATATTAACAGGTGCCAATAATTCAAATTAAGAAGGATGGGTATCTAATCTGTTGCCCCCCCATAATGCACAGGGAGGGCATGATGCCCTGTATTTGAAAGCAAGTTTTATGTGCTTTTATACAAGTACAAGGTGGAAAGCCTGCCCAGAGGGCAGTCTATTGTGGATATACTGCCCCTGCTCATGGATATATGCCCCAGCTCATGGATATTGCCCCAGCACGTGGATACTGCCCCAGCTCGTGGATACTGCCCCAGCTCGTGGATATTGCCCCAGCACTTGGATATTGCCCCCCAGCTCCTGGATATTGCCCCCCAGCTCCTGGATATTGCCCCCCAGCTCATGGATATTGCCCCCCAGCTCCTGGATATTGCCCCCCAGCTCATGGATACTGCCCCCAGCTCCTGGATATTGCCCCCCAGCTCCTGGATATTGCCCCCAGCTCATGGATATTGCCCCCAGCTCATGGATACTGCCCCCAGCTCCTGGATATTGCCCCCAGCTCATGGATACTGCTCCCAGCTCATGGATACTGCCCCCAGCTCCTGGATATTGCCCCCAGCTCCTGGATATTGTCCCCCAGCTCCTGGATATTGTCCCCAGCTCATGGATCCTGCCCCCAGCTCCTGGATATTGCCCCCCAGCTCCTGGATATTGCCCCCCAGCTCCTGGATATTGTCCCCAGCTCATGGATATTGTCCCCAGCTCCTGGATATTGCCCCCAGCTCCTGGATATTGCCCCCAGCTCATGGATATTGCCCCCCAGCTCATGGATACTGCCCCCAGCTCATGGATATTGCCCCTAGCTCATGGATACTGCCCCCAGCTCCTGGATATTGCCCCCAGCTCCTGGATATTGTCCCCAGCTCATGGATATTGCCCCCCAGTTGGTGGATATTGCCCCCCAAGCTCTCATGGATATATGCCCCAGATCAGACCACAGACCAGACATGGGGCGGCTGTTCGAATGCTCTATCGGCATTCGAACAGCCGCCCCATGAGCTCCGCGCCATACTTACCTTTCCGAGCGGCGCCGGGGAAGTGAAAGTTTCCCTGCTTCCGGTCGTTGAAGGACCCAAGTCGCGGTCACGTGGGACTCCCACGTGACCGGGACTTGGGTCCTTCAAAGAGCGGAAGCGAGGGAACTTTCCCTCCGCCGCTCGGGGTTGGATGCGCGCGGCAGCCGGGTAGAGGCTGCGCTCGCAGCCTCTACCCGGCTGCCGCGCGCATCCAACCCCCGAGCGGCGGAGGGAACTTTCCCTTCGCCGCTCGGGGGTTGGATGCGCGCGGCAGCCGGGTAGAGGCTGCGAGTGCAGCCTCTACCCGGCTGCTGTGTGCATCTTGTAACCGCCGCGGCGAGCGCACAGCCGGCTCGTGCCGCGGCGGTTGCATGCGCGCGCAATCAACCGCCGCTGGTTGCGCGCGCATGCGCAGAGTAAGGCTTGGCGACGGACATGCCAAGCCTTACTCAATTATAGTATAGATTCCTTTGTCTGTCCAGCTGATTGACACAACAATGACAAATTGCTTTAAAAATTAGATATGTCGTGCTATTGTAGGAATTTGTCAGTGACACCTGGTATACACAATGGTTGGACCCCTGAGGCGAGACATGGAAACCCTTCAGGTGAGGGTACTCTAGAACCAGAGTGGAAAGGGTCAAAACTTTATTATACAGCACAAAGACCAAGGTGGAGTAGGATCCAGACGTGGTTCAGCTGAGCTGATGGATAACACAGGAAAGTGGAACCACAACTGAGGTGATGCAGGGAAACAAGGATGAATCCTAAGCAGTGGACAGGGCTGGATACTTGTAGAAGACAGATGCTTGCAGCCTAGGGCTGGACACTTGCAGAGCAAAGAGCTTGATACCTGCAGAGCACAGGGCTGGATACTTGCAGGATATGAGGCTGGATACCTGCAGAGTACAGGGCTGGATACAAGACTGATATAAAGCAGAGGTTTGCAGGGCAACAGGAATAAGGAGTAGGATCAGCAGCGCTTACTCCCAGGGCTGGATTTGCATGTCAGTAGCCTGTAGGCACTGAAATGTGGAGCGTCCCCCCCCCAAACAAAAAAAAACATGCCAAAATGACTTTATAAATTTTCGTTTTGTCGCAAAATAAACAAGTTTAAAAAAATTGGAAAAAAAATGAAAACCAGTTTCTCTCTGCACTCAAATCAAAACAAGGCGCAAAATCTGTTGCCTTAGTTGAGTTAGTGCAGCTGCATTGTTTGTTTTATATGTAAAAGCATATATTGCCAACTTGGTAGAACAGAGAAAAAAATACATTTTGTATTTACTTTTTTTAAAAAAAAAAATATTTTTACACATTACATGGTCATGTTTGGTATCATTGTAAAGACCAGACTCTGACCTTTCCAATGACATCTAACTTAACCTTGGGCGGTGTACAATTCAGAGATGAAGATGCCAAAGTCCCACGGTCTCTCCTCACTGCAGTGCCACGGTCTAGGTTGTCAATTAAACAATGCATTGCCTCATCAGTTCAACTCTTGCTGGTAGTGTGGGAAATAAGAAGGTGAGCTAGCTCTGCATCAATGCTCACTTTATATATGTAACGTGAATGCTGCCTCAGAAAGAAAAAAAGGAAAACATTATTTTATTTGTTATTTTAGTTTAACATAAATCGAACCTGGTTATATTTGTTATCACTGGGAAGGCCTTTCCAATGACACCTCATATGTCCCTTTAGCCCTTAGGGCTCCAGAGATACAGTGCTCTAAATGACTGTAAATTGTAGGGGGAAAAAACACCTTCTTTTTTTTACAGAGCAAGGCACCCCCTTGTAGCAGGCGTCTGTAGGCACATGCCTACTCTGCCTAGTTATAAATCCGGCCCTGCTTAGGCTAGGGTCAGATGAGCGCATTTTGTACGGACTGTGCGTCCGTGCAGTACGGACGTACTTACTGACTGACAACAAGGTAGTGGCCAAACAGTCCGTTTTTTTCACTGACGTATTTTTTGACTGATGTAGCATGGAAAATAAATTACAATGAAAAAACATTCTGTCCGTCAAAAATGCTGGACGTATAAATGCAGTCCGTCTGACCTTGTTTCCTCACTCACACACAAAGCTACACGGACGTTGCAGACGTGGCACACTCCGCACGTCCGTTCTAGCAGTATTACGTTCTTGCCTAACCTGCGTCCGTTTGCCGCGTCCGCCATGCATCCGCACTTCCGTGCGGACGTACTTCGTGTGTGGGGCTCCATTGGTCAGACTGCTATGCTGCCAAGGACGTACAAATGTGTGGCAACACGGACGTGATAACTGCGCTCGTCTGACCCCAGCCTTACTCCACACTGGAGGTTCAGAATTGAGCCCTGCTAGCAGGGAGCCCTAAGCCCTTTAATAGGGAGTGGGACAGTGCTCAGTAGTCAGATGGATGGAGACAAGGCAGTTTAGAAGGAAGTCCTGGGCTGGATAGAGGGGCTAAGAGCGTAAGATTTCATGGGTCTCAAGGCTGGTGGCATGACAGAATTTCAAGTGGCCCAAATCACTCTCTTTCTATAGAAATATCACACACACACACATCATAATTTGAAAGTGCGTTTTCCTACCATTCACAGGACGTGGTTTTCTACTTGTATCTCTGACAAATGATCACCTGTCAGTAATCACCAATAAAAATTTTAAAAATTTATAGTGGTTTTCTGATGGGGCTCAATTATAACTTTTTTTATGGGACAAAAAGATTGCAGATGTCGTAAATTGATGTATGAACGGAGTCTAAAAATAGATACTATTTTGTGAATTTCTATCTTAAATTATTTTGTTGCAAGCATTTTTATGATTGGTGTGCATTTCTAATTAACATTTACTCGTCTGTGTTAATTTGGGCAGGCATATGTCACCCTTCTGGGAAATCAGACTATTTTTGTAGTTTTAAAATCCACCCCTCCCCCCCAATGTTTTTACATCTGATATTTTCTCCTGGCTCGTTCTATATGTAAATGGCGAGACGGATAAAAAGTGAAACCATTTTATCTTCAAAACATCAATTTGTAGTTTTCAAATTAAAATCGCCACAGAATCCTAATTTTGGTTTTCTATGAAGTTGACGTGATACTTAATGCGGAACCATACAATAAGTACATGAAATAATAAGGAGTTATCCACTAAGCACGTTGTTGCAGGTATTTGTAACAACACCTAACACTAGGGCTTAGTGAATAACCCTATAGTAAATAATGACTCCTATGCTGTTTAGGATGTTCACTGTCAAAACGACACATACATTTCACTTCTGCTACTCAAGATATGGCGACTTTCAGATTTCAGTAATGTTCAGATTAAACTGTCTAAAAAATGATGCTCTGAGGGAAAAAAAACATTATAATTTGTGTAGGTACCTCAGAGAAAAATTGCTAAAATCTGAGATAAGACACATATAGGGCTAAGGGTATGAAATGGTTCAGCAATGAAATGGTTAATTATGCATCGAGTGTCCTTAATTATGCAGTTTTCAGTCAACTACAGTGGCGAGAAAAAGTATGTGAACCCTTTGGGATTACGTGGAGTTTTGCATGAATTGGTCATAAAATGTGCTCTGATCTTCATCTAAGTCACAACAATTTGAAAAACACTGTCTGCTTAAAATAATACAACACAAACATTATATGTTTTCATGTGTTTATTGAACGTAACTTGTAAACATTCACAGTGCAGGGTGGAAAAAGTATGTGAACCACTAGTCTAATGACTTCTCCAAGATCTAATTTGAGCCAGGAGTGAGCCAACCTTGAGTCCAATCAGTGTGATATTATTGGATGTGTTGCTGAAAGCTGTCCTGCCCTTTAAAAACACACACCAGTTTTGAGTTTACTGGTTTCAAGAAGCACTGCCTGATGTGAACCATGCCTCGCAGAAAAGAGCTCTCAGAACACCTACGATCAAGAATTGTTGACTTGCATGAAGCTGGAAAGGGTTACAAAAGTATCTCCAAAAGCCTTGATGTTCATGTGTCGACGGTAAGACAGACTGTCTACAAATGGACAAAGTTCAGCACTGTTGCTACTCACCCTAGGTGTGGTCGTCCTATAAAGATGACTGCAAGAGCACAGCGCAGAATGCTTAATGAGGTAAAGAAGAATCCTAGAGTGTCAGCTAAAGACTTACAGAAATCTCTGGCACATGCTAACATTTTTGTTGACACATCTACAATAAGGAAAACATTAAACAAGAATGGAGTACATGGGAGGACACCACGGAGGAAGCCATTGCTGTCCAAAAAGAATATTGCAGCACGTTTGAAGTTTGCAAAAGAGCACCTGGATGTTCCACAGCACTACTGGCAAAATATTCTGTGGACAGATGAAACCAAAATTGAGTTGTTTAGAAAAAACACATGTGGCGCTGTTTTAAGATATGTTGCTGCATTTACTTGGTTTGGCCACCAGAGGGAGACAGGCGCAATATGAACTATACTGGACACAAACGGAACTACAAATTCCATCGTGCTTTGCGAGAAAGACAGGAAGTGGGTGGGAGATAGAGAAGGACATCCGCAGCCTCGTGCGAAGGAGAGCCAGTGTGAGCCGAGTGACGAAAGGTAGAAGACGCACATGAGACTGCCAGGGATCGAGACCAGGCCGGAGAGCAGGCGCTGCCTAGCGGGTGCTGCTGATCAGAGACAGTGACTTGGCGGAGACCTATCTATGTATCGCTGAGAGGTTTTGCACAGAGACATAGTTCCGGTTTGGACCCCGAGTAAGGAGACCGCGATGATCCATTGGGAGTGCAGGCGGTAGGCCGTAGTTCTCGTTGCGGAGATCAGACAAGCAGGAGAAGCGGATCCGGTGGCACAGAGTTCCAGTGTAATCAAGCGGAGAGACATCCTTGATCAGGCAGCGGAACAGATTGTCTAACGGATGGGTGAGAGGCCTTCCAGGCCACAGTCTCAAGTTTAATGAAGCACGCTGCATTATTGTTTAAATCTACAGGGCCCCAACGTGACTAGTCAAAGATTTGCTCATTCCATTCACTGGCAAGTTGAATATAGTACCCGGGTACCTGAGTTTACACACACACACCTTTTTGAGACATTACTTTCGCGGGACTTACATTCCCGGAAACGAAGGGGTTAAACTTTCCTTTTTGCCGCCGCGTGCTTTTTCCGCATTGCGAAGTCCTGTCGTTCATATACCGTGTTTACATTATATATGCCGCTTTATTGGGATCAGTAAAGTATATAATCTATAAAATCCACAACAGTGCTGGTGTATATTTATTCCCTAGTGTGGTGAGACTAACCCGAGGTTAAATTCAGCAGCTCCTCCGGGAGTGAGCGTTACACACACAACACTATCAGGGTTATCCAAAGAGATTCGAAAAGTCACCGCACGTTCGGTGACTTTTCGTTCTCTTCAATTCGGTTCCTTTTGCCGATTGCATTTCGGTGACCCTGCGGTGTATTCAGCAAAGAGCACAGGGTCCCCGAATTGCAGGGAAAAGCTGCCGAAAACCTGACGAAAACTAACCGAATGCACGCTGAAAACAAGCAAAAACATCTGGATTAACCTTCGAAAAAACCGAACATGAGCCGAACAGGAGCCGAACAGGAGCCGAAAAGGAGCCGAATCACACAGAGCCGAAGCAGTTGTGACGTAGAGGAGGCAGTGAATAAATTAGAAAAACCATTTGTATGAATCTGGAAAAAGAAACGCTGTTTGCAAAGAAACTACTGAGCGAAAATGTCTGAAATTTTCACAGGAGGTCCAGGGAATGATAATAAAGAGGGCTGTTACAAAAAAAATAAGTAAACTGAAAAAAAAAAAAAAAAAAAAATCGGACTTTTAAAAAAATAAAAAAATCTGAAAAATGCTTAAAGTATCCTAAAAAATCTATAAATAAAGAGACTTTTTGCTGCAGAATTTTATAATGAACGGTTTATTAGATATTGAATTAAAACGGGAATATTTTTAACATTGAAGTCTATGGGATTCTCCTGAATAAATTTGCCGAATGAAACCACCGAATGGCAGGACATTAGGGGAACCTTTCACTGCTGGTTTGTGTTCTCTGAATAGCCGAAGCAGTGCTTCTCTATGGGGATTTCACTGCCCTCGAACAGGGACCGAACAGGCACCGTATGTGCAGGCAATTCGCCAGGATTTGGTGTATTGCCTGCTCTCTGGATAGCCGAATGGCCAGGAAAGGTAACCGAATGCTGATTTTCAGCATTCGGTTACCTTTCTCAAGCAATTCGGATCTCTTTGGATAACCCTGTATGTGTGGAGAAAAAAAGGCACAGCACACCAACATCAAAACCTCATCCCCACTGTAAAACATGGTGGAGGGAGCATCATGGTTTGCTTTGCTGCCTCAGGGCCTGGACGGATTGTTGTCATTGATGGAAAAATGAATTCCAGAGTCTATCAAGACATTTTGCAGGAAAACGTAAGACCATCTGTCGGCCAACTGAAGCTCCGCAGAGGATGGGTGATGCAACAGGACAATGACACAAAGCATACAAGTAATTCAACAAAAGAATGGCTTCAACAAAACAAAATACGCCTTCTGGAGTGGCCCAGTCAGAGTCCTGACCTCAACCCGATTGAAATGCTGTGGCATAACCTTAAGAGAGCGATTCACACAAGACATCCCAAGAATATTACTACACTGAAACAGTTTTGTGAAGAGGAGTGGTCCAAAATTACTCCAGATCGTTGTGCAGGTCTGATCTGCAACTACAGGAAACGTTTGGTTGAGGTTATTGCTGCCAAAGGAGGGTCAACCAGTTATTAAATCCAAAGGTTCACATACTTTTTCCACCCTGAACTGTGAATGTTTACATGTTCTGTTCAATAAAAACGTGAAAACATATAATGTTTGTGTTGTATTATTTTAAGCAGACTGTGTTTTTCAAATTGTTGTGACTTAGATGAAGATCAGAGCACATTTTATGACCAATTCATGCAAAACTCCACGCAATCCCAAAGGGTTCACATACTTTTTCTTGCCACTGTATACCACTGAAAATGATAAAACCGTCTTGGAATTTGCAAGCATCAATTTACAATGTACATAAATGATTATTCTCATCATACATAAAGCACTAAACCTTTCTGCTATAATTATAATATAAATGCACTTTGTAAAGCAGCAACTATAACAAATTAAAATGTCACATATGGACCCCTTTCCTTACTTTTAACTGTTGACAATTAGTTGCCACAACTAAGAACTAATAGTAAAAAAAATAGCACCCATAAGGGAAAGGTTACCGAGAATCTTTTTTTCATGACGCTTGATAAACTCATTGAAGGAAATAAAAACATGCAGAAAACTCCATTATCACATACAACACCTTATATATGAAGTTTACCCCCTGCTCTAAGAAATAATAAAATTCTAGCCTCGGGTGCTCTTCCTGTTAAACACAAATGTAAATGCAAGGGGAATATGTGACAAAAAATTTATAGCGGTAAGTAAATAAACTTCATAAAATTCATAGAGTGGTTACTATATACACTATATTGCCAAAAGTATTCGCTCACCTGCCTTGACTTGCATATGAACTTAAGTGACATCCCATTCCTAATCCATAGGGTTCAATATGACGTCGGTCCACCCTTTGCAGCTATAACAGCTTCAACTCTTCTTGGAAGGCTGTCCACAAGGTTTAGGAGTGTGTTTATGGGAATTTTTGACCATTCTTCTAGAAGCGCATTTGTGAGGTCACACACTGATGTTGGACGAGAAGGCCTGGCTCTCAGTCTCCGCTCTAATTCATCCCAAAGGTGTTCTATCGGGTTGAGGTCAGGGCTCTGTGCAGGCCAGTCAAGTTCATCCACACCAGACTCTGTCATCCATGTCTTTATGGACCTTGCTTTTTGCACTGGTGCACAGTCATGTTGGAAGAGGAAGGGGTCAGCTCCAAACTGTTCCCACAAAGTTGGGAGCATGGAATTATCCAAAATGGAACTAAGGGTCCAAGCCCAGCTCCTGAAAAACAACCCCACACCATAATACCTTCTCCACTAAACTTTATACTTGGCACAATGCAGTCAGACAAGTACCGTTCTCCTGGCAACCGCCAAACCCAGACTCGTCCATCAGATTGCCAGATGGAGAAGCATGATTTGTCACTTCAGAGAACGTGTCTCCACTGCTCTAGAGTCCAGTGGCGGCGTGCTTTACACCACTTGCATCCAACGCTTTGCATTGCACTTGGTGATGTATGGCTTGGATGTAGCTGCTCAGCCATGGAAACCCATTCCATGAAGCTCTCTGTGCACTATTCTTGAGCTAATCTGAAGGCTACATGAAGTTTGGAGGTCTGTAGCGATTGATTGCAGAAAGTTGGCGACCTCGTCGCACTATGCGCCTCAGCATCTGCTGACCCAGCTCCGACAGTTTACGTGGCCTACCACTTCGTGTCTGAGGTGCTGTCGTTCCCAAACACTTCCACGTTCTTATAATACAGCTGACAGTTGACTGTGGAATATTTAGGAGCGAGGAAATTTCACGACTGGATTTGTTGCACAGGTGACATCCTATCACAGGTCCACGCTGGAATTCACTGAGCTTTTGAGAGCGACCCATTCTTTCACAAATGTTTGTAAAAAACAGTCTGTATGCCTAGGTGCTTGATTTTATATACCTGTGACCATGGAAGTGATTGGAACACCTGATTCTGATTATTTGGATGGGTGATCGAATACTTTTGGCAATATACTGTATGTTTAATATAAATTAGATCCTCTATGAAATAGATATGTGAATATATACTTTATATATATAGATATATATATTCTGTTTATCGATCATTTAGTTTTCCAGTGGAATAAGGTACATAATGAAACCTCTCTTTTCAGCTAAAAAACTGCCAGTGCTGTTTGCATTATCTATACACAATAAACCTCCTTAATGCTAGCGCTAGGGCTCACATAAGTGAGCGTTAGTGTTACAGCCAGATCACCTCCCGATAGCTAACAGGTTAAAAAATCAGTGCATAAGTGCATTAGCATTTTTTAGCGCGATCTTACTGTACTTTGTACTCCCTATGTTTAACATGGGGAGCGCAAAATGTAAGCAAAGTCCCAACTCTAATTACTAACCACTGCAGCTAACTGAAAAGTTAACCGCAGCTCTATGTTAGTGCTTCTGCGAACTCAGTTAGCAGCAGCTGAAACCGACCCAAAAAAAATTGGATATTCACCTCTCATTCCGCAACAAGAACGACGGCCTGATCCAGTACTTGCCTCGTAATCTACTTATTTATTTATTTATTTATTTATTTATTTATTTATAAAGGATTTTACCAGGAAGGATACATTGAGATTTCTCTCGTTTTCAAGTATGTCCTGGGTTCTTGTAAAACAGGGACACTATGGGCAAATTTGCGACCGCAAATTTGCATGTCAGCGTCCCCATTTTAGCTTAGGGCACATGATAGTGCCCAATGTTTCTTAAAAAGACATTGGCACATTATGCTTCTCGTGGAAAGTACCTGGCAACTTGTGCAAGGTTCAACAAAACCCATCAACGTTTTATGTGATGCTTTGGCTTGAAAATAAGCCTCAACAGCTCAGGTTTTGTGAGAACATATCTCCTTGTAACTCTTTTGATTTCATACCAATTTTCACATACTCAGCTTGTTGTAAGCAATTTTTTCTTTTTACTATTTTCTGGGTATCATTTCCCATATGAAAATATCTTATGGCTGTAAACTGCATTTTTCACTGTTTATCCAAGGCTACTGTTCCAAACTCTGATTCTTGAAGACAGAGCTACACACACATCTGAAATTAGCAAATTTATGCAAAATATTTTCTTAACTCTGGTAAAGCACATATCTAGCTTTCTATAGGCTTATTATTTTTATATTCATTTTTATATGCTCGGGCTATTATCAGGAGTCAGAGCAAGCTAGTTAATAAATTAATGAATGCAAATTAGGAAAACACTTGTTTAACTGATTTTAACTTGTTTAACTGGATTTACAGTCAGGTCCAGAAATATTGGGACATCAACACAATTCTAACATCTTTGGCTCTATACACCACCACAATGGAGTTGGAATGAAACAAACACAATGTGCTTTAACTGCAGACTGTCAGCTTTAATTTGAGGGTATGTACATCCAACTCAGGTGAACGGTGCAGGACTTACAGCAGTTTGCAGATGCGCCTCCCACTTGTTAAGGGACCAAAGGTAATGGGACAGAATAATAATCATAAATCAAACTTTCCCTTCTTAATACTTGGTTGCAAATCCTTTGCAGTCAATCACAGCCTGAAGTCTGGAACGCATAGACATCACCAGACGCTGGGTTTCATCCCTGGTGATGCTCTGCCAGGCCTCTACTGCAACTGTCTTCAGTTCCTGCTTGTTCTTGGGGCATTTTCCCTTCAGTTTTGTCTTCAGCAAGTGAAATACATGCTCAATGGGATTCAGGTCAGGTGATTGACTTGGCCATTGCATAACATTCCACTTCTGTCCCTTCAAAAACTCTTTGGTTGCTTTTGCAGTATGCTTTGAGTCATTGTCCATCTGCACTGTGAAGCGCCGTCCAATGAGTTCTGCAGCATTTGGCTGAATGTGAGCAGATAATATTGCCCGAAACACTTCAGAATTCATCCTGCTGCTTTTGTCAGCAGTCACATCATCAATAAATACAAGAGAACCAGTTTAATTGGCAGCCATACATGCCCACGCCATGACACTACCACCACCATGCTTCACTGATGAGGTGGTATGCTTAGGATCATGAGCAGTTCCTTTCCTTCTCCATACTCTTCTCTTCCCATCACTCTGGTACAAGTTGATCTTAGTCTCATCTATCCATAGGATCTTGTTCCAGAACTGTGAAGGCTTTGTTAGGTGTTGTTTGGCAAACTCTAATCTGGCCTTCCTGTTTTTGAGGCTCACCAATGGTTTACATCTTGTGGCGAACCCTCTGTATTTACTCTGGTGAAGTCTTCTCTTGATTGTTGACTTTGACACTCATACACCTACCTCCTGGAGAGTGTTCTTGATCTGGCCAACTGTTGTGAAGGGTGTTTTCTTCACCAGGGAAAGAATTCTTCATTCATCCACCACAGTTGTTTTCCGTGGTCTCCCGGGTCTTTTGGTGTTGCTGAGCTCACCGGTGCGTTCCTTCTTTTTGAGAATGTTCCAAACAGTTGTTTTGGCCACGCCTAATGTTGTTGCTATCTCTCTGATGGGTTTGTTTTGTTTCTTCAGCCTAATGATGGCTTGCTTCACTGATAGTGAAGGCTCTTTGGATCTCATCTTGAGAGTTGAGAGCAACAGATTCCAAATGCAAATAGCACACTTGAAATGAACTCTGGGCCTTTTATCTGCACATTGTAATTGGGGTAATGAGGGAATATCACACACCTGGCCATGGAACAGCTGAGAAGTCAATTGTCCCATTACTTTTGGTCCCTTAACAAGTGGGAGGCACATCTGCAAACTGCTGTGAGTCCTACACCGTTCACCTGAATTGGATGTACATACCCTCAAATTAAAGCTGACAGTCTGCAGTTAAAGCACATTGTGTTTGTTTCATTCCAACTCCTTTGTGGTGGTGTATAGAGCCAAAGATGTTAGAATTGTGTCGATGTCCCAATATTTCTGGACCTGACTGTATGTAATATTTTAAAATGACGATAGCATCCATTTAAGGCTAATGTCAGACGAACGCAGTCAAACGGACAGACGTACTGATGGAAGATACTGTAGACACCACACGATCCGATTTTCTTGACGGACGTAGAAAAAAAGGGAACTATGGGAAATAAAAATAATATGAAAAATTTGAAAAATTTGAAAAGGATATGAAAAGCCATTGTGTGCGTCAAGGTGCTGGACATCGCAAATGCGCTGTGTCTGACATCTCCCCATCACTCACACAGATCGCTACGTGGACCTGGAGCACTCTGCGAGTCCATCTGGCGGTTTTACGTTCTTGCCTAACTTGCGTCTGTTTGCCACGTGCGTTGTGCGTGCGCAGTTCGGTGCGGACGCACTTCGTGTCTGGGTCTCTATTGATCATGATTCTATGCTACGTCGGACGTTAAACTGTGCGGCAACAGGATGTGATCACTGCGTTCGTCTGACACGGGCCTAAAACTCAGCTCTAGATAATAATAATAATTGACATTTTCTGAATAGGATAACATTTCTTCTTTCTCGCACATTTCGTTCTCTTGACACCCAGTAATCAATAGAGAAGCATACTTGTGCTCTGACATATGGCCGCTGGAAATATTTTATATAGGTATTAAAGTCGCCACAGTTATTGAACCCGATGGAGAAAGCCCGTCAGCTTTTTCCCCATCTCCAATCACCTTGAAATTTAAAGATTCCCAATAAGAAAATAATTCTTGCTATATATCAATGTCCATAAAGGCCAAGATTGGTCAGTCCTATTTCACGGAAAATCAGCTTTCATGGCTATTGCAATAACTAAGCTTGTGACTTAAAATATGTTTGCGGAGCGAGGGATATTTTCCTAATATAAAAGGGATGGATAAAAAGGATACATCAAATAATTCAGCTTTTGATTACAGAAATAAATACATCTTCATATGGTTTTTAAATAATTGTAGGAAAAATTACTGACTGTAATGCTTTGAAATAATAGTAATAATAATAATACTACAATCATGTAACTCATGCGGATATAAATTAGTTATTTAACAGTTTATTCATTCAGTTTCATTTTGAGGGGTGTTCAGAAAGTTCCATTGTTGTAACGACAACACATCATTGTTTCACAAACGTGAAATCCAAGAAAAAGACAGACGTTTCTCCAGCAGCTAATTGGATTTTTCTCTTATGAAATGCAAGCTGTTGTCACCTTTGCAACAATGGAGATTTTAGTCGTTTAACCCCATAGTGACCGGGCTGTTTTACGAAAGTCAGTCCGAAGGTGCCTGCTGCTGTTTTTAAGTTTCTGCGCTGTTTGTGTTTAGGTTAGATTTTCCTCTTACTCGTTTATGCAACCACACATATTATACACCATTTTTCTCGCCATTAAATGGACTTTCTAAAGATATCATTATTTCCATCATATCTTATTATTTACTATAAAAAATATGAAATATGATGAAATAAAGGAAAAAACAGACTTTTCAAAATTTAGGGGGTTATTCAAAGAGATCCAAATTGTGGCCGAAAGGTAACCGAACAGTGAAATTCAGCATACAGTTACCTTTCCTGGCCATTTGGCTATCCAGAGAGCAGGCAGTTTACCAAATCTTGGCGAATTTCCTGCACATACGGTGCCTGTTCGGTGCCTGTTTGAGGGCAGTGAAATCCCCATAGAGAAGCAATGCTTCGTCTATTCAGAAAACACCAAACGGCAGGGAAAAGTTGCCAAAATGCCCTACTGTTCGGTGGTATAGGGAGGGAGGAAGTATAGTATAGTATTATAGGCATGGAGGAAGGTTAGGAGACCGTGACATACATAGTACGGCTGCGGTCAATAAAGAGATTTCCCCACAGGACGTACTATGTACGTTAGCAGTCGGGAAGAGATTAACCCCCTCACTACCAAGTGATTCCCCCAAAAAATTGTCAGGAACCAGTGTTTTTTGTTAAAAATATATATTTTTAACCCCTTCATACCAAGTGATTTAAAAAACAAACTCATTGTTGAAAACCAGTGGGTTTTGTAAAATAATTTTTAACTATATTGTATAAGAAATAGTTCTTCCCGTAAATAACCTGTTTGTCCAGTAGATGGCGCCATCTACTGACAAATTGACTTACAGCCATCACAGCTTTAGCTAATTCTTTTCCTCCCTGTATCAGCTGCTGAAAGCCCGATATTTCACAGCATTCATCAGCTGATTTTACAGTTTTAGCTTTTTGGGCATTATGCCTACAGGGCTAAAACTTTGGGGGCACCTTCTGCAGCACAAAAGCAAACAATTTGCGCCCAAATGCTAGCGCAGTACCGTCATGCTCAAAATTCAGTGTGCGCACTGTTTTTTTCTCGCAATTCAGTAAATCAGAATTAAGAACCACAATTATCTCACCTTAAGAAATTGTGCCTGCCACAGTCAATCTGAGCATATATGCTGCAGCAATAATAAATGCACACACAACTTCTCCATTTTATTGGTTTGGTATGAGTTGAATAGGCAACTATACTTGCAATTTTTTTTTATGGGTTGGTGTTTTTGGGTTTGGCCAGGTTGTTCAGATTTGCCGTTAACACCAGCTTTTAAGAGTTGCTAAAATTATGCACGCAAAGGCTATGTGGTAATTTTTTTTTTTGAGAAAGTATTTTTACCAGGAAGGATACATTGAGATTTCTCTCGTTTTCAAGTATGTCCTGGGTGGCGAGTATGTACCGTTAGGTGTCTTGCCAAGGACACTTACTGGAGAGGTTGCTCGCTGGGATCGAGACCATGACTCCACAGGCTCTCTCCATGCAGAGCAGTGACATTACCTCTACTCCACCCAGCCGGTACTACTGCGCAATAGATTGTAATACCATCCGCGTACCAGCGCACATTCGCATTTGCGCTCACAATGTTAAGTATAGGACGTGTGAAGTAGAGTAAGTTCACGCAGGTTCACCCGCGGTAGATGATTGCGCGTGGTTGTTGCGATGACTATGTAATACGGGATTCGGCGCAAATGGTATTACCCCTCACGTTAATGTTTTTTTGCACCGGCGTGAAGATTGTAATTTAGCCCGAAATGTTGTTGTTGTGGACTGGGATCAAGCCAAGCAGGAACTCTTGGGAATGCAGTTCCTCCACTATCCATAAAGAACGGAGTTCCCTTTTGGTCTATATGCTAAAAAGCTATTATTAGCACTAATTAACATTTTTATTAGGTTTTCAGTCATATTTTTCCTTATTTAGTCACCAGAAACATTTTATATTTATCGCAATTACCATAATGATTCCCTAAACTCCAGTTTATCAGTCTATTTAAACATTGACATCACATTTGAGTGAGACATGTCAATGGCTGATTCAGGAGCAGGAGTCCCATAGAGTTCCCACGCTTATTTTTTTATTTTAGGACTAGACCCTTGGTTGTGGATATAAATATTGGTCCATAACATGTTCCTGGCCATTATAGAGCTATTTTCTAATCACATTAATCTTAGAATGAATAATAACGTAATGCTGCAAATTTTAATACTCATTTTTGAAAAATATTTTCTATGTTTCTCTGTACAGAGAATGTTGTAATAAATTACATTTATAGCAACTGAGCTTCTTTGTAGGTTTAAACTTATATTTATGTATGAGGTTTGAGGATTGAAGTGGATATCAAGAGAAAGAATAAGTAGGTATCAGATAACCATATGTCTACACATAATAAAAAGTGGGAAGTGACCCCACACGCTATGGGAGGCTCACGACTGTCTACTGCTTGACGGCTGCGAGCGGCTGCTTTGATTCATGACACAGCTTACTTGCCACCTCGGGATCAGATGCCTGAGACGTCCCCCTCAACTTTTCTGGAAAGGTTCAACTACTATCAGATTTTACATTATCTCAGGTTGCTCCCTGGTGCCCACCAGCTTCTCCGGGACCCCACACCATTTGAACGTTTGTGTCTTTCCTCTCACACGCCCACGCATGGCGTCTCGACCCTGGACACGGTGTTGAACACCACACCGTCGCCTGATCCGCCCTCTTTTGAATCAAAGTGGGTGAACTTATTGGACCTGCAGATTGGGGAGGCGGACTGGGCTAAAACTTATGACCTAGTTCACCATGGCTCACAGCAGTCTAGGCTCCAGGAACAAGCATATAAAATTGTATCGTTTTGGTACTGCGCCCCTGTGCTACAGTTGCGCATGGGACTCCGATCTACTACACAGAGCTGGAGCTGTGATGCTGCCATAGCGGATTACCTTCACTCATGGTGGTCTTGCTTGGCGCTGAAGCCTTTCTGGGAGCAGGTGCGCTCCATCGTCCTCAGGGTGACGGATGTGGACTTGCCTTTCATGGCCCAGGTTTTTCTGCTGCTACAGATCCCCTTATACCCAGTGGTCTGCGATGCTCGGTGCTACTACCTCTTTTATTTGCTCTCTTGTGGCCTTGCATTGGATGGGAGGTTCACGGCCAGGGTCAGCGGCTTGGATACACTGGATTGAGGAGATACGATCGCACGAGAGCCTTTCGGCCTTGGCTTCGGGTAGGAGGCACAGCTCCTGAAGTGGCTCTATAGGCAGAGGTATGTGTCCTCAGTTGAGGGTCGCGCTCTGCTGATATGAGGTGTTGCCGGGTTGTTCTGGAGGTGCTGAGGGTTGCTGCCCCCCTCTGCCAATCCCCTCCGTTCCCCCTTCCCTCCCCATTTCATGTACCCCTGTGTACTTTCTGGTTCTTTTTATTCTCCCCCCTCCCCTTCCTCTCCCCCTTCCCCCCTTTCTTTTTTCCTTTCTTCTCTCTCTCTCACTCTTCTATTTACCTTTCCTCTCTCTCTTTCCCACTACTTACGGGATTTTGCTTCTTGAAAAATATTATGAAGAGCGGTCTGCCGACCTTTTCAGTAGCCTGGCCCACATTGCATGATTTTAGATTGCCCCAGGGGAGTATTTGCTTGGCCAACTTCACTGACCTCGCGGACGTCCGCCGTATTGCTTATACTGTTGCTTTGCTTCCTAATATTGCACTTGTGTTCTACACCTTGTGTTATTTGCTACCAAGTTATCCCGAGATGGAGTACTGTTGTATTTTAATTGCTGTCACTGCTCTAATATGTCTGTACAGCATCTTACACTTTTATTGATTAAAAAAAATGGGAAGTGGGGTGAAGGGAAACTTATGTAATACTTAAATTTTTAATTCAAAGGACCTTTAAGTCTGTATCTGTATCTTCCTGTGAGTCACAGTTAAGACTTTGATTTTAAGTGCTACAACTCTGACTTTGGAAATAGAAGCTGCCATGAGCAATGACCTTGTCTAGACAAAGCCTTTTAAGCCTGGAAAAATGAACAAAGCCAAGCGACTCTGATTGCAGAAGAGGGACAAAAAGTAAAGCCATGGTCACAATGTATTTTGATGAACCTAGAAAGTTTTTCGACTTTGACTATGGCTGCAACTTTAAAGGACAGAAATTAAAATCATAGTTCCAAGGTATCTGATAAACCTGAAAAAAAATTTACTCTTACAATGACTTTGAAGTTCAAATAATAATGTCATGATCAGGTTCATCTGTGAATCAGTACTTCGAGCTTGATTTAATTTAACTCTTCAGTTCGGGAGATTCAAATTTAGCTTTACCAGAATTTTGATTCGTGATAAAAATTCAGATCGAATGCCGGACTTTTCAATGGAAATATTGGCTATATTGATTGAATTCGAATTTATCAGAATGACGATTTCCAAAAACATTTCAAGTGCTAAAAGTTGTCGATAAATAGATTTTCAGGCAGAAGAATGGGTTTTATACTGAAATTTTTTTTTAAACAGATATTTATAATAGTTATTTTTTAAGGCACAAATCTGTATAAAACTGGACAAAAAAGGCTTTGTTTGCTGTTTTACTTACCAGGTTTTTTCAGACCAGCAGCTTTTTCTTTCCAAATATCGGTTCCAGATGACTTATTTCAAACGAGTAAGCTGGTATTTTGAATGAAATATTGGCCGCCACCTCCCAAATTTATTTATTTTTTAAAAAACAAAAAAAGACCAATAGAATTAAATCAAGTTAAATAATTGTCATGCCCTGCTCCGCGGCATGCTCCCTGCCCGAACCGCCATGCTGGGGCAAACGATTAACTCACCTGAAGTCCCTCATGGCGCATTGCTCCGGGTCCCTGGCCTGCAGGATGGCGGAGAGAGCTTGCGGCACGCCCCACACCGCCAACAGTAGCCGAATGCCTGGGTCCGAAGCACGCACGTGCGATCACACGCCTCACTAAGTACTGAAATCCATGGTACTCTGCTGGTCGTTTATGGGTACTACAACACTCCTGTTCTGGAGATCCTCGCATTCCTCCCTTTGACCTCTCAGGAGCCCGGTATCCCGGTTCCACCATGAGCCCCAGGTGAAAGGTATCTCTACAATTCCATGTGCCCTATTTAACCCTGCTGTCTTCCTCAGTTCATTACCAGGTTGTACTGTGGCCCCTCTGCTTCAGTATTCCAACGTTCCTTGTGTTCCAAGCCTTATCCGTTCTTTTCCTCTGTTCTCCTGCCAACCGACCCGGACTGCCTTATCGACTACGCTGCCTTCTCTTGCCAACCGACCTGGATTGCCTCATCGTCTATGCTGCCTTCTCCTGCCAACCGACCCGGACTGCCTTATCAACTACACTGCCTTCTCTTGCCAACCGACCTGGATTGCCTCATCGTCTACGCTGCCTTCTCCTGCCAACTGACCCGGACTGCCTTATCGACTACACTGCCTTCTCTTGCCAACCGACCTGGATTGCCTCATCGTCTACGCTGCCTTCTCCTGCCAACCGACCCGGACTGCCTTATCGACTATGCTGCCTTCTCCTGCCAACCGACCCGGATTGCCTCATCGACCACGCTACCTTTCCCTGCCATACTAGTGCCCGCTTATTATCTGGAACTTTTACATTACTTTTTCCACAAATCCACGCTGTTCCCCAGTCATCTAACTACTCGAAGATCACCTTAGTTAATACCTATCGTCCTGGACTTTGTTGCCTTCCTTCGTTTATTACACTAAACCTTGCTTATTGTTATCTAGTCTCCTGGTCTCCTTACTTCAACAGCTTGCCATTGGGTTCCATATCAACACTCCTAGACAGGGATTCCAAACCCTGCATCACACTAATCTGCTATTTTCGTCAATATTTAGAAATGCCCTAAAAAGTGACCGTAAGTGTAATCTGCGCCACAGAATTAATACAGTGGTAACGATGGAGAAGCAAGTCTCGGCTTTATGAGAAGCGGGTTCAAACTAACCAATCTACAATCATGGAAAGACGACTCAATCCGACTCAGAAGACCCCACTAGCGAGTGTCCTTTGGCAAGACACCTAACGAAATGGATGCGCCTACCTCCCAAAATACTTGTACATCTTATAGATTGTAAACTCCCTTGGGAAAAGGGTCCCCCTGAATAGGGTCATCATCCATGTTTGGTATTCCAGTGTATCAACCCCTTGTACAATGATCTTGTAAAGCGCTGTGGAATTTGTGCCACTATATAAATAAAGGATAATAATAATAATAATAATTCAAAACTCTTGAATTCAGCTCAAAAAGCTTGGGGAAAAACTAATGTTTCCAATGTGACTCCCTATAAACATCAAACTTCTATAAAACGCCAGAGAAAACAATAATGTGAGCTGAAAGTATCCCGCTGCTTTATTGTTTCCCGATGAGAATTTATATTGATGATTTGCAACATAAGACTTCAGCTGCGAATAATTTGTGATTGACCAAGCATCTGCGCCAAAGAAAATTCCGATTGCTAGAATTCAAAAGAACTGGAATAAAACAGAAAAGATTTTCCTTAACAAAGACATCGCATTAGAAAAGTATGTTCCAGCCTTTCTATGTCAATCAAAACTTTATATAATTTACACACTTACCTCTAGCATCAAAGAACTCATCATCTGAGCTGTCTACAGAGTCATTCACGATTTTCTGCAGGTGCCACTGTGCCCCACTAAAACGTCGTGCCCCTAGAAATGATAAAAATTTAAGTTAATATCCCTTAAACCTCATAACTAAAAGGGACAACAGAAAATTATATTTAACCAAAAGATAAAAATAAGACTCACTGACTTTGCTTTAATTAATATAAATATATCTCCATTATCTTTCATTAATGATTTTCTTTTGTCCAAAACGGTTTACATTTTTGTGAATGTGCACATGTTATTAATATTCAGAGAATTACATTCTGCTGTTCCTCTTAACCCCTTCACTGCTGAGGCATTTCACCGCTGTGTGCTGAGCTCATTTGTACCGCTCATCATGTTTAAACGCGATTTGAAGCCACATTTTAATAAATGACCCAGACATATTATATATCGTTCTTTCCGGCAGACTCCGCAGATTCATAATATGTCATTATTATATGTATACGTTATGTCATGTCTGTATATTATAACAAAAAATGCAATAAAAATTGAATTTTTAATCATCTGCAGTGTGTAAAGTGTTTTTTTTCACATTTTATCACATGAGCGTTTGCAGTTATGTTTTCTATGGGGTGCGCTTGTACAAAAATTTGAAATGGGGACTTGTTACATTTTGTGGGGGGATTTACGTGATTTTTAGCAAACGCACCCCACAGAAAAAAATCATTAGTGCAGCATCATTGTTCACATTATAATTGAAATGTGAACAATATTGCTGCATTAATAAAAACAACACACAAAAAAAAACATGTTTTTTTTTTTGGTTTTTTTAATTATTTTTTTTATTATAATTTTTTTTAATTATTTTGTTTACTTTGTACCTAGTCATGTTGGGTATCATTCGAAAGGCCATGCTCAGGCCGTTCAAATGACACCTTCCATGACCCCCTAGCTGCTTCGGTTCTGGAGATATCAGGGTTCACAAGATCCCCATATCTCCACCAGGGGATTTCCTTGGGAAATCCCCTGGCAGCTAGGGGTTCCCCGGCTATCTGACATCATCACGCTATGCATGATGACATCAGGCAGCGAGGGGAGACCCGGGGGTGGAGCCGCCATCCAAGATGGCGGCCCCCACCGGAGCTAGGCTGCACTTCAGCGCCGCAAGGCACTGAAGTGCAACCCGGCGCTTGAGGGGTTAAAGCCAGGCACCGCTTAAAAGGGGAGACTCTCCCCTTTTAAGCGGTGCCTGGCTTTTGGCGCTGCTCCTTTCCGATCGGGAGGGAGAGGGATCCGAACGGATCCCCCCCTCCCTTCCAGGCTATCTCCCGGCATTGCCGGGGGGTCGCCTGGAAATGACGTCATCGCGCCAAGCGCGATGACGTCATTTATGCCGGGAGGAGCTTGACTTCAGCGTCTGAGGACGCTGAAGTCAGAACACCGCGGGACCCCGGACAGAGAGGTGAGTATCTCCGCCGGGGGTCCCGCACAGCTGATGCTCATGGATATATTTGCCCCCAGATCACATGTAGGAATATTTGCCCCCAGATCACATGTGGATATATTTGCCCCAAGCTCATGGATATATTTCCCCCCAGCTCATGGATATATTTCTCCCCAACTCATGGATATATTTGGCCCCCAGATCACATGTGGATATATTTGCCCCCAGCTCATGGATATATTTGCCCCCAGCTCATGGATATATATATATTTGCCCCCAACTCATGGATATATTTACCCCAACTCATGGATATATTTGCCCCCAGATCACATGTGGATATATTTGCCCCAGATCACATGTGGATATATTTTCCCCCAGCTCATGGATATATTTGCCCCCAGCTCATGGATATATATATATATTTGCCCCCAACTCATGGATATATTTGGCCCCAACTCATGGATATATTTGCCCCAGCTGATCTGGAGATATTTGCCCCCAGCTCACATATGGATATATCTGCCCCCAGCTCTCACCTGCTGCCAGGCCCCCCAGGCTCCGCCGGCGTTCCTCATGGTGGCGAGCGGCCGCTGACATGATGCAGCTTTGGTGCTAGCCGGGCGGGAATCACATGACCAGAGCAACCGCGTTCTCGCGAGATTGCACGCGGCGCTGGTCAGGTGGTTCGGCCCCTAGCGCTGCACCGGGTCTCCCCGGCCGACCAAGATGGCAGCGCTCGGGGCTGGGGAATTCCGCCCCCACAAACTGTCAGGAAGCCAGATAGTAAGGCGGCCGCCTGTGCCGCCTTACGCTAGCGCCGGCCCTGACTATTCCCTTGTTCGCGTTAACATGGGGAGGCTAACGGGGAAATTCTGCACCTGCAGGTTTCCCTGAAGCGTCTCCATGTTAGCATGATATTCCATGATAGGTGCTGCTTCAGCACCTTTTCCCGGAAAACAGCACTCTCTGCTGGAATACTCGCTGTAGTGCTTCCATGCTGACTCAAGTATCACCACCCGGAGTACATTAGGGATGTGCATGACTTTTTTTCATTTCGAATCATTTCAGACAGTTTTTCTTTAGTTTCGGCTCATTTTGATTCGGTGATTTGGATCGTTTTGATTCGGTGATTCGGATCATTTCGGGTGATTCGGTTCAGTTGGTTTTTTGATTGTTTATGAGTTATTTCATATTTTATTGCTTATCTAAGAATGAGTAAGTAGATTACTACCAACAGAATGAAAGTTTCTTTACTTATTGTTTTAGGAATTTTTTTTAGGCATTTTTTGGGTGAAATTTTAGGTTTCCTAACTTTTTTTTAAAGAAGCAAGGCATTTTAACCCATAGGTTTCAATTCAGCATATGAATCCACACAGTGCAGGGAACTTCCCAGCAGTGTGTGGATTCATATGCTGCAGTAATTATAACTCATAAAAAATGAAAAACTAACTGATCAAAAAATTAATCAATCCGAATCAATGAATCAATCTGCATAGAGGTGCTACCCGGCAGTGTGCAGATTCATATGCTGCATTAATTATACTGCAGAGAGGCGCTTCTCAGCAGTGTGTGGATTCATGTGCTGCATTAATTATTCTGCAGAGAGGTGCTTCCCAGCAGTGTGTGGATTCATGTGCTGCATTAATTATTCTGCAGAGAGACGCTTCCCAGCAGTGTGTGGATTTATATACTGTATTGAAACCTATGTTAAAACCTACGTTAAAAAGCCTTGTTTCTTTAAAAAAAAGTTAGGAAACCTAAAATTTCACCCAAAAAATGCTTGAAAAATCCTAAAAAAATGAATAAGAAAGGAATTGCACATCTCTAGAGTACATAGGACTCCATGAGTTGCACTTCTGACACGCAAGCCCTGCGCCATCTCGCTCTTTATGACATTGAAAGGGAAATCAAGATGAAAATATCAAAATATTAAAAAGCTCAACCACAGCTCTGTACCTTGTACAGGGACAAAGAAATAAACCACATTTTTGTTCAATGCATTTTTTCCCCCCACATGTTATTGTTTTAGGATCTAGGATATTTTGATTCTGGCACGCATGCAATAACATATAAATCCTGAGAGTGACAAACAACCAAGGCTCAAAACGTATTGTGCAAAGTGAGAAACACCTATTGTTATCTTCAGCAACAGGTACAAGTATTTATAATACTTTTTACCAAACACATACAGGGTTATTCAGAGAGCGGTGAAAAGCAGGAGAATGACTGGAGAATGGAAAATTCGAGGTTAAATTAGCCAAACCAGAAAAATTCTCCCTTTCATCTCACTTTCCAAATCGGCTATTTTGACCTCGAATTTTCCATTCTCCAGTCATTCTCCTGTTTTTCACCGCTCTCTGAATAACCCCGATAGTTATAGTCTAGTTTTCATCACTGAAAAATGCAGTCAAGTTATGTTGACTAAAACTATGCCGAAAAATTGACATTTTCATTGAAAAAAAATAGACAAAAAGGTTAAATAAGGGCTAATTTCAATTTACCTTCAGTCAAAGTCCTTTGATTAAAATACCATATAGCGATAGTCATATTTTAGTCAACTAAATTAACACTAGTAACAACAGACAACTATTTAAAACTATATATACTCTATGGGCCAGATTACATTCTTAACGCTAAAATGGGTATGCTAATGAGAAAATCTGTGCCTGCACGTTTCAACCGAGCTTCCCCTTTTTTGCGTTAGAGTCCAGGTCAGGCGCTACCTCGGCACCTTGCCCCGGAACAAAGTGCTATACTCAGTGATACTTGCGGTAGTGATTCCACGCCACCACGAGTATCATCTCCTGGAGACCATAAGATGCCATGGAGGGTTGCGCTGCCGGTCCAAGATCCTTGCGTGATCTTGCTCTAACGAGATCTCACAGCCTCACGGCGTGATCACGGAAGGGAGACTGGGGACTACAGAAAGCTGGTGTATCTTGTCCTGTGCCTACTTTATTTCACTATTTGTTGTCATTGCTCTCTTTAAAAAATATCTTACAAAACAAAAACATTGATACCACAGCTTCCACTGTGATTGAGGGACACCTAGATGTTCTGGAAAAAGACAAGTGGTAAATATTTGAGTTTTTGGGGAAAGTCATACCACTTGCATTACATAACAATGCAATTACATCATAAACATCTGTCACTGACCTAATTTAAGTACTTAGTTTCAATCCAAATGCACAAAGGCAGCAACAAGTGTGACTAGCCGTCAGCTCTCAGAAAAAGGGTTATATTTGGCGTTGCTGGAATTACATCAAATGCTGACCCTAAGGAATTAAAGGAATCATTACCCGCTTTTCATTACTTCATTACTGTACTGGCTGGATGAAGTAGAGGTAACATCACTGCTCTATAACCGTGTACTTAGGTTTGATCACGGCCAGAGCACCTCTCCAGTAAGTGTCCTTGGGCAAATAACCTAACGGTACATACTTGCCTACCACACAATATCATCTGTGGAGTCCAGTGGTAACGTCTCTACCCTTGGACTGCGGAGAAGCAAGTCAAAATACCATTCAGCACATCCCTCCAATACAACTGTGGAGAAGCAAGTCTTGACTTTACAAGAAGCGGGTTCAACCTAACCACCTGGTCGCTGATCTACAATCATGGAAAGATGACTCAATCCCACTCAGAAGACATCACCATGAGTGTCCTTGGGCAACACCCCTAATGATATGGATGCGCTTACCTCACAAAATTCTTCTCATAAATCGTAATTTCCCTTGGGAACAGGGTCCCCTGAATCAGGCCGTGTCATTCATGTGTGGCATTCTAATGCATCAACCCCTTGTACACCGATCTTGTAAAGCGCTGCGAAATATGAGGCGCTATATAAAGGATAATAATAATACTCAACAAAGTGATTGTTCATGGAGAATATAACCAGGCACCAATGATTTCCTCCCACACAGCAAAGCTAAAGACCCACTTATGACCTAAACCCAACGATTTTGTCCTCTTCTAAGCACACCTCTTAGCTGGCAATTTGTATCACAGTCAATATACAAAAGGCTTCCTGGTTAGTACGACTTTAGAATAAGCTTCGGCATGGCAGCCTTCCAATGACAGTGGTAGAAATGCAATATTTCACTCAGTCTGCACTGATAGGAGATCCACGGTTTATGTTCTATAATCCCATTTTAATGAAAGCCATGTGGATGGAGCTGGATTAGTTTTGGTATGCTTAACTGAGCCCCGCAGGAGAATACTAAGCTGTAAACACAACAGCTGTTACAGGACCATACGTACACCAGAATAATAAATAATTTATGGATCCAAATGCCGAAGTATTAAAGCTAGCTCAATATGTTTTGCTGCAACAAACCAGCGTTTCCATAAGGAAAGATTAGGAATTGGTGGTATTGATTTCTCACTGACCTTCCAGAAATGGTAAATGATAACCCACTAAAAGGTGAAAAAGGTGTATTTAGAAATACTCCTTATTGACGCAAAGACTGTAAAAGGGTTATTGACAAAATGGTATACAGAAACAACTACGTATGTGAGCTTGTAAACTGTCAGAGGTAGAAGTTAAAACAACTCTGTGGAAGGAAAAACAAACAGTAAGAGATAAACAGTGAGACCCAATAGCTAAACGCCGATTATGGCATTGGTCATTCTCTGAATCAGTGCAAAAGAAAAACTGGACCAGGAATGGACGTTTGGGAACGCAGTTCCTTCACTATTTTAGCATGGGGAATTGAGTTCTCATTTGCCCCACACAATATACAGTAAGGTTTTTATTTACGTGTTTAATCATATGTTTCCATGTTAAGTCTTAATAAATATTATTTATTGTGCATGTTCCATAAAACTCTGCCTCTAACACGTTTACATCAAATTAGTGAGTAGTGTAGAGGTTGGTAGGGCTGGGTCCTGGATGGACAATATGTTTCACCCCTATTTGGGTTGTGGTCCCTTTAAGTGCAACCACAGGGTTAATCGTACTGTCCAGGAAGAGGTTTAAAGCCAGCAACTCCCAGATAGGATTGTGGGAGTTTAGGAAAAAGGAAAGTAATCAGTGGAAGTTGTGTGTGTTCCAAAAGCAGGAGACGTGCTGTGCCTTGCTGGAGAGGCTTCTACATACTGGGGAAAGGATTCCCCAGGTTTGGGACTGTTCAAAGCATTGGTGAGCCACCATTATTTTTCTGTTTATTTGTGCTGAAGATCAGGACTTTGCTTTAATTTCGCTGAACCCAAGCGTGTACTTATTATGTTGCCTTTTTGACTGCCCTGAAAGGGTGAATAAAGCTGTTTTGTTTGTGAAAGACATTGTGCACGTGCTCTGTGGGCCCCCAAACGTCACAACTGGTGGAGAATGCGGGCATTTTGCTACCTCTCACACGCCAAGCAAGAGGAATTTTTGTGAGAAAAGAGAAAAAACTAAAACTGACATTTTAAAAAGGACAGTGTTCTGATTGCATGTCCTGGGCTAAGGCTGCACTGAAGTCCACAGCTATGGAGGAGCTGGTTAAGCAGATGGTCTTTGTCAATGTGCAGGCCCAGACTCGCCATGAAGAGGCGATGGCTCAGCAGCAACAAGCCCTGGCACAGGCTGTTGCTGCCCAACAAGAAAGCACCCATTTGCTGGCTGCACAACTTACAGCACAGCAGGTAGCCACACAGACGCAGATCACTGCCCTGCGGGAGGCCATGCAGCAACTTGCACCTGGACGTGATCAAGCAGTGGTTGCTGCTGGTAACCATGTCTCCATAAGGGCCAGTCACTTCCTGCAAAAGCTGTCTCCCAGTGATGATGTGGAAGCATTTCTCACCACGTTTGAAAAGACTGCTGAGAGAGAGGGGTGGCCCCAAGACCAATGGGCCGATCTCATTGCCCCGTTTCTGACAGGAGACCCTCAAAAGGCATATTTTGACCAGCCCCTTGAAGATGCAAAGAATTATGACCGGCTGAAAGCTGAGGTTCTGGCCCGCCTTGGGGTAACTGTTGCTGTCCGGGCTCAACGTGTTCAATGCTGGAAGTACTGCCCTGACCAGCCACCCCAGTCCCAGATGCATGACTTAGGACAGCTGGTTAAAAAGTGGTTGCAGCCAGAGACCCTGACTAGAGAGCAAATGGTCGAAAGGGTTGTGATGGACCACTACCTGAGGTCTCTACCAAAGGATCTACAGCGCTGGGTCAGCCATGGGGACCCCAAGACTGCAGCACTGGTAGTCGAGATGGTGGAGAGATACACCGTGGTGGAGGACCTGCTCAGACCAACCAGTCGTCCAAGACCAGTCTTGCCACCGCCTGTGAGGCCTGCTTCAGTTCCTCGGAGGGAAGCGTCACTGGAGCCGGGAACCAGCACCCCAAAATCATCTTCCTCGGTTCTGCAGAGGCCTGTCGCTATCCGAACTGCTGGCGATATACAGTGTTGGAGGTGTCACACCTGGGGCCATACCCGGGCGCAGTGTCCACTACAGGAGGAGCCCATGGAGTGTGGATCCGCTCGGAGAGTGTCCTTCTACACCCTCACAACGTGCACTACCCACCTTGACCTAGAGGGGGGTCAGTTTGAATGTACTGTGTTGGGTGAATCACCGCCAAGCCAAAGCTCTCCTGGACTCTGGGAGTATGGTCACCCTGGTGCATGCCCGGGTAGTCGGAAGGCTCGGTCCAGTACAAAGAACCCTCCAGGTTGTCTGTATCCATGGGGATACTCGGGAGTATCCGCTGATCCCTGTCACCATTTCCGCCAGGAATACTTCGGTCACCCAAGAGGTCGGGGTGGTGAGTACTCTGATACATGATGTGATTGTGGGATGGGACTGCCCCTTGTTTGCTGAACTGTGGTGCTTGGCACAAACTGAACTGCCCATCGAACTGGGGAACAATTCAGGGTCACCCCCACCAAACATGACTGTGGACACTGTTGATGAGGAGTTGCTCAAATGTGTTCAAAATGAGAATGTTGTAACTGATGTGAGTGTCCTAGCTCCTCAACCTGAGTTGACACCCAAGGAGGGGGAATCCTCTCCCATGCCGGTTATGGTAGGAGAGGATGAAGAGGAATTATCCCCTGTAGATATTACACTTGGGGTGGATGAGGGGGAGGGTTCTTCTTATCCAGTACACCCTGACTTAGATGTGTCCAGAGGTGCATTTGGCAGGGCTCAAATGGGTGACCCGATGTTGATAAATGCTCGCGAACAGGTAACTGTTGTCAGTGGGGTACCTCAAGCACCAGATGCAGAGAAAAGATTTCCTCACTTTGCGGTCAATAATGATCCGTTCTACCGGGTATCAGAAATTCAGGGAGAAATTGTGGAACAATTACTAGTACCCCAGCCCTACCAGAGAATGGTGCTGGATCTGGCTCACAATGATGCCCTAGGTGGTCACCTGGGAGCTGAGAAAACCGAGGCCCGGATAACGGACCGGTTTTACTGGCCTGGGATCAGTGCCGCGGTTAAGAGGTACTGTTCATCCTGCCCCGTTTGCCAGTTAACTGCCCCAGCACCCCATTATAGGAGCCCCTTGGTGCCTCTGCCAATAATTGAGGTGCCCTTTGAGCGCATCGCTATGGATATAGTAGGTCCCTTAGAGAAGTCTGCTCGGGGACACCGATATATCCTGGTGGTTCTTGATTATGCCACAAGGTATCCAGAGGCGGTTCCTTTAAGAAACCCTACATCAAAGGCCATTGCGTGGGAATTGTTTTTTATGTTTTCGAGAACTGGCCTGCCAAGGGAAATTTTGACGGACCAGGGGACCCCATTTATGTCCCGGGTGATGGCAGATGTGTGCAAGTTGTTCCAAATCAAGCAGTTGCGAACATCTGTTTATCACCCTCAGACAGATGGTCTGGTAGAAAGATTCAACAAGACTCTGAAAATGATGCTTAAAAGGGTTGTGCAGAGAGATGGAAGAGACTGGGATCATTTGCTTCCCGCACTGCTGTTTGCTATTCGAGAGGTTCCTCAGGCCTCCACAGGGTTCTCACCTTTTGAGATGGTGTATGGTCGCAGACCCCGGGGATTGCTAGATTTGGTTAAGGAGACATGGGAAAGTGAGTCCTCTCCACACAAATCACTCATTGAACATATCTCTCAGATGAGAGAGAGAATTTCTAAAGTGATGCCTTTGGTACAGGAACATTTGCAGAAAGCTCAGGAGGCCCAGAAAAGGGTGTACAACCGGTCAGCCAAGCTGCGGCAATTTCAGGTTGGGGACCGGGTAGCAGTACTTATACCCACGGTGGAAAGTCGGTTCCTAGCCAAGTGGCAGGGACCATATGAGGTGGTTGAAAAAGTAGGGGAAGTAAACTACCGAGTGCATCAGCCTGGGAAAAGAAAACCATACCAGATCTACCACATAAATTTGTTAAAACCCTGAAGAGACTGAGAGGAGGTGTCCACCATGGTTGGGGTGGGTATAGAGTCAGATGGTGTTGACGCAGTACACATTGCTGCCACCCTGTCCAAACCCCAAACCCAAGAAGTTAAGGAGTTTCTGCAAAGAAACAAAGGCATGTTTTCAGGACTACCGGACACGCATCTAGGATTAAACATGATATTGTGACGGAACCCCATGTAAAGGTTAGGGTAAAGCCGTACCGCATCCCAGAAGCCCATAGAAAGGCTGTTTCTGAAGAGGTTAAAAAAATGCTTCAGCTTGATGTCATTGAGGAGTCACAGAGTGAATGGTCGAGCCCCATCGTGTTGTACCGAAGCCCAACGGCACTCTGCGATTCTGCAATGACTTCAGGAAACTTAACGAGGTGTCAAAATTTGACGCGTATCCCATGCCAAGGGTGGATGAATTAATAGAGAAATTGGGTCCGGCCCATTATATCACCACCCTGGACCTTACTAAGGCATACTGGCACATACCCCTGACTAAGGAAGCCAGGGAAAAGACTGCTTTTTCCACTCCAGAGGGTCATTTTCATTATAAGATGGATGCCTCAAGTGAGGGTTTGGGGGCTGTGCTATCCCAAGAAGTCAATGGGGAAGAGCACCCCGTGGTTTTTCTTATTAGGAAACTGACGGCAGCGGTGAAAAACTATGCTGTGGTGGAAAGAGAGGGCTTGGCCATAAAGTGGGCCTTGGATTCTTTGAGATACTTCCTGTTGGGCAGGAAGTTCCGTTTAGTGTCTGACCATGCCCCATTGACCTGGATGAGGCAACACCGCCACGCTAATGCCAGGGTAACCAGGTGGTTCCTGTCACTCCAGGAGTTTAACTTTGTGGTGGAATACAGGCCTGGGAAACAGCACCAAAATGCTGATGCCCTGTCCTGGATGCATTGTGGGCTGTCTACTGTTGCCTCAAACACCTCCGCGTTGAGACAGAGGGGGGGATATATAGAGGTCGGCAGGGCTGGGTCCTGGATGGACAATATGTTTCACCCCTATTTGGGTTGTGGTCCCTTTAAGTGCAACCACAGGGTTAATCTTCCTGTCCAGGAAGAGGTTTAAAGCCAGCAACTCCCAGATAGGATTGTGGGAGTTTAGGAAAAAGGAAAGTAATCAGTGGAAGCTGTGTGTGTGTGTGTGTGTGTGTGTTCCAAAAGCAGGAGACGTGCTGTGCCTTGCTGGAGAGGCTTCTACATACTGGGGAAAGGATTCCCAGGTTTGGGACTGTTCAAAGTGTTGGTGAGCCACCATTATTTTTCTGTTTATTTGTGCTGAAGATCAGGACTTTGCTTTAATTTCGCTGAACCCAAGCGTGTACTTATTATGTTACCTTCTTGACTGCCCTGAAAGGGTGAATAAAGCTGTTTTGTTTGTGAAAGACATTGTGCACGTGCTCTGTGGGCCCCCAAACGTCACAGTAGGTAGTAAGTTAAGTTAGAGAAGACTCGGGACATACAGGGTTATTCAGAGAGCGGTGAAAAGCAGGAGAATGACTGGAGAATGGAAAATTCTAGGTCAAAATAGCCGATTTGGAAAGTGAGATGAAAGGGAGAATTTTTCTGGTTTGGCTATTTTGACCTAGAATTTTCCATTGTCCAGTCATGCTCCTGCTTTTGACCTCTCTTTGAATAACCCTGTATATTCCAACCCTGGTGTTAACTTAACCAGGGTTATTGTAAACTTTGCAACCCCATAGTCTGTAATGGCTCTGGTAAGTTTACAACAGCTCTTGTTAAGATTACACCAAGGTTGGAATAGAGCCCTTGGTTTATTGGGGGGGGGGTGCAGACATTTTGGAGTAGTTACACTTATTTTTTTTAGGACTTGACCCCTGCTTAGAGCCTTTTTAAGGCTTTAAATGGCTTTAGACAAAACATTGCTGGGGTTGATGTGTCACCAATACAACCATCTGATAAGGAGGTTGAATGCTTGGTACAGTTTTTTGATTGCACTATGGTTATCTTGGACACGGTCATTGCATGGATTGTGTTTGCATCTGCCAGACCTTATCTAATGGGAGTGCTGCTCTACAATGTGAAATTGTGCATATTCTCTAAGCAGTGTTTCTCAACTTCAGTCCTCAGGACCCACTAACAGGCCAGGTTTGTGGGATAGCTGAAGCACAGCACAGGTGATATAAGTAGCTGCTAAGGGATAGTAGGATTCAGCTGCATTTACCCCAAGGTGATCCTTAAAACCTGGCCTGCCCTGTAGTGGGTCCCGAGGAATGGAATTGAGAAACCCTGAAGTATTATGAGAGATAGTTTAAAGGCTTCTAGAATGGGTGGAATTGCACTGAGCAAGTAATAATCGTCATTTTCTCTATAGAGGATAACATCACACTTTGCCTGAAACAGAAGCACCCACTAAAAGGCCATTCCGATGATGCAGGTAGTCCACCATATGCAATATAAAGGATATCCTGATCGGTCCATACATGACCACTGGTTAGAGTCCATATAGAGTATTCTGGTTATAGTTATATAATAGACACACATGTCATTAACTAAATAGCCATAGCATTTATTAACAGTATCAGAAGAGAGGCAAGGCACTCTGGGAACAAAGAGGTAACTTTAATGGAGGTTACCCAGATGACAATGCTTCGGCTGAAACATCAACCTTTGTCAAGCAATTGTCATCTAAGTAACCTCTGATCAAATTGCCAAGTTGTGACATCACCGCCTCACATCCTTTCTGTTACTGGATTTTGCTGTCTTGGACCACACTAGAGTTAAGGAGCACTGGTCTATTTATTAAGTTTATTATTGGTTTATGCCTAAACCCTAGTTCTTTTAAAGCATTTATTTACAACATAACAGACAGAAAATAACAATGATATATAGTAGTCAAGAAATTAAGACAAGGAACCCTTACATCAGTCCAGACTATAGGAGTTATTCAAAGAGAGTCGAATTGGCTCTGAAATTGCACCGAACAGTGATTTTCCCCAGGATTTTGACACCCCAAAGTGTGGGGAACAAAGGAGCACTGAAATTCCAAATAACCCTGTATATTTTTTTCTTACAAACCAGTTTCCTTAGAGGAGGACAGGTTTAAAGAGATGTCACTAAGTTCGTAAAGTAGTAAAATTAACATGTCATATTGAGCAGCTTTTTCTAATATATTGCATTTCATTGTGATCCACCAGGCTACATGTAAAAAAGGTGCACAACAATGCTGTGCCCAGAGCACATTAACTCAAGTAGCTTCCATGAACTATAAGAGTCACATTAATATGCTAAACATCTAGACATTAATTTCCATGTGCAGGCGCATTCTGGGGAATACATAGAGCAGCTCACAGTCAACTCTGTGATCCAGACGATCAGCATTTTTTTTGTTCATTTTAAATAAAAGCCAGAAAGAACGTTGCAGTTTATCAGCTCTGGAAAGTCTCTGACTTTCATGTAATTATCCGGAAAAATTTTAACAGATGGTTAAAGTAATTGACATCCTATGTATACATTATTTATTTCTTAAAGCATCTTACAATTCTATTTTCAATTTACATAATGTCCCAATGCAAAATATAATATACACATGCATATATATATATGGACTCTGGCTTTTTAACCCATTATCAAAACGTCACATAACACTCAGAATTCTGGCTGGTGATTTTTTTTATTTTATTTTTTTGTGTCTTTTTCTGACTTCTCTGTTTTGTTTTTTCTTTCAAGTTGTCATGATCTTATCACTGCTGTTTTATGGGCCTAAGATCTTTCAAGTGTTTATTTTCACTTCCAGAGACTCTCCGCTCTCATCCCGGTCTTCATCTCCATAGGAGAGGAGGAAACTCCTTATCTTACTGGGAGAAGAGGAGCCGGCGGTGGAAATATCTGCCCAATACGTCACAGAATGCCACAGACTGAGAGGAACATGAAAGATCCCGGACTTATAAATCCCCAAAATGGACTCGCCCCCATTCCCCTTCATATTATCCCTTACCCCTGATAATATCCATGGACTTACCTATTCCCTCCCATATCATTCTTTACCCCTAATAATGTCCCACTACCCCCCCCTCCATCCCATAGAACCTCCCCATATGCTTTGGCAATGCTAAAATGTATTTGGTCCTGCCAATAAAGCTTATTTGAATTGAATTGAATAGAATTTTCCCAGTTTTGACCATACCATATGCCTCTCACTATTTAAGACATCTAAACCCCCCACCCATGTGCCCATTAAGGGCTATATTACAATCCTAGCGTTAAAACGTGGGCGCAAGGGAGGAAAAACTGTGCCCGCAATTTTCCCCCCTGCGCTCGCATTTTAATGCTGGATTACAATGTGGGCGCAAAAAATGCTGCCTGCATTGTTTGCGGGCGTTTAACCCCGGGATGCTCACTGCAGTGCTGAGCGCAGCCGCGAGCATCCACTCGATGGAGTCCATAGGACTCCATTGAGTTTCCCCCTGCTGGTCACATGACCAGTCGGATCTCGCCTCGCCGGTCAGCGTAGTGAACTAGTGATGCGCAGAGAGAGACTGGGGGGACTTTTTCTCAGTCTTTCCCTGCTCCCGCCGGGCGGAGGAGGCGGTTGGAGCCGCTGTCCTCACCGCGGGACAGGAGGTGAGTATAGCATTCTGTTTTTTTTTTTAGGCTGGTGTTAACGGATTCTGTAGAAGCGGAGTCCGTTAACACCAAGTCCTGGCTGTGGTTAATTTTCCGCTAACCACAGCCAGACGTTAATCAGCGCTAGTAGATTGTAATGCTAACGCTGATTAACACTTTGCGCTCCCCATGTTAAGTAAAGGGAGCGCAAAGTACAGTAACCTCATGCTGAAAAGCGCAAGATACCAAACGCTAACGGGCTACTTAACCCGTTAGCATTTAGATCGTAATATGCGGTAGACACCGCGGCTAACGTTAAGGCTAGGGTCAGACTAACGCATTTTTCGCGTTGTCTGTGAAAAAGTGCGTTCGAACGAATGGACGCATTTTTCACGGAATACGCGATAGCGGTCATACGATGCGCCCTTTCGTCCGTGATTTTGTACGGATCATCAATAAAACACTTTTTGTGTCTGGATGTTATGTTGGCCGGACATTAGCAGCGTCTGACGTCTCCCAATCACGCACACACGCCTCTAGCGGACGCAGCGCACTCTGTACGTCCGTACTAGCGGTTTGACGTTCTAGAAAAAATGCGTTCGTTTGCCACTTGCGTTGCGCGGACGAATTTTCGTGCAGCCGTACTTCGTGTGTTCCCCGGCATTGGACGTCATTTGCTGCTAGCACGGCCGTGATTTTGTGCGTCTAAATGCACGTTAAAACTGCTTTCGTCTGACCCTAGCCTAATGCTCACGCAAGTGAGCGTTAAAGTTAACGTCAAGATTGTAATGTGGCCCTTAATGTTCAATTCTACGATATTGCTCAATTTAGCGTCCAGACCTGAAGAAGAGGAGAGCTTGTCTTTTAAATGTAAAGATAGTTCAATAAAAAAAGGTATCACTACATACTGCTATACTCTTGATTTTGGCATCTGGACTAACACAGCCTATCTAAAATTATATATATATGTGTATATGCATCCACACAGAGATACAAGTGTTTATATACATACACAGGTGTTTACATATGCATTTTATATATAATCAGATATCCATTGTCTTATTAAGAATTTAATTATTTGTAAAACTTGATTAGTATAATTAATGTCATACAGATACAGGGTTTACAGTCTGAATACACCTTCTAGACAAGATTCCTTGCCATCCCTTTATAAAACAACATTTATTATTACTCAATGTAATCCATGAAAATTATCATCCGTACCAGTACTTACTGCTGTAGATTTACTATTGTCGTCTAATAATTATTTCCTGACATCCCCAGACATTCCTATATTAATAGATTTTTAAAAATAGTGTGAAGCGCCACAGGTGAAACTTCTGGCAGGTAGGAAGTGACATCATTTGCAGACTTTGGCAGGTTTAATTATGGTTAAAGCAAAGACCGCAAGAGGATGCAGTCGGTTTCATTTTAGAATAATTTCCTACGGATATTGGCTTATCTAGGGAAGGGTGAAAATTTCTCTTTACACTGACAGGGCTATTCACTAAAAGGTGAAACTCTGGAGAATTGGCAGAAGAAGAGAATAATCTAGACCAAATAGCCGATTTGGAAAGTGAGATAAATGGGAGAATTTTTCTGCTTTGGCTATTTTGACTTAGAATTTTCACTTCTCCAGTCATTCTCCTGAGTTTTACCTTTTAGTGAATAGACCTGTGAGTGTTTGTCTCTTTTTATGTAGCAGTTTACCAGCCACTCCTTATCAGTGCATAATATTCCCTACTGTTTGCAACATGTAAGCTTGCATGACTGTATGTGTTCTATATACATTAGAGATGTGCGTTTCGTTTCGTTCCGAATCAAAATTCGGACAAAAATGTTGTCGGTTGTGAGACGTCAACACCCGTAGGGTCTGTGGGAACATCCAGCTCAGGACGCGGGCGGAAATGGCCAGCAGTGAGATGTGACACCACCGTCTAGTCCCATAACGTGGTCTATGAAGAATCATGGAAAGCCTTTTAATAAAGACCTGGAAGCACTTTAAAACTCTGTTAGCGATACCAAAGTCAAGAAGAACCAGGAGATAGCAAATATATCTGTGTGTAAGGGTTAAGTAATGACTTCAACATGTTAACTGAATCTTATGGTTTAATAACTATCATGTATTCGTGTTCTCAGACTGTAATCTCCGGATCAGCCGGTAAGTCTTTGTTACTGATTTATTGTTCGCACTAATTGCTTAAATGGAATAATTCCGTTAGAATGAAGGGTTAGGTAAATTCATTTAAATCATGGTATGTCTTGCATACCATTAATACTGCGGTCCTAATGCATGATTTAGTATTGCCATGTATAAGAAATATTGAATAAAAGTAGTTAGGGAGTTTGAAAATCACACAAGAAGAAATAAGTGACTTTCTGAATTTGATTCACTTGTACCAGACAGAGCCAGCAGGAAACATACTTCCCTCTGTTTGTTTTTCTACAGATATGATGAAAAACACATTTTTAGAAGAAAACTGTTAGTCTGCTGAGTCTGTTTATATAAAAATAAACCATATGGGTACATTGCATAAACACAGAAGCATGTTCTGGATTTACTAAGACTTAAAGAAACGTGTCAGCCAATATCTTCACATTAACTGAAGTTCTGAAGTCCATGGTGTCTGTAACAGTGGCTCCCTCATACCTTCCATCGCAAAACTCCCAGACATTGGGCATATAAAGCTTAATGTCATAATATGTCATGGTTTTTGAAACTGGTTGGCCTTGGTTTGTGTAAGTAATCCAATTTAGAACTATTGTTAGGTCTGTCTATTGTTTTCTGTTGGTTGTTTTGTCCATAGATTGACTTGATGTTGATAATATGCTCATCCCATCTAGCGTAAACTGATCAAGAGGTTTCTGCATCTCCTGAAATAATTCTCATCCTCCCTCATGTACACAAAGTACTTTGTTGATTGTGTTATTTTGCCTTACCCCATTGTTTCACATATAAACTGGTCTCAATTTCCTTAGAACACATTATTCTACCCTGCACTATGTTATACATGGTGTTTGGGGAGAGATAGCTATACAACATTCCCTAAAGTTATGACTGAAGGTTGTAGAGGAAGAAAAGTGCTGCAGATCTGCGTGACCAAAAAAAGAATTACGAATGCTAGAACAGGTTCCGTTACAATATCCTTTCCCAAAGTTGTCACCTTGCAGCCGTGAATTAAAAATGCCATGAATTTAATAAAAAGTAGGGTGACTTGTGACGCAAGGAAACGGTGCATTTGTGTAGTTTGTTGGGTTTTTGCAACAAATTAGCGCTATAGAAAAAATTGTCCTGAGTTCGGTGCAAAAAGATGCTCATTTTGACTTTAAGGTTAATATTAGTTGTGGTTGGTATTTGTGCTTCTTTTAGATTTAGGGTTATATTAAAAGTTAGGGTTCATATTTGTGCTTGGTCTAAGGTTAGGGTTACGTTTTAGGGTTAGGGTTCATATTACTGTTAATGTTTGTGCATATTATAAAGTTAGTATTACAGTTAGGGTTAATATTTGTGCTTGACTCTAAGGTGAGGGTTAATTTTAAGGTTAGGGTTAATAATTGTGCTTGTTTTAGACTTATGGTTAGTATTACAGTTAGGGTTAATATTTGTGCTTGTTTTAGATTTAGGGTTAGTATTACGGTTAGGGTTCATATTCGTGCTTGTTTTAGGTTTAGGGTTAGTATTATGGTTAGGGTTAATATTGGTGCTTGGTTTAGATTTATGGTTAGTATTATAGTTAGGGTTAATATTCGTGCTTGTTCTAGGTTTAGGGTTAGTATTACAGTTAGGGTTAATATTTGTGCTTGTTTTATGTTTAGGGTTAGTATTACGGTTAGGGTTAATATTTGTGCTTGTTTTAGGTTTAGGGTTAGTATTACGGTTAGGGTTAATATTTGTGCTTGTTTTAGGTTTAGGGTATTACGGTTAGGGTTAATATTTGTGCTTGTTTTAGGTTTAGGGTTAGTATTACGGTTAGGGTTAATATTTGTCCTTGTTTTAGGTTTAGGGTTAGTACAGTTCGAGTTAATATTTGTGTTTGACTCTAAGGTGAGGGTTAATTTTAGGGTTAGGGTTAATAATTGTGCTTGTTTTATAGGTATTATTAGGGTTAATATTTGTACTTGTTTTAGGGTTACTTTTATGAGTAACATTACGCAAAACTGACAAATTCTGCTCTATTTTCCCTTAGTTTTTAGACAACAGATTCTGCTCCTTCTTTCAATGTCAGTTTAGCAAGTGAATCTGTACACATGCTTTCTCTCTGCATATAATATCAGTTCACATGACATTATGAGAAGAGTCAGTGGCATGCCCCTTCCTGTCACAAGCTCCTCTTTTTATCCGTTGCTTTCCAAGCTTTTCTCGAGTTTATCTCACACTGTCACTTTCCACTTCTCTTCCTTTAACTCTAACCTTCTACACCCCGTCCTGTTCCACTTTCTGCTCCTGTCACTATCCCCCCATTCCAGCCTGTCATCTCGCTCTCCTTGTCATTCTCTGTTTATCTCTCCTACTTAAATTTCATGTAAACATCTCCCTTTGAATTCACAATGTTGCCTTTACAATTAGTTCTCAATGCCTTTACTGCTCAGATTCTTCTAAATACTTTAATTATGAAGCTGTCAGGCACTATGACTTAGTGGTAAAGGTATGAATTACCCCAGACAAATGATTTTATGCCCTAGGCTACGTTAGCGGCGCGCTATGCTGAGTATTTACATCATATCCTTTCTTTAAAGGGAATTTCACATTAGCGAGGTGCACATCTTAAAGCTAACATTCCATTACAGATTACAAATTGTAAACATTAGATAGAGGTAAGTGGTATAGTTAGAGTCTGAAAAATTAATGAAGGAATCAAATGATTTATTCTGTGTGTCCCTTTCATATCACATTATAGAAGAGCACGGGGCACATTATTTTTCTTCTATTTCTTTTTTGGCAATTTTATATAATTATAATGGACCCAGAGGAAAAAGCGCCAGGTGAGCGTTAAGAGTAAAGCCAGTTAAGATGGTCTATGGGCTTTAACAACAGGTGGTGACTGAATTTCTCTCTGTAAATCTATAAATAGCTTTTCATGGATGCAGGCTGCTTTAAATCAGACTTAGATTGCTCTCGGATAATATAATGAAGCCACCTCACCGGTGAAAATCCCAGTTAGTAGAACCTTTCTTTCCATTATCTGCATAACACGGTGCTGGTAACTTTCTATTAATTATAGGTATTGATTTAAAACATGACATGCCTATAGTAATGGAAGAAAGGTAGAAGAATAGATTCATAGAACGGAACACAGAATGATTGATAAATAGGATAGATCAGAGACTAAATAGATGTAGAGAAGGAATGTGCCAACAGACAAAAAAAGAGTATAAACGACGAATGTGTGATAGAATAAACAGATTTTTCTAGTCTATATGCTATGTTATAATCTCTTCTGCATTCCAAATTGCAAGATACGTTTTGCAGCCAGATTTCACAACAAAACAATAAATTATGAATATGTTTCTAAAAATATACCAGAAAATAATGGAATGACTTTAACCTCACTGCAACTCCAATATCCATCATCCTGGAAAGTAGATAGAGAGAGATGTTGCCTAGACCCATCCTTTTAGCAGCACTCGACAGAGAAATCAATATCTCATGTCTAGAATCTCTGTCTACAACACATTCTTTTTGGGCTGTCAATAATGCTCTGCATAGTTATTTCATGGGTGTGTGAGCACATCAGAATTTAATCTTAGTCCTACGTTACTGTCACAAAGAGAAATTATCTTTGTTTACAATAACTATTAAAAAATACCACTTCGTTTATTTAAGTTAAAAAGCTTTTTTATACTAAGAGACGAAGAAGAGGTTGTGGTTTGGGGTAAATGGGTACACAATAGAGGGGTAATTTCCTGATGTATATTAATTAATTCTTGCTATGTTGTTTCTCCAACTCATTTCCACTCGATTATAAGCTCAACCAAGCAGGTTTCTCTATCCCTATTTTTAATTTGCACCCTAAATTTGATTGTGTTCTATTGCTATTTTTTCCTCAATATACAATGTAAAATTCTAAATAATTCTGTGCACCTACTGTGTAACCCCTCTCCTCTTAGATTGTAAACTCTAGAGCAGGGTCCTTCCCTCCTACTGTTCCTTGTATGTTACATGTATGTATATTTGTTATTCTGTCTTTCCCATTGTACAGCGCTACGGAATCTGTTGACGCTTTATAAATGCTTGTAACTGTAACTGTGCAGTAAAAGCTGGCGTTATCTGAAATGTTTTAATATTTTAACCTCAGTTTGGGTTATTATTAATTATTTGATTTTGAAAGTCCAATCATCAAATTAACAGGTGTCCCAAATATAGAGATCTTCAGCAAGATTACGAAGGTTAGAGAAGGAAAGACACACAGTCATATATTGGACCTTAAAATGGTTGGGCTTACAGACGGATTATCAAAAGTAGCAGGTAAAACACAATCTGAAGCTAGCCAGAGGTAGACAATGAGTAGTTAAAAACAAGCTCATTCAGGATACCAGAGAATAGGATAGTCTATAGAACATAGCTAGGTCAGGATGCCAGACTCTGGCCTTTCCAATGATACCTCACTTGACCTTGCAGGGTGTATGGAGAATGGAGATACAGATGTCCACAGGGCCCTGACCTCTCCTCCCACCAGTGTACTGGCATAAACTTTAGATACAGTGCATAATCGGCACCACTCATTTTGCCAGTGTGGGAAAAGAGAAGGTGAGTTATTGCAGCAGCATTGTTCACTTTATATTTGAAAAGAAGACAATGCTAGTCCTTTAGAACAATACAAACAAAACCTTTTATTTTATTATTGTTACATATAATATGGTATGGTTTTGCATCATTGGAAAAGGTATACTCTGACCTTTCCAAGGAAACCTCACTCCCCCGAAACCTCACTCCCCCCCTTGTGGGGAGTATGGACATGGAGATACAGGGGTTTAAAGGACCTCTACTTCACTAGACCCCTTCTAGTGGAACCCCTTTAAAATCATTATGTAGCCACCCTAGATGCTTGTCCCAGATTGGCTAGAAACTTTGGGCACTATTCCATAGTTGGCGTTAATGTTAGTGCCTCGATATGTAAGCGTTACCGACAGTGTGTTTAACGTATGCCATCCATATTACATTTCTGACGCTACCCCCTTTAGTAATCCGTTTGCGCATCCTTTTTTGCACTAGCTTCCACGAGCTTACTGTACTTTGCAAATAATATACCTAACCTGTGGAGCGAAAACGTACATTATCATTTCTATAAGTAAGGTATTACAAAGTGCTAGCACTAATTACCGCATGGATGCGGAGAGCCAAAAGTTAGCACCTTCTAAAAGCTGGTGCTCAATGATTCTGCAAATGCAAAATCCTTTAGCACCCCCCAAAACCACCCCAATAAATCCAATACTCACCTATCACCACGCGGCAAGAACAATGGCCTGATCCACCACTTCTTGTCATCAGGAGCAGAATGAGACTGGGAACAAATAGTTCCCAGTCTCCTGCTACAATCACTCCGCAGTGCTGCGCGATCTCAAGAGGGCTAGATCGTGTAGGGTTCGCGGCCTGGCAGCACTATCGTGAGTATCCAGCAGGTAGTGCTTCAGTCTGGGGCATGGTGCTCAGCTAGCGCCTGCCCTGGAATATTGCGGTAATATGGGAACACTACAGGGAAACCTGCAGGTGCAGATTTTTCCCCGTTAGCTTCCCCTTAGTAGCATGAACAAGAGAATAGGGCCCTTTGTCGGGCATTCTAAGCAGGCGGAGTCACTGATCATTGCGGGCAAGACAAGTTTAACTGACTTTGCATGGGGACATCCTACGCATACAGTGGGGACACGTTTATATACTGTATATATCAGGAAACAAGAGGCACTCTCGGGTCTCACCATATATATCAATTTTATTGGATCAACGTTTCAGTTTGTAACCACAAACTTTCATCAGGATTTGTGGTTTGTGGATAACAAACTAAGACGTTGATCCAATAAAATTGATATATATTGTGAGACCCGAGAGTGCCGCTTGTTTCCTGATAGATCAGTAGCCTAGCGCAGCACCGGGCAAGGACTTTGAAGAGATCCTGTAGTGCCAAATTTGAACAAATTTCATATCCAATAATCCCAAAACAGCGCTGTCCTAGGAGTGGCTTTGACCAGTTGCATAAACCTTATCTCTGCTAAAAAGCCATAGTATGGCATGGCATTGATTTAAGGGTTCTGTGTAAATACAGACACAGGATGTAATAAAAGTGAGACAGAGGTCATTTGCATATCCTACCCAGAGTTCCTTGCTGCATATGGGGAATATAGCACAGGGGCTCTGGGATGCAGTTCTTTGAATTGCCGTGATGTGCAGGTGGCTTCTGCAATAATAAACATAACCATTATAGCATGGAGGCTTTTTATCCTCCACCACAACCATTGTAAGTACTATATATATTTATATATTTTTGTGCTCATGAAAATTAAAAATAATCATTTGGATACAGAATATAAACCTAGTTTCGTTTTTTTTTTTTAAAGAAGCTGTAATCACTGTTATTTACCTGATAACAGCTTCATGGTGAACGAGTTAATGATTTGAAAAACTGTGCAGCTGAAAGGACTGCTTTCATTTCCTAAAAATACGAGACAATCAAATGCAAATTCTGAAAAACATTCCCGCTGCATCATATAATAACTACAATTAGATCACATCAGAACGGACCCCCTTCATGTGCTGCTACCTGACCCCATACTTAGTATGCGTGCACATTATAGGAGGAGGACCTGCTCTAATTTACCACAACAGGATAAGTGGAAGTTCTCGGATAAAATGATGCATAAAAACTTCCCTCTGTTTTCGTTTTTTTGGCTAGAGGATTGAAATAAATCTCCACGAGTAAGTTTTCACCTGTGCTTCAGTCCATCAGCTGTTTTTTAATGCCATAGCAGATGGTGGGGTTTGGCGAGGAGCCATTTGGCACCTGGAAGAGCCTGGAAATTAAAGTCTACAGTGTCTACACTGGACTGGAGATTATTATTAACGATGGAACAGAGATTTTGAGGGATGCTTTTATATCATGTTCGGTAGGTCAATCCCTCTGTAGCAGAAACATTTTAAATGATACACTGCAGACCTTTTAGATAACCTCTAACAAAGTAAGCTAGAAGGTGGCTTCATAGGAAATAGGATTCATGGCCACAGGTCTCTATTCCAACATGAGAGATAAATCTCTACAAGTATCTTGTGTAACTAATCAGGAGAGAAACCATGACCACCCGAACTGAAGCGCAGATCTCAGATTCCAGGAGTTAGGGATATTCATCACCTAGCTAGCACCAATGGCTCTCCATGATCTTGGCACTGATTGACATAGGATTTGCCAAAAGAGGCAGAGATCTAAATTCCATGTGAGTTTAAAATGAAACTATAGGGGTAAAAAAGTAGTATGTGCAGTGCGGGTCAAAAGGGGTTAATGTTTAACTCTTCAATATACCCCCTGCTGGTTAACTTCAGGGTATCTCTTTAACTTTAGGGTACACTATTGCATAAAAAAATCTCAGAATTAATCCATACGTAATCCAGTTTGAGTGGCTTGATAAATCTAATCTGTTGGTAATGCGAAATATAACAGTATTGGTTTTGTATCAAGCAAACACTATTGTAAAGAAGTGGCAGAATCAAGAGGACTGTAGAAAACGGACTGTCTAGAAGAAGTGTGACAAGCAGGTATCTTTATACTAACTAAGGGTAGAGACCCCCATTGGTTCTAGCTAGACCATGATAGCCAGTAGAGAAATAACCAACAACAAGAGCTACTGTATGCCATGTCGGCCCACTTGTGAAATCATATGGTTTCATGAAAAACAAGTTTAAAAGTGCAGAAGCTCTTTCTTCGGTGAACAGTTCTTTAATCTTTTGCTTTACCTTGGTACAATAGACACTGATAGCACCAAGCAGGAGTAAAGAGAAGTGATTGGTAAGTAAGGTTCAGGATGATATTGGCATCTAGAGGAAGAATATTGTACAAATGTGACTAGTATTGACTGGTAGTGATGTCCTGAATACATCAGAAGAGAGTATCGCTATGCATTTCACTATCAGAGATCTTGTGTAAATAGGTACCACCATTAATGATTAAAATCGATTTTTATCTGTGTTGTGCTGAAACTAAGCAGTAAGCTATACAAAAGATTTGACAGATTTATGTCAGGAACATTCAAATGTGTTGACATAATTTTCTTGAAATCACAGGCTATTTATAGCGCTAGCACAACTATGTGCATCTTATATAGTAATTAACTAGAACATCCACCTGTAACGTTGGGGGCTTCCAGCCTTTCCGGTGTGCTTGAAGGCAGCATGTCTGATGCTGCTCGCTCACCAGCACCCGGTTTAAATTGAAACAGGCAGGGAGGTGGCTGCATGAGGTGCGGCTTGAGAGGGGGGCGCGGTCTGGTGAAGGTCTTTTAAAAATCAACAGTTCCTTCTAAGCAGTGCCAGATCGTGGTTATCCATACCTGAGCTCCTTGTACCTGAATTCTCTCGTGATTTAACCTGTTATTGACCTCTGCTTGTTTTCTGACTATTCTGCCTTCCGTTGCCCTAGACTATTTTCTTGTACTACGCTTCTGCACTGATATCGACCCGGCTATTCCATTTGACTGATTCTGGCTCATCTGACTACCCCCATGTTGCTGACCTGGTTTTGTATTACAACATTGTCTTGATTAACCCTTTCTGTCTAGCTAGTATACCTTGCCAATTCTAAGGACCAGTTAGGGATTCTTCTACGGCTACCCTCTTGGTAGCTTTTGGGCTCTGTGGAGTGTTGGGCTTTAAGGACTGCGTGGTGGGATCCGGGAACCATGACACCACCATGATAACTAAGTCAGTTACCTCTTAACATGGAACTGTCTGGAAAGAGAGTCACCCAGCGCGCAGACAAAACCCAGTTAAGCAAGGAAACCCCTAATCTAACAGGCTGGTCCTTACAATGGCCATTACTTAGCTGGAGAGAGAATCTGAGCAATAAATACAAGTACTGAACAGTGGCAATTGAGATATTTCAGAACAAATACAAAGCCAGAGGTCAATACACAGAATCAGTATAGTAAAGAACCATACAGGGAATAGGGAAAAACCAAAGTCCAGATACCATAGCCAGGATCAGTACACAGAATTAATATAAAACCAAAGAGGGACAAGAGTAGAAATCAGAACTGAGAATATTTAGTCATTGTCCCTGCTTTGACTCAAATTTTCAACCTCTCACTCTCCTCTGGACTCTTCCCCTCTGCATTCAAATGTGCCTTCATCATCCCCCATTCTAAAGAAGCCATCTCTTGATCCCACCTCCCTTTCAAACTACTGCCCCATCACTTTGCTCCGCTTTGCCTCCAAAATCTTAGAACGCTTGGTCTATAACCAGCTCACTAGTTTTTTTGCTGCCAACTCTCTACTTGATCAGCACCAGTCTGGCTTTCACTCCCAGCACTCCACTGAGACTGCTCTGACCAAGGTGACTAATGATTTAGTTGCCGCTAAAACTAAAAGTCAATTCTCCATGCTTATTCTTCTCGATCTTTTTGCTGCATTCAACACTGTTTGCCACCCTTTCCTGCTCCTCACGCTGCGTCAACTTGGCCTCAGTGACACAGCTCTCTCCTGGTTCCCTTCCTTTCTCTCTCTTCGCTCCTTCAGTGTCTCCTTCGCTGGTGTCTCTTCACCACCACTTCCTCTTTTGGTTGGGGTGCCTCAAGGCTCTGTTCTGGGCCCCCTACTCTTCTCAATCTATACTTCCTCTCTGGGCAACCTCATTTCTTCCCATGGACTCCAGTATAGTCTCTATGCTGATGATACCCAAATCTCCCTTTCCTCCCCACTCTCTCTCCTCCAGTGTTAGACCGTGTTATAGCCTGCCTATCGGCTGTCTCCAACTGGGTGACCTCCGGTTTTCTAAAGCTCAACCTCTCTAAAACTGAACTTCTCATATTCCCTCCTCTAGATCCTCCATTCTTGTGCCCCTTTCCCTTCAGGTGAATGGTACCACCATTACTTCTACCTTTCAGGCTCATTGCCTAGGGGTCCTCTTGGACTCTGATCTATCCTTTACTCCTCACATTCAGTCTCTAACCAAATCTTGCTACTTTCACCTAAAAACATTGCACGTATCCGCCCCTTCTTAATCAGGACTCTACTAAAATGCTCATCCAAGCTCCCGCCTCCCGCCTTGACTACTGTAACCTCCTCCTATCTGGCCTTAAAAGATCCAGATTCTCCCTCTGCAGTCTGTTATGAACACCTGTGCCAGATTCATACACCTCACCTCCTGCACATCACCTTGCCCCTTTGTCAGTCTCTACACTGGCTCCCTGTTTCCTTTAGAATCCACTTCAAAATACTGGTGCTCACGTACAAAGCTCTCCATAACCGCGCCCCTGACTACATTTCTTCCCTTATTAGCAGGTACATCCAATCCCGACCACTTTGCTTGGCCAATGATCTGACGCTATCAGTTCCTTGTACCCGCACCCCCAACTACTTCTTTCAAGACTTCTCCCGAGCTGCCCCCTTTCTATGGTATTCACTCCCCTGCAACATCGACTCTTCCCATTTCTCCAGTCCTTCAAAAAGTCTCTAAAAACGCATTACTTTAGAGAAGCCTATCACCTCACTCCATGATCCCCCATTGTTCCTTTTTTGCTCCTTCTTCCCACACAGCCCGCATGCGCCCAGCTACTTCTTGTACTCTATTCACCATCACCTCACCTAATGTGTCACCCCTCTCCTCTTAGATTGTAAGCTCTCTGGCAGGGTGAGCTCTCCTACTGTTCTATGTGTGTTTTGTATATGTATATTTGTTATTCTGTCTCTCATTTTCTACAGCGCTAGGGAACTTGTCAGCGCTTCATAAATGCTTGTAACTGTATCTGTAGGTTAGTCAGAAATCAAACCAGGGGATCAAGAAAACTGATAATCAGGAACGCACTGAGGGATCACTAGGAACCATGGCAGGGCACAGAGTTTATTCCGCTGCTTCTATTTAAAGCCCTCCTAGGTCTCTGACCAGGTGCAGCAGTCCCAGATGCTAGATTGCCAGAAGGGCTTCCTCTATATCCAGGAAACCTAACTGCAGCACCACCAGCTGGCATGACAGGAACACCGAGTCCTCACAGTCTTGACCACACACCATGCTGTAGGGATGTGCGTTTCAGGTTTCGGAATTTCGGAATTTTCACGAAATTTCCCGATTCATGTGTTCGGATTCGGCCGAATTTCCGAATCGGATCGGACCCGAAAACCGATAGATCCGAAAAGTTTTCCGAGCCGAAACGAAAAATTTTCAGATTTTTCGAATGGACTTGAAATGTGTCAAATCGAAATTTATTTTTGCTCTATTCATGATTTCGGTTCCATTCGTGATTTCGGTTCCATTTCGGTAATTCTGGAATTTCTTACACTTTCTTTGTTTTAAAATATCGAAGAGATGCTTCACAAAATTTGGAATGCTGCTAACAATGCAATTTATTATGTTAACACATAGGCAGATAGTTTCCAAGACTACAATGTAAAAATTATCCTGTTCTTCAGAGTTAGGGGGGTTTGTGAGGGTCCTGGAAAACACGATAGAATCGCCAGAATTATCGTAGACACTTTGAAACGAGGAGAACAGAAGTTCCAAAAAAACGAAAATTTCCGAAATTTCCGAAAAGTCGATACGAAAAATGGTCGATATTCGGAAAAAAAAAATGTACACGAAGAACTAACCGAACCGAACCGAATCGAAACAGAAATCGGTCGAAACGAGCCGAATCGAAAAGTTTAAACATCCGAACAAATCGAACCGAATCGAACCGAAAAAAAAAATCGGTGCACAAGCCTACCATGCTGATGCCATTACTTGACATGGAATAACGACAAATATGTGACGTTCCCACGTTTCTTTGTAGAAGGGATGCCCTGGCTATGTTCACAATTTAACTCCTGCAATTTTCAGTCACCCTCCTGAAATAGTATCAAGCCGGACCAACTCATCCTGTAAACTCAAAGAGCACGTTAGAACTTTGCTAGTAAAAAAATAAAAATAAAAAAACACGCCTTATCTACATTTTGGTTTTGTGATAAAGTGTGTCCTGACTATGACTCCAAAATGAGAGATGCGTGGAGCAGCGCTCCCAGTGAGATTGTCCTCATTGGAACATAAAGCTCAATGTGCCCCGGAGAAAATTACTGTTTTCTTCTTCTTCCACCCACTAGCTGTGAAACAGACACACAACTAAACTGATGGAAGACAACCAGGGGAAATGCAGATGCTGCGAAAACACGGAGTATATTAAATGTTTAAAGCGCCGAAGTTACAGGCAATTTCAAACTATACACTAATTTACGGATGGCAGTTTAAGTGAATTGTTTCCATGCATTTTTATTGCACATATAATCCACGCTCTGTTTATGCATTACAACTCTGTGAGCACCGGAGTTTTCTGCAAATGACAGGTTCACAGCGATTTCTCTGGGACAATGTCTCTTGGGAAAAATAAATCCATTCCGTTAAATGTGCTTTGGATGGGGAGAAAGTTTAAAAATTGATAAGACAAGGTAACCGTCGATTATCCATTATTTGGTGCAACACAGGTAGCTGCCGGGTAATAAAAACGGTGAAGGTGTAAGACACACAATAATAATTCACCCTTACAACCTTCCTCCTTCACTACGCCTGCCTTTCGTTCATCACTTAAACGTGAGATGACGTGAGCAGGTCCCAGCTGCCGAGCATTTAAATGCAGTAAGAATTAAAGTGTCAACCAAGACATTTCTCCTGCCCATTGCAGATGCTGAATTACACAGTTCAGTATGAAAGCTGGAAAGGAAGGAGACAAAAACAAAACAAACACAAGATAAAGAAAAACAGAATATAGTTTTACTCAGCTCTTACGCGTTATGACCCAGAGGTCCTATATTTATGAAAACCAATATGTAGTGTATATATTGCTGTTTTTATATATGCTGCAAGGTATTAACATTATTAAAAAAACAGATAAAGATAAACTATTGCAAATATAATCAGAATCCATATATCCTCCTCTAGTGTGTGCCGTTATTTAGCCTATGGGTCTATTCACTAAAGGGTGATGTCAGGAGAATTGTCAGGAAAAGAGAACAATCTAGAGCAGCCGATTTGGAAATTGAGATAAGTGGGAGAATATTTCTGGTTTGGCTATTTTGACCAAGATTTTTCACAACTTCTGCCAATTCTCCAGGCTTCACCCATTAGTGAATAGACGTGAAAGTGTTTATTGTTGAAGTTAAAAGCGGAGCCTTAAATATTACAAATTTTCAGGATATGCATTGAAGTAGCAAGCAAGGAGGAGACCAGGAGAATTGGAGTCCATTGCTAGATAAGTAATTGTTGCCTAATTTCATCATTTGAATAAGTTTAAAGGTAAAACGCTTCCCCCATCAGATGTAATTTACACTGTGATGTAATATTGGGAAAACATGACATGCTCTGGTTCACTTGAAGTGCACCTGTTGTGTCCAGCACAATTTGGGCTCAATCAGTGTGGAATTTGCATTTTATGGTAATATACACTCCTCACATTTTTGTAAATATTTTATTATATCTTTTCATGTGACAACATCGAAGAAATTACACTTTTCTTCAATGTAAAGTAGTGAGTGTACAGCTTGTATAACAGTGTAAATGTGCTGTCCCCTTAAAATAACTCAACACACAGCCATTAATGTCTAAACCGCTGGCAACAAAAGGGAGTACATCCCTACACGGGCGGATCCAGAGACTAGTCTCCGGAGGGGCACTGACAGAAAATAAGGTGTTTTAGCAGAGAGCCCGACTCACGAGAATTTACAGAGGGCCCAGCTCACAGGAGCTTACAATCTAGAGGAGCAGAGGGCACCCAGGAGCTTACAATCTAGAGGAGCAGAGGGCACACATGAGTTTACAATCTAGAGGAGCAGAGGGCACACATGAGTTTACAATCTAGAGGAGCAGAGGACACCCAGGAGCTTACAATCTAGAGGAGCCGAGGACACCTAGGAGCTTACAACCTAGAGGAGCAGAGGACACCCAGGAGCTTACAATCTAGAGGAGCAGAGGGCACCCAGGAGCTTACAATCTAGAGGAGCAGAGGGCACCCAGGAGTTTACAATCTAGAGGAGCAGAGGGCACACATGAGTTTACAATCTAGAGGAGCAGAGGACACCCAGGAGCTTACAATCTAGAGGAGCAGAGGACACCCAGGAGTTTACAATCTAGAGGAGCAGAGGGCACACCTGAGTTTACAATCTAGTAGGGATGCACCGATACTAGTATCGGTATCGGGGCCGATATTGCCGTTTGCACGAGTACTTGTTACTCGTGCAAACGGCCCGATACATCCCGCCGATACCGGAAGCCGGCGCTGGGCCGGCTTGCCGGTATCCGCGGGGCTGGGGAAGCTGGCCGCGTGCATGAAAAGCAAAAATACTCGCCCTTCCTGAAGTTCCGGTCGCTGGGCAGTGATGCGTTCCCGCGGCCACTGGGCGCTCCTGTGACGCGGCCTCTCGGCTGGAGGCAGCGTCACAGATGCGCCCGGCGGCCACGTGACCGCATCACTGCCCAGAGACCGGAACTTCAGGAAGAGTGAGTATTTGGCGCGCCGGAGGGGAACGCTGGCCGCGTGCTTTACATGCACATGGCCAGCTTCCCCAGCGTTCGAGCTGGGGGTAAATCCATGAGAGCTGCGGGCAAATCCATGAGACCTGGGGGCCAATCCATGAGACCTGGGGGCCAATCCATGAGACCTGGGGGCAAATCCATGAGACCTGGGGGCAAATCCATGAGACCTGGGGGCCAATCCATGAGACCTGGGGCAAATCCATGAGACCTGGGGGCAAATCCATGAGACCTGGGGGCAAATCCATGAGACCTGGGGGCCAATCCATGAGACCTGGGGGCCAATCCATGAGACCTGGGGGCCAATCCATGAGACCTGGGGGCAAATCCATGAGACCTGGGGGCCAATCCATGAGACCTGGGGCAAATCCATGAGACCTGGGGGCAAATCCATGAGACCTGGGGGCCAATCCATGAGACCTGGGGCAAATCCATGAGACCTGGGGGACATATCCATCAGAGCTGGGGCAAATCCATGTGAGCTGGGGGCAAATCCATGTGAGCTGGGGGCAAATCCATGAGACCTGGGGCAAACCCATGTGAGCTGGGGGCAAACCCATGTGAGCTGGGGGCAAATCCATGAGACCTGGGGGCAAATCCATGTGAGCTGCGGTCAATCTCATATAAATTTTTATATGAGGTCTGTTCCTATTGGAAAGCGTCACATGACATTAAATAAAAGTATCGGTACTCGGTATCGGTGAGTACTTTTAAAAAGTATCGGTACTCGTACTCGGTCTTAAAAAAGTGGTATCGGTGCATCCCTACAATCTAGAGGAGCAGCGGACACCCAGGAGTTTACAATCTAGAGGAGCAGAGGGCACCCAGGAGTTTACAATCTAGAGGAGCAGAGGGAACCCAGGATTTTACAATCTAGGGGAGCAGAGGGCACCCAGGATTTTCAATCTAGAGGAGCAGAGGGCACACATGATTTTACAATCTAGAGGAGCAGAGGGCCCCCAGGAGCTTACAATCTAGAGGAGCAGTTACAGACTCATATCTGAGAGGTTTATTACTGTGCAGCTCTAGCTTTCATATACACTCTGGAGGAAGGATCAAACTCTCAGGGACCCATTACTTGCCTCCCTGGTGTCCCTGCATGGAGGCTCCAGCCCCTCTCTCCTCTGATCCTGTTGCTCAGTGCAGCCTCGAATCCAGCCCTTTCCTGTGGCTGTCAGGCAGGCATGGAAGGAGACAGGCTCTGCCACTTGGTCACCAGAAAAAGGATCACCACGTGACGCGCCCCTGACACATGACTGGGAGGGGCAATCCACAGTGCTTCTGCGCAGTGTGTGCCTCTGCAAATCGCGATGTCTGCATTCACGATTTGAGTTCTGGAGGTCAGCCTGGCATCTGCACTGTTCGGGGGGAGACAATTGCCCCGTTGCCCCCCCTGGATCCGCCCCTGCATCCCTAAGAGAAAATCTCCAAATTGGGCCCAATTAGCCATTCTCCCTTCTCGGTGTCATGCGACTCATTAGTGTTACAAGGTCTCAGGTGCGAATGGGGAGCAGGTGTGATCGCTCTCGCTCTCTCATACCGGTCGTTGGAAGTTCAACATGGCGCCTCATGGCAAAGAACTCTCTGAGGATCTGAAAAAAGAATTGTTGCACTACTTAAAGATGGCCTAGGCTATAAGAGGAATGTGAGATACTGTATATAATATGTAACTTATTCCTGTCACGTACTTCCTTGATATAATGTTTAATTAAAAACATTGCTCGGGTCCGCCCCTTTCTGACACAAGATACCACAAAAGTGCTGGTTCATGCTCTTGTCATTTCACGACTTAACTACTGCAACTCATTGGCCTCCCCAACTCCCGTATTGTCCCCTTTGCAATCTGTAATGAATGCAGGGGCCAGGCTTATTTTTCTCACTAAACGCACCTCGCATACTTCCCCACTCTGCTGGTCCCTCCATTGGCTTCCTGTACATTTCAGGATACAGTTTAAAATACTGATGCTCACGTTCAAATCACTCAATAACTCAACCCCTCCCTACATGCCTTTGTTACTCCGCAAGCACGTTCCATCTAGACAACTCCGTTCAGCAGGTGATCTCCACCTGTCATCGGTCCACACATGCACTGCCAACTCTCGCCTCCAAGACTTCTCAACGGCAGCTCCAGTCCTGTGGAATGACTTGCCTCACCCTATCAAACTCTCCCCTGACCTGCAGGCCTTCAAGAAATCCCTCAAAACCCATTTCTTCAGATTAGCGTACCATATCACTGATGCAACTCATCCCTCTGCTCACCTACTCACACTTGATTGAAGCCGCTTCTATAGCCCCACCATTCCCAAACCACTGGCACTAATGATCCTGCTATCTAGTGAAATTCCTCTCGTCTTCCTCAACCCAAATCCCTCTAGACTGTAAGCTCCTGTGAGCAGGGCCCTCTACACCTCTTTTTTCCATCTTATGTCTGTTTATTTGTATTTTGTTCCCTTTGGTTATTGTAAAGCTCTGCGGAAAGTGCTGGCGCTATAAAAATTATGACAATAATAATAATAATCCCTATATGCAGACAAGCTATACTACACTGCCGGTCCTTGAAGAGGTCGGTAACTCTACCTATTTCCAAATACCAACAGTATCAGAGGTATACACAAACAGTAATAAATAATAAACACCATGGTAAATACCAGAGATACTCATGAGCCAGATACCAGGGGTTACTATTCCAGAATGCTTGGAAGCTAGGTACCAGGGATTAAAATACCAGGGTACTCGTGAGCCAGATACCAGGGGATAATACCAGAGCTGACCGTTAACCAAAAGTCAAGGATCGTCTTGCCAGAGGGAATCATCAGCCAAGTGCCGGGGGTCATTATGCCAGAGCAGGTAGTCAGACAGGAGCCTAGGGGTTAACAGCCAAGAAAATTATCAGACAAGCCAAATCGATACAGAGGTGATGCTAAGGAATTGCAAAGAACGCAAACCTACGTCAGGGCAAGGAACCAGGGCTCAGACGTCTGTATCTGAACTTATTTATTTATTTATAAAGTATTTTACCAGGAAGGATACATTGAGATTTCTCTCGTTTTCAAGAATGTCCTGGGTATGTCCTTGGTGGGAGCAGCATCATCGCGCCGTGCCCTACCCACGTCCTTGACCTTTGACCACGACCATCTGATAAGTCAATTGGCGGCTGGCTATTGGCTAACAAGCAGTGAGGCAGACGCTGCTGGCTGCCGGGACATAGGGAATTGTCACATCTCCTGTGTCTATCGCACCTGCATGCACGAACTCACTGTCTGGAAACCATTACTTATGTTAGATGTATTTTAAATGTACAGGATGATGATTAAAGACATTTCTTTTGTGGCTTTGATTTCTTCAAAAGGTAATTTCCTTCCTACTCGTTTAGTGCATTAACTCACAATATACATTGTCATTTAAAGGACATTTAGGCCCCTATTACAATCCTCGCGCAGCGAGGACAAAACTATTTACGCGGAACGTCATATTACGACGTTTGCGCAAATGATTTGCGTTAGCGTCTACCGCGATCGACCCTGCGTGAACCCAGCGCAAGTGCAAGTGCGTGCGCGCATCCCATACTTACCATTGTCAGCGCGAAAGCGTTTGAGCGGATGGTATTACGATCTTCGCGCAACGTCGTACGAGACGTTTGCGCGAAGTATCGGAACGTCTTTGAAAACCTGGTGTTAATTTACAATCTGAACGTTTTGGCCGAAACAAAATGAACCTGCACAAAAAAAAAAAATACAGCACAGTACAGTTACACATTCTACACATACCCAAACAATAAAATTAATAAACTGTTTAATTTTTTATTTTTGTTGCAGCACATATACGCAGATTGACTTTGACAGGCGCAACAACCAAAACCTAGCAAATGGTAGTTCTTAATTCTGATTGGCTGAATCCCGTGAAAAAACAGTCTGCCCACCGATTACTGCACGCAATGGTCATTTGCGCCTGGCTTTGCACGTCGGCTTTGCGCTCGAAAAAACATGAAGGCTGAAAAACTGCGCTCGGATCGTAATACCGCGTTAATTTGCGCGCGCTAACGTTTTTTGCAGGCGCAAAAAAAATTGCGCTGCGCGAGCGCCTTTGGGCGAAGATTGTAATGGGGCCTAAGACTTTCCTTTTATATCCTATATAAAAAGTAAAGGCCCAATTACTGTAGAAGAAAAAAGAAAATGGTAAATTAATATTTAAATAGAGTTCATCTGGGTAGTGTGGCTAAGAAATAAAAAATGAAAGATTGATGTATCCATTCACCTTGATTTTTGCAATATTTCTGTTATTCAGATCTCTGGGTGAATGCTCAGAGTCTGAGCATCTCGGGGTGAATGATCAGAGACCGTGAGATTCTGAACATTCACCCAAACACCCTGAGACTCTGAACATACACCCAGAGAATTTGAGACTCAGGGTGAATTTTCAGAATCTCAGGGTGAATTTTCAGAGTCTCAGGGTCTCGGGTGAATGTTCAGAGACTCAGGGTCTCAAGGTGAATTTTCAGAATCTCAGGGTCGCGGGTGAATGTTCAGATACCCTGAGTATCTGAACATTCAATTGGAGATTTATTTTGCCGCACTTCAGCGATCTGTATATAGAAATCATTATTTTCAATAGTTTTCTATTTTACAATTTCACTGCTGCCGAAGTGTGTCGACCAGTGCCGAACAGCATCGTATTTCACTGTCAGTTGGCCTGTGGTGCTGAATCCAATAGATCTAACACCACAAGCCAGTTGACAGGGAAATAGTATATTGTGCAGTTTCCTCCTGTGAGAAATGTCATAACGAAATGATTTCATGATAATGAATTGATCCAAATTGATTCATCATATGAAATCAATACGTTACTTCAGAAGGCCTGCTGAAATATGAATTGGTAGAATGTCGGACGTATTGCAATTCGAAACTAAACAAACGCACACCTCTACTATCTTTATCTATTAAGCCATCTCAACATCTCTCTCTGACTGTCTACAGCCCTCCACCCATCTCAATATCTATTTATTTAACCACTTGGCTGCTAAGGACGTGCTCAGCGCGTCCTGCCAAGTGCACCTCTTGTGCTATGGACGCGCTGAGCGGGGATGATAGATGTCATCGCGCTGGTGCGATGACATCTATTTCAGGCACCCCCCCGCGAGTGCGGAGGAGGTGCCTGAAAGGGAGGGGAGAGGTCCATCGGATCGCCAGGTGCCAGCTATTAAAGGCAGGCATTGTTTGGAAGGGCACAGCCGGCCCTTCCAAACGGTGCCTGGCTTTAACCTCTTGGGTGTCGGATCACGATTCGGCGCCGAAAAGTGCTGGATCATGATCTTCTCCCGGAGCTGGCCGACATCTTGGGAACTTCCGGGAACTCCCCCTGACAACTGGCGTCATCGTGCATAGTCAGTCCTGGAGTTAACCCTTAGCTGCCACCAATGGTGGAGATAGGGGGTTCATTTGAACCCCTATCTCCCGATCCGTGGCAGCTAGGGGTTAATGTTTGATATCATTGGATCGGCCAGAGCATGGCCTTTCCAACGATACCATGTAAAAGGTAATAATAGAAAAAAAAATTAAATAAAAATAAAAAAATATTTTAAAAAAATAATAAAAAAAATAAACAATTTTTTTTTGTTTTTTTTGTTTTGCACAACCCTGCACTCTTCCAAAATACCAGAGGGGTTACTTACGGTGTGAAGGCACTTGCTGCCACCAACGGCACAATATTTGGGTGCACTGCCACTGACGCCTACATTATATTACCAAATTCATGTCATTTTAATATTGGACCGCAGGGTCCAATCCTGCACTCTTCCACAATACCACAGAGGGGTTACGGTGTGACGGCACTGTTGCCGACACTAAAGGCCCAATTTTAAAGCACCTATTGTTACTTTCATCCAAAGCCTGCATAAGTTTCACCATAATTTAGCCAAAAAAATCACTAAACTTGTTCTGCGTGTCCTCAAATGTCTCCTCTTTTAATACATGCTGCCGCCCCAAGCAGTTGTTTATGAATAGATTAAAGGAAAACCGTTTACCGTCATTTGAAATGTCATTTTTTTGTTTTTAAATGTTTCTATACATCCTAGAAATCCGCCACTTCATGGGCAGGTTATGGGGACCTCCTAGGCACGATATTTGAAGGAATTTTTCATTTTTATTTTTAACCCTTATTTCATGGAAAACTCACTGTTCCTTTAAAAACGTATTTTTTAAAACTCTTTTTTCTTGTTTCCTGTCCCCCAGGGCACTACCCGGACCCCCATACACCTTTTATGGCAAATATCTAGCATATATGCCCTCTTGGAGGGCACTCTAAAATTCAAACTTTCGAGTCTCATTGACTTGCATTGAGTTCGGTTCGTGTTCGAACTCGAACTTTTGAAATTGTTCGAGTTCGAATGCGAACCGAACACGGGGTGTTCGACTCATCCCTAGTCTGAATGTGCCCTTGCCTGAATGAGGGAGGTAGGTGCTACCTAATATAACCACTAAACAGAGACGCAGAGGGATAAAACAGATTGCTGGCAGGGATCATGTTGCTTCTACGGAGTGAAACCAATGTTGAAGAGTAAGTCAGGGTCGTGGAGAGGATTAAAAATCATGAATTTCAGGGCAACACAATGGCTTTTCTTTTTCTAAAAGTTATTTTTATATTTAGAATGAAAAAGCTATTAAGAATAGATCTTACATTTATATAATGAATGCAACATGAGCTTTATACACCCAGTTGTGGCCTTGTCCTGTTATGGATAGATATGAGCTAGAAATGTATCGCTTTTGCAAATCATAGCAGAAAATACATGACTCCAAGTCACTATTTAAGAAAACACTTGAAGGCTCAACAAAAGAAAAAAAAAACTATGCTGAAGGAAGACATGAGCAAAATGAAGTCAATTAAAACAAAACACTCCATGGATGTGACAGCTTCACCTTCACCTGCCTTTAAAATACCCTCTGCATTGCTTGTTTCCTTGACAACAGGTGTAATATCTAGTAATATTTCCATTCTGTCACACCGGGAGAGTTTATTTTAAGACACCGCAGGAAATATTAACAAAGATCTGATAATATCTTTCCATGTGTCTAAACAAAGGCGATGTGTCATTTCTTTATAAATTTCATTTAGCAATTGAAAATATTAAGCAGGGTTTCTGTTTTTTTTTCACTCTTAAACTTGTTTAAGATACATATCACTAGATCTGTGTTACTTTAATGCTATAATCAAGTTAGGATCAGAGATGTTTTCAACATAACGTGTTCCATTCGACAAAACCAACTTGTTCAAGGTTCAGTAAACAATTTCCTGATAAAAGTGCCTCGGACTCATTTCATAGCAAAAAACACAAGAGTTCCATATAGGCTGTGCACCGCTAATGGAGTTATTTTGTTTCTCCATAACACTGCAATGCTGCAAAAAACACCAGCACTTATCCCCGAGATGTGCAGTTGAAAGACTCTCTGTGACACACATATCTAATGTATCAATGCAATCAAGAATTCCAGGAGCTGGTTCTGTATTTATTAAACAGTGGGTTGTCGAGTGTTAATCCTGCACTGCTGAGATTGCATTTGTTTGTAATAATGGATGTATAGAAAGAATAAAACATAATACAAATCAGCTTAATTGTATGCACAGATACAGTCCTAATGAGTAATGATGCATATGACCCATTATATCTAAGGAGCTTGATCTCTCCACATGATCTACAGTTGGAATAGTTCCTAACCTGCTACTTGCTTGAGTGTTGCAACACAAAGAGGGGAATTTTATATAAAGATTGTTTCTTATTCATAAACAGTGTGCCCTTTAATTTCTTACTCTTTAAGGCTCATTATCAAGAAGATGCACCTTACAGCATTTTGAGTTATTGGTTTATTTTGCTCTGTTTTTTTTTAATTCTTTATTTATAATTTTTCAAAGACACAGAGTTATTGTTTTTATTTTTATATTTTTTTTTATTATTGTTTAACAATGCAACCTTTTTTTAAGTTTTATCGACTCTATTCCAAACTAGACATTATGACTAGAGAGTAGAGAGTGAGCGTTCAGTTAAACAACCCCACTAATCCTCAGGGTTATTCAAAGAGAATCGAAAAGTCACTGCATGTTCGGTGACTTTTCGTTCTCCTCAATTCGGTGCGATTTGGCGATCCCATTTCGGTGACCCTGCGGCGCATTCAGCAAGCACCACAGGGCCGTCGTAGTGCAGGGAAAAGCCGCCGCAAACCTGACGAACACTCAACGCAAAACCCGGCGAATGCACACCAAAACCCTCAAAAACATCTGGATTAAACCCGCCGAACACGCCGGAGAACCCCGAGCAGCCGCTGATCACAGCGCAGAGCAGCCGCTGGAAAAAGCTGACACCGCAGATGAATGGAGTGAAAAAAACAGTACACTTGAAAGTTTGAAAGTGAAATGCTGTTTGCAAAGAAACTACAGAACAAAAATGTCTGAAATTTACATATAAGATCCAATGAATGATAATAAAAAGAGCTGTTACAGAAAAAAGAAAAAACGATTTAACCCTTTCGCTGCTGAGGCATTTCCCGCCTGTGTGCTGAGGTCATTTTTACCGGTTTTGCTCATCATGTTTAAACGTGTTTTGAAGCCTTATTTTAATATATGACCCAGACATATTATATATCGTTCTTTCCGGCAGACTCGGCAGATTCATAATATATCATTATTATATGAATACGTCATGTCCTGTCTGTATATTAAAACAAAAAATGCAATAAAATTTGAATTTTCAATAATTTACAATGTGTAAAGTGTTTTTTTTTCACATTTTAACATGCAAGCATTTGCGGTTATATTTTCTATGGGGTGCGCTTGTTAAAAAAATTAGAAACGGGAACTCGTTACATTTTTTTGGGGGGGAAATCTCGCTATTTTTAACAAACGCACCGCATACAAAAATCGTTAGTGCAGCATCATTGTTCACATTATAATTGAAATGGGAACAATATTGCTGCATTAACAAAAAAAACTTGTTTATTTTTTTTTATAATTTTATTTTAAAATATTTTTTTATTTTAATTTTAATTTTTTTTTACAAAAAAAACTTTTTACATGGTCAAGTTAGGTATCGTTGGAAAGGTCATGCTCTGACCGATCCAACGATATCAAACATTAACCCCTAGCTGCCACAGATCGGGAGATAGGGGGTTAATTGGAACCCCCTATCTCCACCATTGGTGGCAGCTAGGGGTTAACTCCAGGACTGGCGTCATCGTGCTATGCCTCATGCTATGCTAGTCCTCAGGGGGAGTTCCCGGAGGCTTGGCCGACATCCAAGATGTCAGCCTGCTCCAGGAGAGGATCACGATCCGGTGCTTTTCAGCGCCGAATTGTGATCCGGCTCCCCAGGGGTTAAGGTCAGCCACTTCTGTGAAATACTGTAATTCATCATGTCATTCTTTTCCACGTTATCTAAGTAACAACCTGGTGATAATAAACCCTCCTGCCTTCTCATTCTGGTGGCGTGCCATCAGAAGTGAGTGATAGTAAAACATTGATAGTTTTTCCCTAAGGGCTGTATTCTAACCCTGGACAACTAAACCAGAGCTGTTGTAAATTACCAGAGCCAGTGAAGTCTATAGAGTAGCTAGGTTTTACAAAAGCTCTGGTTAAGCTTACACCAAGGTTGGAATATGCCCTATATGTGTATTTGTTAGCAAGAGATTGCTAACACATTCATAGGGAGAGGTTTCTTTTTAAATAAGTCCAACTTATGTTGAGCATGACAGGTGAACTTTAACTTTTTATGTAGTTTATAAGATTTTTATGTCACTACAGGTGTGAAATGAGTTTTAATGAGATATATTCTAATCGATTAGTAATTTACATAAATCTCTGAGCAGAGTATGTAAAGAGTTAAGTGCTTGGTATTTAATGCCCTAGTGCTGAGGATTACAGCTAGTTGAGAGTGGTAGTAACTCCAAGTCCATAAGACTATAGAAAGTGATAACACTGTGAGCAGAGCTTCAGCAGACTTTGATCTCTTCTCCCAGATGGGATTACAGGTAACTTTATTTTATGCATTTATTTTTTTGTTTTAGAGTGATTTAATCAATTTTACAACATGTAAGAGACAGTGATTTATTTATAATTATTATTTTTAAGTAGTGGACAAAAAAGAAACAATTTGGAATTTTACTGCTAGCGACACGTGGGAACCTTAAAATTGTACACACATCCATCAAAGTCTAATCTGTAGACACCAGTCATGTTCCACTTGGTAACAGAGATCCACGTTTTCTAAAGAACCAATTAGGGTTCAAATTATTTGCTTAAAAAATGCAAAAACAACAAACTTTTGTATGTTGTGAATAGTATACAGAGATACGTTCCATCGTTAAAGGGATATTCTATTAAAAATAGGGTTCTCTCTTTTTTTGCCCTTAAATAATTGGGCCTCTGCCCACTTATTGTTTTATTTTTTTGTATTCGTGGTGCTTTTGCTCACCTTTTGTTCCTCGCAACTCGCGTGATGTTGGATCCGCAATTTGCACACCGCTACAGAAGTATATGTACACAAACTCTGTAGCACCTCTGCAGAGTGATGGATCGTGGCTGCGTGCAATGCACAGATCTGTTCCATCGGCTGCTTCTCTGAGACCACTCACCATCACAGGTGGTCTCTGAGAGAGTGATGTCAGCATGCTCTTTGAATGCTGATGTCACTAGTGACTGATCTGGTAACCGGCAGCCAGGCAAAATGCTGTCTTCTGGTGCTACTGCGTGGGGTGGAGGAAATTCTGCAAATGCAAAATCATTTAACACGCTCTAAAACACCCCTAAAAATTCCATACTCACCTCTCATCCTGCGACAAATCCATCACTTCTTCTCACTAGGAGCAGAGTGACACTGGGAACCAATAGTTCCTAGTCTCCCTCCTCGACCACTCCACACAAAGCAAGCTCTTGCTGAGCTCATGGCCCAGATGTGCAAGCCTCCATGTAGTCCCATGGACTCCAGGAGCTGATACTTGCGGTGACGTTGAAGTAGTACTGCAGGTATCAGGAAGGTTTGTGCTGCGTTCCAGGGGGGAAGGGGCTGAGACAGCACCGTCCCTGGAATACGACGTTAACATGGAGATGGTAAGAGAAAATCTGCAAGCGCAAATTTTACTACTTAAGGGATTATTCAGAGAGGTCTGAAATGTCGCCGAAATGTAACTGGACACTAAAATTCAGCATACGGTGACATTTCCTGGCCTTTCGGCTATTCAGAGAGCAGGCAGTTCGCCAAATGTTGGAGAATTGCCTGCACATACGGTGCCTGTTCGGTGACTGTTCGAGAGCAGTGAAATCCCCATAGAGAAGCAATGCTTCATCTATTCAGAGAACACCGAACAGCTGAGAAAAGTTGCCGAAATGCCCTGCTGTTCGGTGGTCTCATTCGTCAGGTTTATTCAGGCGAATCCCATAGGCTTCAATGTTAAAAATATTCTCGTTTTTATACAATATCTAATAAACCGTTTATTATTTTATTCTGCAGTTAAAACTCTATTTATAGATTTTTTATGATCTTTTAGGCATTTTTCGGGATTCTTTTGGCAAACTTTTTTCCGTTTTTTTTAAATCGTTTTTTCTGTACCAGCCCTTTTTATTATCATTCTTTGGATCTTATATGTAAATTCCAGATATTTTCGTTCAGTAGTTCTTTGCAAACAGCGTTTAAATTTTAAAACTTTCGAGGCGGAGCTAGCTGTGGAAGCGAGCAGCAGCATTTTGGAGGAGCTCTGTGTCTACCACGGATTTTATTGCTTTTTTCGCCGTTTGCACTGCCCTGTGAGCTTCCCGGTTGGCTAGAGGGATCCTGGAGAGTTGAGGTACCTGATTTAGCCCTGAGTTTCGTGCCCGGGGACAGATTGCTGCCGGCAGCGCGATTTGGGCCTAGTCACAGCGGCCATCTTGGAAGCCTACTCGAGGCGTATTGAGATTCCCTCACCGCCCTGCGACCTCGTGCCAGCCCAGCATCTCCGGAACCATGCCTACCGGTCGTTCCCAGCGACGGGCCCCCCGACAGAGGGACATTCGGGATGTTTTGCGAGGTGGGTCCGCTTTTACGGGACTGACTGCTTCTTCCTCCCTCCCCCGGGCTATGGCTCCTCGGAGGCTGACAGCGACTATGAACCTCAGGGGGGTATTACTGGGATGCCCTGGCTTGCCCCGCAGTCACCGGCGTCTGACTCCCGACCCCTCTCGGCGGCTGCTAGGAAACGGGCACAGAAGAAGAGAAAATCAGCAATGCGGACATCGTCCGGGGCATCGCCGGACACAGAGGATATTTTTGATGGGGACCCGACTGAGATTCCCCTTACCTCCGCCAGTAATAGTGTGACCTCGGATCATCAGTCTGCAGTGGGGACGGGACTTCGACAGCAACAAGTGCAGGAGGAGGACGACCATCTCCCCTCCACGAAGGGGGATCTCCGCAGGATCTTGGAGGAGCTTCGGGTGATACGTGAGGTGTGGCAGCCTGAGGTGGCGGCAGTCCGCACGGAGATAGCGGCGATGCGTGCTCAGGTGAAGGTGGTACAGGAGACGACTTCTGCTGTGACAACGGAACAAACTCACCTGTCTGGTCAGGTTGCTGGTTTGCGATACCAAGTCGAACTTCTGACACGCTCTGTGGAGATGCTTGAAACGAGACACAGACGCCGAAACATCAGGGTCAGGGGTGTCCCGGACTCTATTACCTCCGACGCTCTGCCGTCCTACGTGACTCGTCTTGTGCTTCAGGTCACGGGGCTTCCCCCTGACACACCTGACATGCTTGGGTCGGTGTTTCGGGTCAGGAGACCTGCGACGAACCCACCTGGGGCTCCTCGAGACGTCGTAGTGGCCTTCCGTGAAGTGGCTTTCAAGGTCAAGGTTATGTCTGCTCCGGGCGCGAGGGATCCCGTACGCTTTGAGGGCTCCACTCTGGCCCTGTATCATGATCTCCCATTCCAGACCCTGATGGCTCGCAGGCGTTTTCGTGAAGTGACATCAGTTCTTCGCCGACAGGGTGTCCGATATCGCTGGGGTCTGGCAGGAGCTTTGGTGGTGACCCACGCAAATGTCCCCTATACCATCACGGATCCCGCGGTGGCTTGGATTGACCTTGCGGCTGCGGGCCTCTCACCAGATCCTCCGGACCCTCGACCGGATTGAAGGCTGGTTTCTATGCCCTCTACCTCTCCAGGTCTGAGCTTTACTGAATTACACCCCCTCCCCTGCATTTCTCTTATATGCTTACGTGTCCCTGGTCTCTAGCTTGGCCTAGTGCCTGGACTTTCAGGACGGTTCGTAATTTGTTTTGATCAGTCCCAGCCTGCATTGCATAGGGCTTTTGCTTTTTTGCCTGCACATGGTACTTTCTGCCTTTTTACTTATTTTTACCGCCCTGTCCTTCTTTGCGACGCATGTTTTTTGACCAGCTGACCGTAGTTACCTTGGCCGGCCTTAAGTGGCTGCATTTATATATGTTTGATTTCCCACCTTGATGAGACCCCCCGTCTAGGGGATGTTTTCTGCTAACATATTGCTATCCTTAGAATTTTTTCGATTCGCTGTTTTTACGATGACACTTTTTTGGCCATGTGTGGTTTCCGTTGCTTGTTATGTCTTCTTGTTTGGCCCTGCGAGGTCATCCATTATTTTACAGTATGATGTAATGCTGACTTATTTCAAAATAAAAAACTTTAAATTTAAAAAAAAATTTTTTTAAAACTTTCAAGCAAACCGTTTGTTTTTTTTCTACCCCGTTAGTCAGCGTGTCGGCTTTTTCCAGTGGCTGCTCTGCGCTGTGAACGGCAGCTCGGCTTTTTCCGTCATGTTCGCTGTGGTTTTTGCGGCGGTTTCTGCAGTTTTTGGGTGAGTGTTCGGTGAGCATTTGTCGGGTTTGCGGCGGGTTTCCCTGCACTCTAGGGACCCAGCGGTTATACTTGAATACACAGCATGAGTCAGCGAACTAGAATCACCAAATCGCCCCGAAGTGCGGGGAACGAAAGGGCACCGAAATGTCAAAAAAAAACCTTTTTTGTCTCCATGTTAGCATTGTCTATGGAATCGGGCCCTAAAGTGGTCAGGAGGACTAGAGTGTTCCTTTAATGCTTTTTTCACCCACATAATGAGCCTCCACAAACTTGTGATATGCCATAAATGAAGGACAGATCCATCCCTATCGCAAACCTAGGTTTTTCCCAGAAAGTGTCACTGCTACTCTGCATTTGATGACTACGTTTCCTCCCTATTACCACGTTAAAACAGAACATCCTCAAGATCACTTTCAATTGCAGAAAAGGGATATCAACAAGGATTATAAATTTTTGCCAGTGAAGCCATTTCTTAAGGATTATACTTAAGCATGACAGATTTTTTTTTAACATTAGCAGAAAGTCAGTGTTTTCAACATGATTTTAAAAATGTCTCATGCTGCAAAAGTAAGAGGCATCTCTGCGTGAAGCACAGCTATTTCTTTTTATGCAGCAAGGACTCAGGATGAAAGCTCGTAATGATAGACATCTACTGTAATTTAAAATGCAGCCGCAGAATTTCACAAAATTATGAAACATAAATGTGAATGTTTATTTGCAAAAGAATAATAAAACATTCGACACGCCTCAAAAAAAAGAAAGAAAATGAAACATTTCGAGTCTTAAAATTCACTATTTCCTTGCAATTCTTCTCTAATAGTAGATCTGATCAAAGAAACAATTTCCATGCATAACAATTAGTAATAACATTATGGTAAATAAAACTCAGGCGTTACAGTTGAGTATCTACGGGGGGCAGCTGGGGAGAAGTCTTGAAGACGAGAGTTGGGGATGCGGGTACGTGAAGCTGAGAGCACTAGTATTAAACATATTATCGTTATTATACGTTTATTGTTTTGTGCCAACATAATCCGCAGCGTGGTACAGAAAGGACTGCAGATATTTTTCAATGGATTAATTCAGTATACTTTCATTTAACTGGTTATTCAGAGAGCATCAATCTGGCCCCGAAATTGCACTGAACAGTGAATTTCCCAGTACGGTGCATTTTCGTCCCCGTTCGGCTATCCAGAGAGCAGGCAGCTTGCCAAATTTTGGGCAAATTGCCAGCAAATACGGTGCAATGGTTAATCTATTCAGAAAACACCGAACAGCAGAGAAATGTCAGTGAAATGCCCTGATGTTTGGTGTTTTCATTCGGCAGGTTTAATCAGGTGAATCCCATAAATTTCAATGTAAAAAAATATTCCCGTTTTATTCAATATCATTTAATCTACAGCAAAAAGTATCTTTATTTATTTATTTCTAGGATCTTTTATGCATTTTTTCAGAATTTTTTTGGCACAATTTTAAATAGGTCCGGAAGCACTTCTGAAATACAAATCAGTAAGTTTCATTCGAATTTTGATCCGCAACGAAACGAAACGTACATCTCTACTATCAAAGTCAACTGTTCCGTTATTTGTGACTGGCTGACATCAGGTCTCTTATAAAATATGTAGTTTACTTCAAAGTGACACTTAGCTAAATATATTCCAGAAATATGCTTTGTTTTACCGTGCTTTGTCATAAGCATCATAAGTAATCAGTAGGTCATGGTTCATCTGTAGAAAGTCAGAACTGACAGCAGAGAAAGTATGATAGGAATGTCGACGTGCTTCTAAATAAAACATTAACAGTTTTGTATAAACAACCTCAACCTCAGGCACAAATATGCTTTTTATTTCATGTCTACATTAAGATAATTTCTACAAAAAGTAAAGTCTTGCTTTTTTGTTTTATATAACAAAATGTCAAATGAGTTACGTCAATGACAATTCATAAACACCAGGCAGTGTATTGACATTAGGTTAAGTCCCAGGAAAAAGGAAGACAAAGGAGGTGAGTGAGAGGCAGCTATTCTGCGGTGCCAGGAAGACCTGGGGATATAAGATAACCTTGAGCCATACACAGGGAGGCTCCAACACAGGTGAGTGGGACACGTTTATGATACTGACCATAGACTTGTATTGATATACTACCCTATGATTTGCCGTCCTTTCCTTTTCTTATTTCGGAGGACCATATTGAAGAAATTTGAGAGAGGGCAGTGCCACGTCACAAGTTATCACTCTGCATGCTTACAGCCAGTTTTATACAGCTCTAGACCATGTGAGTGAATGAAATATGGCTATATTCACACTTATAATGGAATAGATAAAACTGTGTTGCTTTATTATCTATTCTATGTTTTTTCCTTATATATTTCTGAGACTGATAAATGAAGATAAAGGCAGAAATATAAGTATACCGTAATCATTCTGGATCACATTGATTCACTTTTGTTTGTTCACTTAAAAGTAACACTTAGCTAAATATATTCCAGAAATATGCTTGGTTTTACTGTGCTTTGTCATAAGCATCTTAAGTAATCAGTAGGTCATGGTTCATCCGTAGAAAGCTAGAACTGACAGCAGAGAAAGTATGATAGGATTGTTGACGTGCTTCTAAATAAAACATTAACAGTTTTGTATAAACAACCTCAACCTCAGGCACAAATATGCTTTTTATTTCATGTCTACATTAAGGTAATTTCTATAAAGAGTAAAGTTTTGCTTTTTTGTTTTATAAAACAAAATGTCAAATGAGTTACGTCATTGACACTTCATAAACACCAGGCAGCGAATTGGCATTAGGTTAAGACCCAGAATAAAGGAAAACAAAGGAGGTGAGTGAGAGGTGGCTATGCTGCGGTGCCAGCAAAACCTGAGGATGAAAGATAACCTTGAGCCGTACACAGTGAGGCTCCAACATAGGTGAGTGGGACACGTTATGATACTGACCATGGACCTTTCGATTTGTTGTCCTCTCCTTCTCTTATTTTGGAGGACTCTATTGAAGAAATTAGAGAGAGGGCAGTGCCACAACACAAGTTGGCACTCCGCATGCTTTACAGAGACAGTTTTATACAGTTCTAAACCATGTGAGTGAAAGAAATATGGTTATATTCACATATATAAAGCACCAGATAATAGTGCAACGCAACACAGTTTATCTGTTCTATGTTTTTTCCTTTTATATGTCTGAGACTGATAAATGACGAAAAAGGCCGAAATAGAAGCATACCATAATTATTCTGGATCACATCGATTCATTTATTAAAAAGTGTTTATCGCTAGGGATGAGCCGAACACCCCCGTGTTCGGTTCGCATTCAAACTCGAACAAATTTCAAAAGTTCGAGTTCGAACTCGAACCTAACTCAATGCAAGTCAATGGGACTCAAAAGTTCGATTTTTAGAGTGCCCTCCAAGAGGGCATATATGCAAGATATTTGCCATAAAAGGTGTATGGGGGTCCTGGTAGTGCCCTGGGGGATAGGAAACAAGGACAAAACATTTTAAAAAAGAAGTTTTTAAAGGAACAGTGAGTTTTCCATAAAATAAGGGTTAAAAATAAAAACTAAAAATTCCTTCAAATATCGTGCCTAGGAGGTCCCCATAACCTGCCCGTGTAGTGGTGGATTTGTAGGATGTATAGAAACATCGCCATCAGAGACCCACACATGACACCTAGCCACCCTTAAGGGGTTAAAATGCACAGGGACTGGCTACTATCCTGTTAGATGAGGGAATGTATTATATGTATAAAGCAAGGTATATATGACAATGGATAGTCAGAGAGACTCTAGGGACTCAGCTTGTACGCTTTATGATAGACATTTCTAACACACAATAATAATTGTATGCTCACATAGGCCCTTCGGGAGAGGTACATGACATACAAATACTGGAATATTACGTTTAAATCTAAGGAGTGTGATAAAGATTTTATTAAGCCCTTGATGACAAATGACGTAACATCTACATCATTAATGCTTTACAGAGCCCTGGTCCTTAAGGGGTTAAACAGCATATCAGAGGATCATATAGTAGAAATGAACACTTCTTAGAATTCAAAACAAGCACAGTGTTTGTTCATACATGTGCAGGAGCCCCCACCCAGTCTGCAGGCAATGTATCAAATTCGAATTGCTAATTAGAAGCACGTGTTATCTCCAAACACTAATTAAACACATGTTGTTTACGCCGTTTGAGAGCACAGGTCATTTAGAGGTGAGAATCTTTGCACCTAGATATTAGGTAGTTTTTTAATTCAATATCTAATAAACCGTTGCTTATAATATTCTGCAGTAAAGAGTCTCTTTATTTCTAGATTTTGTAGTATTTTTTTAAGCATTTTTTATACCTTTTTCAAAAAAAATTTCGAACTCAAACCGAACACGCCAAAAAGTTTGAAGTTCGCGAACTTTAGAACTGCTAATGTTCGAGTTGAACTCCGAACTGATCGAACCGAACAGCTCATCCCTATTTATCACTAGAGTTATAACATTGGACAATGATTTACAACTATTTATGTACTGCGCTGCTGGGTTATTTTACATTTCCTGATGTAATTCTTTTTCTGGCAATCTCTTGGAGAATTGATTGCTTTTCACCCCCAGAAACAGCTGCACATCTTATGAACAATTTATTATGTTTTTTTACTATATTAAATCTTGAAAATACATCAGCACTTTTTATCACATTGTCACTTTAAGGCTAGGGTCAAACGAACGCATTATTAGCAGTGACCGTCAAAAAGTGCGTCCGAACGCATTGACGTATTTTTTCACGGAATGCGCGAAAACGGTCAGACGACGCGCATTTTCGTGGGTGATTTTTTTACGGATTGTCAATAAACCACGTTTTGCGTCTGGACGTTATGTAGGTTGGACATTAGCAGCGTCTGACGTCTCCTTATCACGCACACACGCCGCTATGCCGCCGCAGCACACTCTGTACGTCAGTACTAGCGGTTCTGCTTTCTCGAAAAGATGCGTTCATTTTCCACTTGCGTTGCGCGGCCGGACTTTCGTGCGGCCGTACTTTGTATATTGGCGGTCATTGCCCGTCATTTGCTGCTACTGCGGCCGTGATTAAGTGCGCCTAAACGCACGTTAAAAATGCGTTAGTCTGACCCCAGCCTTAGCATTAGGTTAAGATGCATCTGGAGAGGTTTGCCTTGACGTTCTCAGGTGGGCTTATGACTTTAATTACCATTTATGTATACTAAAATCCTCTGGTTTTGCCTAGACTGAATATATATGGGATTCAAAGCTCAGGTGACATTCTTTTTTACATGCTTTATGCATGACGTTGGACTGAATACTAACAGTTTATGTTGCTGACAAAATACAGGGGAATTAGAGCACGAGACAGAGTTTTATATGTTTTAGCAATATACTGTGACCCACACTAACCAATAATGTCGCGGGTTAAGGCTTTCAGTCTCCCACTAAGGTGGGCTGTTGCTCAAAGAAGTGGATTTGAATTGCTATATGATATTTCTAACACGACCATCAAAGAAATGTTTCTTTCTGATTTCCTGGAGGATTTAAGAAAAGGCACATTTATTAAGCTGTCCCCACTAACACAGATGAAACAAACTGGGGATAGATTCCAAAACAAACCAGCATTATTCCCTTTTATATATAAAAAAAACTACAACACCAATCCATCATCAGCTAAAATCAGAGAGCAGCCTTTACACATAAACCTTTAGCCATGTGCGCTTGGTTTAATCACGGGTTTAGGAGAGAAAACACGGTAATACGGGCTGCAAACTACAATGGCATAAATCATTCTGTTAAGTTCTAGAACACAATAACATTATATTATGAAACACATAAGAGATATATATATATTTATTGTTTTATTCAATGATCGATATATACATATATTTGTCTGGCATTGGATGATTACACTGTTCTCTTATTTCCTCAACGGTAATATGGTCGATATTGTTCCCTATTCAGAATATAACTGCCAGATAGACCACCTCGGTTTGCTCTTAAATCACTTTAATAGCCGTGTGATTCAGTAGTCTCAGATTTTCCCATGCCCTCCACATATACTTTATCCAGGATTTGTTGGAGCAAAAGTATAGGAAACGCATTTTAATCAAAAGATATAAAAGACTGGGTGATTTGTTTACGGACTGGAGAACTTGTAATGACGAGACAGACAGGCATTCTTGGACTACAAGGACTTCCCCATCTAATGGATTTTTCCTTTACAATGAGTGCACCCACGCAATGTTTTTGTCGGAAAGTGAGCTGTATTGGTAAAATGTAGATGCACGCTAGTATACATTTCTGTAGTGTTATTTTCTTCGGGAATCTTGGCCATTGACCTACATTTGTCCTTGGGATAAGCTCTTACAAGTAGAGTTGATCAAGATGATTTATAGATCAAACGAGAACTGCAAAAGGAGAATAGCTTCACGGAATTTTCTGAATTGTCATTTCAAATAGCAGGAGCTTAATTAATTTGATTTTAATGGAACTCTAGGTGGGATGATGAGATGAGTCAGATATATGTTATATTTTTAACTGCGATAAGGACTTTAAAATAAGTCGTATCGTAAAAGAAACAAGTAAATAGGTCTACCTTAGATAGGAGCTATTCACCAAGCACTCATGGAAGGAAAGGTAGTTCTATGTCGTCAAACTACAGCGAATTCACTGGTTGGGGAGCTACCACTATAGTTTGCTGTACTTTCCATTGTAGTTTCTGCTAAAGTTGACGAGCATTGATTTCAGTGTAAGGCTCAATGGGGTTTCTGTCCACCCTAGTGTCTGCTGTAGTAGCTTAGTATAGATCTCATTGTAGTTTCTACTGGTGTTTTAGTCAAAGTTGGCTAGAGTTGTCTCCTACCCTTGTTTTCATCATGTTTTGTATAGGAAGTCTATGGAGATTGCCAATATAAATTGCCTAAATATATTCAACAGTGATGGAAACCATGGTAAATCCAGAACAGCCTGCAGGTTATACTTTGTTTTTTTAGAGACTTGAGCGGACGGTACACATTTATATTCCTGATGAACTGGACTGGCTCCACGAAGTGCGTTGAATATATCTTCTACTGCTATTTGTGAGTTTTTTTATTTGTTTTCTATTATTTAAAGTTCCCTTTCTTATTACTAAGAGAATTGGAGCATACTTTATCCTGCTAAGGCAGGAGTTCTATCCAAGCGGGGTTGTTCTCCCTGATGATTAAAAAATACAAATGTTATTGCGTTTTTTGTTATAATATGCAGGCAGGGCATGACGTATACATATAATAATGATATATTATGAATCTACTGAGTCTGACAAAAAAAGGATATATAATATGTCTGGGTCATATAATAAAACGTGGCTTCAAATCGCGTTTAAACATGACGAGCAAAAGTGGTAAAAATGAGCTCAGCACACAGACGTGAAATGGCTCAGCAGTAAAGGGGTTAAAGCTTTAAAAAGGCTCTTAGCAGGGGTCAAGTCATAAAAAAAATAAGTGTAACTACTCCAAAGTGTCTACCCCTCAATAAACAAAGGGCTCTATTCCAACCTTGGTGTAATCTTAACAAGAGCTGTTGTATAACTTACCAGAGCCATTACAGTCTACGGGCTCCATTACATACCTCCCGCTAAAATGGGGGCGCTAGGGAGAAAAAATTGTGCCCACAGTTTTCTCCCTAGCGCCCCTGTTTTAACGGGAGATTACAATGCAGGCGCTTAAAAAGCTGCCTGCATTGTTACTGGGCGCTAAGCCCCGGGATGCGCGCGGCAGCGCTAAGCGCTAAGCCAAAACCAGTAGCAAACAGCTCTGGAGCTCGTGCAATATCAGGAATATCAGGATTAGACTTCTGTGTGCTTTGCCAAATCTCTGTTTGTTATGACTCAGTGAGGTCAATGGCATCAGTTGTGTGTCATTTATACCAATTGACTGACCATACTTGAATTTTCATTGATTGGTGACTTATAAACATGGGACCCAACTCCAGTTCTTCAGGGTTACTTAGTATGAACCCAAAGTATATTATAGTCTTGAGCTTTGATTGCTTGATTTTAGGTAATAAAGTTAAAATGAAAAAAATAATAACACGAGGGAATGAACTCTTAAGGAATTTCTACATATAAATTGCTTGTACTGGCATTACTGACTTATATGGAAATTTTACCTTTCAATGAGAAAATGTAGAAGCTTCTTACTATTAAGCGACCCACATATTAACAAGAGAGGGACATAAACTGCGCATTTACCTCCATTTTATATAGCATTGGAAAACCACAGAGCCAATGCCCAGAAATCGTAAATAAAAGAGACTATAAAGTAAATTTTGGTCATCACTGGTGGACAATGATTGACTGGCAAATAACCATTTCTTTGTATATTTCCATGAAGAGGAAAACAATTCTGGATAAAATCAGTCAATCAATATTGATAAAAAAAATTGTAAGATTTAAATCTCTTTGAGCTATTTCCAGCCAGAATGTTTTTCTATTCCTCTCTTTTTGATTAACAGATCAAAACAGGTCTTGTAGAAAAGATAATTTATATGCTTTAGTAGCAGCTCTGCAGAAACAAGCTCTGCAGTGTTAATCGAGTAAATAATAAGTCACAGAGGAAAACGCTTAATGAGTAATTATTAAACTGGTAGGACTATACTATTGTGATCACTTACTAAGAAAAAATAATAAAATGTCTAATCTTATGTAAGGCAAGGCTAATGGTGTCTTTTCATAGGTGGTTCATTTTTGTTCTAAAATGTATACTCCATTTATAAGCATTTGAACAGAAACGTGAAAATGGAGATTTTTCTTAAGGAGAATTCCTTTCTTAGACAACCATTAATGGATCATCTACAATGAAGCCTGTTAGGCTAGGGTCAGACGAACGCATTTTTCACGTTGTCCGTGAAAAAGTGCGGTCGAACGAACGTACGTATTTTTTCCCAGAATACGCGATAGCGGTCATACGATGCGCCTTTTCGTCCGTGATTTTGTACGGATCATCAATAAAACACTTTTTGCGTCTGGACGTTATGTTAGCCGGACATTAGCAGCGTCTGACGTCTCCTAATCACGCACACACGCCTCTATGCGGCCGCAGCGCACTCTGTACGTCAGTAGTAGCAGTTTGACGTTCTCGAAAAAATACGTTCGTTGGCCACTTGCGTTGCGCGGACGAACTTTCGTGCGGCCGTTCGTCGTATGTTCCCCGGCATTGGACTTCATTTGCTGCTAGTACGGCCGTGATTTTGTGCGGCTAAACGCACGTTAAAACTGCGCTAGTCTGACCCTAGCCTTAATGTTGAAATGAACAAAAATACTGTATTTATTAGGTACCTTTTTCCAAAAATAACAAATAAAGAGTCCCCAAGGTAAATATAAATGTAAGAAATTTGCTTTAACCCTTTCGTTGCTGAGCCATTTCACCCCTGTGTCCTAGCTAATTTTTACCGCTTTTGCTCATCATGTTTAAATGCGATTTGAAGTCATATTTTAGTATATGACCCAGACATATTATATATTGTTCTTTCCGGTAGACTCGGCAGATTCATAATATATCATTATTATATGTATTCGTCATGTCCTGCCTGAATATTGTAACAAAAAATGCAATAAAATTAGAATTTTCAATCATCTACAGCGTGTATAGTGTTTGTTTTCACATTTTATCATGCGAGCCTTTGCGGTTATATTTTCTGTGGGGTGCGCTTGTTAAAAAAATTAGAAATGGGGGCACGTTACATTTTTTTGGGGGGAAATTACGTGATTTTTAGCATACGCCCCCCATAGAAAAATTCGTTACTGCAGCAGCATTGTTCACATTATAATTGAAATGGGAACAATATTGTTCCCCCACCCCGCACACACACTCGCAGAAATCTACAGGCTGTGGACCCCCATCAATTCTCCAACCTACTTCACCACCTCCCTCATACCTCATCCTTTACCTGCCCTGATGCTGCCACTAATCACTACAACACTACGCTTATCTCTGCTCTAGACACTCTTGCTCCTCTTCGACTCTGTAAGGCCCCACGCCGCCAGCTTCAGCCCTGGCACACCCTCCAGACTCGCTACCTGCAAAGATGCTCCCGCACCGCAGAGCGTGCCTGGAGGAAATCCCGCTCTGAAGCTGATTTTGTTCACTTCAAGTTTATTCTCCGGTCATACACCTCTGCCCTCCACTTGGCCAAACAATCCTTCTTCTCATCTCTTATATCTACGCTGTCCTCCAACCCTAAACGGCTCTGGTCCACCTTCAACACCCTCCTCTACCCACCTGCACCTCCCCCCTCAGCTGCCTTCAGCGCTCAAGAGCTGGCAGACTACTTCCTCAGTAAAACTTTAACTATCAGAAGCAACATCCCAACACAAGATAGTTATCTGCCACCTCCACTCCCACAGGTCCCATCTGCCACCCTCTGCTGCTTCCTCCCAACCACTGAGGAGGAAGTCAATTCCTTATTGTCCTCCTCACATCTCACCACGTGCCCGCTCGACCCCATTCCCTCACATCTAATTCCTCCCCTCTCCTCCTCCCTCACCCCTGCTCTCACACACATCTTCAACCTATCTCTCTCCACTGGCTCCTTTCCATCTGCCTTCAAACACGCGCTAGTTACCCCTTTACTAAAGAAACCATCCCTAGATCCCAACTCTCCATCCAACTACCGTCCTGTATCCCTGCTTCCCTTTACCTCTAAGCTCTTAGAAAAACTAGTCTTCAACCGCCTCTCCCTCTTCCTGTCCTCCAATTCACTACTTGACCCCCTGCAATCTGGCTTCCGTCCGCTACACTCAACTGAAACTGCCCTCACCAAAGTCACCAACGACCTCCTAACTGCTAAAAAACATGGCCACTATTCTATTCTCATCCTGCTTGACCTCTCGGCTGCTTTTGACACTGTTGACCACCCCCTCCTTCTACAGACCCTCAACTCTCTGGGTCTCGGTGACACTGCACTTGCTTGGATTGACTCCTATTTATCCAACAGGTCCTTCTGTGTGTCCTTTGCTGGTAACTCCTCCTCCTCATTGCCTCTATCTGTTGGTGTACCTCAAGGCTCTGTCCTTGGTCCTCTGCTCTTTTCCATCTACACCTCCTCCCTGGGCAAAATCATCAACAGCTTTGGCTTTAATTACCACCTCTACGCTGATGACACTCAGATCTACCTCTCTACCCCTGATCTCTCTCCCCCTGTCCTTTCCAAAGTCAGTGACTGTTTATCTGGCATCTCCTCCTGGATGGCCTCCCACCACCTAAAGATCAACATGTCAAAGACTGAGCTCCTACTTATTCCTCCCTCTAATGCCGCCCCACCTCCTGACTTCTCGATCACGGTGGAGGGTATCACCATCTCCCCATCAAACCAAGTTCGCTGTCTTGGAGTTACACTTGACTCTGCTCTTTCCTTCATCCCCCACATCAAGTCTCTTTCCTCCTCCTGCCGATATCAACTGCGTAATATTTACAGAATTCGGCCATTTCTTACCGCTGTCGCCACAAAACAACTCATACACGCCCTGGTAATCTCCCGACTCGACTATTGCAATAATCTCTTATCTGGCCTCCCTCTGTCCCACCTCTCCCCCCTACAATCCATCCTGAACGCCTCCGCCAGGCTAATTCACCTCACCCGCCGCTCTGTCTCTGCCGCTCCCCTCTGCGAGTCCCTTCACTGGCTCCCCATCCACTGCAGAATTAAGTTCAAAATCCTTATCCTTACCTACAAAACCTCACTAACTCAGCTCCCCACTACCTGTCCTCACTAATCACCAAATACACCCCAGCCCGCTCCCTAAGGTCAAACAGTGACCTGCGCCTAGCTTCTCCCCGCATCACCTCTTCCCATGATAGACTGCAGGATTTCTCACGCGCAGCCCCCACTCTCTGGAACGCTCTCCCTCGTACTGTCAGACTTTCCCCTAACTTCTCTTCCTTCAAACGCTCCCTGAAAACATTCCTATTTAGGGAAGCCTACCACCCAACTCACTGACGCAACCATCAATCACTCTCACCTTACAGTCCTCTCCTCCTGTTTCCAACCCCAACCCTCCCAGATTGTGAGTTCCTACGGGAATAGGGCCCTCATCTCCTCCTGTACTGTTTGTCAAATGTTGTTCAATGTATTGTAACCCTGTCTATACTGTGCTTATTGTACAGCGCTGCGGAATATGCTGGCGCTTTATAAATAAAGAATAATAATAATATTGCTGCAATAATAAAACCAAACAAAAAACGGTTTATTTATTTTTTTATTTTTAATTTTTTTTGTTTACATATAACATGGTCATGTTTGGTACCATTGGAAAGGCCATTGATACCAAACATTAACCCCTAGCTGCCACGGATCGGGAGATAGGGGGTTCATTGGAACCCCCGATCTTCACCATAGGTGGCAGCTAGGGGTTAACTCCCAAACTGACATCATCGCACTATGCGCGATGACCCCAGTAGGCAGGGGGAGATCCTGGAAGCTTGGCCGACATCCAAGATGTCAGCCACCTCCAGGAGGGGACCGCGATCTGACTCCTGTTGGCGCCGAATCGCAATCCAGCCTCCAAGGGGTTAAAGGCAGCCACCGCTTGGAAGGGCAGGCTGTGCCCTTCCAAGCGGAGCCTGCCTTTTTGTAGTGCCCCAAGCCAATCGGGAGGGAGAGAGGCCCAAAGGACCTCACACCCTCCCCTTCAGGCACCTTCCCCGCACTGGTGGTGGGGGGCCTGTAATAGACGTCAACGCGCGGTGCGATGACGTCTATCGTGCCCGCCTGGGTCCCGGAGGCTGGGCTGACATCCAAGATGTCAGCTCACACCGGGGGGCTGCAGCAATTGGCCGGAATCCTGGCCGATCGCGGCTGCAAAGGGAGGACGCGCTGAGCGCGTCCTCCGCATAGAAGAGGTTAAACACTCTGTTATCCATTGTATGCCATAGAGAAAAATAGCAATCTGGAGACAATCTCTTTTAATGTTTCCCATTTTTATACAGTGGAAATATTTTTAAATAAATAATGTGTTTTATATAAATAATGTCCTATAAAGTAACTAAAACTCAAAGCATTTACTCTTATTTTTTTCTAGTTTTACATATTTGGGTCATTGTCACCCTATGTCCTGGAGCTTTACTTTTAAGGGGCAGGTTGGGATTGTTTTGACCTGTTAAGCTAATTTTGGGCATAATTGAGTGGAGCTCAAATCTGATTTGTTCAGCATGACACAAATTGTCAAGAAATTACCAGAAAACATGAAATTTTAGGTCAAAACGTATCAAGCTAGACAAAAAAAAACATGGTTCAGAAAAAGTTTGAATATTAAGTATTTGTCTAAAGCTTGGAATTGTAATTCCCCGGCCAATGTCAAATAAATCCCGGTGTAGCGAATAAGTGTCTTTTATTTATGTCACTGCAACCTAATGCACGTTTTATTGCGAAAGGCTTTTTTTCTTTTCAGCAATATTAATGCATTAATCAAGTCAACAGATATACAATGTATTCTGATTAGATCTGTACAATCTAGTGCTGCTTGGATAATATGACCCTGCTTTCAGGGTTGAAGAGCTGTTATTGCACGCAGGCAATGATTTATGGAATGTGGTTCTTCAAGTTGTTGGTCAGGTTTAAAAATAAATTAAAATGACAACACTGCAAATGCTATCCCTTCTGAGCAAACAATATGTTCTCTATTGACTTTATTCTTTAATAATACCACATATTTGTAACAGGACATGTTTTCAACAAGCATTCTAGTATTGCTATACAATTCAACACAGGAACATATATATATTTTTATAATTGTGTGTTTTTTAGACAGAAAACTTTATAGTTTAACTAATAACTTAAATAAACTCTAAACCTTTTCTTTCCCAATTCCTGTAAAGCATAAAAAAATTCAATGCTTTATACTATATATCATGAAGTCATTGAGAAAAAGTACTAGATTTAATCTGATAAATCATGTGACACTCTAGCGTTAAATTGGGGAGGGTGAATATTACCCACTCCGCCCCCCCTCTACCCAACCTGAAGTCCACCTCTTATTGTAACTGTGTCAGTAACTTAACATCATTCTAGTGCCGGGCAGAATTTGTGCTGCTCTAGATCCTTCTAGATGCTTCCTGTAAAAGCAGTGTGCAGAAACAGATTATGAAGAATCAATGTGGAAGCAAAACCCAAACCAGAGATGGTAGAAACTAATCTGAAATATGTGTAACTGAGGTCACCATAAACTAGTGATATATTATGCAGACTTGGTCAAAGATAGGGTAATTCAATGGGGACAGGTTGGGTCACAAGAATGGTTGGAGGATTTATATGCTCGGATTCAACAGAAGGAGGTTCTGATTCATAACTGTAAGCTGTGCTTGGCTTGCCAACGCAATATCTTTCTCACTGGTCCAAAAAGTGATAGTTCTGGTCTTTTACAGGCCATATGGGGAGATGCTTTGGTTTCCTCAATACAACCTAGCCCCATTACACCTACTGAATATATGCCTTGTTTATCCAATGGTTACTCTCGACACAATATTTTGTAACTGTCTCGTCTTTCCTTTCACATGAAAATATTTTCTAGAACCATTTGCAAGATGAGAGAAGGAGCAGGAGGTTGCATAAACCTCCTTGTCAGTGTGGCAACCAAAGACCATCAGGTCATCAAGACAGAGCCAGTGGGCCACATTACAATCCTGGAACTAACATTAACGCTCACCTACGTGAGCATTAACGTTAGCCGCGGTGGCTAACGCACATTACAGTCCAAATGCTAACGGGTTAAGTAACCCGTTACCGTTTGGTACTTTGCGCTTTTCAGCACGAGGTTACTGTACTTTGCGCTCCTTATGCTTCACAAGGGGAGCGCGAAGTGTTAATCAGCATTAGGATTACAAAGTCACAACGCTGATTAATGTCCGGCTGTGGTTAGCAAAACGTTAACCACAGCGCACAGCCTGGACTTGGTGCTAATGGATTACGCCCATCTCAGCTCGTTCACGGCTACGTCTATGACCGCAAACGCGCTGTAATACGCCCCAAAGAAGCTCCTGTACTACTTTGGGCGTAGGGTGTTTTACAGTGCGTTCCTACGCGCTGTAAAATGCCCAGGTGTGAACCAGACCCATAGGAAATCATGGGATTTCCATGTTTGGGCGTTTTACAGCACGTAGGAACACGCTGTAAAATGCCCAGGTGTGAACAGGGCTTAAGTGTTCTGTGAATAGACTAACGATTACTTCTCTATGGGACAATTTCACTGCCACCGGAGGTCGCCGAATTTAGGCGATCTGCCATGAATTGCACCATATTTGGTCAACAATTCGCCATTATTTGGGGAATTGACAGCTTTCTGAATAGCCGAACTGCCACGAAATTGCACCATATGGGGAAATTCACCATTTGGTACAATTTGGAGGCAAGTTCAGCTCTTATTGAATAATCCCTATAGTCTTTGAATAGGTAAGTGGTGCTTCTAACGAACTAGGACTCAAAGATGGCCTACCTCATGGATGGTTTAGTCTGGACATGCATTTACAGTTACAAGTATTTACAAAGCGCCAACAACTTCCGTAGCCCTGTACAATGGGAGAGTAAATAGCAAAGTATGTGAGGTAGTGGGGTGCGTGTGGGCTGAATGGGAAAATGGTGCGGGAAATGTACAGTGGGGGATTATTGAGTGAGCCAATAGGCTTCTTTAAATTTATGTGTTTTTAGAGACTTCTTGAAGGACTGGAGAGACGGGGAGAGTCTAATGTTGCGGGGGAGGGAGTTCCATAGAAAGGGGCAGCTCTGGAGAAGTCTTAAGGGCGGGAGTTGGGCGTGCGGGTATGAGGAACTGATAGCATCAGTTCATTGGCAGAGCAAACTGGTCGGGACGGGATGTACCTGCTAGTAAGGGAGGAGATGTAGGCAGGGGTGCGGTTATGCAGAGCTTTGTATTTGAGGACCAGTATTTTACAATGAATTCTAAAGGAAACAGGAAGCCAGTGTAGAGATTGACAGAGAGGCGAGGTGCGAGAGGTGCGGGATGTGAGGAGAACATGTCTGGCACTGAGAAGAGATATGAACTATTCTGTATGGATTAAAAAATAATGCACAAAGGCACCAAATCTCATTTACTTTGTAGATTAAAAATATGAAAACAAGGCCAGATTTTGCAGAGTATATTTTTAAGCTTGTTAGGGCGTCTAAGTCCTGGAAAAGGGTTCATAGGAAGTTGAAGTCTTGAATATGTTTATTTTCTGTGAGTAAATCTTTTCTACCTCGTGTAAAGGTTGTGTTTTTTGTTTCCAGGGAAATGGTACGACATAGCAGCCGATAATTAATCATATCGACTGTTTTATAGCTTGCGGCTGCCAATTACATTAAGCCATTAAACAGAAGACCGTGTTGGCACAGGGTTTGAAATAGAAAACAAAGTTATAGAAGCTGAAGGAATAGCTAAGCATTAAGATGCAGACGTACTAGATAAAACAAATTTCTCCGCAGTAAGGCTGGTTTCTGCAGAGAGGAAGGAAATAACACATCGGCTACAGATTGTACTATTCAACTCGGTGCCAAAATGCTTCAAACTACAGGACATGATGAAAAGTATAGCAAAAGTTGGGAATATTCCTCGCAGGCATACCTCACAAACGTAATTTCAAGGATAGGTTCATGGGCACCTCCATTCAGCATCTCAAATTCTATCATTTCTTTCGTGACAAATGTATTCCTTTTTGGCCAGCTCCTCTCTATAAAACTCTTGTTTTAATTAATTGTCCCTAGGCTTAATGGCTCTGCGCAAGCTTTAACAGTTGAGTTCTCATGACAAAGCATGATTCATATATTATAGCCGATTTCAAATGATGGATGAAGCTCCATTAAGTAATATTTCACAGATCAACGGGGTCACATAACATGGTCGTTAACTCAACAAGCAATAATATCTCTTCTCCCTGAAAATTATTTAAACACAATAATAGGCTTGTCGTTGAGCTTTGTGATGGTCTGCCTTTACAAAGGAAATTTCAGAGAATTACATACAGAGAATTACATACTGTAGCTGAAAGGAACATTGTTATAAAGCCTATGGGACGTATTTTTCTCATTGACTTCAACAACACAGCTGTCCACTTTCAAACTGCGATCCTTGAAATGGCAACGTTACCCCCGGAACAATGGGCAGAAGTCCACAGTGTTACGTGGTTCCACTGGAGTACCTTTCTGTCTTTCTTGTCTTTCAAGCGATGGCTGGAGTCAACTTGCCCCCAATAGGGCCCGGGGGAGACCAACATGTCCACCTCTGTGTCCGGAGCTCTCTTGCGCCAACCCCACCATCGTTAATAGCTGTACCCTGAATGTTCTATATTGTTGACCCTCTGATCTGTGGGTATCTCCCCCTCAACCTCGCTCCCTACCACACACCCGCTTTTTTTTCTCCTCTCTCCTTATCCTTCCCCACTCTTTTACTGTCCTACAACCATCTTCTTTCTCAATACTGTTTTTTCTTTCCCTACTCTCTTCTTACCGTCCAGGCAGTTTTCCATCCTCACCTACCCAGAGGACATAGACCCAGAAACTGTCTAGAGTTGAATGGTGAACAGACGTCATCTACAGCACATTTCTATCACTCATGTCCAGTGCCTCATTGAATCATCTCACACTCTGGAAAATGCTTTTTTGCAATGTCCGTCACTATTATATGTTTCTGTCCAAATGCTCTTCCAATGGCTGTATACTGTTGCCTACTGAATAATCGTCTGTTTTTCATTCTACCTTAATAAACTTTTTGATTGTAAAAAAAAACTGATCCATAGGAATTTGATTGACAACAAGATATCCTCCAGATCAGTGTTTCCCAACCCTGGTCGTCAAGTACCCCTAACAGGCCAGGTTTTCCAGATATCTGAAGCACAGCGCAGGTGATATGTTTTTCTGCTCAGTGATTGCAGGATTCGGTCAGCATTTCCACAAGGTAATCCTTAAAATTTGGCCTGTTAGGGGTACTTGAGGACCGTGGTCGGGAACCACTACTCCAGATAATATAATTTAATCGACACATTGCGGTACCAAAATTGCCACCAACAGTACACATAAATGTAACTATTCCCCACCTTGATATGGAATCTTGATGCACATCTAGCTAGATAATTTTAGTAGTCAATATGTAGTTTTTTTTATATCAGAGAACATACTGCCCTTGTAGAGTATCTGATTACAAATTCCCAACAGGCTTTAACAAGTGGTTATGCTATAGAAGCTCATTAAGTGCTAGAAACTCTAACTACGATGTTGTGAGATAAAAAGATAAAGATACAAGAGAGCCAAAATTATGAAAAAAGTTTTTGTGGTCGGACTCGGCCTGTGTTATTCATTATAAGAGAACAAAATTTTACACAAAATGTTAAGACAACGGTGACACAAAGAGATGTGACTCAGTGGCAAATTGCTGATCTAGATTTGAAAAAGAAATGTGTGTAATTCTCCCATGAGACGTAATCAATGAAAAAAGCCATTTACCTCAAATGACATTTTGTTTAAAAATTTAAATGCCTTACATGTCATGTTAAATACATAAAATACATTAAAACGCTGACAGCTAACAAGCGTCTGCTGAACAAATTGTATCTGCTGCGAGCCACGGTATCACTCAGGAAAAGACTCAAGGTTACAATGAAAGGCTTTATATAGAATACTATATTGTGAGGAATTTAATGCTCTTATCAGTATTATTCCTGACACGTGGTAATGCTCTTAAAAAGCCTTGGTTTAAAAGGAGCATTTTTTTATATTGAGCTTTTCTGACCAATGTCAACATGATGCAGAGTCTACGAAAAAAGTGGAGACCTTGCAGCAAGATTAAGAACACTGCTAATTAAAAGTGATGTCACTGGGGTAATGCTGGAATAAAGGTTACATAGAGTAAACGCTCTCATATTTGTATTTTTGAGAAAGTATTTTATCAGGAAGGATACATTGAGATTTCTCTCGTTTTTAAGTATATCCTGGGTGTCGAGTATGTACCGTTAGGTGTCTTGCCAAGGACACTAGTGGAGAGGTGCTTTTGCTGGGATTCGAACCTGTGTCTCCACAGTTATAGAGCAGTGATGTTACCTCTACTCCACCCAGCTGGTATTTAACTTATGGTTGCCTGGTCAAGAATTATGGGAAGTGCAATTCACCTTATTTTGAACTCCAGATTCCCCTGGACCTATTCGGAAGGGTGAGCATGACTGGAATTGACACCTGATTGGTGGGAAATTATCTGTGTGGTAGTGCTAATGTATATGAGTTGATGTAAGTGGGTGGGGCTTACCTGTTGGATCCTGTCAGACAGTTGGTGCAGAACTTTGTCCCGCCTTCCCTCCCTGGTTGCAGTGGGTTGGTTTGGGTTGCTAAGGTGGTACGCTCAAGTTGAAGTCACAGCTGCGTGTTTTTTTCCTTGCCAGTCGTAGGGTTAATGGAAGTAAGCCACTGACCGGTGGGTCTTGGGTGAGACAAGCTCTACCTGTTGGGTCAGATGGGCGACGAGCTCCTGGTAATTTTATGGTGAAACTGCCCTCCGCAGGTTTGGGGGCTCAGATAATTTAAGAAGGGGTTGTTGTGGTGAAGTATTATAAATTTACTAAAAGCTGAGGCCTATGCCCTTTTTCCATTGATTTATGTCTCAGTGGGTTATTGGGGATCCAAGGCATGTGCATGGGAGGTTCCAGACCTAAGCGGTCATGAAATACCCTAACCGGCATTTTGTTTTAGCCAATTGAAAGGGCTTTACTATAATATCCAGAAGTAGCCACTGATAGATACCAGCACCATTCAACACTGTGGGTATCGTCTTCCTGACCTAAGAGTCCATTGAGAAAAATGTGTGACCCCTGTGTGAGCTCATGTATGTGGCGTTGCAAGGGGGCCACAGAAGGACACATCACAAGTTTCCTGATTTACAGCCAGTGTTCAGTCATTTTAGAAATTAATTCGATACTTTTTAATAATTAAAAGCGTGTACAATAAAAAGGAACAGAGAAAAAGATTGAGTTAAGACTCAAATCCCCAAAAACTCTCTTCAAAATTTTTCCCAATGTTCTCCTTAAAGTGCAATAAGATATCTTGGGCTATTCCATAGCTGGTGATAAGGTAGCGACTCAATATGTAAGCGGTAGCGCTAGGAGAAGTTTAGCATCTGGCATCGCTATTCTGATCTTGACGCTAAACTGGGGTGAAATCAGTTTGCATCTCGCAGCTTGCGCGATGTTACTGTACTTTGCGCTCCAAATGTTGGGTATAGGAGACGCAATCTATTTTTACTCTCTCCATAAGTGAGGTATTTCAAGGTGCTGGCGCAAACAACCGTCTGGACGCCAAATGAAGAATTTTACCACCTCCCGAAAGTTGGTGTTAAATGATTCTGCAAATGCAAAATCATGCCACAGTGAAAAGGCGTCGTGATCTGCCGGTTCTTCTCGCCGGGAGCAGAGAGAGACTGGGAACAAATAGTTCCCAGTTTCCCCTGCAATCACTCCAAGGTGCAGAGATCATGGTCCAGAAGAGCAAGCCTCGATGACGTTGTATGGACTCTATGAGCTGATATTCAGGCGACACAGAAGCACTACTGCGGCATCGGGGAGCTTAGCACTGCATTTCAGGGACAGGTGCTGAGATATTCCCCAGAATATAACGTTAAGATGGAGACGGTAAAGGGAAATCTGCTTACTGTCTCCATATTAGCGTCAGGATTGGAATAGGGCACATGCATTTTATAGTCCAAAACATCATAATGTTTTTTTAAAAAAGGCATTGGGTTCAGATGTTCAGTCATTATTTACATAATGGGAGTTACTTTATACAGTAAAGCAAAATAATGCATTATATCAAATGTATCACAAATAATAATACAGAAATGCACATTTAAAATTATGCAAGGGTAACATCAAGAGCCAATAACATCCTGGCTCTTATTCTGCAGTTACTAAATCAGATGGGGTATTTACCTTTGATAACATTCTAGGTTGTCATCATAATGAAGGGCATAGACTTTCAATGAGTGTACAGTATATATTTCTCTAATATTGAGATCATAACAGTGTGACCCTGTCTCGTTGCCGAAACTAGAAAGGAGATGGCGCTAGGAAGGGGCAATGATACAGGGAGAGCACATAAGAGACATTCCATGGCTTACCAAAACATTGTCATTCCAATTACTACTTGTATCAGAGGAATTCTCATCTATCTCCTCTGAGATTTGCAGCTGTGACCACAGATGCCATGTACGTCAGCTTGTGCTTGCAGTTATGAAGGCTCCTCATGTAGCGTCTGCTTAGATATAATCAATCCTCATTTTAAACACGCATTTTAATATTTTTGTTTGTGTACCATTTGATGTTATATGATCATTTGTAATATTTACTATATTTACGTCTATTTTACTAGTCTAGTTTAGAAGAGAAAGTTATTCCCATTTTGTAAATAATGACTGACCCTCTGATCTGGGTGCCTTATTTTTTTAAAAACATTATGCCGTATGGGACTATAAATCGCAAGATAGCTTAATGCACTTTAAGGAGAACATTGGAAAATGTGTTCGGAGGCAGAGTTTGGGAGGGGTTAATTTAAAAATCAATCACTATCAGCGTTCATTTTTGTTGTACAAGCTTTTAATTATAAAAAAGTATCAAATAAAATGGATAAAGTCAATTAACCGATTCCAAAAGTTACTGAAAACCAGCTGAAAAAACAAGTTGCTCGTGATGTGTCCTTCCATGGTCCTGTTGCAACTCCATGGTCATGAGCTCACGTAGATTAGCATTTATCTCTATGGATTCCTATGAACTCCAGAGGACAATATCAGCAGTGTTGCATGGTGCCAGTATCGATCAGAGGCTGCAATCCATTACGACTCCAGCTGCTAATTCAGCGACTCAGCCACCATAGGGCCGTTAAAAGCAAGTCACGAATGGATAAGAAAACATACAAGATGTAAAGACATCGAAAACACTGGGGGATAGAAAGAACCAGTGTCTAAGGTGGGCATTATTAATTGTATAACAAACGGAAAAAACAGTGTAGACACCCGCTATCTATTTATAAAGTTTATTGGTTTGTACATTAAAGCCACAACACGAATGCATAAAAACACACAAATAAGAGATGTAGGAGTCCCTCCCCCAAGGGGTAGGGTACCACACCGCAGAATAAGAGGGTATTAAATTGATATCATAAGATATTCAAAAATGGAGATTATAAACATATGCATATACCCAACATATACTGGCACCTACAGTATATAGATTAGCGAGGGATAATAGATTATTGCTCCATTGGGCATTGTACACCTTGGGTATAAAAGCTGTACATAGCTAAAGCCTTAGCACTCAGGAGGAGTATCTATAAAGTAAATTCAAGACTCAAGCCCACACCAGGCATGGAAGCAGGTCAATCGACCATACAACATACCAAACACAGCTACGCCCTCGTTGATAGGGGAAAACCACACTTAGCAGCAGGTATTGCATAACAAGGACAACTGTTAAATGCCTCAATTCTTAACGCGTTTCGCAGCCCAACAACCGCGGCTTTATCAAGAGAAGCTGTTTTCACGAATGGATAAGGACTCAATTTATCCATTAGCGAGCCCCTATTAAGGGCTTGGTTGGAATAAACCCCTAGTTTGGTCAGAAATCAAGTTGCCCTATTGTTATTATAAATATCTGATATTCCACTAGCAAAGGATTTTAATTGTGCTTCCAATGCTTCTAAAGTGCTACATTCTTGTACATTCATGCTCGGAATCCTAGATACAGTTGGTGGAAACCAATGGAGTTTAATGAACACATTTCTTCAAACAAGTTTCTTGAGACATGCTACGTGAGACTATTAATGAAATTGTAATTTCTATCAAATTAACTTTTTTCTCAAACTATGTCTTTTTGTACTGTGACAGTGTGGTTAGGGTCAGGGTAATAGACCACAGGTTTAGTAGCAGGCGAATGGAGAAAGCCCTTTTCCCCTATAGGGTTAACCCATAGCTGATGCCTGATTAAGACTGCCCTGCCCTTATAGGAGCTGAGGTTCACTCTGAGAGGGCAGTCTTGGTCCAGGGTGCAGCAGGGAAGGAAGCTAAATCCTGAAGCCATAGGAAATTACATGTTATTTTGTCTCGCTTATTGGCAAGCGTCTTAGCCACCCAGTATTTCAGTTAGGACTACTGAATTTTTAGTTAGGCTCTGCATAAAAGGAGTAGGCTCCACTCCTGTTGTTGTCATAGTCCTCTGCCTTTTATGTATTATTCCCAAGCTGATTACTTTTCCCTTTAATGCTTTCCCTCCGTTTTTGATAGTTGTTGATAGTACCAAAAACTACTGTTTTATCACCATGCTTCCCCTCCCCACCTCACCCCCTCCCCGTGCATGTCATTAACTGCTTGCATACAGACCCCTCCCTAAAAGCTCTGTCTCTTCCTTCCTACAGCTCAACACACACACAGCCACCACCACTCCACTTTGCAGAGCCACCCTCCCACCCAGTCCTAGGCCCAAACTCATTCATTCCCTTCCAGCTGCTGCCACTTTATTCTAATCAACCTTTAGTCCAAACTCTTGGTCACTCCCATACAATCCTTGCTTTTGTCTCTCTAGCCTCCAGATCCACACTCTCCTGCTCCCCTTCTGTTTCACTTCCCCGTCCTTTAGATTGTAAGCTCATTGGATTTCTGGCTGAGCACTTGTGTAAAGTGCTGTATAAGTAGGACAATTATCCTAAGGGCAGGGCCAACTGTTTATGTGTTTTAGTATGTCACATGTCTGCACTCCCTCATTGTACAGCACTGCGGAATATGCTGGCGCTTTATAAATAAAGAATAACAATAATAATAATAATAATAAGCGTTTGACTTATATTTGTTTTATTTTCTTGTTTATTGTGTACCCTGCGAGTACCATGGCTGCATAATAAAGAAACGCGTGACACGCCGATCCCTGTGTGGCTCTATCACAGTACAGAATTATTATGTATTTCATAATAATGCAGTTTCCTTTTTTCCAATGTTGGGGGTTCGTGGGCATCAAGTCGTTTATCTGGGAAAATCCTTCAGATATGATATATTTCCTTTCTAGTTGATTTTATTAACAGCTTAATATTAATACTCCAATTTTATTACTTCTACAAGATCTCAGGAATGTTCTTATTACTGCTGGACTTTCAAATATGTACTATTAGAAGATATCATTAATACTGAATATAATAAGAGTCCTCCAATTATCTCCTTAATTTACACTCATTATTATAGAAACAAAAGGAGGTGGAAAAAATAAATAAGGTCTTTTCAATATGAATTTATTGTTGGCTTAATTAATTATCATCTGGAATCCCCAGTAGATAGAAAAAGTCTACACACCCCTGTTAAAATGTCAGGTTTTTGTGATGTAAAAAAATTAGAGAAAGATAAATCATTTCAGAACTTTTTCCACCTTTTTATTTGACCTATAAACTGAACAATTCAACTGAAAAACAAACTGAAATATTTTAGGTGGAGGGAAATAAAAATAAGAAACTAATTTAATATTTTATTCCAGCACTCTGTCTCTTTGAGTATGAGTCTATCTGCATGGCACATCTTGACTTGGCAATATTTGCCCACTCTTCTTTGCAACAACATTCTAAATCTGTCAGATTGTGAGGGCATCTCCTGTGCACAGCCCTCTTCACATCACCCCACAGATTTACCATCAGATTCAGGTTGGGCTCTGGCTGGATCATTCCAAAACTTTAATCTTCTTCTGGTGAAGCAATTCCTTTGTTGATTTGTCCCTCTAACGCCTTGGAAATTACCTTCTCCTGACTGTTACCTTTTACCAATGAGATCCCTCTGATGCGTTGGAAGCTTCTCTCTGGACGATGGCTTTTGCTGTAGGAAGCGACTAAGATAATGCCAGGAAAGATCTACTAGAACAGCTGAACTTTATTTGGGGTTAATCAGAGGCGCTTTAAATGATGGCAGGTGTGTACTGACTCCTATTGAACAGAGCTACATCCCCAGTTATAAGAGGGTGTGGACACTTATGCAACCATATTATTTTAGTTTTTTATTTTTCCTCCCTCCACCTAAAAGATTTCAGTTTGTTTTTCAATTGAGTTGTACAGTTTATAGGTCACATTAACCCCATAAGGACCACTGACGTGCAAAGTACATCCTGGGGAAAATTCCCCTTAACCCTTTCGCTGCTGAGGCTTTTCACACCTCTGTGCTGAAGTCATTTTTACCGCTTTCGCTCATCATGTTTAACCGCGTTTTGTAGCCATATTTTGATATGTGACCCAGACATATTATATATCGTTCTTTCCGGCAGACTCGGCAGATTCATAATATGTCATTATTATATGTATACGTTATGTCATGTCTGTATATTATAACAAAAACTGCAATAAAATTTGAATTTTCAATAATTTATTATGTGTAAAGTGTTTTTTTTTCACATTTTAACATGCGATCCTTTGCGGTTATATTTTGTATGGGGTGCGCTTGTTAAAAAAATTAGAAATGGGGTCTTGTTACATTTTTTTTGGGGGAAAATTTTGCTTTTTTTAACAAACGCAACGCATACAAAAATCGTTAGTGCAGTATTATTGTGCACATTATAATTGAAATGGGAACAATATTGCTGCATTAACAAAACCAAAAAAAAAAACTTGTTTATTTTTTTTTTTAAATATATATATTTTTTTTAAAAACATTTTTCATTTTCATGTTTGTATCGTTGGAACAGCCATGCTCTGGCCGATCCAACGATATTAAATATTAACCCCTAGCTGCCACGGATCGGGAGATAGGGGGTTCATTAGAACCCCCTAGTGGCAGCTAGGGGTTAACTCCAGGACTGGCGTCATCGTGCTATGCACGATGACACCAGTCCTCAGGGGGAGTTCCTGGAGGCTTGGCCGACATCCAAGATGTCGGCCAGCTCCAGGAGAGGATCACGATCCGGCGCTTTTCAGCGCCGATTCGTGATCCGGCTCCCCAGGGGTTAATCACAGCCACTGTTTGGAAGGACAGGCTGTGTCCTTCCAAACGGTGCCTGTATTAACCCCCTGCTCCCCGGCAATCGGGAGGGAGAGAGAGAGGTCCGAAGGACCTCCCCCCTCCCTTTCAGGTGCCTCCTCCGCACATGCGGGGGGGTGCCTGAATTAGATGTCATTGCGCCGCCGCGATGACATCTAATTGCTCCGCTGGGGTCCCGGAGTGCTGGGCTGACATCGAGGATGTCAGCCCGCACTGGGGGGGGGCGCAGCAATCTGTCGGAATCCGGCGGATTGCTGCCTCCTGTGCATGGACACGCTGAGCACGTCCATAGCACAGGAGAACCACTTGGCTGGACACGCTGAGCGCGTCCATAGCAGCCAAGTGGTTAAGGACCAAGGACGTACTATGTATGTCATGGTCCTTTAACCCCCCTCCCTCCCTGGCCGGGGTCCCACGACGGACTGGCTTCCTTGAAGACAGCCCGACGTTTTCATGGGCCCCAGCAGTCTCGATGACATCAACGCCTTTGGCACCTTTCCAATAATACCAAATAGGACTAGGTTCGATTTAAAAATATATATATATATTTTTTTAAAAAGTATTATATTTATTTTTTTTAAAAAGTTGGTCTGGGTCATATAATAAAATAGGACTGCAAATCACATTTTAACATGATGAGCATAAAACAGCCAAAATGAGCTCAGCGCACAGAGGTGAAACGGCTCAGCAGTGAAGGGGATAAAAAGAAAAACATGTAAAAATTGTGTATTTCTAATCTCAGGACAAAATTTCGAAACTATTTAGCCAGGCTTTTTTTTGGCGGTTGTAGATTTCGGGGATTAAAGTTTGAAAAAGTGTATTTTTTTAAAAAAAATAATTCATATTTCGTAATTTGTTTTATAGTAAATTATACGACATGATGGAAATAATGGTATCTTTAGAAAGTTCATTTAATGGCAAGAAAAAAGGTATATGATATGTGTGGGTTCCATAAACGAGTAAGAGGAAAATTAGACCAAAACACAAACAGCGCAGAAACATAAAAACAGCAGTGGCTACTTTTGGACTGACAATCGTAAAACCGCCCCGTCACTATGGGGTTAAAGGTGGAAGAAATTCTGAAATGATTTATCTTTGTCTCATTGTTTTACATCCCAGAAACCTGACATTTTAACAGGGGTTAAACCTTTCTATTAGAGTGTTAGTTATCACTAATATTCCCCCAGCGACTAATGTAAAGAAACAGCTTTAATTCAGTCACAACAAGGGAAATATTTTAGTCATACATTCAACATGAATAACACAACACTGTCTGTGTTTGCTCACACTCTGTCACTTTATATAAAGCAAACACATGTCATTTATTAATCAGTCAGATCGCTTCCAGAGGCTGACTGTGTTACGGATTATTTTTCAGGGGCTCTTGTAAAAAATACACATACTGTACTCCAAATCTGCACTGGACATAATACAGACTAAACACGGCTGTCTACGGAAGGATTACAACTTGTCAATGGTGTTTTTGAAGCCTTCAAGATAAAAATTAGCAATATAGTGACGCAGCTTGGCTCCTCTGCAAATATCATGGTAATATATTTAGCACAATTTAAAACAGTTCACAAATGCCCACAAAGGGATAAATATCTTATTATCCCATTCATTGTTGAAGAAGATGGTGGAATAATAATCTTGCATAGCATTATCATAGGCATCCATAGAGGGTGTGCCATGTGTGCCCAGGAATACTGCAGTGTGGGGCAAAGATGTGCGGTCTCATCTGACATACATCTATGTCCCTACCTGCACGTTTTTGTTGCTCATTACTCAATTTAACCCCTTCGTGACCAGGCGGTTTTACGAAAGTCTGTACGAAAGTGCCCACTGCTGTTTTTACGTTTCTGCGCTGTTTGTGTTTAGGTCAAATTTTCCTCTTACTCGTTTATGCAACCCACACATATTATATACCGTTTTTCCTGCCATTAAATGGACTTTCTAAAGATACCCTTATTTTCATCATATCGTATAATTTACTATAAAAAAAAAGAAATATGATGAAAAAAAATGGAAAAAACACACTTTTTCTAAATTTAATCCCCAAAATCTACAACCGCCAAAACAGACCGCAGCTAAATAGTTTAAAAATTTTGTCCTGAGATTAGAAATACCCAATTTTTACATGTTTTTGCTTTTTAACCTCTTCACTGCTGAGCCATTTCACCTCTGTGCGCTGAGCTCATTTTGAGCATTTTATGCTCATCATGTTTAAATGCCAGTTTAAGGCTAGGGTCAGACTAACGCAGTATTAACGTGCGTTTAGCAGCACTAAATCACGGCCGTGCTAGCAGCAAATGACGTCCAATGCCAGGCAGCATACGAAGAACGGCCGCACAAAAGTGCGGCTGCGCAACGCAAGTGGCAAACTAACGCATTTTTTCGAGAACGTGATACCGCTAGTACTGACGTACAGAGTGCGCTGCGTGCGCTAGCGGCGTGTGTGCGTGATTAGGAGATGTCAGACGCTGCTAATGTCCGGCCAACATAACGTCCAGACACAAAAAGTGTTTTATTGATGATCCGTACACAATCACGGACCGAAACGCACATCGTATGACCGCTATCGCGTATTCCGTGAAAAAATGCGTCCATTCGTTCGAACGCACTTTTTCACGGACGACCGAAAAATGCGTTCGTCTGACCCTAGCCTTAGTCCTATTTTATTAAACCCCCAATTTTTTTTTTTAAAAAAGCAATTTTCTTTTATTATTTTATATATTTTTTAAATTTTATTTTACACCAAACATGACCCTCTAGCTGCCACGGGATCCCCTAAGGATTCAAAGGATCCCCCTATATCCACTAGGCAGCTAGGGGGTTAACTGGCGCACTGACGTCCTCACACATATGATGATGATGTCAGTGGGTGGGGGGTGACCAGGAGGCTTGGTCGACATCCGAGATGTCAGCTTCATCCAGGTTTGAATCGTGATCCGGCAATGGAGAGGTTGATGACAGGTATCGCTGAAAAGGGGAGACTCTCCCCTTTCCAGTAGTACTTTTGTTTTTTTCGTAGGTGGAATGTTTGGAGAGGGAGACGGCTCAGAAGCAGCCCAGCCTCCCCTTCGCATTTTTCACTCCAGGCACCGGGGGCGCCTGGTGATGACATCATCACGCACACTGATGTCATCGCACCTGCTGGGCCCCCTCACCCGGGGCAGACTTCCAGCCTGCCAGAATGCTGAGGGAGCCCAGACAGAGAGGTGAGTATAGGGAGGGGGGAGGTTAGGAGAGTGTGACGTACATAGTACGTCTGAGGTCGTTAAGGGGATTTCCCCACCGGACGTACTATGTACGTCAGCGGTCGGGAAGAGGTTAAAAATAAGTGTACTGAAATTGACTAAGCCTATTCTCTGTACACCAGGCCACAATTGTCATCTGGTACATTTGGCAAATACCTGGTGGGATGCAACAGCTCGGGCAGAGGGTCACTTGAGAGACCACATATAGAACTAGCCCTGAATGACCCAGGATTCTGGCACCTGGTAGGGAGACCTAAAGATGTCCCTAGACCGACAAAGCTTACAAAATGGCTGTGGCTGCGTGAATAACAGCTCAGCTCGGTGAAGGTCCAATCCCATCTCACTTAACGCCTTCACTACCAAGTGATTTTTTATATAAAACACGATTTTGTTTATATAAAACATGGGTTGTTAAGTGAACAATTAAATATAGGGTAAAATAGAAGTTTTGACAGAAATTGTTATTCTGAGATAGTTAAATTTTTTTAATTATATAGGTTTTGGGTCAACTGTGAGCTGCTTGAAACGCTTAGGGATATATATATATGTATATGTATATATAATGTGTTTATTATTTCAGAAGCCACCTGCACATCATAGCAACTTAAAAAATTGCATCCCAGAGCTCCGGTGCCACATTCCCCATATGCAGCAAGGAACTCTGGGTAGGATATACAAATGACTTCTGTCTCACTTTTATGCATCCTGGATCTGTTATTACACAGAACCCTAAAATCAATGCTATGCCGGCTTCTGCAATAATAAACACACTTATTATAGTGTGGAGGCTTTTCATCTCACTTTTAGGCTAAGGTCAGACTAACGCAGCATTAACGTGCGTTTAGCCGCACTAAATCACAGCCGTGCTAGCAGCAAATTACGTCAAATGCCAGGCAGCATACGAAGAACGGCCGCACAAAAGTGCGGCAGCGCAACGCAAGTGGCAAACGAACGCATTTTTTCGAGAACGTCAAACCGCTAGTACTGATGTACAAAGTGCGCTGCGTCCGCATAGCGGCGTGTGTGTGTGATTAGGAGACGTCAGACGCTGCTAATGTCCGGCCAACATAACGTCCAGACACAAAAAGTGTTTTATTCATGATCTGTACAAAATCACGGACGCAAATGCGCATCGTATGACCGCTATCGCGTATTCCGTAGAAAAATACATCCATTTGTTCTAACGCACTTTTTCACGGACAACGCGAAAAATGCGTTAGTCTGACCCTAGCCTTAGTCCTCCACCACAACCCTTATAGATTATACATATATATACATACACAGAGTATTACTGGAATACGTTTGGTCGCGATGACGGTGCTATGAGACCACTGTGCATTTCAATGCCAAAGTATAACCCTGCTGATAAGAATAATAAAGGGAAAAAAGGTTTAATCAAACGCTCTTGATGATTAAGACTTTAGAAAAAAAGGAAAAACTACGTCACTATGAACCCACAATGAGAGATTGAAAGACAAATTATGGTTTCCTGCCAATGGAAGTGACAACATGTTAACTATTACCTATATATTTCTTGTCGCTTAAGGCTGGGGTCAGACGAGCGTAGTGTTCACGTCCGTGATTGCGCCTAAAAGTACGTCCGTGATAGCATGACAGAAAGCCCATTGGAGCCCGACACATGAAGTACGTCCGCACTGAACTGCGGACGCACAACGGCGCGGCCCACGGACACAAGGCAGGCAAGAACGTACATCCCCTAGAACAAAGTGCGCTGCATCCGCAACGTCTGCATAGCTTTGTGTGTGAGTGATGGAACGTGGTCAGACGGACTGCATTTATACGTCCAGCATTTTTCACGGACAAAATGGTTTTGCTTTTTAATTTATTTTCTCTCCTACATCCGTCAAAATATACGTCAGTGAAAAAACGGACTGTGTGACCACTACTGTGTCTTCCGTACTGACGTACGTCCGTGTGCACCGACGTACAGTCTGTAGAAATCACGCTCGTCTGACCCTAGCCTAAAATGTAACAGTGCACTTTAAACGCGGAAAAAAACACTATGTGCTCAACAAAATGATTCCTAATTTGGATGCGAGAGACATCCTGAAAGCTGACATTAAGCTAAAATTCCTCATTGCAGAAATCCAGCACTCGAGGTTCCTCTTTTGAGTGGTATTTAGAGAAAGTGGAGAAAAAAAAAAGAAGAATAAAAGGATTTGTCTCTGTCTGAAAAACAGTTGGCGTACATGATGAAGTTTTCCAGCTCCCCTGGTGCAAACCACTGGCCTCGGCTTCACTGCCAATTACCTCATCCCCTGCAGGTCCCGCGTTCCTGGTGTTATAATTCATATATTTTTAGAAAGATGCATTGGCTGTGTACTGGAGTAGCCACGGAATAAATCCGTCCGTGAAGCAGCAGATGTTGCGCAGTGTTATTGAAAACCGTATATGAAAATGATAGGCATCTCCTGATTTTACCACCTTTTTGAAATGAACATTCAAAAAGGTGGAGAGTTAACCCCTCAAGCACCTGGAGCATCTGGCATCAACCGCAGTACTCTCCACTCCCCTGTTGTCCTGTTTATTTCTTTCTAAAGTATTTTACCAGGAAGGATACATTGAGATTTCTCTCGTTTTCAAGTATGTCCTGGGTTCAAGAACATTGAATTGTTACAGTCGTTACAGAAATACAAAGCAATAAATGCAAGATATTAAAAACAAAATACAAATATACAGATTAACACAGAAAATAAATATGTAGGAAATATAGTCACCATTTACAGGTGTATTCTGTATTGAGGTATGTTAATAGGGAACTCTTAAGGGACTTTAGACTGGGGGAAGATTTGATGGCGTCTGGGAGGTTATTCCATAATTGCGCTGCTCTGTAGGAAAATGAGGACCAAGCCACTGTCTTTTTGGATTGTGGTATTGCAACTAAGGTGCTGGTCCTGGATCTGAGGTTATAGGATGAGGGAACTGCTGGAGGAAGCAGCCTATTCAGGTAGGGTGGCAGCTTCCCAGAAAAGCTCTTAAACACCAGGTTGGAAAGGTGAAGGGTGCGTTTAGACTCCAGCGACGGCCAGTTTAGCTCTTTTAACATGTCACAATGGTGGGTCATGTAGCTACATTGTAGCACAAAGCGGCAGAATGACTTATATAATGTAGTAAGTTTATTTTGACGTAAGACTGCCGGACGGCACAGCACTTGAACAAGCCGGCAATTACATATCTATACCAGTTCCCCCTATCAGCTTCCTAAAAAATTGCGAACATTGTTGTTTGTTCGTTGGACACTGAAAGAAAGCGAGAGGACGAGTTAAATATTAATGTGAAAAATCCAATTTATCCAAGACTGATTTTATTTTCCAACTTTCATTGTGTTATTTTTTTTCTTGCCTCTTCACGAGTCACTATAATGTATGGATCGCTGAACCCTATAATTTCATTTCAAAGCAAAACTTATGGCGTTAAATGCATTCTTACATGTCGTTTCAACCAGGCGGTGTTATGCATATGAAAAGAAAAAGATGACAAAGAAAGGAGTAAATATTGCCGCCGGTGTGTATTGTTTAGGGATTTCTCATTCCCATAAATGACAAGGATTCAACATAGTTTAATGAGGAGCTTTGAAAGTGTATAATGCTCTGAAAAGCAGCGACAAAACAGTGGGCTAGATTCAGATGTGAACTTACTGGAGCTGTTAGAGGCTTTGGAGTTGGAAGAATTTACCAGAGCTCACATTAACTCCTTCATTACCAAGTAGTTTTCCATAGAACCACTGCCAGGAGCCGGTGGTTTTATGGAAAACTATCTTACTTTTTTTTTTCCCCCAATTGGGCTCCCCCTGTTGGTCACATTTTGTTACTGCAGAATGTGATTGTGTAAAAGAGAAAGGCTGCAGAGCAGCCAAAAAGTTGCTCACTTCCGAATACATTTTCTAGTTCTTTGGCATGCCTGGCTTCGTGATTTATTCTTGTGAGACACAGATAGACAGACTGAGTATCCGTTATGGACACAGAGCAGTTCCACGAGCTGCAGCACATCAGCAGCAATGTCTGGTAAGCTGCAACTTTGGAACACGTTATGGCGACCAATACAAGTAAATTTCATTTGCAATTTACAAGATTCCTTTGCATTGCTCCAAAAAAAGACCGGATCGAGTTTACTCTATGTTGGGCTCCTGCAAGAGGTTTTGAAGATTAGGTGTACTTGATGATGATAGTGAAGGGGTTGAGTTTACATCTGACTCGGAATCTAGCCCCCTGTTTAAAAATCGCCCGCCTACTGCATTAACTTTCTGGACTATGTGGAATCCTAGATCCAGGAAAACAATGTGTCGCGAATGAGCCCTACCGAGGCGGCTGCAACCACCAGACGTATCCAGCCCAGTAACATGTATAAAACATAACAAGAAAAAAGGTGTCATATGCTCTTGTCCCTATAACTCCATGTGAAACAAAACACAATTAAAGGCTTTGGTTTACTTGAATGGCAATTGTAGTGTAAGCTCACCTGCCACATCACGGCATCTCTAGTGAGGTGAGTCCTTTCAAGAGCGACCTGCAGATAGACTATCAGATCTGTTCAATAAAGCTTAAATTCACAGGAATTGGCAGGAGAAGTGAAAAATACACGTAAAACTAGCCAAACCAGAAAAATTCTCCCATTTATCTCACTTCCAAATCGGCTATTTGATCTGGATTATGCTCTTCTCTTGCCAGTTCTCCTGAGTTTCACCTGTTAGTGAATGGACCTGTCCGTGTCCATTATGGACCCAGAAAGCAGTTGTGTGAGCTGCAGAACACCAGCTGCAATGTCTGATATACAATTTGGAGATCATACTCATTTGAAATTCATTTGCAATAAACAAAATTCCTTTCGCTCCAGATGAAGACCAGATCGAGTTTACTCGAGCTTAGCCCCTGCAGGGTCTTTTGTGGCTCTTGTATACTCAATCATGGTTGTGAAGGGACAATGTTCTTACATAGATTTTAGGCCACAACAGAAAAAAGTGTTACGCGCACAAATCCCATCACTCGTGGGCAGCACAGTAACACTAGCAGACAGTCACACAGTATGCAACAAATGGGAGAAGTATCACCCACACTCAAAACCTTATAAACCTACCAAAAAGGAGACTTTGGTCTATGTAAATGACCATTGTAGAAATAAGCTCCCCGTCATGTCAAGGCAATCTCCAAGGCTGGTGTCAGACGAGCGTTTTTACGAGCAGAAGGAACATCCATGAGAGAGGACGTTCCTTCCACTCTGATGCCCGTCTGGCCACCTCGCTGAGCGCAGTTAGTGCACGCAGCGCTGCAAGGCTCAATCATCCTATGGAGAGGATCGCGTTTTGCAGCCCTGTCGAACACGCGTAGTAGCGCTTCAACGGGGAGGCTTTCTAATGCGGCGACGGACGCCGGGAGGCACGTCAGTACGGGCGAACATAGTGCAATCATCTGACACCAACCTAAGGGGGATCCTAACCTAGTGAAGAAGAACAGTGAAACAAGTCAAAAACAATATGTGAAAAAACACCGTAAAAAACAGAATGCCAGAAAGGAGATACAGACCAGAGTATCTCTGAGCAATGTGCTATATTCTTATTTATTATTTTTTTTGTCTTGTTACAATAATATGTGTTCTTTAAAAAAAATACTACATTTCTACTTTTAATGTTCAATGTTGGTTGTGGTCTAACATCATTATCAACATGCAAAGTTCAGTCCCAAAGACTTGTTGGCAGCATGCTCCAAATTCCCACTCCAGATCTGTCAAAAAATTCCTCTTTCTAAGAAGATCTATAATAATTCCTCATCATTTGAGAAAAAAATGTACCTATTGAAGAAATCTTTAGGAAGGGTTTAAAAAGGATGATTGGTACATAATGGATTTACCAATTGGTCTTTACTAACATGCATTTTCTAAAGCATGCCATGGCTTAAATGACAAAGGGACAGCAGGGGACTCAATAGTAAATGTATTCCTGATGTAGAACAATCTGTCAAGTAGCATTGAGAAGACCACCAGTCTACAGGAGAATTAGACAACACAATACTGAACCTAGCAGAGAGGCAAAGCATCTGTAATTGATGAACAATTCATGGCCTAACATCCCGCTGCTTGATAAAACCTGAGATGTAAGAACTAATTTAACTCTTGAGTCAAGCTGCACAAACTAGACCCATTAATCACTTGTAAAATATACAGCCCTACATGCAGGTCTATTCACTAAAAGGTGAAACTCAGGAGAATTGGCAGGAGAAGAAAACAATCTAGACCAAATAGCCAATTTGGAAAGTGAGATAAATGGGCAAATTTTTCTGGATTGGCGATTTTTACCTAGAATTTTCACTTCTCCTGCTAATTCTCCTGAGTTTCACCTTTATCGAATAGACCTGATAGTCAAAACAGACAAGGGCTGGTTAAAATTAATCAATTTTAGTAAAAGAAATGTTCCAATGCAAAAGGCAACTAAGCGTACACATCAACAAATAATATTGAGCTTTTTAAAATATCAATATAAGTAATTATGTGTCATGATTAAAAGAAAACATGTTGCATCTGTAATGGAGCCTCATCGCTTTTAGCACTTTGTAGAGCTCCTTATATGTGTTGCGGACCAAGCACGGGCTGTGATCTAGCAAAGAAAAATGCGGAAACGTGTGAAAAATATTTTTATTGTTCATTACGGATTATAGCTGCTCTTTCTTAACTGAGCGTTTACCGGTCAATATTGCAACGGGAAGCAAAAACAGGTCTTTAACTCCATCGCTACAAAAGGGATTTACCAGAAAACTACTGTCAAGAACCAATGGTTTTTCAGGCTAGCGTCAGACGAACGCAGTCATCACGTCCGTGTCGCCGCACAGTATAACGTCCGTCGTAGCATTGATTTATGATCAATAGAGACCAACACACGAAGTACGTGCTCACCGAAGTGCGCACGCACCATGCAGGTCGCAATAGACACCATTTAGGCCTCGACGTAAAAGCGCTACGACAGATGCCGAGTGCGCCGCGTCCGCGTAGTGGCCTGTGTGCGTGATGAGGCTGTGCCGCGTCCACGTAGTGGCCTGTGTGCGTGATGAGGCGACGTCCATCACGTTGACGCTCAGAAGTTTTTTTGGTCTGGCTGACTGTACCTGTCTTTTAATTTAAATTAAATTTGTTTCCCATATTTCCCTTTTTTTCTACATCCGTAAAAAAAAAAGCACTGTGTGGTGTCTACAGTATCTTCCGTCAGTACGTACGTTCGTTATGCACGCACGCAGAGTGCGCTCAGACTGCGTTCATCTGACATTAGCCTCAGCTGTAATGAAATATACTGTATGAAATATTTCTAAATACATATTAGAAAATAACTTATTTGGCAGCCAGATATCCCCATCTGCTGACCAAATGAACTACTGCAACACTGGCCTTCATATTGGACCACCAGGGGATAGGTCTTTTAGACACAGAAGGGGTTATTCACTAAGCACCGAACTTGACACCGAATTGCACTGAACAGTGAATTTCACCGGATGGTGCAAGTTGAGGCAGTTCAGCTATTCACTAAATTTGGCCAAATACTGGTGAATTGGCGGCAAAACACGATGCAGTTTGGCAATCATTTGTGACAGTGAAATTGCCCCACAGAGAAGTAGTGGTTAATCCATTCAGAGAACGCCGAACTTCACCGAAGTGTCGCAGAAATGTCTTGATTTTCGGTGATTCAGTTCGACAGGTTTAAACAGGCGAACCCCATAGGATTCAATGCAAAAAATACGTTTTATTAAAAAAAAAAAACATTTATTCTGTTCATTTTCAGCAAAAGGTCCTATGCATACCTTTTTTTATTTGTTTCCATAAAATTTTTGTTTCCCATATTTTTAAAAGTTTTTTTTTTATTCTGTAACAGACCTTTTTATTATTGTTTTAGAGGACCTTTTTTTATTTGTTTAAATGTTTTAATACATTTTTATTAGTTTAAACACCTATTAGAAGAATAAGAGAATTCTGTATATTTTTATTTATTTTTATTTTCAAAAATCGGTGGATTTTGCCAAGGCCAGTTGCCGCACTTCGACGACCTTCTCCAACTTTTTTGTGGGGCTTCGGCGACTCCATCTTTGCTGCGCTATGGTGATCCTACTGGGAATAGTGAATTCACCGTAGGCTCGGCGAAATGAAATCGTCAAAGTGCAATAAAGTGCAAAGCATTTTTTTGATGAAATTTCAAAATCTTTTCGCTGAAATTTTGGTGATTTTGCGAATAAAGCCATATATTGCCAGATTTAAAGAGTAGTGGCGCCTTGGGTATCATGCCCTAGGTGCTAACGATATAGTGGCATGTTCTGGGGCCCGCTTGCAAACAAATTTAGTTTGCAATAAATGAAATTCTTTTGCATTACTCCAGTAGAACTCCATATCGAGTGGACTCAATATTGGGGTACCGGCAGGTGTCTTGCAGATCGAGAATATTCAATCTTGGTAGTGAAGGGGTTAACGGCTGATTACATGAATACGTGTTGATAGAACTTGCTTTTAACATTAACTATTTAAATATAGGGCACACTAGACTAAAAGTCGAGGCATTCTGAGAGGAGAAAATAAATGACGGACCTCATTTATCTAATTTATCACACGGACGCTCGTTTGTAACAAAGCAAAGCTAATACCCCATAGCAATTTATATGCCCAATCAATCAATTCATATTAAAAAATTGCAGTATTAATTAAACTAATTCAGATATTTAATAAGAGTGTCCATCATGGAACTAAAGATATTTTAGAGACCCAAAACCCTTTCATCCCCATCTGCCATTGGTGAAAGGAAGGCATTATGTGATTTAGCCCCAAGTCCTGACGGACAACACTACATGCAGGTGGGAAGCTTCAAAGCAAGTAATATAAACTCCAGCAAAACAAAAGACTTGGGGCCCTATTAAATTCCTCAAGCATTTGTTTTTGCGCGCGCAAATGCGTATTTGCGCGAGGGGCAAAACCCTTTGCGCAGAACGTCGTATTACAACGTTCGCACAAACTATGCGCGTTATTGTTTAACACGGATGGACCTGTGCGAGCGTGATGAACTGTGCGCGTCCTATACTTAACATTCTGAGCGGAAATTCGTTTGTGCGCTGGTACGCGGATGGTATTACAATTGATGCGCATCTTTTTCCGAAAGATGTTTGCGCGCATAATTTTAACGTCTTTTAAAAGCTGGTGGTAACTGCAAATCGGAACATTCTGGCCGAAACGAAAAACACCAGCACGAAAAAAAAAATACAGCACAGTATAGTTACACATTCTACACATACCCAAACCAAAAAATTGTGAATTTGTGCGTGTTTTTATTATTGCTGCAGCATGTATACTCAGATTTACTTTGACAGGTGCAATTCTGATTGACTGAATCACGTGAAAAAAACCAGTCCACACACCGATTTACGTGCGCTACTTTACTGCGCACGTATTACTCTTTGTTTTGCGCGTTGTTTTTACAAACGTTATTTTTGGACGGATGAGAAAATGCGTTCGGATCGTAATAACACCGTTAATTTTCACGCGATAACGCTTAACGCTGCGTTGAAAAAAATTGCGCTGCGCGGACGAATTTGCGCGAAGAATGTAATAGGGGCCTTGGGGTATAACCTTCCCACTTTACCAGTACCCCTATTGGGTGCGAAGTGTATTCATACCCATAAAAATATCAAAAGAGAAACTCCATTTACCTATTCTACATCCCTATACCTTGGTATTCTTGTTTAAAGACCAGAGTGAACCCCAAGCGCAAGGATATTCTTCCACTCACGTGTTCCATAGTCTGACTCTGCATGTACGCTGGGTCTGTGGCGAAGCAGCGTGCCAACTTCTTAGGAGTGACACCATCCGTTTCTGTTGGTTCTCTCCAGAGAAATATTTTAAAATTCAGGAGCCAGAGTAAAGTGATAAATAATACAATCTCCTTTATCATACAATACAAAAAAATGTTCCAGACCCGAGAGGTGTGGGACAGATGCATAAAATGCATAGGATAAATTCTTTAAGGTCCAAGAAAAAAAAGGAGAAAATCCATACTGAAATCTCATAGAGATCACTTCTATCTCTGATAGATAGCAGGGGTAAAGGTAAACATAGCTAAAAGCATACAGGTAGTCCATATAACGGTGAGAGCAATAGAAAAAACAGCTAAAAAACCACAGTAATAATAAACAGACAATGTCCATATAGATCCTACCTGTTGCCGTTCCCAATGGAGGTTAAAAATACAGGGCTGGAGACGCGTTTCGCCAAGGGCTATCTTGACTTCATAGTCCTGAATGTCCAACAATTCCAGGGTAAGCACCTTGGATTTTCAGACGATGGATACTCTATGATTGGGATCTCAGCTCCTGAGCTCTACAGCAGATCGCGGCACATGCTGGGAGCCCCTGGGCAGCTCCAGCGAGTGTCATTCTGCCTGGAGTCATAATGACTGCAGGCGACATGTCTGAAAAACTCTGCAGAGCGCTCCCAAAATGTGTACAAGGAGATTGCGGCTCTCTCTCTAAAGCGGCAGATACTCCTAAAGGAATCCAGCTTGGGGTCACGAGTATTCTGAATAACAGGTTGCCGACCTGTATATACATACACATATAAACACACAGTAATATCCATTGTCAATGAAAATCTATCGTTGACTTAGGCTAGGGTCAGATGAGCGCATTTTGTACGGACTGTGCGTCCGTGCAGTACAGACGTACTTACTGACTGACGACAAGGTAGTGGCCACACAGTCGGGTTTTTTCACTGACGTATTTTTTGACTGATGTAGCAGGGAAAATAAATTACAATGAAAAAACATTCTGTCCGTCAAAAATGCTGGACGTATAAATGCAGTCCATCTGACCACGTTCCTTCACTCACACACAAAGCTATGTGGACGTTGTGGACGTGGCGCACTCTGCACGTCCGTTCTAGCAGTATTACGTTCTTGCCTAACCTGCGTCCGTTTGCAGCGTCCGTCAGCCCCCACACTTCTGTGCGGACGTACGTCGTGTGTGGGGCTCCATTTAACACAATTGTATGCTATCACGGACGTACTTATGTGCGGCAACACGGACGTTAACACTGCGCTCGTCTGACCCCAGCCTTAAAGGGATTATTCAGAGAGCACCGAAATATCACTGACATTCCTCATTCTTCGGGGAATCATATTCCTTGATCCTGCGGTGAATTCCGCATTCACCTCAAGGTCCCTAAATTGCAGGGAACGGATCAGAAAATCCACAGAAAATCCGCCGAAATCTCGCTGACAAGATCTGAAACATCGTATCAATCCGAAACACTGCAGAAAATCCGCCTCAAACCTTCCGAACACGTCTGAAAAAGTTGACGATCCGCTGAACACAGTGCCGAGCAGCTGCCGGAAAAAGCAATCAAGCCGACGAACGAGGGTAAAAAAAAAAAAAAAGCGCGATTGAAAGTTTCAAAATTTGAAAAAAATCTACCGGACGAAAACGTCTGGAACTAACATATAAGGTCCTATGAATAATAATAAAAAGGCCTGTTATAGGAAAAAAACAGCTATTTAGAGAGAAAAAAAAAATCTGATTTTTTTTGCTGAAAAAGTACCTAAGAAATCCTAAAAGAAAAAACAAAGAGACTTTTTGCTGCAGATTAAAAGAATAAGTGGTTTATTAGATATTGAATAAGAAAAGGAATATTTTTAACATTGAAACATACGGGGTCGCCTGATTAAGGCTGGGGTCAGACAAACGCATTTTTAACGTGCGTTTAGGCGCACTTAATCACGGCCGCAGTAGCAGCGGGCTATGATGGCCAATATACGAATGCAAGTGGAAAATGAACGCATTTTTTCGAGAACGCAGAACCGCTAGTACTGATGTACAGAGTGCGCTGCGGCGGCATAGCGGGGTGTGTGCGTGATTACAGAACGTCCAGACGCAAAACTGTTTTATTGACGATCTGTAAAAAATCACGCACAAAAATGCGCGTCGTCTGACCGTTTGAGCATTCCGTGAAAAAATACGTCAATGCGTTTAGACGCACTTTTTGAAGGTCGCTGTGAATAATGTGTTCGTTTGACCCTAGCCTAAATCTGCCGAATGAAAACACTGAACAGCAGGGCATTTCGACAACTTTTCACTGCTGTTTGGTGTTTTGTGAATAGATGAACCATTGCTTCTCTGTGGAGATTTCAATGCCGCTGAACAGCACTGTATTTCGATGGCAATACGCCAAAATTTGGCGAACTGCCTGTTTTCTGAATAGCCGAATGACCACAAAATTGCACCGTACGGGGAAATACACCGTTCGGTGCCATTTCAGGGCCAGTTCGAATAACCCTGTAAGTTTTAGCATAGTTTGCAATGTCCTATAAAATGCCAACCTTGAACATTCTGCTGCCCATGACACGGCACCAGGTTTTCACGAAAATGTCTATGTGCACAAGAAGATCATTTTTCTAGTACTTTGCTTCACTGACGTTTCGCTCGGTGCTCATGCTGATAACCTTTCCCTAGGACATGGGTTATGTCTGATATGTCTGATGATATATAAATCAGAAGACAGGAAAGAAGTCTGTCTGCAGACTGAAAAGGCAAAAGAGGCAGGAAGCACCCCATTTATTTCAACACATGTCACAGGACATACTGCTCTGGGTAAGACTTAAACGTCCTGTCTTCACATAACGATACCATTTGTTTTTTCTCTTTTTGACTGGTTTACTCATCCTACGGAAAGGCAATATATTTTACAAAAAAAAATAAATGACGTTGAATTTTCAGGTCCACTCGCATGGGAAATATTTATAGGAAAATGTAACATTGCTGAACGCCTTCATGGGGTGACATTGCTGTCTATTGTATTAAAAATAACGGATATTGCTGCAGGAATTCGTAACAATGACACAGAATTGCAATTACTGCATATAAAACGTGCACTAATTAACAGCAAGTAATTAGCTCATGCAATAAGATAGCTGGGTAATGAGAGGACACTGGCAGAAATGTATTTACACCGATGTATGTGATAGTTATTCAAATTAAAAAGAACACAGCAAAATATATGGACAATGGCATGTCCTTGAGGTGGAAGGATAGATCCCATTGAAAGCATACTGAGAGTATCCACCCCATCACTTCCAAGCACCTTTTGTTGAAAATTTTTTTTGCTATCGTCTATTTGAAACATGGGTTTCAAAGACAACAATTAAATATATGCTGAAATAGAAATTTTTAACATAATTTCATTTTCTAACTAACTCAGAAAAGCAAAATAATGTAAATCTGCTCACTTGTAGAAATATTGCTGGAATGAAAGATTCTGTACACTAGATGGTGTCCCCTATGTTGCACAATGTCATATGGGGGTCTGCATTATTAGCATACAGGCAGAAATAGACTTTCTGTATGGAAGAATAAATGTGATAAAGATACGTAATAAATATGTTCAGCGATCCTGCTTAGTAGGGATCATAATGTGATTATTAGCAATGCCGCTTCCAAAAAATACCAGAACAATATAAAAAATATTATCTGTATGTGTCATAATGCCTGTGTATGGATATTACAGTAACACCTTTTATTTGTACTGTACAGAGATATGAAGTCATTACTAGGGATGAGCCAAACACCCCCGTGTTCGGTTCGCATTCGAACTCGAACAATTTCAAGAGTTCGCGTTCGAACAATTTCAAAAGTTCGAGTTCGAAATCGAACTCGAACCGAACTCAATGCAAGTCAATGGGAGTCAAAAGTTCGTTAGAGTGCCCTCCAAGAGGGCATATATGCAAGATATTTGCCATAAAAGGTGTATGGGGTCTGGGTAGTGCCCTGGGGGACAGGAGACAAGGACAAAATGTTTAAAACAAAGACGTTTTTAAAAGAACAGTGAGTATTCCATAAAAAATGGGTTAAAATAAAAACGAAAAATTCCTTCAAATATCGTGCCTAGGAGGTCCCCATAACCTGCCTGTGAAGTGGCGGATTTGTAGGATGTATAGAAACATCGCCATCAGAGACCCACACACGACACCTAGCCAGTCTTAAGGGGTTAAAATGCACAGGGACTGGCTACTATCCTGTTAGATGAGGGAATATATTATATGTATAAAGCAAGGTATATATGACAATGGATAGTCAGAGACTCTAGGGACTCAGCTTGTACGCTTTATGATAGACATTTCTAACACAATAATAATTGTATGCTCACATAGGCCCTTCGGGAGAGGTATATGACATACAAATACTGGAATATTACGTTTAAATCTAAGGAGTGTGATAAAGACTTTATTAAGCCCTTGATGACAAATGACGTAACATCTACATCATTAATGCTTTACAGAGCCCTGGTCCTTAAGGGGTTAAACAGCATATCAGAGGATCATATAGTAGAAATGAACACTTCTTAGAATTCAGAACAAGCACAGTGTTTGTTCATACAGGTGCAGGCCACACCCAGTCTGCAGGCAATGTATCAAATTCATGAGAAACGACTAATTAGAAGCACATGTTATGTCCAAACACTAATTAAACACCTGTTGTTTACGCCGTCTGAGAGCACAGTTCATTTAGAGGTGAGAATCTTTGCACCAAGACATTAGGTAGTTTTTTAATTCAATATCTAATAAACCGTTGCTTGTAATATTCTGCAGTAAAGAGTCTCTTTATTTCTAGATTTGTTAGTATTTTTTATACTTTTTATACTTTTTTTTTTTTAACTCGAACCGAACACGCCAAAAAGTTCGAAGTTCACGAACTATCGAACTGCCAATGTTCGAGTCGAACTCTGAACTGTCGAACCGAACAGCTCATCCCTAATTATAACACCCTGAATCTTATCCCTGTGCCTCGGTGAGTTACCTCAGAGCTCTCCCTGTATTGTGCCCTCTCCATGCTGTTGTACTATAGCAATAAACTTTCTGAACATATTGTTACAATGGGTGTGAAAGCTGCTCCTTGTAGCTTGTTTACAGTAAGATAGGATGTACAGGAGAAAAATAGCACAGCATATTTTGTTTATACACAGGGGCATACTAATTTTGCTTTAAAAAGATACACAAATGGGGTTTTGATATGCAAATGATTTCTTTCAATGTATTGCAATGCAAAAATAAGTTAACTTGATTTTGGGAGGGAAAGGGTTAATAGAGGATACCATACATGAGATTTACTAAGGGCCCCATCATCTCCTTAATGCTAGCCCTCATATGAGTGAGCGTTAGCGCAAGTTTAATTGAGGTTGCACCCAGATCGGATCCCGATCGCTAACGGGTTAAGATAAAATCTGTTTATACACACAAGATTTGGTTCTTCTGCGTTCTAGGGTGAGACGCAGAGGAACCGCGCATGACAAAGATGGCGGGCGCAATTAACAATGGTTGTTTTCTAATTATTGACAAACTATGGAGTGTATATATAGTAACAGCAGCACAAACTAAAGGATTGATACCAGCTGATAAAGCCACAGACAACACGAGGCAAAACGCGTTCTGGTAACCGTCATTTTAATCTTATATGGTTTCTAGCTAATAAAAGCACTTTTTAAATTTGCTGCTGATGCTCCTGTTTCTGTTCCTGTAGAGAGAGGTTTAATGGGATTCCCTATAAAACCCATGGGCGAATAAAAGGGAGCCTTTTGTAGCTCAAACCCATGTATACCGGCTGGGTGGAGTAGAGGTAACATCACTGCTCTGCGTGGAGAGAGCCTGTGGAGAAATGGGTTTGATCCCGGCAGGAGCACCTCTCCAGTAAGTGTCCTTGGACAAGACACCTAACGGTACATACTCGCCACTCAGGACATACCTGAAAATGAGAGAAATCTCAATGTATCCTTCCTGGTAATATCCTTTCTCAAAAAAAAAAGGGAGCAATTGGCACATGTACTGTTGTATATACACTATACAGAATTTCGCTAGAGAGAATCCCCATTATAGGTCTGTTTATACCTCAAAGGCATCAAGAGTTGAAACCATGATGGGAGTCTAAGGTGTATGGGCACCTAAGAAAAGTGAACATAACACCCATAAAGCGACATATCCTAGTGTAAGGGCAGAGGCTATGACCCCTGTGTAGTGTTGTTTGTATGGAACCCAATGGTAAGCCGAAGAAGGAAACCAAGAGATGTATGATCAGTTGAGCATTTACTGGATGAAACAAAATATAAGTACCTAGGTATTCATGCTTTAGGATGGACGATCGCGCATGCACGCCTGGCTTCTGCTCAGTCGAATCCCGGAGGCGGTGTAGGAAACATCCTGGCTCTCCTCCCCCGAGCTGAAGACTGGAACCAGGGAGCGGCGCGCCACGAGGGACCTCGGGTGAGTATGCAAAGTGTCCCAACATGGCGGCCGTGGTCCGGCGGCGGCGTGGGGCATGCCGTATGACACCTAGAGCCGGGTGTGGGCTCAGAAAAGTGTGAGTTATTTTCCATCCGTGTGAAGATATTTAGCCATGTATGACAGATGTACTGCGCAATAGTTCTCTTCTGTTTTATTACAGCTCTATGAAGAAAAACGAACAGACTTCAACAAAAAAATTTGACCATGTGGTCTTTGGCAATATTGTGCATTTTGACGAATATGAGATGTGTTTATATATGACTATATAGGTATTGTTTGGTACACTAGAGAGACCACCGATTGACGTATCGAGCGATTGTGGGTTAATCTATTTGCTGTGGGCGCCGCACATATTGCTGTAAAAAAATCCGTTAGTGCATTGGTATTAGCGCTTTCTAGCATGAGCTTACTGTACTTTGCACTCCGCATACTTAACATGGGGAGTGCAAAGAGTAATTAGCGTTAGGATTACAAAGTCTTAACATTAATTGTATACTGCTGCGCAAAATTGAAAAGTTAGCCACAGCTCTAAGCTTCTGCGGAATCAGTTATCACCAGCTGAAAAGCCCCCTCCCCCCCCAAAAAAATCATCAGATGCCCACCTCGCATCCCGCGGTGTGAACGGCAGCCTGATCCGCTGCTTTTGGTCGACGGGAGCAGAGTGAGACTGGGGTCAAGAGAGCGAGATCACATGGCACTGAAGAGCAACCCTCAATGGAGTCCTATGGGGACTCCCGGTGGGGCGTTAGCACTGCTACTAGTATCCAGGAGCCGGCTAGCGGCCGTTATGGGACAGGTTGCTGGATTCAGCGCCTGCCTCGTAATCTGTTAGTAAAACTGGGTTGCTAAGGGGAAATTTGCAAGAGCATTCCCCATTTTAGCTAAAGGCACATGATAGTGCCCTAAGGGGGTTATTCACTAAGCACCAGTATTTGTTGTATTTGGAGACAGCAGCAAAACTCACCATTAGTGCAATAAACTTCAGAGTTTCAAAAAAGAGAAAATCAAATGACAGCAGAAGAAGCTGTTGTGAAAGTTTCTAAATTGGTTACTTTGTCCCAAAATTCTCATGCATATCTCCTCCAATTTACCACTAAGTAAATAATCATATGGGACCTTGTTTACAGCACTATCTACTAAGGTTTGCTATTTAAATTAAAATTGATCGATAAGAATCAAAAGAGAGGTTAAGGATGTGCACAAAATGGATTTATTCCCTGTTCTCTCGCATATATATATATATATATATATATATATATATATGTTACGGTTAAAGTCCAAAGTGCGGTTAAACCTAGGATTACCCGGGTAACCCTGACATTAACCACTTCGATGCTGAGGACGCGCTCAGCGCGTCCTCAGCATTCCCGCTGGTATGCGGAGGACGCGCTGAGCGCGTCCTCCCATTGGGGTCAGCGTTCGGCCGGGTTCCGGCCGATCGCTGGCCCCTCCGGAACAGCAGCCGCCGGAATTTGGTGTCATCGCGGCAGCGCGATGACACCAAATTCAGGCGCCCCCCCGCATGTGCGGAGGAGGCGCCTGAAAGGGAGGGGGGGAGGTCCTTCGGACCTCTCTCCCTCCCGATCGGCGGCTCTGCGGGGGTTAACCCAGGCATCATTTGGAAGGGCACAGCCTGCCCTTCCAAATGATGCCTGGCATTAACCCCTGGGGAGCTGGATCGCGAATCGGCGCTGAAAAGCGCCGGTTTGCGATCCTTTCCTGGAGCTGGCCGACATCTTGGATGTCGGCCAAGCCTCCGGGTACTCCCCATGAGGACTGGCGTCATCGTGCGTAGCACGATGACGCCAGTCCTGGACTTAACCCTTAACTGCCACCAACTGTGGAGATAGGGAGTTCCAATGAACTCCCTATCTCCCGATCCGTGGCAGCTAGGGGTTAAATTTTGGTATGGTTGGATCGGCCAGAGCATGGCCGTTCCAACGATACCAAACATGAAAGTAACAATTTTGTAAAAAAAAAAAAACTGAAAAAAATAAATAAAAATTTTTTTTAAAAAAAATTATAAAAAAAAAATAAACACTTTTTTTTTCTTTTTTTTGGTTTGTTAATGCAGCAATATTGTTCCCATTTCAATTATAATGTGAACAATGATGCTGCACTAACGATTTTTGTATGCGGTGCGTTTGTTAAAAATAGTGTAATTTTCCCCCAAAAAAAATGTAACGAGACCCCATCTCTAATTTTTTTAACAAGCGCACCCCATACAAAATATAACCGCAATTGCTCGCATGTTAAAATGTGAAAAAAAACACTTTACACATTGTAAATTATTGAAAATACATATTTTATTGCATTTTTTGTTATAATATACAGACATGACATAACGTATACATATAATAATGATATATTATGAATCTGCCGAGTCTGACGGAAAGAACGATATATAATATGTCTGGGTCATATACTAAAATAAGCCTTCAAAACACGTTTAAACATGATGAGCAAAACCGGTAAAAATGACCTCAGCACAGGGGCGGGAAAAGCCTCAGCAGCGAAAGGGTTAACCAGGCCTCATTAGCAAAAGTCCGAAGTGAAATGAAATTTCGGACTTTACCCGGGTAATCTGCAAAGTATCCAGAGGCCTCTCGGTTCTCTGATTTTGTGCTCTATTTTAACTGGGTAATTCGCACATTACCCTAGTGTTGCTGGATAAGGCTAGGGACAGATGAGCGCATTTTCTGCGGCCACCGTCAAAATGTACGTCGATGCGTGCGCACGCATTTTTTCACGGAATACGCTTAAGTGGTCAGACGATGCGCAATTCTGGACGTATTTCATGACGATGGGGTGAAAAGAAGTCTAGGGAAATCCGGCTGTTTGAACGTTATGTTGGCCGCACACTAGCAGCGTCTGACATCTCCTAATCACGCACACACGCTGCTATGCGGCCGCAGCGCACTCTGTACGTCAGTACCAGCGGTTTAACGTTCTCGAAAAAATGCGTTCATTTTCCACTTGCGTTGCGCGGCCGGACTTTTGTGCGACCGTACTTCGTATATTGGCTGTCATTGCCCGTCATCTGCTGCTAGTGCGGCCGTGATTATGTGCGCCAGAACGTGCGTTCGCACTGCCTCAGTCTGACCCTAGCCTAAAGTGTGATGTGCAACGAACCATCGCACTTTAACCGGGTAATCTGCAAAGTATCCAAACGCCTCTGGTTACTCCGCTTTTCTTGGGTTTTCAGCAGGTTACAGGTGACTGAATTCCGAGGATTACCCGGGTAAAGCTGCAAACTGTCATCTGACTGATAACAAAATTGTGTTTTTTTTATTTTTAATGAGTTTGTATCCAGTCACATACCTCACTAAATAACCGTCATGTGACTCTGTGCATTTAATTGTCTGAAAATTTATTTATGAAGATAAAGATATTATATAAAGAGTAACCTGATGGTTATTATGTTTTATAAATGATATATAAGCACATATGACACATATTAAAGATCACGTACCTTTTTCACATTCATATAAGAAACATATCCTGCTACTCTGTATATTCATTATATCCGCAATACATTTTAATGTTTGTCTTTTGCCATTTTCATAGATAATATCCCTTGATAATAGCAAAATTCACTGTTACCCAAGCGGGGTTGGACGCTCTGCAGATTACCCAGGTGAAGCTTCAGATTTGCACATTATCCGTGTAAAGTGTGAATTTTTCAGATCTTCCAGACTGTTACCCAAGGGCAGTTGGTTAGTCCTAAAATTACCCGGGTAAAGTCCGAAATGTTCATTTTTTTGCAGCTTTACCCAGCGGTTTTGGGTAATGTCAGGATTACCCGGGTAATCCTAGGATTAACCGCACTTCAGGCTTTACCCGTAACATATATATACATAAATTATTTTATTTCCCATCTGTTGATCACAATGTATTTTTATGTATTATCCTGTTTTTATGCAGTTGCATGTTTATTGTATCACTTATTGCTGTATATACATAATACTAATCCTCTTCTACAACCTTTCTATGTTTTTCTACAGCCTTACTGTTATCGTGTTCCTTCCATTATGAAAATACTAAATGTAAATAAATTAATACTAAATTTAAAGAATGGTAAAACATATAGATGTGAATTATTTAGGTTTTTCTTCCAGGTGAATTCGTATATATTCTTCATTAAAGGGGTGTTAAAATCTTACAACAAAGTACATTTTCTTTTATTGACCGAGCACAAAAGCCAGAAATATATCCATAGATCACTGAAGCAAATTATAGATATCAAAGCTGTGTTACGCACGAATGCTGTTTAGACCCTCTCTGTGTAGCTTCCTCTGATGTCACCATAATCAGCAACAAAAGAAAAATCAGGTCAGATCAGCTTTCAGACCCAATAGCACAGAATCAGGTTAGGCAAACTAGGGCAGTGACAGCTTGCCTTGGCACCCCAGATGTTTTTTGAGCATCCATGGTTCACGATTCTCAGGCAGCCTGAACATATACATCAAAAGCATCTGGCGTGCCCAGGTTACATCGAGCTTTCAGATGAAAGGTTTCTCTTGTAAACACACCACATAATGCCAAAAATGAAAAACACACACACAAAAAAAACACAAACATTAACACAGTATTGTAAACAATTATAATAAAACAAATAAACAATGTGGGCTTTAAGTCATTTAAAAGTTGCAGGGATTTTATTCACCAAATATGTATTAGGGCAGCACTTAAATACATATAGATAGAATGAAGCAAGGTTTCTTGATGGGCAAGGGATTTCAGTTGTGCACCTGATCCTATTGGCTGATGCACAACAATGATCACATAACCACTCCACCAAACGAAAAAAAGAAAAACTGACAGGGCTATTCAGAAAGAGGTGAAAACCTTGAGAATGACTGGAGAATTGAAAATTCTAGGTCAAAATAGTCAAACCAGAAAAATTCTCTCATTTATCTCACTTTCCAAATCGGCTATTTGGTCTAGATTGTTCATTCTCCTGGCAATTCTCAAGGTTTTCACCTCTCTCTGAATAGCCCTGAATGTCCTTGAGCAACAAATGTTACTAATTGCTCCCATGATTTCTGTGATACATGGAGGTTGTGTTACCCCATGCCTCATGACTATACATATTTCTCTTACATGCTTCGAATATATGCTAGAATAGAAATGTGCCTTATACACTGCCTGGCCAAAAAAGCCACACATTCTAATATTTCGTTGGTCTCTTACTTTGATTACGGCTCACATTCAAAGTAGCATCGTTTAGATAAACGTATGCGATGTCACAGCATTAATTTACGTCCAGTTGTGTTAACTGGTCGCCAAGATCTTGTATTGATGATGGGACGGTTGGAGCGTTGCATAAAGTCTTCTACGGCACATCCCAAAGATTCCCAGTAGGGTTAAGGTCTGGACTGTGTGGTGGCCAATCCATGTGTGAAAATGATGTCTTGTGCTCCCTGAACCTCTCTTGCCCGATGAATCCTGGCATTAGCAGTTTGGAATATTGTACCTCCAGCCAGGTCGTCATTGCAGTATGTTCCGCTCCGTGTCTTTGTTTTTTTGATCCCAAGGTGGATTTTTTTCTGGGAGGGCATAAATATGAGTCCACCAGCGTACCTCATGCCTGAAAAGCAGCGTGAGCAGTGATGGTTCGCTACAAAGCCGTCTGTGGCTTCATTTTGGATAGGACTCACCCTCACTAGAGGTGCTGTGACGTTTGGCGGGTGAGCTTACTCTATTAATGGCCATTAACAGAAACCAAAGCCTCTAACTGCGTTTTGTTTCACACGGTATAATAGGAATAAGCGCAGTTAAAAATTTTCTCCTTGTTGCATTTTGAAATATGCCTGCGCCATCAGGGAAGAAAAAAATCTTCTGATGGAAAAACTTGCTCATTCAGTATATTCAAGGAGTCACATGACCTAATTTTATGCTGAAACATATTAATCACTGCAGTAATTATCCAATGGAAGCCCCACACCTATTTGCTTAGTTCCAAATAGTCAGTGACTTTTTTTTTGGCCAGACAGCGTGCATAAAAATATTACCTGATGTTTAATGTACGTATGCAGGCCATGACCCTGTACTAATCACATTCTCCTCCTCATACCCTGGAAGAGACCCAGGTAGCAGGTGTCTCAATGACAGTGACATATCGGTGCTCTTTGAATAACCCTGTATGTATTACTTTTTGAAAAAAAGAAAAAGTGCTTAGTAATTTCCAAAGTAAAAAGAAGAGGATTTCTGTTCTGTGGGAGCTGATGAACAATCTGAAAAATTTGCAACATATGCCAAAACTAGGTTACATTCACTTGAACAAATATATGTGCCATCTGTGGCACGATGTCTCTGAGCTATTTAATCCAAAATTACATTTTCTGTTGAAATGGAAGAAAATCAGAACCGCAGCATCATCTAATGACAGACATCATAACTATCAACACCTTTATAACACTATACAGTATACACATCATAAATGCCAAGTGATCCCATCTACTTCTTTTCATTATTTACTGTTCGTATTTTTATTACAGTTTATTTTTATATACTGTACATTAATTTTCATTTTTGACAGTACTCCTTTTGTGCTAGGATTATTTTTGTACATACTGTATATCTTATTCTGACAAGTCAACTATGGTGGAAGAACAAAGCAAAAAAATAGGCTTAGGGTAGAATTTAAAATGTTCTACTCCTGCAGACGAAATCAAAAGATCAAAAGAAATCAAAGTAAGTTTGAGGCAGAAGGAGGAGATTTACCCTTTTACTAATTTACCATGGTCACCTTCAAGTGGTCAAAAATGACTATAAATTATTATTCTTTATTATTATTATTATTCTTTATTTATAAAGCGCCAGCATATTCCGCAGCGTTGTACAATAAGCACAGTATAGACAGGGTTACAATACATTGAACAACATTTGACAAACAGTACAGGAGGAAATGAGGGCCCTTTTCCCGTAGGAACTCACAATCTAGGAGGGTTGGGGTTGGAAACAGGAGGAGAGGACTGTAAGGTGAGAGTGATTGATGGTTGTGTCAGTGAGTTGGGTGGTAGGCTTCCCTAAATAGGAATGTTTTAAGGGAGCGTTTGAAGGAAGAGAAGTTAGGGGAAAGTCTGACAGTACGAGGGAGAGCGTTCCAGAGAGTGGGGGCTGCGTGTGAGAAATCCTGCAGTCTATCATGGGAAGAGGTGATGCGGGGAGAAGCTAGGCGCAGGTCACTGTTTGACCTTAGGGAGCGGCTGGGGCTGGGTGATTTGTGATTAGTGAGGACAGGTAGTGGGGCGCTGAGTTAGTGAGGGTTTGGTAGGTAAGGATAAGGATTTTGAACTTAATTCTGCAGTGGATGGGGAGCCAGTGAAGGGACTCGCAGAGGGGAGCGGCAGAGACAGAGCGGCGGGTGAGGTGAATTAGTCTGGCGGAGGCGTTCAGGATGGATTGTAGGGGGGAGAGGTGGGACAGAGGGAGGCCAGATAAGAGATTATTGCAATAGTCGAGTCGGGAGATTACCAGGGCGTGTATGAGTTGTTTTGTGGTGACAGCGGTAAGAAATGGCCGAATTCTGGAAATATTATGAAGTTGGTATCGGCAGGAGGAGGAAAGAGACTGGATGTGGGGGATGAAGGAAAGAGCAGAGTCAAGTGTAACTCCAAGACAGCGAACTTGGTTTGATGGGGAGATGGTGATACCTCCACCGTGATAGAGAAGTCAGGAGGTGGGGAGGCATTGGAGGGAGGAATAAGTAGGAGCTCAGTCTTTGACATGTTGATCTTTAGGTGGTGGGAGGCCATCCAGGAGGAGATGCCAGATAAACAGTCACTGACTTTTGAGAGGACAGGGGGAGAGAGATCAGGGGTAGAGAGGTAGATCTGAGTGTCATCAGCGTAGAGGTGGTAATTAAAGCCAAAGCTGTTGATGATTTTGCCCAGGGAGGAGGTGTAGATGGAAAAGAGCAGAGGACCAAGGACAGAGCCTTGAGGTACACCAACAGATAGAGGCAATGAAGAGGAGGAGTTACCAGCAAAGGACACACAGAAGGACCTGTTGGATAAATAGGAGTCAACCCAAGCAAGTGCAGTGTCCGGAGACCCAGAGAGTTGAGGGTCTGTAGAAGGGGGGTGGTCAACAGTGTCAAAAGCAGCCGAGAGGTCAAGCAGGATGAGAATAATAGTGGCCGTGTTTTTTAGCAGTTAGGAGGTCGTTGGTGACTTTGGTGAGGGCAGTTTCAGTTGAGTGTAGGGGACGGAAGCCAGATTGCAGGGGGTCAAGTAGGGAATTGGAGGACAGGAAGAGGGAGAGGCGGTTGAAGACTAGTTTTTCTAAGAGCTTTGATGTGAAGGGAAGCAGGGATACAGGGCGGTAGTTGGATGGAGAGTTGGGGTCTAGGGATGGTTTCTTTAGTAAAGGGGTAACTAGCGCGTGTTTGAAGGCAGATGGAAAGGAGCCAGTGGAGAGAGATAGGTTGAAGATGTGTGTGAGAGCAGGGGTAAGGGAGGAGGAGAGGGGAGGAAATAGATGTGAGAGAATGGGGTCGAGCGGGCACGTGGTGAGATGTGAGGAGGACAATAAGGAATTGACTTCCTCCTCAGTGGCTGGGAGGAAGCGGCAGAGGGTGGCAGAGGGGACCTGTGGGAGTGGAGGTGGCAGATAACTATCTTGTGTTGGGATGTTGCTTCTGATAGTTAGAGTTTTACTGAGGAAGTAGTCTGCCAGGTCTTGAGCGCTGAAGGCAGCTGAGGGGGGAGGTGCAGGTGGGTAGAGGAGGGTGTTGAAGGTGGACCAGAGCCGTTTAGGGTTGGAGGACAGCGTAGATATAAGAGATGAGAAGAAGGATTGTTTGGCCAAGTGGAGGGCAGAGCTTCAGAGCGGAATTTCCTCCAGGCACGCTCTGCGGTGCGGGAGCATCTTTGCAGGTAGCGAGTCTGGAGGGTGTGCCAGGGCTGAAGCTGGCGGCGTGGGGCCTTACAGAGTCGAAGAGGAGCAAGAGTGTCTAGAGCAGAGATAAGCGTAGTGTTGTAGTGATTAGTGGCAGCATCAGGGCAGGTGAAGGATGAGGTATGAGGGAGGTGGTGAAGTAGGTTGGAGAATTGATGGGGGTCCACAGCATGTAGGTTTCTGCGAGTGTGTGTGCGGGGTGGGGGAGCAGGGTGTTTAGGAAGTCCAGATAGGTTGAAAGAGAGAAGGTGGTGGTCAGAGATGGGGAAAGGGCGACATTTGAACTCAGAAATGGAGCAGAGGTTGGAAAAGACCAGGTCAATAACGTGACCATCGCGGTGGGTAGGGAGGAGGGAGGATTGTGTGAGTCCAAGGGAGGACGTGAGTGAAAGAAGTTTGGAGGCAGCAGGAGCGGAGGGATCGTCAATGGGATTGTTGAAGTCCCCGAGAATTAGGCATGGAAGATTAGAAGACAGGAAGTGAGAAAGCCAGGTGGCAAAGTGGTCAAAGAACTGGGAGGTTCTAAAAATAAATTGGAGAATTGGTCTATTATGCCCACAATGACCTAGATAAAGGCAAATTATTTAGACAAACTAAGGACAACATCGTCTATGATGCACAAGTGATCAGTGTGGGAAATGCCTATTGTATAGTTTCTTGGCTCCCCTTAGTACTCAATACATTTTAAAGAAATGGAAACATTTAAGATTTAATAATTGAATATTAATTGAAATAATAAACTGGAAATCTGAAAATAGCAAATTACTGATTATATATGTAGTGGACTGGAAATGAGTAGACAGAAAAAAGATGCCACCTATATTTATTTATTTATTTATGGGTTTACCGAGAATCTTTTGTGGTCCTTTGTGCCTCCTGTACAGGGTGATTGGTGCTGGGGGAAGGAGGAGCTGGGCTGCTCTGGCCACAGTAAATTAAAGATGGCACCAACAGCCTGTAACATATTCTGTGTCTGTGTTTTTTAACAGTAATTTCAGTTTCACCTGCCCACTATGACCTCCATGGTATGAGATGGGTAACATATACAATGAGTGATTAAGTAATTGGAGATTAATATTGTCTTGGGCCTCTTCTCTTAAAACTCGTATGACCTAGTTGTGTCATCCTTCTCACACTACAAAAACCAGGGGTAACACAGTGATTACCAAACGGGAACACTCAATTATCACGGACAAACTTTATTGGCTAAAAATAAAGTCATATAGAAGAAAAATATATATGTGAGTGACAATATCCATGACTTATGTCTGCTCAATGGGTTCTCAGGTCTCAGTAACCCAAGAAGAACCAAAGATAAACTTGGCTGGCTATAATGGTTGAGATCATTAGGTAATACTGCCCTTAGTGATCCCAACCATTATATCTGGCCAAGTTTATCTTTGGCTCTTCTTGGGTTACTGAGACCTGAGAACCCATTGAGCAGACATAACTCATGGATATTGTCACTCTCATATATATTTTTCTTCTATGTGACTTCGTCTATTTTTATCCAATAAAGTTTGTCGGTGATAATTTAGTGTTTCCGTTTGGTAACCGCTGTGTTACCCCTGGTTTTTGTAAAGATTTAACATTGTGGGTTTAATCCCGTATTTGGGAACACTCGGGTCACTGTTTTTGTAATTTATTTTTTGTTCTTTCTCACACTTACCCTTATCCCTTTGTCCTCTCTTATCCTTATGCTGCTCTCCATTCCGGCTTCCTCTTTAAAGAATTGGCGGTCTCTTTCCAAGCACACAAGGTGATACAGAAAGGACAGTGAACGAGAAAACAGTGAATCATTATGCACAGTGTCTCAGAATAAAAGGAAACTGTTGCAGCTCCAAAAACACACAAGCCACTCCATTTTGAATTGAAACAACTTGTGCCAAAAAAAGCAACAACTTTTCTTCGTGACAATTTTGAGACATGGTCCTGGAGCTACAGCTCCTGTAATCCATATATTTATCTGGTCCCAGAGAAATATTTAATTGGTTGAACATTTCAACCAGGTTCATGAAGCTGATGTGAATCCATAGGCTCTCCTTGCACGGTGATCATCACAATCTAGATGATTTTTCCAGGAGTCAAAAAATGTGAAAAAGATTACACTAAACATAATGCATTTTCTAGCTCAAAATTATAGAATATATAATATCCTAACACTCATATTAAAACTAGTAATGTTAACGGAATGACAGAAATGGGTGGGGCTTAAGTAAAAATTATATTTAAAAAATGGAACTGAAGTATAAAAATATAAGCTATTAAAATTAAACTCCCCCAGGGCAGACACAGTCAGAGTTATTCAAAGAGAATTGAAAAGCCACCGCACGTTCGGTGACTTTTCATTCTCTTCAATTCGGCACGATTTGGAGATCCCATTTCAGCGACCCTGCGGTGCATTCAGCAAGCACCACAGGGCCGTCGTAGTGCAGGGAAAAGCCGCCGCAAACCCACTGAGAACTCACCGCAAAACAAGGGCGAACGCACACCGAAACCCGCAAAAACATCTGGATTAACCCACCGAAGACGCCGGAGAAACCCGAGCAGGAGCCGATCACAGCACAGAGCAGCCGCTGGAAAAAGCTGACACCGTAGACGAAGGAGGTGAAGAAAAAAAAACCAGTACGCTTGAATGTTTGAAAAGTGAAACGCTGTTTGCAAACAAATGATAATGATAATAAAAAGGGCTGTTACAGAAAAAATAAGTAAACTTAAAAAAAAAAGGAAAAAAATATGTTTTGCAAAAAAATCCCAAAAAATGCCTAAAAGGTCCAAAAAAAATTAAAAATAAAAGACTTTTTACTGCAGAATATTATAATGAACGGTTTATTAGATATTGAATTAAAAACGGAATATTTTTAACATTGAAGCCTATCGGATTTGCCTGAATAAACCTGCCGAATTAAACCACCGAATGACAGGGCAATTCGGCAACTTTTCACTGCTGGTTTTTGTTCTCTGAATAGCCGAAGCATTGCTTCTCTATGGGGATTTCACCGAACAGGCACCGTATGTGCAGGCAATTCGCCAGGATTTGGCAAATTGCCTGCTCTCTGGATAGCCGAATGGCCAGGAAAGGTAACCGAACGCTGAATTTCAACGTTCAGTTACCTTTTGGCCCCAATTCGGATCTCTTTGAATAACCCTGAGTGTGTCTGAACAGAGTCTAAATGTAACAAAGATACTTCTTCCTTGCCGAATACAGGAAAGTATTAAAAAAACATATATTAAAGTGAATAAAAACACAGTTCCCATTGGTGGTAGATGCCGCCGTAGAATTATTATTATTATTATTATTATTTTATAAAGCGCCAGCATATTCCGCAGCGCTGTACAATAAGCACAGTATAGACAGGGTTACAATACATTGAACAACATTTGACAAACAGTACAGGAGGAGATGAGGGCCCTATTCCCGTAGAATCAATTGCTTACAATCTCCAATCACATTTGCTTCCCAATTCTGAACAGCAGACTTCTCTAAGCTCCGACAAATATTTTTCTACAAATAAACTTACTTGAATGTAATTTCGGAGTTTATGATACATTGACAATCCATCGGAAACTTGGAGGACGAGGACTAGATAAACAAGTCGTGTGCGGCATCTCTAAATATTATGTTTACCCTTAACATTCTGCAATTCACCTAAAAAACCAAGTGCTTTAAGTGCAGCGCACATACAGGGAAAATAATAAGTCGAGCGGTGGAAAGAGCCAGGAGGAATCATTTTGTACTCCTTATTGCACTATTAATAAGGTCATCATGACCCAACAACTATGCATTCAGAGATTGCCCTGTATTTGCAGAATCCGGAGCAATTTTCTTAAACTTGAATATAAGAAGTGGTTTATTAATGTGGGGGATAAGACGCCCTGACATTATTAGTACGGTTATTGAAACCACTGCAATCTCAAAACAACACTTTCCCCCATCCTATGTAACATTATTAAATATGTACCGGACATAACAGAACATTTTAACTCCTTAAGGACCAGTTTTCTCCGCTGAATTTATTCAGACTTCAATAGAATACATTTTACTAAATTTGGAGTAAAAATCACTAAGAGGACTATTCACAAAGTACGGAAATTGAACGCAATTTCGCTGCTTCGCAAATAGGCCCGTTTCGGCTCACTTCGCCGATTCCATTTTGTTGAAAACATGGTGAATTCACTATTTATCGAATTTTCACCATATTATGCTAAAATTTGAGTCGTCAAAGCAGTTATCAGACGTCAGTAGAGAGCGCCGAACTCATCGATAAACACGGCAAATTGACATCAGCGAAATCCACTGAACTGTAAAAAATTTAAGTCTTCTATTCCCTGAAATAGGAGCTTAAATCAACAAAAAATAAATAAGATCCTTTAAAACATAATATAAAGGTCTGCTAAAATAAAAATAAAAAGTTTTTTAAAAAATATAAAAAACAAAATGGGCCCTATAACAAACTAAACGCTAGCGTTAGCGCTCAGCTATGTGAGCCTTAACGTTAGGTTAAGTGGCCCTAGCGCAGCTGACCATATTACAAACCCATTAGCGCATCGGAGATTGCACTTGCTTCTGCAAACTTACTGTACTTTGCGCTCCCTGTGCTTAACATGGAGAGCGCAAAGAGTAATTAGCGTTAGGATTACAAAGTTCTAATGCTAATTACTCACTGCTGCAATTACTGAAAAGTTACCCACAGCTAGAAGCTGGTGCTAACTGATACCGCTTCTGCGGACTCAGTCAGCGCCAGCTTCAAATCCCCCCAAAAATCAGATACTTACTTCTCATCCCGCGGCTAGGACGATGGCCCAATCCGCCACTTCTGGGCACTGGGAGCAGAGTGAGACCGGGGAAAAAAGTCCCTAGTCTCCCTCTGCGAATCTCTGCAAGGGCCTGCAGAATCTAACGAGAAGCGAGATCCTGCAGGTCAGCTGACCTGGCAGTACAAGCCTCCATGGAGTCCTATGGACTCAAGGAGGGGATACACGTGGTGGTGTGTTAGCGCTGCCTCGACTATCCAAGAGCTTAGCACTGCATAACGGGGCAAGCTGCTGAATCAGCGCCTGCCTCGTAATATGGAGCTAAAATGGGGATGCTAAGGGGAAACCTGCAGGCACAGGTTTCCACCTTAGGCCCCTATTACATTCCTCACGCATTTTCGTTTGCGAGCGCAAATGCGCATTTGCGCGAGGGGCAAAACCCTTTGCGCAGAATGTCGTGTTACAACGTTCGCGCAAACAATGCGCGTTATCGTTTAACGCGGATGGACCTGCGCGAGCGTGATGAACTGTGCGCGTCCTATACTTAACATTGAGCGCAAATTCGTTCGTGCGCTGGTACACAGATGGTATTACAATCGATGCGCATCTTTTTACGAACGACGTTTGCGCGCATAATTTTAACGTCTTTGAAAAGCTGGTGGTAACTGCAAATCTGAACGTTCTGGCCGAAACGAAAAAAAACACCAGCACCAAAAAAAAAAATACAGCACAGTATAGTTACACATTCTACACATACCCAAACAATAAAATTGTGAAATCGTGTGTGTTTTTATTATTGCTGCAGCATGTATACTCAGATTTACTTTGACAGGCGCAAAAACTTAAGTGAGTCAATTAAGGTAAATTGATGTCAATTAAGATTCTTAATTCTGATTGGCTGAATCCCATGAAAAAAACAGTCCGCACGCTGATTTACGTGCGCTACTTTACTGCGCGCGTATTACTCTTCGTTTTGCGCTTCATTTTTACGAACGTTATTTTCGGACGGATGAGAAAATGCATTCGGATAGGAATACCACCCTTAATTTTCGCGCGATAACGCTGGACGATGCGCGCAAAAAAATTTGCATTGCGCGAACGAAATTGCACGAACAATGTTAATAGGGGCCTTAGAGTCCCTGTTTTAGCGGCAGTATTGTAATACTGACCAATGTCCTTTAAAAAATAAAAAAATTACTTTTAAAGAAATAAAAAAGGGTTTTTGCAATAAAGAAAAAGAAAAATGGTCTTTAAAAATAAATGATAAAAGATATTCCATTTATTACAGTGAAACGTATTGGATTCGCAAGTTTAAACCTGTCGAGCTGAAACCCTGAAAATCCGGTACAGTCGCCGAAATTTCTGCCTTTTGGATTTTACTTTTCGATTATATGCACCTGTAGTATAATTTTGAAGTTTTTTTGTTTTTACCAATACACCCCACTTGCAGGCAGACTCTCCAGGTCTATTGAAACTATTGAGACTCAATATATGGTACTCTACCTATGGCTACATTGTCATCTCTTAATACCCAAGGGGTTAAACTAGAGCAGAAAAGTTAAAAAATGTGAAAGAAAATAGAAGATGGTCATATGAACCTTACAGTAATTGCAGAGCTTCAACACACCGCTGCTCTCTTAGCTTGTAATTAACAGAACAAACAGGTCTACAGCTGCTGGACAAACAGAGAGATAGGAGAAATTAGCACTCCACACAAACTCATTATTCTGGCTATTTATAAATAGCTACCGCAGGCAAATGGAGAAGTGGTAACAGAGGACACTCCTCAGCTGCTGCGTATCTACTCACTTGGACTACTCGGTTTTACAAAATTAGCAACAATAGGAAGTCTACTCTACATACACTATATGGACAGACGTATTGGGACACCTGATCGTTACACCGACAGACACTGTTGTTGGACGAGAAGGCCTGGCTCCCAGTCTCTGCTCCAATTCATCCCAAAGGTTGGGGTTGATATCTGGGCTGTGTTCAGGCCAGTTAAGTTCTTCCACACCAAACTCATCTGACCATGTCTTTATGGACCTTGCTTTGTGCACCGCACACATTCATGCTGGAATAGAAAAGAACTTTCCCCAAACGGTTTACATAAAGGTGGAAGCATATCATTGTCTTGGGATGCTGACGCATTAAGATTTACCTTTTCTGTAAGTAAGGGGGCAGCCCAACACCTCCACCAAACTTTAAAGTTTGCACAATCCAGTCAGGCAGTTAACGTTCTCCTGGCAGCCACCAAACTCAGACTCGTCCATCAGACTGTCAGAGAAGTATGATTTGTCATGTCACAGAGTACATTTCCACTGCTCCAGCGTCCAGTGGTATTGTGCTTTACACCGCTCCATGCGACGCTTGGCATTGTGCAGGAAAAACAAAAAACAGTTTTGCGCCTATTCCCTACCAGGGCGGCTGCTTAAACCAGAAGAATCCAGCCAACTACATATATAAAACATAACAAGAAAAAAAGGTTATCATTTGCGCTTGCCCCCTTGTAACTCCATGCAAAACAAAACACAGAGGTTTTGGTTTACTTGAATGGCCATTAAAGTGCTAAGCCCACCTGCCAAGTCACGGCACCTCTGGTTAGGTGGGTCCTAACCTAATGAAACCAAAAGCTGCTTTCTAAACAAACCACATCTCCTCATGCTGCTTCTCAGCCAAGAGGCAGACTGGTGGGTTTATAATTATACCCTCCCCAAAAACATGTCCACTTTGGGATTGAAAAAGAAAACACGGAAAGGGGCAGCAGCAAAAAAATGACCTGGCTGGGGATACAACAAAATATACATATATGCAGAAAAAATGTTTTCGAGCATCCTATAGTTAACATAGAGAGCACAATCGGTAGTTAACGTTGCAATAAGGTATTACAAAGTCATTATTACCACAGGGACGCAAAGCCAAAATTTTAGCTACACCTAAAAGTTGGTGCTTCATGATTCTGCATTTGCAAAATCATTTAGCACCCTGTAACCCCTCCTCCCAAAATATCCGATACTCACCTCTTATCCCACAGACAGCGAGAACGGTGGCCCGATCTGCCGTTTCTTGTCACTGGGAGCAAAGTGAGACTGGGAACAAATAGTTCCTGCTATCATTCTGTGAGAGAGAGAGCGACTGAGCTCGTGCAAGGCTTGCGGTGTGGAAGCGCAAACCTCCATGGGGGTCCTAGGAGGTGATACTCACGGCAGCGCGGAATTGCTACCACAAGTATCCCAGCAGTTAGCGTTGCATTTTGGGGCGAGGTGCTGAGGGATGTCTTGGGATGCTGAAGCATTAAGATTTACCTTTTCTGTAAGTAAGGGGGCAGCCCAACACCTCCACCAAACTTTAAAACTGCACAATACAGTCAGGCAGATAACGTTCTCCTGGCGGCCACCAAACTCCGACTCGTCCATCAGACTGTCATACTGAGAAGTATGATTTGTCATGTCACAGAGTACATTTCCACTGCTCCAGCATCCAGTGGTATTGTGCTTTACACCGCTCCATGCGACGCTTGGCATTGTGCAGGAACAAAAAACGGTTTTGCGCCTATTGCCTACCAGGGCGGCTGCTTAAACCAGAAGAATGCAGCCAACTTCAAGAAAAAAAGGTTATCATTTGCGCTTGCCCCCTTGTAACTCCATGCAAAACAAAACACAGAGGTTTTGGTTTACTTGAATGGCCATTAAAGTGCTAAGCCCACCTGCCAAGTCACGGCACCTCTGGTTAGGTGGGTCCTAACCTAATGAAACCAAACGTTGCTTTCTAAGCAAACCACATGTCCTCATGCGGCTTCTCAGCCAAGAGGCAGACTGGTGGGTTTATAATTATACCCTCCCCAAAAACATTTCCACTTTGGGATTGAAAAAGAAAACACGGAAAGGGGCAGCAGCAAAAAATGACCTGGCTGGGGATACAACAAAATATACATATATGCAGAATTTTTTTTTTCGAGCATCCTATACTTAACGTGGAGAGCGCAATCGGTAGTTAACGTTACAATAAGTAAGGTATTACAAAGTCATTATTACCACAGGGACGCAAAGCTAAAATTTTAGCTACACCTAAAAGTTGGTGCTAAATGATTCTGCATTTGCAAAATCATTTAGCACCCTGTAACCCCTCCTCCCAAAAAATCCGATACTCACCTCTTATCCCACAGACAGCGAGAACGGTGGCCCGATCTGCCGTTTCTTGTCACTGGGAGCAAAGTGAGACTGGGAACAAATAGTTCCTGCTATCATTCTGCGAGAGAGAGCGCGACCAAGCTCGTGCAAGGCTTGCGGTGTGGAAGCGCAAACCTCCATGGAGTTCTAGGAGGTGATACTCACGGCAGCGCGGAAGTGCTACCGCAAGTATCCCAGCAGTTAGCGTTGCATTTTGGGGCGAGGTGCCGAGGTAGTGAAAACCAGGGAATAGGGCCCTATATGTTCACTGTGGGGTATGATCGATTTGGCAGGCAGAGGGTTCCTTCTGTAGGCCAAAAAGCTCTATTAAATATACATTATAGTTTGGTTTCCGTGTCTCACTGCAGGAAAAATGGAGCTCAAACCTTTTCAAATCATTACAACACATTGGCTGTCATGTCCGATGTGCTGAAGTTTTTGGGGTTTGTTTTGGAGCCCATTTGCAAATGAATTTCGTTTGCGATAAACAATATTTCTTTGCATGGTTCCAGAAGCAGATCAGATCGCGTCTACACGCAAGAGCCTTCGGAGATCAAATATACTTAATAATGGTAGTGAACAGGTCAAAAATATAATTATATATACTTTTTCTTGTCAGTTTTACTATATTTAGCCCCAATCTATCCATTTTATAGCTGATGAAAATACAGTCGATGCCTCATAGACCTGAACAATTCTTGACTTAAACGCCATTAAATTCACAGTCCGGCTGTGTTTATTTGTCTGGCGATAATCACTTTTGTTAGGCAGACCACACTAGAATGGTTGTTAATCTTAGAGAGGTCAGTTTTTATCAGCTAGCTAGGCGGGCTTTGCCACGATTACCCATGTGCATTGCATCTATTATGTCTGTCACCTTTATTCGTGAATCTTACATCTATGTTTTCTGGGCCATATGCTTTAATAACAATTCAATTACTGCCAAGGCTTTATACCGGAGATGAATCCTTCACAGACTATTTACAAGCTTGGCATTCGAGAGCAACAGGGGAAAAAAATAAAAAGAACAGAGATGTGTCCCAAATAATAACAGCAAACCACGATTCTATTTCGGTACAGGATATGGCGCTGTTGAAAGAGCACGCCGAACTAAAGAAAGCACAAAATGGCAGCTTTTCATAACAATTAGCCCCGTGATTTGAGGCATTTCGGAACTGCTGCTCTGTGTTAAAATCAAAATAATTTCCTCCAGCGATTTTGAGGAAAAGATGCTTTCGCCTCAAAATTGTGTAAATGTAATTGATAAGCATTTTCTCCGGGGATCGTTTTACATGACAAAAGACTCATAATTGTTCTATTGCAATGTCTTTTTCATTTCTCCACGTGCATAACACCAAAATCCATAAAAAGCCATTTATTGCACCATGACTGTTCAAATGAAACGATGTATCTGGGGAAGACAGAGAAAGGAGGTAAACGATTATTACCACCATACATATGTCTGAATGATTCATTAGCGATTGCTATCTTTACAATTAGAGCTGGTTTATGGTTTTATTCTCATTTTAATCATATTGTTATTGAAAACCACAATCATCACACATCCAGATCCAGACCGGGACGCCAGACCAGCTTAAGCACAGTGCTAAGCTTAAGTCATTTTGGGGACCCCTGGTTGGTGGTGAAATATTCATTTACAATGGGGTCAGAGACACCAACAACATTGATCAAACCAGTTGGGGTGGATCAGTCACACTAATCGTGGGCACAGAGAATTCCACTGGCCTATAGGGTGGCAGAGTGCCACCTTATATCTGGCACTATGGTAGTGCTGGCTTAGGGAGATCCCATCATGCCTTCAGTAAACTCTTGGCCAATGATTAAAGCCTGGAAGACTGGACAAAGTGAGGAAATGCCTGTTTCCAGCCATCTACAGGCCTTTGTGAGAGAAAATATTCTGTCAAGTTTTCTTTGTGCTGATTAAGCAGATTTTATTTTTCAAATGAGCTTTTCTCGGCATACTGTAGTATCTTCACTACAAAGTGATTTTCTATAGAACCACTGGCAGGACCAAGTCGTTTTATGGAAAATATCTTTCCATTACCCACACAGTAAATATACAGACATGTAATACTCTATATGGTTAATGTATGTAAGCTCTTCCAACTGGAAGTTGGCTCCCTCTGCTGGCCAGAAAATACTACTACATGTATATTTTTGTCAGTGAGCACCCAACACGAGCCATGGTGGGACCCTCAGGAAGTGACATGGCAGATAGCACTTTATAAAAACTTGTAACTGGAACTAACAAGTTCCATAGCACTGTACAATGGGAGGCAGAATAAAAAATATACATAGAGGTTAAACACACAGAACAGTAGGAGAGAGGACCCTGCTCAAGAGCTTACAATCTAAGATGAGAGGGATGACACGTTAGGTGAGGGTAAATAGAGGGTATGAAATAGCGGGGTGCATGTGGGCTGGGTTCCTAAGATGGAGTAAGAAATGGACAGAGGGGGATTAGGGAGCGAGATGATAGGCTTCTCTTTTACAGAGACTTCTTGAAGGACTGGAGAGACAGGGTGAGTCTGATGTTGTGGGGGAGGGAGTTCCAAAGAAAGGGGTCAACTCAGAAGTCCTGAAGGCGGAAGTTATGGGTACGGGTCTGATGAGATGATAACGTCAGATCAATGGCAGAGCGAAGTGGACGGGATAGGATGTACCTGCTAATAATGGAGGAGATGTAGGTAGGGGCGTGGTTGTGGAGAGCTTTGTATGTGAGCACCAGTATTTTGAATTGGATTCTATAGGAGACAGGAAGCTAGTGTAGAGATTGACAAAGGGACAAGGTGCAAGAGGTGCGGGAGGTGAAGTGGATGGGCATTCATAACAGACTGCAGAGGCAGAATCTGTGATCTCTTAAGGCCAGAGAGAAGGAGGTTACAGTAGTCAAGGTGGGAGATAATAAGAGCTTGGATGAGCATTTTAGCAGAGTCCTGATTAAGACAGGGACAGACGCGTGCAATGTTTTTTAGGGTGGAAGCAACTGGATTTGGTTAGCGACCGAATGTGTGGAGTGAAGGAGAGATCAGAGTCTAGGAGGACACCGAGGCCTGAGAGGTAGATGTAATAGTGACACCATTCACCTGAAGGGAAATGGGTGCAGGAATGTTAGTTTTAGAGGGAGGGAAGACCCTTCTTGCGAGAATAAAAATACAGGCTTTGCAAGGTTGAAAGTTTATTGTACTGCAGTTGGGTAGCACATAAAGGAGGCTGGACACATAATGATGTATAATGCTGTACAAGGTAGAACTCAAGAAGGTTGGACAAGACTGGATTACTGAAGGCAGGTTGCAGGGTTGGATGTAGGCAGACAGGTTGCAGCGCTTGAAGCAGACAGAAGGTTCAGAGGATACACGGCTGAAGGCTCTGGAGGGCAGAGACCACATGACTGAAGGTTCTGGAAGGCAGAGACCACATGGCTCAAGGTTCTGGAAGACAGAGACCATATGGCAGAAGGTTCTGGAAGGTAGAGACCACGCAGCAGAAGGGTCTGGGAGGCAGATTGATCCCAAAGGAAAGCAGGACAGGAACACTGCAGGCTAGGATACGTTGCAGGCTAAATAACAAGAACACTGCAGGTTAGGTCACAGGAATACCGCAGGCTAGGTCACAGGAACACTGCAGGCTAGGTCACAGGAATACTGCAGGCTAGGTCACAGGAATACTGCAGGCTAGGTCACAGGAACACTGCAGGCTAGGTCACAGGAATACTGCAGGCTTGGATTGTTGGATACACTGCAGGCTTGGATTGCTGGATACACTGCAGGCTGGATCACAGGAAAAATGTGGAGGAAAAGTTCTGACTCCAAACTGAGACTCAGGACAAAGCACTAACTAGTGGAAGTACCACCCTTAAATTGGGAGTGGGTCAGTGCTCAGTAAGGCTGGCGTCAGACGAGCGCACTTTTCACATCCGTCTGGCCGCACTGTTTGCGGTCCGTCATAGCTTTTCAAAGGAGTCATTAGAGAACAACACATGGAGTACATGTGTACTTTCTCACGCACGGGCAATGCGTGTTGCAATGGACGCCAAAATGGCATTGACGTGAAAAAGCTACACAGTCATAGAGAAACCCCTGCATACAGCATTTTTTTTTCTTCTTCTCAACATCAATCAAAACTAACTGATACAATGTAACCACAATCTCCTCCTAAAGTGCATCCGTTACTGTGCACAGTCAGTGTCCTCGTCTGATCCCAGCCTAAGTCAGCAGGTAAGAGAAAAGGTGAGATCCCGGGAAGTGCTGGACTGGTTGTTGAGGGATGGAAAGTTAAGATCCGGCCTGGATCAGGAAAAACAAGGGACCTCTAGCTTATCCCATGGTCTTCAGGCTGGTGGAATAAAATTATAGCTTTGAATCCACAGTTTCAAAGTGAAAAAACAAATAAAGCATGCTCATGTCAGAAAAAGGGTTTTCTATAGGATACCTTGTTTAATAAAAGGTTTTCAATAAAAAAAGCATCATCAAGATAAGTTTAAGAAGAGCTGCAGTGAACAGGCTGGACTAGCTGACCAACTCAAATGTTGCAGTAGAATGAGGGATGATAAAAAAGGGACATAAAAGGGTCTAGAAAAAAAAGCATTTTAGCAGCTGAAACCATTTATTTTCTAGCTGTGAAGGGGTTGATTTTTTTTGATGATCCTTCATGATAATGCATCTTTGATTCCCTGATCATCTTTGCTAAAGCAGTGGTTGGGTCGGGGGCTGAATATGTATATGAGTGGGGCTCTGCATATGGAGTGAGGTTGGAGCCTTGTCAATGTTTTTTTGCCCAGAGCCAAACACATGCCAAGGGCAGCCCTGATAAGGCTAGGGTCAGATGAGCGCATTTTGTACGGACTGTGCGTCCGTGCAGTACGGATGTACTTTCTGACTGACGACAAGGTAGTGGCCACACAGTCCGTTTTTTTCACTGACGGATTTTTTGACTGATGTAGCAGGGAAAATAAATTACAATGAAAAAACATTCTGTCCGTCAAAAATGCTGGACGTATAAATGCAGTCCGTCTGACCACGCTCCATCACTCACACACAAAGCTATGCGGACGTTGTGGACGTGGCGCACTCCGCACGTCCGTTCTAGCAGTATTACGTTCTTGCCTAACCTGCGTCCGTTTGCAGCGTCTGTCAGCCCCCGCACTTCTGTGCGGACGTACTTCGTGTGTGGGGCTCCATTTTACACAATTGTATGCTATCACGGACGTACTTATGTGCGGCAACACGGACGTTAACACTGCGCTCGTCTGACCCTAGCCTTAGATGTAAACAAATACCGAAAAGGTAAATGCTAGCACTGACATGAGAAAATCAAAATAGTCTAACACTATACTGGTTTTACACCAGGTATATTCACTGGGGCAATGTGAGTACATAATATATACAATCCCGACACACAGGCAAAGAGGTTACAATCTTATTAAGAGATTCTATTTTTTCCCCTGTTTAATGGCAAAGACATTAATAAAAAAACACCAAGGCAGGAAGGAGTCTGTTTCAAACAACTGCATTTGTATTTTTTTTATATATGAAAATATTAACGGGTATACCCAAAGCTTCTGAAAATCAATCCTATTATTCCTTAAAATGAAAATATGCTTAAAAGCACTGTCTGTCCTTAGCTGGCAAAGCATAAATCAGCCTAAATTCTGCAGACAGAGTATACAGATCAGAAGCTGGCAACGGAAGCACTGACGCAAGCAAAAGCAGCCAGCATTCCCCAGCTGGCCAGGAGATAGAATGACGTTAAAAAAACCCTTTAAAGTAAACAAATTTACCCAATATTCCAGTTTATTTGGAGGAAGCCATAGCAGCTTTTTTAAAACATTTCTCTTCTTGTAATTCACACGATACAACAATGCAATAAGTTCTAGAATTCATCACTAGAAAAAACTGAGTGCTAGTAATCTGCTCGTGCTAAGGCTAGGGTCAGACTAACGCATTTTTCACGTTGTCCGTGAAAATGTGCGTTCGAAGAATGGACGTATTTTTTCACGGAATACGCAATAGCGGTCATACTATGCGCAGTTTCATCCGTGATTTTGTACGGATCATCAATAAAACACTTCTTGCATCTGGACGTTATGTTGGCCGGACATTAGTAGCGTCTGACGTCTCCAAATCACGCACACACACCGCTAGCGGACGCAGCGCACTCTGTACGTCAGTACTAGTGGTTTAACGTTCTCGAAAAAATGCGTTCATTTTCCACTTGCGTTGCGCAGCCGGACGTTTGTGCGACCGTACTTCGTATATTGGCCGTCATTGCCCGGCATCTGCTGCTAGTGCGGCCGTGATTAAGTGCGCCTGCACGCGCGTTCGCACTGCCTCAGTCTGACCCTAGCCTAAGACCAGGCCAGGTTTTCCAGATATCTGCAGCGCAGCACAGGTGATATGATTTGCTGCTCAGTGATTGCAGGATTCAGTCTGCAAATTTTTTTTATTATATATTCTTTTATCCGTTACAGAAATGGTGTTGAAATTTAAGATTTTAAGATCTAGATGGTGTCCCTTAAGTTACTGAATTTCAAACAGGGTCTGTATTATGATCATACAGGCAGAAAATACCTTTTTGCAAAATACAGTAACTGTGCTAAATAAAATAAAAATGGCGAGATCTCCTGCTTATGGGGATTTGTAGGGATCATAATGCGATTATTAGCAATGCAGCTTCCACAAAAGAATATAAAAATAATATCTATGTTACATAATGCCTGTGTATAGAAATTACAGAAACACCTTGTATCTGTACTGTACATGGATTTTCAGTCATTATAACCCTCTGAATCTTATTCCTGTACAGCAATGAGTGACCCCAGAGCTACCCCTGTAGTCTGCCCTCTCCCTGGCAGCTTTAATGCAACACTAATCTGTTTGAACTTTTTGTTACAGTGAGGACAGGGACTCTATTTGCAGGTGATTTTATGTCTCTCCAGGGTGTTTGGAGAGCTATAAAACAAAGGGTTTTGTTTCTCCACAGGGGATACACTAATGCTGATATAAAATGGTGTGAAAATTGTCTTTTGATATGTTAATAAGTGTTTTCAATACATTTTAATGCAAAATCGAGATAAATCTGGGCTTTTAGTGAGTTCTGAGGACAGGGTTGGGAAACACTATCCTAAAAATTGTTTACAATTCCTCGTGCTTAGCACTAGAACCATGAAGCTCACCCCCTATTAATGTTTTCCCCTTTAACTTCTTTTTTGCCCTTCGCTGTCTTTTTCAATGCACACATACATTTGATTTACGATCCAAGTGACTGGAAGAAGTCACGATTTTAGCAGAGTGTACGTCATCACCTGTAGATGGTCAGCTTGTTAAATATTTAATAATAAAGCAGGTATTTCATGCATTATGACTGACCTTTATTGACGTTTTTGAATAGTTATTTTACGTGACATTATGCAAGTTGGTTGTGAAGTACATTTGACCTTAAAGTGAATAGGCCATGCTACCGTGAACGCAGCTTTCAATTCAACATTAAACAATTTATCCCCAGGGCTATCTGTTTCAATTTGTACAGTAACCTTTTGTAAGGAAACGTAAGAGAAGCTCAAGTTAGATTTAAAATCAATCACATTGACTGCAAACTCTCGATCTACACTTTTACTCCTGGTTTCACAAAACCTGATTAATTTAGCGCGGCCTCCATGAAACCACTCCAAGCAAGCGTATCACTGGCAAAAATATAATCCTGGGTATGGTTAAACTAATGATAAACCAATTGTACAAATATGCAAAAATCACAAAACTTTGTAAAAAAAGACTAACCCTGCCTTTACCATGGACTTTTATGAAATTCAGTGAGTTTTCATTCATTTTGGTATTCGTTTTCTTTTCATATAAAAAGAAATTCTGCAAAACAAATAAATAAAGATCAAATTCAATGCTTCTCTAAGGTGGTCTAGGAAGACGACATAAGGTTACGCGCTGCATGCGGATGTGATTGGCCTACACTCATACAGGGTTATCCAAAGAGATTCGAAAAGTCACCGCACGTTCGGTGACTTTTCGTTCTCTTCAATTCGGTTCCTTTTGCGGACACCATTTCGGTGACCCTGCGGTGTATTCAGCAAGCACCACAGGGTCCCCGAATTGCAGGGAAAAGCTGCCGCAAACCCGACGAAAACGAACCGGAAAAAAACCAGCAAAAAGTCACAAAAACATCTGGATTAACCTGCCGAAAACCACGGGAAAAGCCCGAGCAAGAGCCGATCACACACAGCCAAAGCAGCTGAAACAGCTGAGACAGCAGACGAGGCAGTGAATAAATTAGCAAAATAGTTTGTGTGAATGTGTGAAAATGAAACGCTGTTTGCAAAGAAACTACTGAGCGAAAATGTATGAAATTTACACAGGAGACTCTTTACTGCAGAATTTTATAATGAACGGTTTATTAGATATTGAATTAAAACAGGAATATTTTTAACATTGAAGTCTATGGGATTCTCCTGAATAAACTTGCCGAATTAAACCACCGAATGGCAGGGCATTTCGGGAACCTTTCACTGCTGGTTTGTGTTCTATGAATAGCCGAAGCAGTGCTTTTTTATGGGGATTTCACTGCCCTCGAACAGGCACCGAACAGGCACCGTATGTACAGGCAATTCGCCAGGATTTGGCGAATTGCCTGCTCTCTGGATAGCCGAATGGCCAGATTTTCAGCGTTCGGTTACCTTTCTCAAGCAATTCAAAGCTCTTTGAATAACCCTGATAGTTAGGGCCCTTTGGCGAATTGCCTGCTCTCTGGATAGCCGAATGGCCAGATTTTCAGCGTTCGGTTACCTTTCTCAAGCAATTCAAAGCTCTTTGAATAACCCTGATAGTTAGGGCCCTAGCGAACGCTGACAGGAGTGGTCGGTTGAGTAAATGTTAACGCCGGGATAAGTGGCTATAACACATGCCTCCCATATGTCACATTTTGCATCTCCAGCCCTGTCCTCTGTATAGATGTATTCCTGCTCAGGCCTTGTTTTTTGTATGTTGCTGCTAATTCCTGGGTTGCAGCCCAGGGGTTAATGTGTTTCGTGCTCCTTGCTCACCTGTTGTTTCTTGTTCTGATTGACCTGCCTATATTAGAGCAATGTGCCAATGGTACATTGCTGGGTCATCTTGCGTTCTGAGAGTTCTCTGTTTTATTGTTACAGTCTAGTTTGTATTATTCTTGTTTAGTTTATTTCTTTGGTTTTGTCTTCTCTGTCTGTCTAGTTGCTCCCTTTGTTAGTCGTGTTTTTTATTATATTTGCCGTTTTGGTTTTCTGTTTATATATACTGATTCCCTGGTTTTGATCTTCTGGCTTGGCTGACTTCCCTCCCGGTTCTCATTCCTGTATATCTGTATTACGTTCTGGTTCTGATTCTGATTCTGGCTTCCCTCTTTGACTACGTTTTTGGATTATCCTTATCTGTACCGTCTCCAGTGAACCCTGTAACCTGTGCTTGTCTATAGACTCTGCACGGCTTCTAAAGTAACCATTTCATTAAGAATAGATCGAGCTATCTTTATAGACCGGCCTTTCAGTTCAGGGCTGCCGCGGTATAGCTGTGCCAAGGTCTCTTGTTAAACCCGTGTTTATCTGTTCTGTTATTGCCACCAAGACTGGTATCTCTACATTTAGGGGCTTTCATCTATACCAGGGCCTTACCACGGCGCTAGCCTGGTACCACCGCCATGACACCATATTACCTTCCTAACACTAACAAGTTAAAAAATCCACTAGCGCATCAGTGATTGCGATTTTACTGTACTTTGCGTACCCTATGCTTAACATAGGGAGCACAGTCAGTAATTAGCATTAGGATAAGTAAGGTATTACCAAGCCCTAATGCTAATTACCGATAACCGCTTCTGCAGAATCCATTAACACCAGCTAAACCCCCCCCCCCAATAAATCAGATACTCACCTCTCATCCCACGGCAAGAACGGCAGCCAGATCCGCCGCTTATGGCCCCCGGGAGCAGAGTGAGACGGGGGACAAATGGTCTCCAGTCTCCCTCCATGATCACTCTGCGTGGCTGCACGATTTCTCAATAGGAAGCAGGTCTCACAGCCCAGTGCTGCAACCCTCCATGGAGCCCTATGGACTCCAGGAGGTGATACTCGCGGCAACGCGGAAGCGCTATCGTATGTATCCCCCAGGGTTGTGCTGCTTTCCAGGGTAGGCTGCTGATTTAGTGTCTGCCCCAGAATATAGTGCGAAAATGGGGACGCTACGGGGAAACCTGCAGGTGCAGGTTTTCCCCGTTAGTGGACCAATTTTAGTGCCAGGAATGGAAAAGTGCCCATAGAGTGGCTCATGCCTTGTGAAAGTTATGGAGCTTCAGATGCTCTAGAAGCAGACCATTATTACACAGACTCATAGGAACAGTACAGCATACTGCTCCTTGAGTATGCATGGATTCAATCCCATAGGACAGAGCAAAGTGATGACTGATTACACAGGACATCTAAAAAACGTAGGCAAAAGGGGGACATTGTATTATCCAGAATGAGACAGGAGATGGGTGGCAAAAAGTGGGAATAACGGATTTAAATTGACTCTGCCATGGGAAAAACATGTTTTGCCACTTTGACTAGCTATCTCTCCCTTTACATAGGTCAGCTTTTTTCATTGACCTATACAACTGCAGTAAATGGCTTTCTGCACGTAGCGGTCCTCCCAATTGTGGCCTGCCAAAGGCCATGTGCGAGAGAGAGATACCTTAAACACATATTGTGTATCTCTGGTGTTTTTTCATTGATCTATACAACTGAAAAACCACCAGAGATACAGTATATGTATTTTAAGTATCTCCCTCTCGCACATGGCCTTTGTCATGCCGCAATTGGGAGGACCGCTACGTGCAGAGAGCCATCCTACTGGAAGATCTACTTTACAGTTTTTCCATTTTTCCAATTATCTAGATAAGTGAAAAAAACGCTGATCTATACAAAGGGGGTGGTGCCCTGGGAAACAAGAAAAATTAGGAACATCATTTATCTATATCATAAAACAATAAGGGCTGGCGTGTCCGTCGCCAAAAAACGGACTGCGCATGCGCGCGCAACCTGCGGCGGTTGGCTGCGCGCGCATCCAACGGCCGCGGCACGCGCACAGCCGGCATGCGCAAGGGACAAAACAAATCCGATCCATTGGAGAGGCGCACAGCACAGCGCCTCTCCAATGGACCAGATTTGTTTATCTCCTCCGTGCCGGCCTCCATCTCCTCCGTGCCCGGCCTCCATCTCCTCAGTGTCCGGCCTCCATCTCCTCAGTGCCCGGCCTCCATCTCCTCAGTGCCCGGTCTGCCAGCCATATTACCAGTCTGCCATGCACATTACCAGTCTGCCATGCACAATACCAGTCTGCCATGCACATTACCAGTCTGCCATGCACAATACCAGTCTGCCTGCCTTAATACCAGTCTGCCATGCAGAATACCATTCTACCATGCATAATTCCAGTCTGCCATGCATAATACCATTCTACCATGCACAATACCAGTCTGCCATGCACAATACCAGTCTGCCAGACATATTACCAGTTCGCCAGCCATATTACCAGTCTGCCAGCCATATTACCAGTCTGCCATGTACAATACCAGTCTGCCAGCCATATTACCAGTCTGCCATGTACAATACCAGTCTGCCATGCACAATACCAGTCTGCCTGCCTTAATACCAGTCTGTCATGCATAATACCATTCTACCATGCATAATACCAGTCTGCCGTGCACAATACCAGTCTGCCATGCACAATACCAGTCTGCCAGACATATTACCAGTTCGCCAGCCATATTACCAGTCTGCCAGCCATATTACCAGTCTGCCATGTACAATACCAGTCTGCCAAACATATTACCAGTTCGCCAGCCATATTACCAGTCTGCCATGCACAATGCCAGTCTGCCAGTCATAATGCCAGTCTGCCATGCATAATACCAGTCTGCCAGCCATATTACCAGTCTGCCATGCATAATACCAGTGTGCCTAAATACCAGCCTGCCATGCCATGCATACCACGTGCCATTAAATATACGCATAATGTATACGCTACAAAAAAAATGCCCGCCCAAGCCCAACACAATCTAAGGGGCCACATGAGTTTACAATCTATGGGGCCCCACGAGCTTACAATCTAAGGGGTCCCATGAGTTTACAATCTGAGGGTCCGGTTCCCGTGAGTTTACAATCTAAGAGGGAAGAGGAACCTGCTCTAATATATAAATGCCTTTGTAATGCGCTGTCAGCTGTGCGCGCACCCATCACAGCTGCTCAGTTGGCCCTCCTGTTGCGGATGGGACAGCGACGGACGCGTTACAAACGTATTTATATAGAGAGATACTCTTGGATAGGACATTGAAAAACAACTATGTGGACGTGAATTCTGAGCTGGCGACAACAACAATAGACTGCCCTCTGGGCAGGCTTTCCACCTAGTCATATATAAAACAATTATCTATCATATGGAGGAATGGATTGCTTCTCTGGATCAAACTGTCCCAGCCTTTGGGCGTTTGTGGTACTACCAGACTCAATCTGCTTCCTTTGCTTCACTCCGTCGCGGACTGGTGTCGGATACGGGGAACTGCTCGGCTCCTGATCCAGGTGGCGCCCTCCCCGCGCTGCAGCCATTGTCGCCTGATCTGGGGTTTGCCTGATTGGGTTGCACTTCTTGCATTGCTGATCATTTGCTCCTGAACTAGGGGGGAGGATGCTGTGGGGTGGGTCTCCTGTGGTGGCCGTCGGGGCTTTCGTTGCTATTTTGGAGTGCTCATGGTGCCTTTTCAAATCTGTTCTCCCCCGTGAATAGCAGACCATGGGCAGTGCCCACTGCTCCACCCCACCCCCTCCCTTCCGCCCTTGCCTACCCCCCACCTGCTCTCCTCACCCACTTTTATCTTATTATTTTTCCACCTTCTCACTTCTTTTTTGTTCTTTCTGCTGTCCTCTCTTATTTTCTTATGATCCGACAGAAAGTGGCTCATATGTGTTTGGGCAGCATGTCCTATGACGCCTTTGCCAATGCATTCTAATTACTCATTCACCCCTTTCCCCCCTAATCGGTTCAGATCTTGATCTGATTTGTTCCTCTGTGGACCTCTTTTTATTATTGCTGTATCAATGGTATCTCCTGTCTACTGAAAAATTGTAAATAAAAAAAAACTAAAACAAAAGCAAGCATATTAATTCATTAATGTGAACAAATAATGTAAATCAGTGGTAATATACAAGCACACATCATGGGATGCCTGACAGTAAACATCTACAGCACTACTGACTTATCACACTTCTGAGATAATAGAAGTTAGTAAACACACATTACACAAAGGAGATAAAGAAAAGAAGAAAATACATGTTCTGGAACAATATAGGCCAGGGAGAGTATCAAAATCAATCACTCAGTCCACAACATTCAGCAACAAGGATAGTACTATAAAACTGAAACGAGTAAATGAATATTGCTCCAGATAAAAATCAAGGATAAGTAGAGCAAGACTCACAAAAACATGTCAATACATAATGGTGATCATTAGAGAAAGGTGTCTGGTTCAGCTTAAAGGAAATTTATTATTAAAAATGTTCTTTTTGGAGTTTCGTAACTCTATAAATTTGACCTGCAAGTCCCTGACATACATTTTATACCATATATATATATATTAAATATATATATATATATATATATTACTTTTAATGATGAACTGAATTGAAATGGCCTATTGTTAAGATTAATAATATAATAGCCAAATAAATTAATAGATAAAGAAAACAATAGACACAGTCCAACACATAAAGCCAGCCTGTGATTCACTGTGCTTACTGACGAACAATCTTAAAGGGACTCTCTACGCATCCTAACCACTATAGCTAATTAAAGTGAACAGGCTGCAGGAGTGCCCCCCCCCCCCTCTAGCCCCGTTTGGCTGGTAGCACTGTGTATCCTCCATCCACACAGCTGTCACTTGGCAGATGGGATTTTGAAAATGCTGCATGTAGGGGACCAATGATGTCAACATACAGTGCGAGCATTGTCACCTAAAATGGAATGTTAGATGAAGACAATAACAGGTTGACTGTATTGTGGTAACCTGTTATTTGTCATCTGTTGTCCCACCTTAGGTGACACTTGAGCTGTTCACCTATTGCTCGCTGTGTAAGCATGGGTACCTGTGGTTGATAAATATCACAAATATTTAGAAATGTCTCCCCATGTGACATTGGGTTTCTATAGTGTGATCAGGAGAAATATCTAAATATGATGGGTCACACTTTGGGCGAGCTTGACTTGACAGGTCTGCCTACATCCTCTTCCTCTCGAACTATGCAGGAACTGCCTTATTGTTGGAGATAGAATGATTAAAGTCTGCAGCATCTAGTCTCAAAATAGTATAGATTAACAAAAGCTTAAAATATGTTCTGTTTCTCACAAATATATGAATAAGCAAATGTGTGCTGCACCTCCATGTCCACGATAGCTGCGAGAAAGTCCTGCAAGGAATTCTGTCATACGCTTTGCTCTCAGTAAAAAGAATATAAAGTTGGTATCACTCTGAGGTTTCTCCTGCCACACTTTGGATTTAACATTTGTGAAACATCGGCAATTGCCGGAGTTGCAAGATTGGCACTCACCAACAGTTATTTAATAACCCGATAAATTTCAGAGTAATGTGCAGACATGTGCACAGCTTATTTTTTGCACGGCAATAAATTGAATAGATAGTACCTATCAGGGGGTTTTTTCTGTTCCATTTTGGATTTTTTCGTGCCGTTTTGTTTCTCTTTTCGGGTCATTGCGTTCAGTTTTTTTTCCATTTCGGATCGTTCGTTATTTTACCGCGATTCGTATTTTCGGACCGATCCGAAATTTCGGACGGCCGTTTATTGTTTTCGGATCCGTTTGTTTTTCGTTTTTAAGTGTAATTTCCTTTTTCCGGGCGATTCGTATTTTCAAGTATATTTTGTTTTTTCAGAACACTTCGTTTTTCGTTTTATGAGTTATTTCGTATTTTGGGTTGATTTGTACTTCATTTTTATGAGTTATTTAGTTTTTTATCAGTTATTTGAGAATGTGAAACAGATTACTACCAATAAAATGAAAATACCAGCCATCAACCATTTAGGCTAGGGTCAGAGGAACGCATTTTTCACGTTGTCCGTGAAAAAGTGTGTTCGAACGAACGTACGTATTTTTTCCCGGAATACGCGATAGCGGTCATACGATGCGCCTTTTCGTCCGTGATTTTGTACGGATCATCAATAAAACACTTTTTGTGTCTGGACGTTATGTTGGCCGGACATGAGCAGCGTCTGACATCTCCTAATCACACACACACGCCGCTATGTGGACGCAGCGCACTCTGTACGTCAGTAGTAGCGGTTTGACGTTCTCGAAAAAATGCGTTCGTTGGCCACTTGCGTTGCGCGGACGAACTTTCGTGCGGCCGTTCGTCGTATGTTCTGGCATTGGAAGTCATTTGCTGCTAGCACGGCCGTAATTTCGTGCGGCTAAACGCACGTGAAAAATGCGTTCGTCTGATCCTAGCCTTATTCTTTTCACTTGCGGGCAAAAAGTCTCTTATTTTTTAGACATTTTTGAGATTTTTTGGGTGAAATATTAAGTTTCCTAATTTATTTTAAAGAAGCGAGACTTTTCCCCCCATAAGTTCCAAAGTTAAAAAATATTTGCAGTTTATTAAATATGTTACACCATTTATTTTTTTCATTTGCAGCAAAAAGTCTCTTTTTATTTATATTTTTTAGGCATATTTCTGGATTTTTTGGGTGAAATTTTATTGCTCCTAATTTAATTTAAAAGAAGGCTTTTACCATTTGGCAATGAATTTAATAGATAGATACTATCGGGGTTATTCAGAGAGAGGTGAAAACCAGGAGAATGACTGGAGAAGTTAAAATTCTAGGTCAAAATAGCCTAACCAGAAAAATTCTCCCATTTATCTCACTTTCCAAATCGGCTATTTGGTCTAGATTGTTCATTCTCCTGGCAATTCTCCTGCTTTTCACCTCTCCCTGAATAACCCTGTATGATTCAGTACCACGATGAACTCCGTAGCTGTCCATGATGAAGCACTGTTGATCTGAAACATACAGGGCTATTCAGAAACAGGTGAAAACCTTGCGAATGACTGGAGAATTTAAAATTCTAGCAGGGTTATTCAAAGAGCTCCGAATTGGGGCCGAAAGGTAACTGAACGCTGAAATTCTGCGTTTGGTTACTTATCCTGGCCATTCGGCTATTCAGAGAGTAGGCAGTTCGCCAAATCTTGGCGAATTGCCTGCATATACGGTGCCTGTTCGAGGGCAGTGAATCCCCATAGAGAAGCAATGCTTCGTCTATTCAGAGAACACAAACCAGCAGTGAAAAGTTGCCGAATTGCCCCGCTGTTTGGTGGTTTAATTCGACAGGTTTATTCAGGAGAATCCCGTAGGCTTCAATGTTAAAAATATTCTTGTTTAAATTCAATATCTAATAAATCGTTGATTATAATATTCTGCTGTAAAAGTTTCTTATATTTTTAGAATTTTTTTAGGATCTTTTCGGACTTTTTTGCCAAAATAAATTCTGGGGTTTTTTTTAAATCGTTTTTTCTTTTTTCTGTAACAGCCCTTTTTATTATCATTCATTTAATCTTGTATGTAAATTTCAGACATTTTTGTTCAGTAGTTTCTTTGCAAACAGCGTTTTGCTTCTCAAACATTCAAGCGTACTGGTTTTTTTTTCACTCCATTCGTCTGCGGTGTCGGGTTTTTCCGGCGGCTGCTCTGTGTTCTGATCAGCTCCTGCTCGGGTTTCTCCGGCGTGTTCGGCGTGGTTAATACAGTTGTTTTTGCCGGTTTCAGTGTGCATTCGCCTGGGTTTTGCGGTGAGTGTTCGACAGGTTTGCGGTGGCTTTTCCCTGCACTTCGACAGCCCTGTGGTGCTTCCTGAATACACCGCAGGGTCGCCGAAATGGGATCGCCAAATCGCACCGAATTGAAGAGAACGAAAAGTCACCGAACGTGCGGTGACTTTTCGATTCTCTTTGAATAACCCTGTAGGTCAAAATAGCCAGAAAAATTCTCCCATTTATCTCACTTTCCAAATTCGCTATTTGGTCTAGATTGTTCATTCTCCTGGCAATTCTCAAGGTCTCTTTCTGAATGGCCGTGATAGTATTCATTAAATATGTTTCAGCACCATGGTGAGCTCTGTACGAAAAGCCTTGTTTCTTTAAAATGAATTAGGAAACCTTAACATTAACACGAAAAATGACAAAAAAAATGACAAAAGATCCTAAAAAATAAATAGAGAGACTTTTTGCTGCAAGTAAAAAAATAAACGAGTGAATAAATATTTATTAAAAACGGGATATATTTTTTACATTGAAACCTAGGGGAAAAAAGCTTTGTTGCTTTAAAATAAATTAGGAAACCTTAAAATTAACACAAAAAATCCTGAAAAATGCCAAAAAGAAATCCTAAGGCTGCTGTCAGACGAGCGTAGTGTTCACGTCCGTGATTGCGCCTAAAAGTACGTCCGTGATAGCATGAAAGAAAGTCCATTGGAGCCTGACACATGAAGTACGTCCGCACTGAACTGCGGACGCATGACGGACGCTGCAAACGGACGCAGGTTAGGCAAGAATGTAATACTGCTAGAACGGACGTGCGGAGTGCGCTGCGTCCATAACGTCTGCATAGCTTTGTGTGTGAGTGATGGAGCATGGTCAGACGGACTGCATTTATACGTCCAGCATTTTTGACGGACAGAATGTTTTTTCATTGTAATTTATTTTTCCCTCCTACATCCGTCAAAAATAACTTCAGTGAAAAAACGGACTGTGTGACCACTACTGCGTCATCCGTACTGACGATGTCCGTACTGCACGCACGTACAGTCCGTAGAAATCACGCTCGTCTGACCCTAGCCTAAAAGATAAATAAATAACGAGACTTTTTGCTGCAAGTGAAAAAAATAAATGGTTGAATAAATATTTAATAAAAACGGGGAATATTTTTTACATTGAAACCTATGGGATTATTTTGGTACCAGCTGGTATTTTTATTGTAGTACCGTCTGTATTTTTTTGAGGCAATGTAAGCTATGAACTAGTTTGCCTAACAAGAAAGCAATGAAAGTAAGTCTTGTTCAAATCCACGTGTGTGCTTCACTTCTGTTTTCTTGTAGGAGTCACACGCTGCATACTGCAGAGAAGTGCTTCCCCTCAGTGTGTGGATTCACATGCTGCATTAATTGTACTGCAAAGAGGTGCTTCCCTGCAGTGTGTGGATTCATATGCTGCATTAATTATACCGCAGAGAGGTGCTTCTCTGCAGTGTGTGGATTCATATGCTGCATTAATTATACTGCAGAGAGGTGCTACCCAGCAGTGTGTGGATTCATATGCTGCATTAATTATACTGCAGAGAGGTGCTGCCCAGCAGTGTGTGGATTCATATGCTGCATTAATTATACTGCAGAGAGGCGCTTCCCGGCAGTGTGTGGATTCATGTGCTGCATTAATTATACCGCAGAGAGGTGCTTCCCGGCAGTGTGTGGATTCATATGCTGCATTAATTATACTGCAGAGAGGCGCTGCCCGGCAGTGTGTGGATTCATGTGCTGCATTAATTATACTGTAGAGAGGCGCTTCCCGGCAGTGTGTGGATTCATATGCTGCATTAATTATACTGCAGAGAGGCGCTTCCCGGCAGTGTGTGGATTCATGTGCTGCATTAATTATACTGCAGATAGGTGCTTCTCTGCAGTGTGTGGATTCATATGCTGCATTAATTATACTGCAGAGAGGTGCTGCCCAGCAGTGTGTGGATTCATATGCTGCAATAATTATTCTGCAGAGAGGCGCTTCTCTGCAGTGTGTGGATTCATATGCTGCATTAATTATACTGCAGAGAGGTGCTTCCCAGCAGTGTGTGGATTCATATGCTGCATTAATTATACTGCAGAGAGGCGCTTCTCTGCAGTGTGTGGATTCATATGCTGCATTAATTATACTGCAGAGAGGTGCTTCCCCGCAGTGTGTGGATTCTTATGATGCATTAATTATACTGCAGAGAGGCGCTTCCCGGCAGTGTCTGGATTCATATGCTGCATTAATTATACTGCAGAGAGCGCTTCCCGGCAGTGTCTGGATTCATATGCTGCATTAATTATACTGTAGAGAGGCGCTTCCCAGCAGTGTCTGGATTCATATGCTGCATTAATTATACTGCAGAGAGGCGCTTCCCAGCAGTGTCTGGATTCATATGCTGCATTAATTATACTGTAGAGAGGCGCTTCTCTGCAGTGTGTGGATTCATATGCTGCATTAATTATACTGCAGAGAGGCGCTTCCCCTCAGTGTGTGGATTCATATGCTGCATTAATTATACCGCAGAGAGGTGCTACACAGCAGTGTGTGGATTCATATGCTGCATTAATTATACTGCAGAGAGGTGCTTCCCCGCATTGTGTGGATTCTTATGATACATTAATTATACTTGAGAGAGGTGCTTCCCGGCAGTGTGTGGATTCATATGCTGCATTAATTATACTGCAGAGAGGCGCTGCCCGGCAGTGTGTGGATTCATATGCTGCATTAATTATACTGTAGAGAGGCGCTTCCCGGCAGTGTGTGGATTCATATGCTGCATTAATTATACTGCAGAGAGGCGCTTCCCGGCAGTGTGTGGATTCATGTGCTGCATTAATTATACTGCAGATAGGTGCTTCTCTGCAGTGTGTGGATTCATATGCTGCATTAATTATACTGCAGAGAGGTGCTGCCCAGCAGTGTGTGGATTCATATGCTGCATTAATTATTCTGCAGAGAGGCGCTTCTCTGCAGTGTGTGGATTCATATGCTGCATTAATTATACTGCAGAGAGGTGCTTCCAGCAGTGTGTGGATTCATATGCTGCATTAATTATACTGCAGAGAGGCGCTTCTCTGCAGTGTGTGGATTCATATGCTGCATTAATTATACTGCAGAGAGGTGCTTCCCCGCAGTGTGTGGATTCTTATGATGCATTAATTATACTGCAGAGAGGCGCTTCCCGGCAGTGTCTGGATTCATATGCTGCATTAATTATACTGTAGAGAGGCGCTTCCCGGCAGTGTCTGGATTCATATGCTGCATTAATTATACTGTAGAGAGGCGCTTCCCAGCAGTGTGTGGATTCAATGCTGCATTAATTATACTGCAGAGAGGCGCTTCCCAGCAGTGTCTGGATTCATATGCTGCATTAATTATACTGTAGAGAGGCGCTTCTCTGCAGTGTGTGGATTCATATGCTGCATTAATTATACTGCAGAGAGGCGCTTCCCCTCAGTGTGTGGATTCATATGCTGCATTAATTATACCGCAGAGAGGTGCTACACAGCAGTGTGTGGATTCATATGCTGCATTAATTATACTGCAGAGAGGTGCTTCCCGCATTGTGTGGATTCTTATGATACATTAATTATACTTGAGAGAGGTGCTTCCCGGCAGTGTGTGGATTCAAATGCTGCATAAGGCTAGGGACAGATGAGCGCATTTTCTGCGGCCACCGTCAAAATGTACGTCGATGTGTGCGCACGCATTTTTTCACGGAATACGCTTAAGTGGTCAGACGATGCGCAATTCTGGACGTATTTCATGACGATGGGGTGAAAAGAAGTCTAGGGAAATCCGGCTGTTTGAACGTTATGTTGGCCGCACACTAGCAGCGTCTGACATCTCCTAATCACGCACACACGCTGCTATGCGGCCGCAGCGCACTCTGTACGTCAGTACCAGCGGTTTAACGTTCTCGAAAAAATGCGTTCATTTTCCACTTGCGTTGCGCGGCCGGACTTTTGTGCGACCGTACTTCGTATATTGGCTGTCATTGCCCGTCATCTGCTGCTAGTGCGGCCGTGATTATGTGCGCCAGAACGCGCGTTCGCACTGCCTCAGTCTGACCCTAGCCTTAATTATACTGCAGAGAGGTGCTACACAGCAGTGTGTGGATTCAAATGCTGCATTAATTATACTGCAGAGAGGTGTGGTCCGGCAGTGTGTGGATTCATATGCTGCATTAATTATACTGCAGAGAGGTGTGGTCCGGCAGTGTGTGGATTCATATGCTGCATTAATTATACTGTAGAGAGGTGCTTCCCCTCAGTGTGCTGATTCACATGCTGCTTTTTTTCATTCCGCTTTTTCATAGTTTTGGATCATTTTCATTCTGAAATTTTTGTTTCAGTTTTATCATTATGCTACCGCGATTCGTAATTTTGGATCATTTTGTTAATTTGGACAGCTGATTTTCATATTCCGAAAATGAAAAATAATAATGAAAGTTATGATTTTCATCCTAATTTGTATTCAGAACGAAACGATATGCACATGTCTAGTAATGTGAATGAATTATTATTATTATTATTATTTATTAAGCGCCAACACATTCCGCAGCGCTGTACAAGGTGTAATGGGTAAGGCTAGGGTCAAACGAAAGCATTTTTACACGCGAACGTAAAAAAGTGCGTCCGAACGAATTGACGTATTTTTTCACGGAATTCGCGAAAACGGTCATTTTTCGTGCGTGATTTCTTTCGGATCGTCAATAAAACTCTTTTTGCGTCTGGACGTTATGTAGGCTGGACATTAGTAGTGTCTGACATCTCCTAATCACGCAAACACGCCGCTATGCCGCAGCTGCGCACTCTGTACGTCCGTACTAGCGGTTCGGCGTTCTCGAAAAAATGCGTTCGTTTTCCACTTGCGTTGCGCGGCCGGACTTTTGTGCGACCGTACTTCGTATATAGGCCGTCATTGCCCGTCATCTGCTGCTAGTGCGGCCGTGATTAAGGCTGGGGTCAGACGAACGCAGTGTTAACGTCCGTGTTGCCGCACATAAGTACGTCCGTGATAGCATACAATTGTGTTAAATGGAGCCCCACACACGAAGTACGTCCGCACAGAAGTGCGGGGGCTGACGGACGCTGCAAACGGACGCAGGTTAGGCAAGAACGTAATTCTGCTAGAACGGACGTGCAGAGTGCGCCACCTCTGCAACGTCCGCATAGCTTTGTGTGTGAGTGATGGAGCGTGGTCAGACAGACTGCATTTATACGTCCAGCATTTTTGACGGACAAAATGTTTTTTCATTGTAATTTATTTTTCCCTCCTACATCCGTCAAAAAATAACTTCAGTGAAAAAAGGACTGTGTGACCACTACTGCGTCATCCGTACTGACGATGTCCGTACTGCACGGACGTACAGTCCGTAGAAATCACGCTCGTCTGACCCTAGCCTAAGTGCGCCAGAACGCACGTTAAAAGTGCGCTGGTCTGACCCCAACCTAAGGAGAGGACAATTCTACAATACATACAGGAGGCAGGTCAGTATTCCTGCCAGCAGATACATGAGGATATGAGGACCCTATTCCCATGGGAATTTACAATCTAGATGGTGAGGGGATTAGTAACAGGAGGGGGGGAATGAATAATTCCTTTCGTTAAACCGCAATACAACTCATAGTTCTTTTGCTTACATTTGTTGGTATAGCCCCCTCACAAACTCTCAAACCCACGATATATCTCTCCACAAGACCAAGATGCACTTCTTGGTTCTTCTTTCCACAAGATGATACAAACAAGCAAAATCAAGAAAGAAAAGGAGCAGGTCTGGATTAAGTGTCTAGATAATAATGAGTTTGTAGAAAAAGAAGTGGAAATACAAAAATGAAACAATGATTCTTAATAATTTTATGAAGAGAATCGAAGGGGAACTGGAGCTGAACTTTCCGTAAACCAGCTGCTCAGTCCTGCTTCTCCATGCATGAGAAACATCCCATTTCACTCACAACAAATGACTCAGGGACGAAATGACTTCTTGCATTCATACTGCCTAATTACCTCATTAAGCATTTCTTTGTGCCTGTCCATTTCCATCTAGTATGCCATTTTTGTTCTCTCTGCGTTTAAACTAAAAATACACACGGCACTAATCTCAGATTGCTGGCTTTACCTGGAAGCCTTTGTTTTGCCTCAAAATGTAACATGGTCAAAATTATTATAAGGACACAACGTGTTCCTCCCTGCTAGGCCATCAACAAATATGTGCAGTGAACCATACAATGGGGAACACAAACAGGGAACTTGGCTCATGCTGACTAACTTTTCCATCCTCTGCCACTGCAGTCCTAAATGTAATTGATGGTTTATTATTTGATTTGCATTTCAAAAGGAGTTTTGGTCAATTTGAATCATCTGTGCTTTTTCCTATCCAACTCATTATTCTAATTTACAATGCAACATTTCAAATAAGCAAAGAGGCAAAGGACATTGCCAGATAAACATTACATTAGTGATTGCATTACCAAATCAATTACAGGCTACCAGCAGCAATCGCAGAGCAGCGGATAGAAAGGTGTCCAAGGTGCAGCGGATGGACTTATTTGTCCTGTGCAAGGAATTTACATCATTGTTTTAGCAAGGAGTCCACAGAAGAAAAATTAGGTCCATTTGTTAAACATTGACAATGATATATTGAGTAATTTGTTCTTAAAGGGTTATTCTAGAGCAGTTGTCCTCAAGTCCCCCTACGGCTGGGGTCAGACCAGCGCACTTTTAACGTGCGTTCTGGTGCACATAATTACGGCCGCACTAGCAGCAGATGATGGACAATGACGGCCAATATACGATGTACGGCCGCACAAAAGTCCGGCCGTGCAACGCAAGTGGAATTTGAACGCATTTTTTTGAGAACGCTGAACCGCTAGTACTGACGTACTGAGTGCGCAGCTGCGGCATAACGGCGTGTTTGCGTGATTAGGAGATGTCAGACGCTGCTAATGTCCAGCCTACATAACGTCCAGACGCAAAAAGAGTTTTATTGACGATCCGTACAAAATCACGCCCGAAAATGCGCGTCGTCTGACCGTTTTTGCGCATTCCGTGAAAAAATACGTCAATGCGTTCGGACGCACTTTTTCACGTTCGCGGGGAAGAATGCTTTCGTCTGACCCTAGCCTACAGGTCAGGTTTTCCAGATATCCGAAGCACAGCACAGGTGATATGATTTGCTGCTCAGTGATTGCAAGATTCTGCTTTTATCCAAGGTAATCCTTAAAATCTGGCCTGTTTGGGGTACTTGAGGACCGCGGTTGGGAACCACTGTTCTACAGCATGAATCTCAAACTCTGACCCATCCTCCCTGATGTTTCTGAACCATAACTTCCATGATTCTCTGACATCTATTGTATTTTAAGAATTCTGGGAATTGCAGACAATCAACATCTGAGGGCCGTAGTCTGAGATCCCTGTTCTAGAGGTTTTAAAGTAAGTTTTATTAAATCCAGTACCATAACAGAAGCAGTTTAGCAGCTTAATCCATTTCCTACCTTCAACCACCGTCAGAGGTCTCAATGTTGAGGACGAGAGGGCATTGCGGATTGAGATTATTTTACAAACAGAGAGGCCAAGATATAATCAGCCAAATATGTTGAAAATTTTCATTATCTACACTGTCTTTTCAAAGATCGGAAGAGAATTAAGATGCAGGTATGTCAAGGATGGAAGGTGATTAGGCGTAGTAGGTGCAGACCAGAAACCCAGGTATCAGTCACATCAGAGGTTCCTAGAACCACCTGAAAACAGCAACAGTGCAGAGAACAAGAATAAGTCCAGGAACAAGCTAGAGATCCCAGGAAGAGTATTAGACTTCGGTAAGCAAGTCAAGTGTCAGGGAGCCAGAAGGTCAGAAAATCTAATCCAGAGGAGAGCTGTTGTCAGAAGGTACAGGCATAGAATCATAGTAAAGTAAGCAAACCAAAGGATGGGTTTCCAGGGAATCTACACAGGAACAGGAGAGTCATGAAGTGTAAGAGGGAGAGAAGGAACGATTGGTCTCACGCACAGAGGCTGCCAAATAATTGAGCACTTTGGAACTGGTCAGCTGGTTATTTATAAGGAAAGGTAAAAGAGTAGGACCTCCCACTTGGTAAATGCCAAACCACTCCATCATACAAAGTCATTGTATCGGTATAAGCCTGTTCAAACCATGTGTTGTTGTGTCGTTCTCTTTTTTGTTGCTGTTGGCACCAAAATGACATGGCTTGGATGGCAAGAACGGACACGTGCATAATTTTGTCCCATGAGTGCTGCTGATTTTACACAGGCACATGGTTATGTCATTACATTGTGTGGTCACCAGTGGTGCCCAAATAGCATCCCTTACCTAGCACCATACACCAAAACAAAGCTTTAAAATGAAAGGCTCCTCATCCTGTCTGAAGTGTGAGGAGAAGAGACTTGACTTGTTCTACTGCTTACCGACTTGTACACTGATAATGGAATTCTGGGGGGGGGGGGGAATACAATCACACCAGAAAGTATCATACAGTCTTTGGTGCCTCTGCCCCAAAGTTAACAACGTTTAAAATCTTCCTGGTAGGACCATTAGACATTGCCGTTTCAACCTACTAGTTCAAGCGATGGCCAACAAAACCATTCTGAGCATATGGATAACAGCAGATACTCCAACGGTGTGCAAAATCACAATATCCTACATGTCCCAAATGGACTGGATCAAAGCTAAGGATTTGGGAACCTTACATATAAACTCTTGATTCACAACAAAAACTAAATAAAACAAGCTTTCCAGTTTATGACCCGGAATTCTAAGACAGTTTTTCGGGATCAACCTTTTCATTAATTATACATTGAAATGGAGTTACAGGAAACATGAGAACCTAGCAATGAGAATTGAGGAGATCTTGTCAAAGGATTTTTTTATCATCATTAGAACTTAGACAACACACCACCCACTTCTTCCAATTACAATGCAACTTACCTTAACGGATGATGATGCACTGTTCATATTGTAAATAATATACAGGTTATAAAATGGGAAAGACTTTGATATTGTCATTTGTTTGTGTGATTATGTCCCTATAAAATGTTTATAAAGAAAATTAAATCCCACAAGAATTGTAACACCCCTTTTAATCAGTTTGGTTGGATACGTTTGTAGTTATAGGGCCAAATGGGAAAGGGACCCATTTTTAAACTTGAGCTGTTTCCGATAAAGATATGTGGATCCTTTTAGTGCGATCATTTAATCACAACTTTCTGGCAAACTTTGTAGTGAGGTTTTATTACGGTAAGACTTAATCCTAACCCATACCCCTAAATTGCTTATAATAACAGATGCTAACCCAAACCCTAAACTCTACCTGAAATCCTAACTTCTACCCGTAAACCGAATACTTACACAAAATCCAGCTGGGTGGTACCGGTTGGGTGGAGTAGAGGTAACATCACTGCTCTATAAAAGTGGAGACAGTGGTATGAATCCCAGCAAGAGCACCTCTCCAGTAAGTGTCCTTGGGCAAGACACCTAACGGTACATACTCGGCACCCAGGACATACTTGAAAACGAGAGAAATCTCAATGTATCCTTCCTGGTAAAATACTTTCTCAAAATAAAAATGTAAAAAAATCCCATCCTAACCCCTACCTATGCCCTGGGATAAACTACATGCTGCAAAATCTGCCTCTCATAATAAAATGAATACCGAGTATGTTGATCATAGCTGAATATATTTTCTAGCAAGTTTGAGTTAAACGATTGCTCAGTGTGGAGACACATAATATGTGCTTTTTATCTCTTCTTCTAAATATAGCATTGCTGCATTCGGAGCTTTACTGAACAGTGTGTCCACTGAAATCCATTTTTAATTAGCAACCTTGAGAGATTTTGTTCTAAGGCTGCCAATGTTGCCCTTGTCCCAATGGCTTCAAACCAGCTCTTCCCCTCCCATATGTGAAGTTTGCACAGGAATTTAAATGATATCCTATCCACTAGCTTTGTAGCAGTTTCTTGTTGTCCCTGTCACCAAGTTTCTCCTTGACAAGTAATATAAAATGTTTGCAGTATGATACGGTTACGTTCAGTGCATTCAAGAAAACAGCTAATGATGGAAATGAGATTGCAAATGACATGAAAAATATGATTTTTGGGTATAAAAGAGGTAGGAAAAAGGGAAAAACTGTATATATTAAAAATATACATACATACACAACAAATCTTTGTATCAAGTGCATATGCAAGACAGATCTCAGAATATTTCAGCTTGTGTACTTATGATGACACTGAATTGATTGTCACAGAGACTTCAATGTGTATACAGTAATAACTTGGATTGTGAGCATAATACCTTCAGGAAACGTGCTTGTAATCCAAAGCGGTTGTATATCAAAGCACATTTCTCCATAAGAAATAATGGAAACTCTGACGATTCGTTCCACGGCCATTTATTCATAGGAAAATGATTACAGTAACACGAAATACTGCACAGTATAGAGTAAAAATGAAACACATTAACCTGCACTTCACCTTTGAAAAGAATCATGGATGGTGAGAGAGAGCTACATAGCAATAAAAGTTAGTAATGTGCAGTGTGTATGAGCACATCACAGAGCTCCACAGCAATAAAACTCACAGTAATGTGCGGAGTGTATGTGTGTATCACAGAACTCCACAGAAATAAAACTCATAGTAATGTGCGGTGTGTATAAGTGTATCACAGAGCTCCACAGCAATTAAACTCACAGCAATTAAACTCACAGCAATGTGCGGTGTGTATAAGCGTATCACAGAATCTACAGCAATAAACCTCACAGTACTGTAATGTGTGGTGTGTTACACACACAGGAGGGACAGGACAGAGGCCAGGGCCAGGGCCAGATTGCCAGTGCCACCTCCTCATCTGATTACCAAGCAGGGGGAAACTGAAAGGTAGCCGGAAATAGAGCAGAGGCTAGCACTCCTAGTCCCTCTAGCAAATACAAATTTACTTTCCCTTTTTCCTTGCTCAGGTGGTAGAGGCAGTGCATCACACAGACGCTCTGTACCTGGTGGCGGGTACCAACGGTCCGGATAAGAGATGCAGGATGAGAAATGAGCTGCTGGCTGACAATTAGATCCTCCCATTCGCGCATTGATCTGTCCCGCTCTTCTTCGCCTCAGGATCTGGCCATAAGTACACGGCCATGCCACAGTCGTGCAGCTACTGCTCCAGCCTCGGATAGAAATGATTGATGCATGCACTTATGCGCTGAAGCAGACGTGCTGCTCGTAGTCCAAAACCGCGCTTATGTAGCAAGTCAAAAATTTTTAGAGTTGCTCGTTGTGCAAAACATTCGCTCACCAAGTTACTCGTTATCCAAGATATTACTGTACTACAAACAGTATCTTGATGCTCTCCAAGTGGATCCTCTTATAGGGGATGTGGACTCATGTCTTTGGGCTTTATTCGCTAAGAGTCAATTCGGTGTCAACACAACTTGGCTTTAATATTTATATTAGATATAATATTAGGAGTATTGGCCATCACTTCATTATGCAATTAGCCTAGCCTAGAGACATAAGGTCAAAGATTACAGTTGAGTTCAATTTGTTGTCACCAACAACCAAGTGCTTGGTGAATAGAGTCCTACAGGTTGCACAAGTGTTATGGATATTCTAAAAAAGTTAATCTAGTACATATGACTAGTTCCTCGCCTACTGCAGCTCAAAGTTAAGGACACCTTGTAGCCCTCCAAAAGCAAAAAAATACAGATAAACACAAAAGCGCATATAATAGTGTATATAAATATATATATATAGCAATGGGGAAACCTAGATACCGTTAAACACCCCAAGTCAAACTCCCAATTTCACTCCATAAATCTGGAAAAAGATAGGCAAAACACAAAATATAGTGTAGTAATTCAATAGAATTTAAAAAATAATTGAAAGCTAAAAAACAAACACACAAATTGCAAAGCACATAACAAATGTGCATATACTCATTTGCCGAAGTGACTCAAACCTCCCGAATAAAACGCCCCAATCAGTCCATAGTCTGCCAATTGGTAGTCATAGATCGACTGGAGCAATCCAGTATGAGGTTCCCTCAATCCACTAACACGGCACTCTACAGCAGCAGCTCAACGCATTTCGTGAGTTAAATAAACTGTAAGCTCCTATGAGCAGGGCCCTCTACACCTCTTGTTTCCATCTTATGTCTGTTTATATGTATTTCGTTCCCTTTGGTAATTGTAAAGTGCTGCAGAAACTGTTGGCGCTATATAAATGATGACAATAATAATAATAATCACATCCTCAGGAGCATAATATACAACTGATGTGACCTTCCTTTTAAACCCACTCAGACTCCCAAACCATTAAACTAATCCACAACAGCTGTTCCACTTGAAATTTTGACCAATCGCCGTCTCATCAATCCTGGGAACTCTGCTCCATTTTTGAAAAGGTGTTTAAAACAATAAAAATGCATAAAAATCTGTGGAAATAATCTAAAAGGTCCTAAAAAATAATAAAAAGGTCTGTTCCAGAATAAAAATAAATCACCATTAAAAAACAAAATGGGAATCAAAAATTTCACCTTAAAAAAAAAATACAAAAAAATTCAAAACAATAAATAAATAAAAAGCTGGTTTGCGGAAAATGAAAAGAATGAACGGTTGAATAATATTTTTTTAAATAAATATAATATTTTTTTACATTAAATCCTATGGGATACGCCTGTTTAGGCTAGGGTCAGACGAGCGCCGTATTAACGTGTGTTTAGTCGCACTTAATCACGGCCGTGTTAGCAGCAAATGACGGCCAATGCCGAACAGTATACAAAGAACGGCCGCACGAAAGTGCAGCCGCGCAACGCAGGTGGCAAACGAACGCATTTTTTCGAGAACGTCAAACCGCTAGTACTAACGTACAGAGTGTGCTGCGTCCGCTAGCGGCGTCTGTGCGTGATTAGGAGACGTCAGACACTGCTAATGTCCGGCCAACATAACGTCCAGACGCAAAAAGTGTTTTATTGATGATCCGTACAAAATCACGGACGAAAATGTGCATCGTATGACCGCTATCACGTATTCCGTGAAAAAATGCGTCCATTCGTTCTAACGCACTTTTTCACGGACAACGCGAAAAATGCGTTCGTCTGACCCTAGCCTTAATCCTGTCGAACTGAACCATTGAAAATCAGGGCCTGATTATTCGGTGCAATCGGTGTTCTGTGAATAGATTAACCATTACTGCTCTATGGGACAATTTTGAAGCCACCGATGATCGCCGAATTGCAGCGTATTTTGCTGTCAATTGGCCTGTATTTGGTGAATTGACAGCTTTCGGAATAGCCGAACTGCCACGAAATTGCACCGTACTGTCAAATTCACCTTTTGGTGCCCTTTGGTGGCAAGTTCGGCTCTCTTTGGAAACCCCTTATATTGCTTTAATCTAGATGAAAATGATGATGAAGGGGAAGTAATTAATAAATATACTTTATTTTTTTGACCTAGTCTCCGTGCTGCTGGATATCGTGTATTGATATATATATATATATTATTATTATTCGAGAACCTTTTTACAGATTTTTGAATACAAAAAATAATCCATTGTGTGTTACCCGTTAATGTACAGTTATATTACTGAATGTAATCTTTCACTGCTCGGATGTTCTTTTCTGCATTTAGGAAATCATGCAACACAATTATTTTTTAAAACAAAAATGTGGAAGGATTTGCAGAACAGAAATCGATAATAGACAGAAAAAATATCTTTTGTGTGCTTCAAATGTAACACAATGCACTGACATCTCTGTGCACGTTACGTGAAAATACTATTCAGATATAACAAATGACAGCGACGCTGACTTATTTTACCGCAATACGTCTCTCTCCACGCATTACTATTTAATCACTATATTAAGCTTAAAAAAAAGCTAGCGATGGCACAAAAGTGCAAACCTCAGGTCACTATTCCAAGTCTCAACTAAAGAGAAATGCAGAAGGTTCTTTGATCCCGAGAACTGCGTTTAAGCAGCATTCCCTTAGACGCACTTTCAGCTCATTTCTTTGATCCAATCTGTATCAATGTTGAACATCCAACAGGAATCAGAAAACCTGCCATGAGCTTGTCGCTCTAATGAGGTTTCATAGCAAAATATATAGTGCGCTTTACATAATACACCATGACGGAGCCTTCTTATATTACGCTCCGCACATGAGCAGCAGCGAGTTAATGACAGTGGTAATACCAGTGCCTGGGCTGGATCATTGCTTTCTAATCTCTCAAAAATTGCCAATATCAGTATCTCCATAACACTTTGTAGAAGAAGAAGAAATGCTTTCATAGAATGTATTTTTTGTATATATTTGCATAGATATATATATATATATGTTATGTGAGACAGATGCCATTTGCATATCCTACCCTGAATTCCTTGCTGCATATGGGGATTGTGACACAGGAGCTCTGGGATGCAATTCTTTGAATTGCTGTGATGTGCAAGTGGCTTCTGCAATAATAAACATAATTAATTATAGGCTTTATAGGAGGCTTTTATCTCACTTTTTGTCCTCCACCACAACCCTTGTAAGATACACTATATTGCCAAAAGTATTCGCTCACCTGCCCAGCTCCTGATTTGGATGAGTGAATACAAGTGAATACTTTTGGCAATATAGTGTATATATATCTTATATACAGTATATTGCGAATTGATTCTGCAATAATATGGCTTCTGCTATAATAAACTTCATTATTTGCAGTGTGGAGACTTTTTATCTCATTTTTTGTCCTCCACCATAACTCAAATAAGCCCTAATTTACGTCATGCTTAGCTCCTGCTGAAGAGGGTCCAATAAACCTGAAACAGCGCTGTCCTAGGAGTGGCTTTGACCAGTTACATACTGTAAACCTGATCTCTGCTTAAAAAAAAAAAAAAGCCATCTGGTACAGCATGTCATTTATTGGAGGGTTTTATGTGAAAACAGACCCAGAATGCAAAAAAGTGAGACAGATGTCACTTGCATGTCTTACCCAGAGTTCCTTGCTGCATACGGGGAATGTAGCACGGGAGCTCTGGGATGCAGTTCTTTGAATTGCTGTGATGTGCAAAAGGATTCTGCAATAATAAACTTTATTAATTACAGTGTGGAGGCTTTTTATCTTATTTTTTGCCCTCCACCACAACTCAAATAAGCACTATATATATATTATTATATAATGTAGATTTGATAAACCATGTTAGACAAGATGCGCTTCGGCAATTCCTGCTGAACGCCACCGCCAACCAGCCTGCCGAACGACACCAAAGACAGACGAACGATTCTGAAGAGAGCCAAACTGACCGCCGAAAGCCACTGAGCTGCACGTAAAAAAAACGGAACTCATAATCAGATGATATATACTGTATATATTTTTTTCTCTTTAGTATAGTATAGCATTGTTAGCTAACATTCTGACAGTCCAAGGGTAGAACTGTCATTCATCAAAAGCAATGATTAATTTCCTTGTATCCTGATGAGACCAGAGCACAAAGACCAGGATTTTTTTCTAATGTGACGTCCGCTTCCCAATGCATCTATTCGGTGTCTGTGATTTCTGGGATGTACAAATACACCCCATTACTTTTAGTTCTCCAACCTCCACACCTTCTCTATGCAACATCTTCATTTTTTGAAATGGTGGAAGTCTGGCTGTGGGAGAGGTGATGTACCTGTTCCGCAATAAATTTTTAGATACATTTCATGTTACTGGCCTATTCATATTAACATTTTATCATGATGTTGACATGCACACACATTATATATACATATCAAGTACATTTATATATAGATGTATTTTTTTTTCTTCAACTAATACTGAGGGTAACAGTCATTCCCTAAGCACCGAGTAGACAAGGAGCCAGTGCAACTTGTAGGAGAAGCTGGGGGTCCACGCTTCCCCTAATATTCTGGCAGGCCCCTCCTTGTTCCCTCTGGCTCGTCGTGCAATTAATGCATGTAATTAATGTGGTAGCCAAGGGCCATCGATACAGCATAGAATGCCAACGTTGGCTGATGTTTATTGCCTGCAGCCTGAAATATGGCTGTTTTATAAATTGGCATGGAAGCCACTGTAAGATTCCCCAGTAATCAACTGCAGGGTCCTGGGCAGTGAGCTGTCACTGCTCTGTCTGGCACTTGGTGACATCAGCCCGCATGCCTTCTTTAGCACTATGCGCTGCCTCTGACATAGGCGTCCTGGAGAAAAAAGTCGTATTCTTCCTAAAATTCCTACCTATTTATCAATTAGTTTATCCATTTCTTTGGTGTATATACATCATTTAATCTTCACCTTCAGCATTTTTATAATATTTTGTTCCTTTGCATTTGCTGCTTAACCCAAGTACATAGGTGTGCGCACAGGGCATGCCTGGTTGCCCAGGCACACCCTAATGTTGGATGAAGGGTTCATCTGGGTGGAGTAGAGGTAACAACACTGCTCTAGAACTGTGGAGACACAGGTTCAAATCCCGGCAAGAGCACCTCTCCAGTAAGTGTCCTCAGGCAAGACCCCTAACGGTACATACTCGCCACCCAGGACATACTCAAAAATGAGAGAAATCTCAATGTATCCTTCCTGGTAAAATACATTCTCAAAAAAATCTTTCACCACCTACATAGATATCTTGGATGTTCCTTATCTGGTTCGTGATAAATTACATGAATATTGACTGTATTGCTGCATAAACATTGATTATCCCTAACTAAAAATAACTACCATGTACAAAATTATTGAAGCATAGATATGTAATTAATCAATGTTCCATGGGTGCACACTCTACTAAAATGGACTGCACACGCCATTGCCCACGGACCTCAAACTTTGCGCCCCCGAAACATTTTTGAACTACACCTCAACTAATTCTCTGTGGATTGCAATAAAATAATTCTGGGGATTGTATGAAATAAACATCTGAGGGGGCAGAGTTTGAGATCCCTGCCTTAACTATCCCTTCACTATCCAGCACTTTTTTTTGTTAATTTTTTTTTATATCATAATGTTTTTTGAAACCTGAGATGGGAAGGTAATTTAATGTAGCGGTAAAATAGCAATGGAGCACAGAGATTGCCATTCTGAGATAGCTAAAAGATTAAAATAATGTAAATTTGCAAATTTTTACTTGAATGTGTTTGTCTTCTACAGAAATATTGCTGGGATGAAAGGTTCTAAACTCTAGATGGGTAACATTATCTTGCAAAATTTCAAATGGGGTCTCCATTATCATCATACAGGCAAAAATGATAAAGTTACGTAAAAAAACGTCAGATCTCCTGCTTATGCTGATTTTCAGTGCTCGTCATAATGAGAAAATTAGCAATGCAGATTCTAAAAAATACCAACAGACTATAAAAATAACATATGTATGTGGCATAATGCCCGTGTATGAAAATTATAACTGTTTATCTGTATTGAGGTGAAGACAGAGTAGTCATCCATTATGGAGCTTGGATAGAACTACATATGTTTATAAAAATATGGAAGAATAAATGTAGTCTATTATTGTACATAGAGCAATGTATCCCATTACATAAAATGTCATTGAAGGGTGTATTTTTGATTAATTGTGTGAGCCGTTTCCCCTTTTTCTAAACAATTTTTGCTGAGTAATAATTTTTACCCTGGACTCTATCCCTCTTTATGTCTGTACAGAACTTAAATATGGTCTTCAAGTTACAGTCCAGCCTGAAAATGGGAGTGAAGGAGTTAATTATTTGACCCCCCCTCCTGAGCCACACCTCAGACCCCTCCATCCTATTTTTAATTCAAGAGTGTCTTAAATCTACCATGTCTTCCTCCTTAGTACTCCATTTCATGAAACGCGTCGGATGCCTTTTAATTATTTATACTACAATAAAGTCTATGTTATTGATTTTACACTTTAGCTGCAATGGTTTCTCTCAGACTCCTGTGTAAGCGGGTATCGTGTGGATTCTGTGATATCTATTGAATCATGGCGTTCTGTTGATGAGCGTACATTTGTTTCCCTCTTGTGAGCAATAGAAAAGCGGGGAAGCAGAGGTTATGCTACTTTTTACTCTGCTGTACTATTCTATGTTTCTGTCTCTTTTTCTCGTCCATGTATTAAGACCTCTTACTTGCTTTCATCACTAAAAGTCATTATTACACGGTAGAAGAAATGACATAGATCGAGATATCTCGGTCTTCAAAGGCACCATCCAGTGCCTGATATTGAGATATCTCGATCTGCAGATCTGCAGCGCAAAAGCAAATTAAATTAGTTTGCTGCAAACAAATTTTGTTTTCTTTTGGGCTACAGAAGGTACCCTCTAAGGTTTAGCCCTTTGGGCATAATGCCCTAAGAGCTAAAACTATGTAAAATCAGTGATGAATGCACTGACACAGGCATTCCGCAAGCCGATACAGGGGGGAAAAAATTGAGCTGCAGCTGAAACAACTGCAACTCAATTTGGCAGTAGACGGCACCATCTACTGGTCAAATAGGTTATTTACAGTAAGAAATACAATGGGAATATGCCCAAATATTTCTTACTGGATAATTAATTAAAAATTATTTTACTAAAAACTACTGGTTTCTGACAATGTTTTTTCTGGAAAATCACTTGGTAGTGAAGGGGCTAATGGTCTACATATTGTTTCACATGGCTTTTCAAAGTAATAACTGTGTTTTGGGATGTCAAGGGTTAAAGTGAGAACCCATAATACCGCTTCTCAAGTAGCTGACGGAGAAAATATACCGTCTATTTTCCTTCACCAGTTATCAAAACAAAATAAAAAAAGTGCAATTAAGCCATCACATCTCAACTTCCACCGCCCAGACCGTCCCTTAGTTTACCACTGGTTTTAGCTTTATTTATTTATTAAAGACTCTAAAAAAGCTCCACATGCTTGGAATCACTCCATCGTACTCGATTCTTTGAAAATATCCGTGTATTTGTGTTTCTGCTTATCCATTATGCACATATTTATAAATCAAGCTTCCGATGCACTGGCTCATTAACATTCACAAATTGTTTCCTGAAGAAGGCATGCTGAAGTCAGGAACCATGAAAAATGATTTCTGTTGAGCTGCGAGGCAGCTAAATAAACAAACCTTTTGGACATATTGCCAAAAATATGACATTTTAGTTATTTTTTTGCATCTGTGGCTCGCTGTCTATAAAACAATTCTTTATTGTTTACTGGATGTGGATTCAGTTTAATGTCAGGGACTTGGTGTGCTGCTACATACTCCTTAATGCGATAAAGTATTTCACTGTGAGGATGCCTCTAGGCACATGATATAAACAAAATCTGCTACATATAGACACTTACTTTATTCTATATTTACATGTCATGGCACATCATTTATTTATTTATTATTTATTTATAAAGTATTTTACCAGGAAGGATACATTGAGATTTCTCTCGTTTTCAAGTATGTCCTGGGTTCAAGAACATCGCAGTGTTACAGTTACAGAAATACAAAGTAATACAATGCAAGATATTAAAAAACAACACAAATATACATCATGATTATAATAAGCACCAGTCTAATGGCTTAAGTCACCCGAGTCACATAATTATTTACCTTGTATCTGTTATTTCCGCGATTATGGTGGGAGACATGGCCCAACTATCAAAGGTATCCCTCCATATAACAAAAACAGAGGAGATTTTGCAAAATATATTAAAATCAGGGAGTAGAGCGTGGTATGGCAATAGGAGGGTGGAAGAGGTGTTTTGTCCTTGCACAAAAGGATAATATTGGGGCAGAATAAAAACACAAAATAATTAATGGAAAAAACAAGAAGTGCGGAAAATGTGTAAAAAGAACAAAAAATTTGTAAATAGACAAATAAAAAAAAAATAGGAAGGTTAACTATTTTGGTCTTTCCTCAGTCCTGTCACATTTCTGTAAGGTTTATTTAAAAAAAGTGTCATGTGTGGTACTGTACATGCAGAGATAGAATAAGTCCAAAAGTACCTGAATGCCACCAGCAGTGAAGTGTAACCATCCATATACTGCACATCCGCTGTTTGAGTGTGAGTTTTATTGTTGTGGAAGCTCTGTGATAACAGTCATACATATGACCCACTACAGTGAGCTTGTGTTACCTTGCAGCCCTGCGATACACTCATACATACCACACACTATTGTGAATTTTATGTCTCTAGAGCTCTGTGATACACTCATATCTGATTATTAGTGTGAGTTTTATTGCTGTAGAACTCTGTGATAAACTCGTACCCATCCATTACCGTGAACTTTATTTCTGTAGAGCTCTGTGTTGCACTCGTATCCTTTCATTACTGTGGGTTTTATTTTTGTAGAGCTCTGTGATACGCTTGTACCTGTTCATTACTGTGGGTTTTATTTTTGTAGACCTCTGTGATACGCTTGTACCTGTTCATTACTGTGGGTTTTATTTTTGTAGACCTCTGTGATACGCTTGTACCTGTTCATTACTGTGGGTTTTATTTTTGTAGACCTCTGTGATACGCTTGTACCTGTTCATTACTGTGGGTTTTATTTCTGTAGACCTCTGTGATACGCTTGTACCTGTTCATTACTGTGGGTTTTATTTTTGTAGAGCTCTGTGATACGCTTGTAGCTGTTCATTACTGTGGGTTTTATTTCTGTAGACCTCTGTGATACGCTTGTACTTGTTCATTGCTGTGGGTTTTTTTCCAGTAGAGCTCTGTGATACGCTCGTACCCATTCATTACTGTGAGTTTTATTTCTGTAGAGCTCTGTGATATGCTCGTACCCATTCATTACTGTGAGTTTGATTTCTGTAGAGCTCTGTGATACACTCGTACCCATTCATTACTGTGACTTTGATTTCTGTAGAGCTCTGTGATATGCTCGTGCCCATTCATTACTGTGAGTTTGATTTCTGTAGAGCTCTATGATACAGTAATGCATGGGAACGAGCGTATCATAGAGCTCTACAGAAATCAAACCCACAGTATTGAATGGGTAGGAGCGTATCACAGAGCTCTACAGAAATAAAATTCACAGTAATGAATGGGTACGAACGTTTCACAGAGCTCTACAGCAATAAAACTCACAGTATTGAATGGGTATTAGCGTATCACAGAGCTCTACAGCAATAAGGCTAGGGTCAGACGAACGCATTTTCACGTTGTCTGTGAAAAAGTGCGTTCGAACGAATGGACGCATTTTTTCACGGAGTACGCGATAGCGGTCATACGATGCGCCATTTCGTCCGTGATTTTGGACGGATCATCAATAAAACACTTTTTGTGTCTGGACGTTATGTTGGCCGGACATTAGCAGCGTCTGACGTCTCCCAATCACGCACACACGCCGCTAGCGGACGCAGCGCACTCTGTACGTCCGTACTAGAGGTTTGACGTTCTATAAAAAATGCGTTCGTTTGCCACTTGCGTTGCGCGGACGACCTTTCGTGCGGCCGTACTTCGTGTGTTCCCCGGCATTGGACGTCATTTGCTGCTAGCACGGCCGTGATTTTGTGCGTCTAAACGCACGTTAAAACTGCTTTCGTCTGACCCTAGCCTTAAACTCACAGTATTGAATGGGTATTAGCGTATCACAGAGCTCTACAGAAATAAAACTCACAGTAATGAATGGGTACGAGCGTGAGTTTTATTTCTGTAGAGCTCAAAAAGCCTCGCGCAAAGCGAAAATCTTTGCGCCAAGTGTTAAACCTTTGCGCGTGTACGCGCACAAATGCAGGCGCAGTGCCGTCTCGTGCAAAAATCTTTGCACGTGCAGTTTTTTGCATCCATTCAGCCAATCAAAATGAAGAAACACACCTATCAAATGCAACTGAATTGCGTCTGCCAGAGGCATCGGAGACGGGTTCTGCATCTATGATGCAAAATGAGCACATATGCTACAGTAATAATACACACACACCCGCCATCATCCATTATATTGTTGCTGCATTCCTTGTTATGGGCTGGTGTATTTGGATTCGGCCAGGTTGTTCAGATTTGCCGTTAACACCAGCTTTTAGGAGTTGCTAAAATTATGTGCGAAAAGGCTATGCGGTAATTACCGTGAATAGATTGTAATACCATCTGCGTACCAGCGCACATTTGCGCTCATAATGTTAAGTATAGGACGTGCGCAGTATTGTAAGCTCGCGCAGGGTTCGCGCAGGTTCACCCGCGGTAGACGACTGCGTGTGGTTGTTGTGCTGACTATGTAATACGGGATTCGGCACAAATGGATTTACCCCTCGCGTTAATGTTTTTTTGCGCCGGCGCAAACGTTTGCGTGAAGATTGTAATTTAGCCCTTAAAAGGGTATCATTTTAATGGTTATTCCAAGCATCATATAACTTAATGGTAATAAATAAAAATTTAAAAATTAATCACAGATTAAACTATCTCTAAGTCTGAAACTGAATTTTTTTGGCAAAACAATATTTTAATTAATTTTGCAAACTCATCATAATTACACTTTCCTCTCATCATTGCTGTCAATGGTCTCATGATCAAACCTTTTGGAAGTTTTTCCAGAATATAAAAATCAAATATACTTTTTCCTCTGATCTACGGTCTTTTCTGCTAGCAGACACAGACTTGTAATTATGTCCCACTGAGACCATCAGATAGAGATCATAGAAAAGAATGTTCCCAAAACTGGCTTAATATATATATACTGTCTCTCTGTGCTCATGGACCCAAGATATATTTTTATTTTAATCCCCAGTTGTGACATGAAAGATGATATGAATAGATAAGTCCCTCACCCTGCTACATGTGCATGTCTTCTGGGAAATAAAAATTAAAAACAAACGGATTTTCCCCTCATAACATTAATTTGCATTGTCAGATCCCACAAATACCCAAGTATATACGGGACCATATATATTTAGACGCAGGCACAATTTTAGTTTTTTCAGGTATTTACCAAAACATATTAAAGCTATAGCTATATAATGGATATGGGCTGAAAGTGCACACTCTCAGGTTTAATTTGAGGGTATGTACATCCAAAGTGGAAGAAGGGTTTAGGAATTATAGCTTTAAAGAGTAGCCATCTCCCCTTTTTCAATAGACCAAAAGTAATTGGACAATAGAATCAAAAGCTGTTTCATGGCCAGCCAGGTGTGGCTACCATTATTTCTTTATCAATTAAGCAGGTAAAAGGTCTGGCGTGGATTCTAACAGGGTTATTCAAAGAGAATCAAAAAAGCCACCGCACGTTCAGTGACGTTTTGTTCTCTTCAATTCGGTCTGATTTGGCGATCCGATTTCGGGGACCCTGCGGTGTATTCAGCAAGCACCACAGGGTCCCCGAATTGCAGGGAAAAGTCGCCGCAAACCCGCCAAAAACTCACTGCAGAACGAGGGCGAACGCACACCGAAACCTGCAAAAACATCTGGATAAGGCTTAGGTCAGACTAATGCAGTATTAACGTGCGTTTAGCAGCACTAAATCATGGCCGTGCTAGCAGCAACTGACGTCCAATGCCAGGTAGCATACGAAGAACGGCCGCACAAAAGTGCGGCTGCGCAACGCAAGTGGCAAACGAACGCATTTTTGCAAGAACGTGATACCGCTAGTACTGTCGTACAGAGTGCGCTGCGTCCACTATCGGCGTGTGTGTGTGATTAGGAGACGTCAGACGCTGCTAATGTCCGGCCAACATAACGTCCAGACACAAAAAGGGTTTTATTGATGATCCGTACAAAATCACGGACGAAAATGCGCATCGTATGACCGCTATCGCGTATTCCGTGAAAAAATACGTCCATTCGTTCGAACGCACTTTTTCACGGACAACGCGAAAAATGCGTTAGTCTGAACCTAGCCTTAACCCGCCGAAAACACCGGAAAAACCCGAGCAGGAGCCAATCACACGCAGCGCAGCCGCCGGAAAAAGCCGACACCGCAGACGAATGCAGCAAATAAATTAGAAAAACAGTTTGCTTGAATGTTTGAAAAGTGAAACGCTGTTTGCAAACAAACTACTGAGCGAAAATGTCTGAAATTTACATATGAGGTCCAATGAATGATAATAAAAAGGGCTGTTACAGAAAAAATAAGTTAAGTTTAAAAAAAATCCCAAAAAAATGCTTAAAATATCCTAAAAAATCTATAAATAAAGAGACTTTTTACTGCAGAATATTATAATGATTTATTAGATATTGAATTAAAACAGGAATATTTTAACATTGAAACCTATGGGATTCGCCTGAATAAACCTGCCGAATTAAACCACCGAATGGCAGGGCATTTCGGGAACCTTTCACTGCTGGTTTGTGCTCTCTGAATAGCCGAAGCAGTGCTTTTTTACAGGGATTCACTGCCCTCGAACAGGCACCGAACAGGCACCGTATGTGCAGGCAATTCGCCAGGATTTGGCGAATTGCCTGCTCTCTAGATAGCCAAATGGTCAGGAAAGTTAACTGTACTCTGAATTTCAGCGTTCGGATCCCTTTCGGCAGCCATTCGGATCTCTTTGAATAACCCTGTAAGTGTAGTATTTGCATTTGGAATCTATTGCTGTGAACCTACGTCATGCATTCAAAGGAGCTGTCCATGCAAGTGAAACAGACCATTGTAAGGCTTCAAAAACAAAATGAATCCATCAGAGAGATAGCAGCAACATTAGGAGCGAACAAATCAACAGTTCAGTACATTCTGCGGGAAGCTGAAAGCACTTGTGAGCTCAGCAACATAAAAAGGCCTGGACGTCCACAGATGACAGCAGTGGTGGATGATCGCAGATTTCTCTCTATGGTAAAGACAAACCCATTCACAACATCCAGACAAGTGCAGGACACTCTCCAGGAGGTGGACGTATCATTGTCAAAGTCTACAATCCAGAGAAGACCTCAAGAGAGCAAACACAGAGGGTTCACCACAAGGTGCAAACCATTCATAAGCCTGAAGAATAGAAAAGCCAGATTAGATTTTGCCCAAAAAAATCTAAAAAAGCCAGACCACTTATGAAAAGCATTCTTTGGACGGATGAAATGAAGATTAATCTGTACCAGAATGACGGGAAGAAAAAAGTGTGAAGTAGGCTTGGAACAACTCATGATCCAAAGCACACAACGTCATCTGAAAAACATGGTGGATACAGTGTGATGGCATGGGCATGCATGGCTTCCAGTGGCACTGGGTAATTAGTGATTATTGATGATGTGACAGAAGACAGAAGCAGCCAGATGAATTCAGCAGTGTTTAAAAGATATACAGCCAGACAGACAGCTGGAGTTAGAACCTGGCAAAGCATCTGAAAGGAGGAAACCAAGGTCACAATTGTATTGCCCTTGCTAAAACTGGGATGCTAAGGGGAATAATTAACGTTTGCTAATTTCCCCTTTGCGTCCCGGTTTCCCGAGCAGATCACAGGGCAGGCGCCATGTCCGGTAGCCTGCCTCTTAGCGATTGCTAGTCTCGTGGATCCTGGGGGCAGCGCTACAGCCCCGTCCCCAGCATCTCCTCCATGGCCTCAATAGGATGCCATGGAGGATTATGTGCCGGGTCACATGACCGGTAGGATCTCTCCACTCGCGAGATCCTGCTGGTCACCGGAGTGATCGCGGAGGGAGACAGGGGACTTTCTTCCCCCAGTCTCCCTCTGCTCCCAGTGGTTAGAAGCAGCGGATCGGGCCGCCGTTCTTGCCTTGGGATGAGAGGGGAGTATGTGATTTTTGGGGGGTTTTGAACTACAGGTAACAGATTTTGCAGCAGCTACATCTGTTACCTACACCTCTGAGCTGGTGTCGCTTTTTCGTTAGCGTTAGCTTTTTCTTAGCAACTAGCGTTAGGACCAAGTGATCCTAACACTAATTAATCTGTGTATGCACTTTGCGCTCCCAATGTTAGGTATAGGGAGAGCAAAGTACAGTAAACTCTAGCTACGAATCACAAATTAACGAGCACTAATGGGTTTTTTAACCCGTTAGCAATTTGAAGGCAATATGGGCGCAGCGTTATGACCTCCTTTAAGCTAGCGTTAACACTAGTGTTAGCATGAAGGAGGTGATAGAGCCCTAAGTCTTTAGTAATGTCCGTGGGTTCCAGACTTCAGGCAGTCATTGCCAGTAAAGGATTCTTAACAAAATATTAAAAATGAACATTTTATTTATGATTATATTCACTTCGTCCAATTACATTTGAGCCCCTGAAAATGGGGGGACTGTGTATAAAAATGATCGAAGTTCCTAAAATTTGTACTTGATATTTATATTCAACCCCTTGAATTAAAGCTGAAAGTCTGCACTTCCAAATATATCTGGACCTAACAGTACAGTGTTAATGTCAATTTCTTTTATCAGTTGAAGGGTTATTCAATAAACGCTGAACTTGCCAGTGAATGGTGAATTTTACTGTACGGTGCAATTTTGTGACAGTTTGTCCTTTCAGAAAGCTGTCAAATATTGGCGAATTGCCAGCAAAATACAGAGCAGTTCAGCGCAGACCGCTGCAATTCGCCGATCTTCGGTGGCAGTAAAATTGACCCATAGGGCAGTAATAGTTAATCTATTAAGAGAATGCTGAACTGCACCGAAGTGTCAGTGAAATGCCCTGATTTTTGATGGTTCAGTTCGACAGGTTTAAACAGGCGAATCCCATAGGACTCAATGTTAAAAAAATTAGTATAATTTTCACTTATTTCTTATTCAACCATTTTTTCTTTTCAGTTTCAGCAAAAAAGCCTTTTTATTTATTTATTATTTTGTATTTTTTTTTTTTTTAGACAAAATTTTTGATTTCCATTTTTTAATGGCTTTTTTTTATTCTGTAGCAGACCTTTTATATATAACCTTTTTAATTATTTCAACCCATTTTTATGCAATTTTATCATTTTAAACACCTTTTAAAAATTAGCAGAGTTCTGGGGGGGTTTTCTGGCAGATCGACGGTCGGCAGCGGCTCCACGTTCGACGCACTTTGGGGACCCTACTATGAATAGTGAATTCACTGCAGGGTCGGTGAACTGGAATCACCAAATCTCACCGTAGTGCGCCGAACGAAAAAGTACCAAAGTTTCACTAAACTTTTGGTGCTTTCTGAAAAACCCTCATAATGTTCCGCTCAGTTGAAGTGAAAGAGAAAAGAAGATGGACATGTTAGTTTAAACACCTGTCTCTGTATCTACGCCAAATGTCTGGATCGTCATATATATATATATACTTTATCCCGGGGGTCAGGAACCTTGGCTCCCCAGATGTTTTGGAAATACATTTCCCATGCAGCCCTTTCTATGCTATTGGTGGCTGAGCATCATGGGAGATGTAGTTCCAAAACATCTGGAGGACCTAGGTTACGTACTCTTTTTTTTTTTTTACAGCAAGCCCTTCTGATGAATTCACAAAACCAATGAGCTACATGAATGTTGAGGTGTTGAGGAGGATGTTAGGTTCTTGTCCCACCCATACTTTAGAAAAGGTTTCCTTTACTAAAACATTGCTAATTTAATATATAACAAACGCCATCATTATATTTACTAGCATTTTCAGACGTGCACATTTTTTCTGTTTGTCTTTTCTGTCTCGTCTTTTTTTAAAAGGTCTTTATAATTTATTTAGCCATGGCCTTCAGGTTCTTCATACCCAAGAATTTGGGAGCTGTTCCTAAGCCATCTCCATAGCAACAAGAAGAATTTTCTTGCGGTTCCCATAGATAATGGGTTTTGGAAGCTGTTTAATCTGTGGGAATGTCGATATTAATCTGTATTTCAATCAGGAATTCAGGCTGAGTTTATAATGTCTGCCCCTCTCAACTGGTTTGAAATGCAATGTTTTTTTTTGGTTTGTTTGCTTTTTTAAGTGATAGTATTTTTGGACATGCTGCACGGTACTGAGAATTATACCAGCTAAGAGGTGTGACAATTGGAAATGTGAAACATTTTCCGGTACGTAAATTGAAATTTGATCTTTTTTTAGATTCACTGGATTTGGTCAATTTGTGCACTTTTTAAAATTTAAACACGTATGTGAGATTTCACCTTGTAGCGTATCCAAGTAGTCAGACAGCCATAAACCCCTTCACTACCAAGTGATTTTCCCAAAAAACAAATTCAGGAGCCAGTGTTTTTTTGAAAAAACATATTTAACTATTTATACAGTAAGAAATATTTGGGCATATTCCCAGTGTATTTCTTACTGTAATAACATATTTGGCCAGTAGATGGTGTCATCTACTGCAAAATTGAGTAACAGTTACAGTTCATGTTCCCTGCATCGCCTGCTGAATGTCCGATGTCAGGACATTCAGTTAGACAATTTTACACAGTTTTAGCTCCTTAGGCATTATGTTCAAAGGGTTAAAACATAAGGGGCACCTTCTGCAGCCCAGAAGCAAAGGAAATTTGTTTGCAGCAAACAAATTTAATTTGCTTTTGAGCTGTAGATTGAGATATATCGATATTGGGCATTTTGAAGCCCGAGATATCTCAAGCTCGGTAGTGAAGGGGCAATGGGAAAAAAAATCGACTGGTGAGGCGTCCCTTTGATAACACAATCAGGGGCTAGCAAGAGCCAGATGCATCACCATACTGTAATCACTTGACTTTAAAGAAAGCATTGAGTGTTTTGTACTTTTTATTGAAAGCAATTTCTGTGAATGAAGCTTTTAATAAAAGCCTCTATAACCATAAAGGCATCTATGGCGACATGATGACAACACACAGGAATTAGTTACTCCAAGTATCTACACTGCACAGGACTATATTGTTAAGAAAGTGTCCTTATAGAGTACCCTGTATTCTCGTCGCAATTCCACAACATACCCATCCCTGGAAGCTAAAAGGCAGCTAAGAGGTTTAACCTACAACAGATGCAGTAGGAGGAAGAAGGTGCTGACTGTATCTAAAGCCAGACAAAAGAACAGAACTGAAATCCATGAGAGAGGGAGTAAACCAGTAATGGAGCAGATGGGAAGAAAAGTGGAAATACATGACAAGTTCTGTTTTGCGATGTTTTGACACACATGCTGAAAATTACATATTGAATTACACACAGATATATTATAAAGGGAATTATTCATGGTGCCATGTAGCTATATATACAAACACACATTAAATATAAATCTATATATATATAAAAGGAAAAGTCCTGACTGACTGACTCATCAACGCCCAGCTCAAACCATTTTACCTAGTAACGTGACATTTTGAAGATACACAGGGTTATTCAAAGAGAATCGAAAAGTCACCGCACGTTCGGTGACTTTTCGTGCTCTTCAATTTGGTGCGATTTGGCGATCCCATTTCGGCGACCCTGCAGTGTATTCAGCAAGCACCACAGGGCCGTCGTAGTGCAGGGAAAAGCCGCCGCAAACCCGCCGAACACTCAACGCACAACCTGGCGAACGCACACCGAAACCCGCAAAAACATCTGGATTAACCTCCATTCGTCTGCGGTGTCGACTTTTTCTGGCGGCTGCTCGGGTTTCTCCAGCGTGTTCGGCGGGGTTAGTCCAAATGTTTTTGCGGGTTTCGGTGTGCATTCGCTGGGTTTTGCGGTGAGTGTTCGTCGGATTTGCGGCGGCTTTTCCCTGCACTACGACGGCCCTGTGGTGCTTGCTGAATACACCGCAGGGTCGCTGAAATTGGAACGCCACATCGCACCGAATTGAAGAGAACGAAAAGTCACCAAACGTGCGGTGACTTTTCGATTATCTTTGAATAACACTGTATGTTTTGTAGCCAATTCGCCTGGACTAACGTCTGCCATAAACATTACTTATTACGTAGACATCAACATGTAAATTATATTTTGTACAGTTTGGACAAAACCGCATGTTTTTTTCAAAAACAATTGTAACAAATCCCAAAATTCACACGAGCGAAGCCGCGGGCAAAAGATAGTGTATATGTATATATATATTATACTGTGTTACATGAACTCAGAGACATACATTATTTTTACATACTCATTTTATTCATAAAATGCAATCTGACAAAATACGAGAAAATGTTAGGTATTTTCCCACTATTTATGGTTAATATTGCTTATTACCTTAGAAAAATTGAACAGGTTTTCCATTCCTGATTTTGGGTGCTAATCCCTAGTTGGTGCCAACGTCAGTGCCTCGATAAATTAGCAGTAGCACCAGCATAAGTGAATTTATCTCATGCCACCCATATTATATTCCTGACGCTACCCCATTAGTAATCCGTTAGCGCAGGAGTCAGCAAACTTGGCTCCCTGATGTTTTGGGAACTACATCTCCCATGATTAGGGATGAGACGAACACCCCCCGAGTTCGGTTCGGGCCCGAACCCGAACTTCCCATATGTTCGGGTCCGAACCCGAACTTGAACTCCATGCAAGTCAATGGGGCTGAAAATTCGGTTTTTAGAGTGCCCTCCAAGAGGGCATATATGCTAGATATTTGCCATAAAAGGTGTATGGGGGTCTGGGTAGTGCCCTGGGGGACAGGAAACAAGGACAAAAAGTTTAACAAAAAAGTTTTTAAAGGGACAGTGAGTTTTCCATGAAATAAGGGTTAAAAATAAAAACCAAAAATTCCTTCAAATATCGTGCCTAGGAGGTCCGCATAACCTGCTCATGAAGTGGCGGATTTCTAGGATGTATAGAAACACTTAAAAACAAAAAAATGAAGTTTTAAATGACGGTAAATGCTTTTCTTTTAATCTATCCATAAACAACTGCTTGGGGCGGCAGTCTGTGTGAAAAGAGGAGACATTTTTGTACACGCAGAAAAAGTTTACTGATTTTTTTGGCTAAATTATTGTGAAACTTATGCAGGCTTTGGATGAAAGTAACAATAGGTGCTTCAAAATTTGTCCTTTAGCGTCCCCAACAGTGCCGTCACACCATAACCCCTCTGAGGATATGAATCTGATACAGGCATCAGTGGCAGTGCACCCAAAAATTGTGCTTTTTTTGCCAGGCCTGCAAGTACTATCATACAGTAACCCCTCTGTGGTATTGTGGAAGAATGTAGGGGTGGTCCATGTGGTCCTATATTGAAAAGATATGATTCTGGTCAAAGCGCCAGTGCACCCAGATATTCTGCCTTTGGTGCAAGACTGCCAGGCCAGCAAGTATAATCATACAGTGACCCCTCTGTAGTATTGTGGAAGAATGCAGGGGTGGACCATGTGGTCCTATATTGAAAAGATATGATTCTGGTCAAGGCGTCAGTGCACCCAGATAGTCTGCCTTTGGTGCAAGACTGCCAGGCCACCAAGTATCATCATACAGTAACCCCTCTGTAGTATTGTGGAAGAATGCAGGGGTGAACCTTGCGGTCCTATATTGAAAAGTTTTTTATCTGGTAATGGGCGTCAGTGCACCCAGATATTGTGCCTTTGGTGCCAGGCAAGCAAGTATCATCATACAGTAACCCCTCTGTAGTATTGTGGAAGAATGCAGGGGTGGACCATGTGGTCCTATATTGAAAAGATATGATTCTGGTCAAGGCGTCAGTGCACCCAGATATTGTGCTTTTGGTGCCAGGCCTGCAAGTGCCATCATAATACAGTAACCCATCTGTGGTATTATGGAAGAGTGCAGGGTTGGACCCTGCGGTTCAAAAAATTAAAATGATATAAATATGGCACAGGCGTCAGTGCAGCCGAATATTGTGCCTTTCATGGCAGCAAGTACCTTCACACCGTAACCCTTTTGTGGTATTGTGGAAGAGTTCAGTGCTGGAGGTTTTGTGAATGCAGAAGAGGACAACCCCGATGTATTCCATTACTTCAGCATCAGGGGATTGATAGCTGCTGATCCAGGACTGATTCATTTTTATAAATGTCAGCCGGCCTACAGAGCCGGTGGACAGACACACTCGTTTGTCTGTGACAAAACCTCTAGCGGCACCGTGTCACGTTCCCACGTTCCAACCCTGTCTCCCTGCCCTCTGTATTCCTTATGTCTGTGTTTCCCTGTGCAGCTTTCCCTGACATGCAGCTCAGGGGTTAAGTTCTTTGCTCGTTGAGCTTCTGCTGGTGATATGGGCTAATTACTCCCCTATATAAAGCCATGGGCCCATATCACCATGCTCTTGCATCCTGGTTCACTTCAGCTACAGATTTGTTCCTGAGAGCTCCCTGTTATTCTACCCTAGTGCTTTCTCAGTGTTTCCCCCTTGTCTGAGTTCTAGGTTTCTGATTGACTTCCTGGTACTGACCCTCTGGCCTGGCTGATGGATTTTCTCTGGTGCTATATCCCCGCTTTGGCTCAAGGTATACGTTTTGGTTTTGACCCCTGGCTTATTCATTGACCACTCTTCTGGACATCCCTAGCGGTTCTGTGCTTATCGTATTATATGTTGTGTATCCCTGTAGACCACGGCTTTAGTTTATTGAAGTTCTTCCCTGCAATTTATTGAGTATATCTCCTTTAGGTCTCTGTGTTTTTCCCAGGACTCTGCACGGCTACAAGGTAACCTTTTTCCATTAGTGCAGATTCGGCCACTCTAAGGACCGATCTATCAGTATAGGGCTCCTTCGGTATTAGCCGTGCAGAGGTCCCCAGTGTCTTCTGTGGTTTATTTCCTTATCCTGATTGTTGTTTCACGCATCTCTGCGTATAGCGGCTTTTCCTCTTACCTGGGCCCTACTTGGCGCATGCCAGGTACCGCCATTGTGGCTGAACGTGACACACTGAACGTCCTTTCGGAAAGCACGCTAGATGAAGGACAACCTAGTAGCTGCATAGCATATTGGTTAAGTTCTGGCCAGTGATCCAATCTCCACACCCAGTAAGCCAGTGGATCATCTGCTGGAAAGGTATCCAGGTCTGCACTTACCCCTAGGTAGTCCTGCACCATCTGGTGAAGACGCTGGCAATGGGTGCCTACATTTGACGTCCCTGGGCGTCGAGGACTAAAAAAATTTAAAAATGCATCAGTCAAGCGGCACTGGCCTTCACCACTATTCCTCTGATCACCCACAGCCTCAGAAGCACGTGTGTCAGCACTTGGTAATCTACCAGTGCCTGGAAAGGTGTTACACAAGTGTCGCTTTAGAGCGTCCTCAAGTTTTTTCATCCTGTGCTCCCTCTGTGCAGGCAGGATGAGCTCTGCAACTTTACCCTTGTATCGTGGATCAAGAAGGGTTGCCAACCAGTAATGATCCCTCTCCTTGATAGCACGAATCCTGGGATCCTTTAGCAGGCTTTGCATCATTAGGGAGCCCATGCAGCGTAGGTTGGAGGTGGCATTAGCTTCCGAGTCTTCCTGGTCAATGAGGATGACCGTATCGTCTGGGGCCTTGAGAGCTAGGGAAGGCCTCCTCTTCCTCCCGCTGCTCTGCCTCTAGAGCCACATCTATAATTCCCCGCAGAGTGTGCTCCAGCAGGAACACTAAAGGAATTGTGTCAATGATGCATGCACTGTCCCTGCTCACCATCCTCGTTGCCTCCTCAAATAGTGACAGTACAGTGCATGCATCCTTGATCATCAGTCACTGCGGGGGAAAAAAAACAAGTTGACCTGAACCTGTCCTTGTGCCATACTCACACAGGTACTCGTTGATGACCCTCTGCTGCTTGTGCAGACGCTGCAGCATTGCTAATGTCGAGTTCCACCTGGTGGGCATGTCACAGATCAGACGGTTTGTGGGAAGGTGGAATTCTCTTTGAATTTCTGCCAGGCGAACGCTTGCTGGGAATGACCATCTGAAGTGGCTGCAGACTTTTCTGGCCTGGATGAGAAGCTCTGGCAGCCCTGGGTACTTGGTTAGGAAATGCTGTACCACTAGAATTAGGACGTGTGCTAGGCATGGTACATGCGTCAATTTACCCTTGCTTAGGGCGGAGAGAAGGTTGCTGCCATTATCGCAGACGATCATTCCCAGCTGAAGCTGGCGTGGTGTTAACCATCTCTGCACCTGCCCCTGCAGAGCTGACAGAATTTCTGACCCGGTGTGGCTCCTGTCCCCTAAACAAACCAGCTCAAGCACAGTATGGCATCTTTTTGTTTGAGCCATTGCGTAGACCCTGTCAGGCGTCGGTTTAACTGACACTTTGCCAGAGACAGAGAAGGAGGAGGAGGAGGAGGAAGAGGGAGAGGTGGTGGAGCAGACAGACCTCATACAAGCAGCTTTCTGGAGGCATGGTGGATGAACAAGCTCCAGCACAGAGCCCCGTCTTGGATCCCTCCCAGCTGCAATCAGAGTTACCCAGTGTGCCATGAAGGAAATGTAACGACCCTGTCCATGCTTGCTGGACCACGTGTCTAAAGTCACATGCACCTTGTTGCTAACTGCCTTTCCCAATGACTGGATAACATTGTCTTCCATGTGCTGGTATAGTGCTGGAATGGCCTTGCGTGAAAAGTAATGGCGTTTTGGAACCTGCCACTGTGGTACAGCACATTCAGCAAATTCACGGAAGGGAGCAGAGTCCACCAGCTGGAAAGGCAGCAGCTGCAATGCGAGTAATTTTGCTAAGCTGGCATTTGGACACTGTGCTTGGGGATGGTTGGGACTATATTTTTTCTTTCGCAGCAGCAGCTGCGGCAATGTAATCTGACTGCTTAAATCATCAGCTGCTGGGAAGATGTCACATTGTGAGGAAGGAGTTGGTACATCCATTACTGTAGCATTATCCCTGTCGGTGGAGGTTGTAGGCAATGACATGGCAGGACATACAGTGGGGGTAGAGACAGATGAGGAGGAGGAGGACCTACGAAAAGTTTTGCGCCAACAGGATGTGTGGCAGTTGTTCATATGTCGCCTCAAGCACCTGGTACCCAAGTGTCCGGTATCTTTCCCACGCTTAAGCCTCATCTGACATAGATTACAAATAGCAACGCTGCGCTCTACTGCACATTTCTTAAAGAACTCCCAGACAACAGAGTTCCTGCATGTGTTCTTTGAGACAGCAGCGCTCTGCACCGGAGCAGCTCTGACATGTGATGCCTTGGACTGACTAGTGCTACGGTTGGTCACAGAGGATGTTGTGCCTCGTGTTTGCTGTGCCTCCTCCTCCCCCTCTTCCTCACTTAATTCCTCTGTTCGATCAGGCACCCAGGTGGAGTCAGTGACCTCATCATCACCCCCTATCTCCTCGTCACTGGAGCCAACTTGGCAGTATGCTGCAGCTTCTGGGGCAACATGAGTGCCAGTTATTTGTGTGTCATCACTGGCACCCCCTTCCTCTAGGTTGATTATACTCCCTTCCTCAACCTCAGAGATTGAATCAGAGCACTGTACTTGCTGCGCATCTTCAAGCAGCATGTCACTCTCATTGTAGTCAAACAATTCAGCTGACTCCTCCGTGTGTGATAGCGAGGCTACGGCAGGAGTAGCTGTGGACATGGAGGCTGCATTAGATGCTTTGGCAGCTGAGGTGGACTGTAAAGCACTAGAAGCCTGGCTGGCAGAGGACTCGGAGGATGAGGATGGCCTGGTTAGCCAATCCACCAGGTCCTCTGTATGTTGCTGCTGCTTAAGACGGCCAGCACCAGTTAGAAAGGACAAGCGTGCCCCTGCAGAGGATGCACCACGTCCACCACGACCAGAGGCACAGCCTCCCGACACAGGGGCTGCTTGCCCTCTTATCGGTGTCTGGGAGCGTCTGCCTGTCCTTTTTGTTCTTTCAGACATGGTGAGTGATATATAGATTAATATATACAGAACTCTGATTCAACTCTGGTATAAAGATTAAAGATTTAAAGAACTCTGGTATAACTCAATGAGACACCCTGATAGCTGGCAGCCAGTGACAAGACACAGATTACAAGTCTCAGACTCCTATAAATCAGTGAGACCCCTTGGTGGGTGGCAGCCAGTGAGAACACACGGATTATAACAATTACCAAATGTTTTGTAGAAATTAGTGTGCCCCAAAATACTGTGTGGTACTGGCTGTGTGACAAGAGACAGATCACCTCAATTCACAAATGTTTTCAAGAAATTTGTAAACCCCAAAAAACTTGCTGGCACAGTGACATTTGGTAGAAATGAGACCCCCCCAGACCCCCCCAGAACCCCCCAGTAGTGTGGCAGACCGGCAGTAACAACACACAACTATCTCCTCTGAAATCTCCTCCCAAAATGCGTGCACGCTATGCGTGGAAACATTATATAGTGTGCTGCGGGACTTAGCTCTGTGAGCCCATGATTGGGCAAAATTTGCCCAATCAGGACTCTGAGCCGTGATTGGCATACTGTTGAACCTGTCTTGCACCAGACCTGTGGTCAGGTGCAAGGCTGTAGCCAATTACGAGCTTCAGGCCAGTGGGAAAATGCATTGTGGTCCATTGTGATGCATTGTGGTCGAACATGCGGCGAACACCCGGAAATGTTCAGAGTTTGTGATCTAATCGAACAGGCTAAGTTCGGGTCAAACTCCGAACCGAACAGCTCATCCCTACCCATGATGCTCAGTCACCCATTAGTCTGACTGAGCCATGTGGGAAATGTAGTTCCCAAACCATCAGGTAGCCACGTTTGCTGATTCCTGCATTAGCGTTATAGCTAGCTTCCGTGAGCTTACTGTACTTTGCGTATCATTTACTTAACATGGGGAGCGCAAATTTACATTAGCGCTTTGATAAGTAAGGTATTTCAAAGTGCTAGCGCTAATTACCAGCGGGACGTGCATGCCAAAATGTTAGCACCTTCTAAAATCTGGTGCTAAATGATTCTGCAAAAGCAAAATCATTTAGCAACCCCTAAACCTACCCTAATAAATTTGATACTCACCTCTCATCCAACAGTGCCCTGATCTGCTGCTTCTTGTCGCTGGGAGCAGAGTGAGACTGGGAACAAATAGTTTCCAGTCTCCTGCGATCACTCTGCGGCGCTGCGCGATCTCGCGAGATCGCACAGGGCTTGTGGCCCAGAAGAGCAAGTCTCTGTGGAGTTCTATGGAGTCCAGGAGTTGATACTACGGTGCTTGTCACTTAAACATAGAGGAATTCGTCCATGCATTAATTACCAACACACAGACCCTCAGATGGTAAGAACATGTACAGTTGGTGATTTAATGGAGAGCGCCAACAGATATGTTGGTGAACAAGAAGTTAACGTAGATACAGGATAAAAAAAAGAGATGGAAATTTGACCAGGAATTTTCGATGATTGTTTTTAAGAAACAATAGCGCATTTGCTTATGCAAATGCTTATGCCGGCTATTGATTACGGAGATGTAGTGTATGCAGCCGCCCCGCAAACTCACCTTCAGAAACTTACTACATTGTATAACTCATTCTGCTGCTTTGCATTACAATGTAACTACATGACCCACCATTGTGACTTGTTAAAAGAGCTAAACTGGCCATCGCTGGAGTCTAAACGCACCCTTCACCTTTCCAGCCTGGTGTTTAAGAGCATTTCTGGGAAGCTGCCACCCTACCTGAATAGACTGCTTCCCCCAGCAGTTCCCTCATCCTATAACCTCCGATACAGGACCAGCACCTTACTTGCAATACCACAATACCACAATACAAAAAGACAGTGGCCCGATCCTCATTTTCCTACATAGCACCACAATTATGGAATAACCTCCCAGACACCATCAAATCTTGCCCCAGTCTTAAGTCACTCGAGAGATCCCTATTAACATACCTCAATACGGAATGCACCTGTAAACATTTAACATTTTCTGTTAATCTGTATATTTGTGTTTTTTAATATCTTGCATTGTATTACTTTGTATTTCTGTAACTGTAACACTTCAATGTTCTTGAACCTAGGACATACTTGAAAACGAGAGAAATCTCAATGTATCCTTCCTGGTAAAATACTTTATAAATAAAATAAATAAATAAATAAATTTGCAGCCTTAAAGTGGATGGATTTGCCGCTACTTCTAATTTGAGAATGGACGTTAACTGACATGTTTAGTTCTTAAATATTCTCTCTCATGACTTAAGCTGTCAAAATGTTCATATTGCTAAAATATTATTATAAAACATTATGAACATCACACACATTTCTAATATTAGAATTAAAGTCTGAATATCAGGATTATCTTCTCTCTTGTGCTACGACAAAAAAACAATTGCCTCCGTAAAAAAAAATATATATATATATATACACACACACACAAACATGAAACTTCTTTTCATGAAATGCACAGAATACAGTCAAACTGGTATTTAGAAAAATCCCATGTTTCATTTATTAAGGCTAGGGTCAGACGAACGCATTTTTCACGCCGTCCGTGAAAAAGTGCGTTCGAACGCATGGACGTATTTTTTCACGGAATACGCGATAGCGGTCATACGATGCGCATTTTCATCCGTGATTTTGTACGGATCATCAATAAAACCCTTTTTGCGTCTGGACGTTATGTTGGCCGGACATTAGCAGCGTCTGACGTCTCCTAATAACGCACACACGCCGCAAGCGGACGCAGTGCACTCTGTACGTCAGTACTAGTGGTATCACGTTCTCGAAAAAATGCGTTTGTTTGCCGCTTGCGTTGCGCAGCCGCACTTTCGTGCGGCCGTACTTCGTATATTGGCCGTCATTTGCTGCTACTACGGCCGTGATAAAGTGCGGCTGCATGCGCGTTCGCACTGCGTTCGTCTGACCCTAGCCTAAGCTGCCAATAATTTTCCCACGTGCATGCAGCCACTCTTCTCCTTTACATAGGAAATAGGTATTGATTTTTAAAAGTGATCGCTCCTCTTCCAATCTCATTTCAATAGTTGGTTGTTTTTCCGTCCTCAGTCCCTCTGCAGTGTGTGTGCATTATATTATACACAACCTTTTTGAAAGTTTTTACAACCATTAAATTGACTGTTTAATTAAAAGTATAGATTCACATGTCTGTATAAATTCAGAATGCTTTGAGACAATTAAAAGATATCTAGGAGGCCAGAACCATCCCCGGGGTAGTGTTGACTGCATGAAACCAGGTGAAAGAAGCATGGGGCTACAAATGCAAGAATAGACTTTTGAAGAAACATGCAGGGCTATTCAGAGAGAGGTGAAACCAGGAGAATGACAGGAGAAGTGAAAATTCGAGGTCAAAATGGCCAAACCAAAAAAATTCTCCCCTTTATCTCACTTTCCAAATCGGCTATTTTGACCTAGAATTTTCACTTCTCCAGTCATTCTCCTAGTTTTCACCTCTCTCTGGGCTTGTAGCACTATCAGGGTTATTCAAAGGTAAGACAAAAGAAATATGATGCTACAAACACAAACATAAAACTGAACAGATGTGATGCTCCAAACACAAAGCCAAAATAAAGCATACAGGTCTAATCAAAGAAAGGTGAAACTCAGGAGAATGATTGGAGAAGTGAAAATTCTAGGTCAAAATAGCCAAACCAGAAAAATTCTCCCATTTATCTCACTTTCCAAATCGGCTATTTGGTCTAGATTGTTCTCTTCTCCAGCCAATTCTCCTGATTTTCACCTTTCTCTGAATAACCCTGCTAGTGTTTCAAACACAGAACCAAAATTACAAAGTATGGTGCTCCAAGCACAAAACCAAAATAATAAAGAATTGTGCTCCAAACACAAAATCAGAGCATGGCTCTACCAATAAAACCAGGAGAAGATAGACACTCAAGGCCTAAATCCATCTTAAAAATAGTATTGCTCTACATATATCACCTTAGTAAAGATGATTAATGCATGAAACCAGAGAAAGGAAAGAGATATGCAACAATTAATTGCAATCCGCATCTGAAAAGACTTTAAAATGTTTATTTTGTAAACATAAATCCTGGCTGGGATTCTAAGAGAGGAGCAATCTCAATGGAAACCAAAAGAATTTTTCTGTTGACAGTTCTATTACTAGAATGTTGCACCTTAGCTTTTTCACTTTTTTCACCAATGCACCACGAATGTATATGTAGAATGTGTGCAATACTGAATATCTGTGGGCCCTATTACATTATTCGCGCATATGTTTGCGCCTGCACAAAAACGCATTAACGCGAGGGGCAAAACCCTTGGCACTGAACATCGTATTACAATGTCAGTGCAACAAACGCACGTATACATCTACTGCGGGTGAACCTGCGCGAGCTTACTGTACTTTGCGCGTCCTATACTTAACATTGTGAGCGCAAATGTGTTTGTGCGCCGGTACACAGATGGAATTACAATCTATGCGCAGTTTGTAACGCACAGCCTTTGCGCATAATTTTAGTAACTCCTAAAGCTGGTGTTAATGGCAAATTCTATCAACCTGGCCGAACCCAAATACACCAGCCCAAAAGAAAACGCAGCAAAGTATAGTTACACATTCTACACATACCAAACCAATAAATTTGAGAAGTGTGCGTGTATTTTTTATTGATGCGGCATATATGCGCAGATTGACTTTGACAGGTGCAAAAACTTAACGTGAGACTAATTAATTGTGGTTCTTAATTCTGATTGGCTGAGGCTAGGGTCAGACTAACGCATTTTTCACGTTGTCCGTGAAAATGTGCGTTCGAAGAATGGACGTATTTTTTCACGGAATACGCGATAGCGGTCATACGATGCGCAGTTTCATCCGTGATTTTGTACGGATCATCAATAAAACCCTTTTTGCGTCTGGACGTTATGTTGGCCAGACATTAGCAGCGTCTGACATCTCCTAATCACGCACACACGCCGCTAGCCGACGCAGCGCACTCTGTACGTCAGTACTAGTGGTTTAACGTTCTCGAAAAAATGCGTTCATTTTCCACTTGCGTTGCGCAGCCGGACTTTTGTGCGACCGTACATCGTATATTGGCCGTCATTGCCTGTCATTTGCTGCTAGTGCGGCCGTGATTAAGTGCGCCTGCACGCGCGTTCGCACTGCCTCAGTCTGACCCTAGCCTTAATCGCGTGAAAAAAACAATCTGCACACTGATTTCTGCACGCAACGTTGCTGCGCACGCGTTTGTGTGCGTCCGTTTTACGCGCGTTATTTTTTGTTGGATGAAAAAATGCGCGAGGATTGTAATACCAGCGTTGATTTACGCGCGTTAAGATTTAACGCTTCGCACAAAAATTGCGGTGCGTTTTTGCGCGAAGAATGTAATAGGGCCCAGTATGTTTTAACTACTTACTATAATTACAGTATTTTCTGGTGTATAAGACTGCTTTTTATACTTCAAAACATCCCCCAAAAATTGGGGGTCGTCTTATACGCGGGATATACAATACAATATGACAAGTATAGACCAAAACCTATTTTTTAACTGGAAAATTAGGGGGTCGTCTTATACACCCGGTCGTCTAAGGCTAGGGTCAAACGAAAGCATTTTTACACGCGAACGTAAAAAAGTGCGTCCGAACGCATTGATGTATTTTTTCACGGAATATGCGAAAACTGTCATATGATGCGCATTTTCGTGCGTGATGTTTTACGAATCCAAACCAGGAAACTTTTTGCGTCTGGACGTTATGTTGGCCGGACACGAGCAGGGTCTGACGTCTCCAAATCACACACACACACCGCTAGCGGGCGCAGCGCACTCTGTACGTCCGTACTAGAGGTTCTGCGTTCTCGAAAAAATGCGTTCGTTTTCCACTTGCGTTGCGCGGCCAGACTTTCATGCGACCGTGCTTCGTATATTGGCCGTCATTGCCTGTCATTTGCTGCTAGTGCGGCCGTGATTAAGTGCGCCAGAACGCACGTTAAAAATGCGCTGGTCTGACCCCAGCCTTATACTCCAGAAAATACGGTATGTCACTTTGTGGAGTATTTTACTGTAGCAAAGAATAACAATAGTAATAAAAATATGTAAAGTTACATGGAAAACGTCATTTTTATGAAAATGATAAAGTGCTGTTTTTACATAGGGGCACATTTCAAATTAAAATTAATTGTTTCAATCAGAAGGTAATTAGCAGTTAATAGCTTTGGCATAATGTAGCACTTTTCCATTTACACGATTAATTAGGGGATTTTTCTCCTGCCCACAAAAATACCATGAATTCATTATTTACTTTTTGGATCCATTTGTCTGACATATGGTAAATACAAAAGCCATCCAGAAAAAGCTTCTGGAGGAAAGAAAACAAAATCAGTCGTCAAAATAGCAGCACAAGGATTCTGGCCAATAGGTCAGGGCCCAGATGACGATGTTCCAAGTCCCAGACGCATAACAGCTGTCAATCGAATAATGCTCATAAAAATGATATATTTAGCAATTTTGATTACAGGGTATAAAGAGGATACTTTAGCCTCCCAGTCATTTTGATCTATGCTTCATTTTAGCTAAAGGTTCGAAATCTAGTGCTGCAATGAAAACATCTGTGAACTATAGCCTAAAACAACTATAGCCCCCCCACCCAAAAAATTGTTAACTGTTGAAATACCACACTCTCTAACAACACCGCACTACACTATATATCTCATCATATATATAGACATTGGCACATGTCAATCGTCGATCTGAGGCGGCAGAGAAAGTGTAGCGAAGTGTTGGCTACAAAATGACCTATTTTCTGTGTTTTATTAGTCTGACAGGTTTAACCCCTTAGTGACCGGGCATTTTACGAAAGTCTGTCCGAAAGTGTCCTCTGCCATTTTTACGTTTCTGCTCTGTTTGTGTTTATGTCAAATTTTCCCACACATATTATATACCGTTTTTCTCGCTATTAAATTGACTTTCTAAAGATATCATTACTTTCATCATATCTTGTAAATTACTATAAAAAAATTATGAAATATAATGAAAAAAATGGAAAAAACATAGTTTTTCAAAATGTAATTCCCAAAATTCCCAAAAAATGACCACGACTAAATAGTTTTGAAATTTTGTCAGGAGTTTAGAAATACCCAATTATTACGTGTTTTTGCTTTTTAACCTATTCACTGCTGAGCCAGTTGACCTCTGTGCGCTGAGCTCATTTCGACCGATTTATGCTCATCATGTTTAAATGCCAGCTTAAGTTCTATTTTATTAAACCCCCCCAGACAATTAAAATATATATATATATATATATTATTTTATTTATTTTTTAATTTCTTTTTACACCAAACCTAGTCATGAATGATCAGGCCTTTCCAATGATATCAAACAAGACCCTCCAGTTGCCACGGAGCGGGAGATACGGGAATCCAAAGGATCCCCCTATCTCCACTTGGCAACTAGGGGGTTAACTTATCCACTGACATCATCGCACATATGGTGATGACATCAGTGGTTGGGGGAGTGACCCGGAGGCTTTGCTGACATTCAAGATGTCAGCCACTTCCGGGTTTGAATCGCGATTTGGTGCCAATTGGTGCCGAATCACAATATGACACCTAAGGCGTTAAGGAGAGGCACCGCTGCAAAGCCCCCATCCCCTTTCCTAAACTCCACTGCAGGAACCGGGGGCGCCTGGCGATGATGTCATCACACATGTTGATGACATCATCGCAACTGCCAGGCCCCCTGAATAGGCGGGGCAGACTTCCAGCCTGCCAGAATGCTGCAGGAGCCCGGACAGAGAGATGAGGATAGGGAGGGAGGCTAGGAGACCGTGACCTACATAGTACATCTGCAGGGGTTAAGGGGATTTCCCCACAGGACGTACTATGTACGTCAGCGGTCAGGATGGGGTTAAAAACAGGCTAATCCCATAGGTTTCAATGTAGAAAAAGTAATTTAAAAAAAAAAAAAAAAATTGTATTCATTTCAAGCAAAAAGTAATTTTATTTATTGATTTTTCTGTCGTTTTCGTTTTAGCCGGCGCACTCTCCGGTATGGATTGTCTAACAGTGCATCCATAGAAACATAGAAAAATGTCGGCAGATAAGAACCTTTCGGCCCATCTAGTCTGCCCAATTACATGGATACTTTACCTGGATTTATCTCTTATTTAAGATAGCCTTATGCCTATCCCATGCCTGCTTAAATTCATTTACTGTTTTGGCCTCTACCACTTCTACTGGAAGGCTGTTCCATGTATCCACCACCCTCTCAGTAAAATAATGCTTCCTGATGTTACTTTTAAACCTTTGCCCCTGTAATCTAAGACTATGTCCTCTTGTTTTGCTATTTGTTTCCTTTTAAATATACTCCCTTCCTCTACCTTGTGGATTCCCTTTACGTATTTAAATGTTTCTATCATATCTCCTCTGTCTCGTCTTTTTTCCAAGCTGTACATGTTAAGATCATTAAGCCTTTCCTGGTAACTTTTCTCCTTCAAGCCGTACACCATTTTAGTAGCCCTTCTCTGAACTCTCTGTAAGATGTCTATATCCTTCTGGAGATACGGTCTCCAGTACTGCACACAGTACTCCAAGTGAGGTCTCACCAGTGCTCTGTACAGTGGCATGAGCACTTCCCTTTTCCTACTGCTAATACCTCTCCCTACACAACCAAGCATTCTGCTAGCATTTCCTGCTGCTCTATTACATTGACTACTTACCTTTAGATCCTCTGAAATAATAACCCCTAAATCCCTTTCCTCAGATGTTGAGGTTAGGACTGTATCAAATATTCTATATTCAGCCCTTGGGTTTTTACGTCCCAGGTGCATTATCTTGCACTTATCCACATTAAAACTCAATTGCCACAGCTCCGACCATTTTTTTAGTTTACCTAAATCATTTGTCATTTGGCTGATCCCTCCAGGAACGTCAACACTGTTGCAAATCTTTGGGTCATCAGCAAAAAGACATACTTTTCCATTAAAACCTTCTGCAATATCACTATTAAAAATATTAACCCCTTAATGACCCCTGACGTACCCTGTACGTCCTGTCCTCGGGTCTCCCTTAGACCCGCGGACGTACAGGGTACGTCAGCGGCGCCAAATCCCCCTCCCGCCCGATACTCACCTCCCTCGTCGGATCCCACGGCGATCTGGCAGGGAGGAAGCCTGCCCATGTGATTTACATGGGCAGGCGAGGCTGATGACGTCGCCACGCTGCGTGGTGACGTCATCAGAAGGTGCCCCCATGTGTTTCAATGGAGGGGAGGGGGGGCTCCTTTGGAGCCCTCTATCTCCCCAACCATTGAAGCTAGGGAGATGCCGTTTGCACCGCTGGAGAGGGGAGAGCCTCCCCTTTCCAGCGGTGTATGGCATTAACAGTTTCGCCACCGGATCGCTTTTCGGCGCCAATTGGCGCCAAAACACGATTCAAACCTTGAGGGGGGCTGACATCTTGGATGTCAGCCAAGCCTCCAGGTCCCCCCCACCCACTGACAACCTCACCATATGTGTGAGGATGTCAGTGGGCCAGTTAACCCTCTAGCTGCCATGTAGAGATAAGGGGATCCTAAGGATTTTACCATTTTTTTCCTCATATTTCATATTTTTTTTTATAGTAAATTATTCGATATGATGGAAATAATGGTATTTCTAGAAAGTCCATTTAATGGCGGGAAAAAGGGTGTATAATATGTGTGGGTTGAATAAACGAGTAAGAGGAAAATTTGTCCTAAACACTAACAGCGCAGAAACGTAAAAACAGCAGCGGTCACTAAAAGACGGATTTGTGTAAAACCGCCCGGTCACTAAGGGGTTAAAGAGACACATCCGCAACTACCACACATGTTGTCTACAATGTATGGCTCCTTGCTGGATGCTTCCACACCGGGTCTTCCCTTATATGCAGGGAGATGGGACAGAGACATGGGTAACAAAATTTCCGAAGAGGATTGGGGCTTGATTTTTCAGACTGCTGCACATGCTTCTAGGAGCCTACACATCCAACAGACACACTACAAACTTCTTATGCGGTGGTACCTGACGCCTACACGTCTGCATAAAATTTATCCCTCCGCTGACAAGACTTGTTGGAGATGTCAGGCATCACCGGGCACATTTGTGCACATCTGGTGGGAATGCCCATTGATACGTTCATACTGGGAATCTATATTCTCGATCGTTAATGAAATCACAGGCTTGAACTTGTGTCCATCCCTTGAAGTCGCACTTGGTCCCTATCCCGACACTCACATATAGGAACTCTTTAGCTATACAATTGTTCAATGTTGCTAAATCTTTGATCCCTCGAAGATGGCGCTCGACTACACCCCCAACGGTATGGGAATGGATACAAGCGGTCGAGGGTGTCCGCGAAATGGAGGAGATGTTCCTCTCCATGGACAATAAATATGACAAATATTTCGTCACGTGGTATTGGTGGTTAGATTTTCGGGCCACGAGATCGCGAGGCTACACTCCGGTGGCCATACCTACTGCTGAGAAGTCGGGTGGAGGAGTGGGCTAAATAGGATATACACGAACCGGGAAAATGTGAAACCTGGAAATTGCAGACAGCCCAAGTGATGAGTTATTCCCCTGACACCCTGACACTCATAGAAGCGTTATATGTCGACACCTGTGAATCCACAAACTGCGTCACTCATATCTACCGTATGCAAGGCTGGTTATTTACTGAACCCCCCTCCCCTTTTTTTTTTTTTTTTTTTATCCTCGTCCTCTTTCCACCACCCCTCCTCCCTCTCTCCCCCCCTCTGTTAAGCGCAACCCTACACTCTATTTGTAACAACAAATGACCATCCTAATTCTATGTGCAACTATACTATGGAATGTTCAATATCTCACTATGTATGTTTGATAAAAACCAATAAAACTTTATTATTATAAAAATATTAAAGAGAATGGGTCCAAGTACTGACCCCTGAGGTACCCCACTGGTAACAAGACCTTGCGCCGAATAAACTCCATTTACCACAACCCTCTGTTGCCTGTCACTCAGCCACTGCCTAATCCATTCAACAATATTGGAATCCAAGCTCAAAGATTGCAATTTATTGATAAGCCTTCTATGCGGAACAGTATCAAAAGTCTTACTGAAATCTAAATAAGCAATGTCTACTGCACCACCTGTGTCTATTATTTTTGTTACCCAATCAAAAAAATCAATTAGATTAGTTTGACATGATCTCCCTGAGGTAAACCCATGTTGTTTCTGATCCTGTAATCTATGTGTTTTTAGATGTTCAACAATCCTTTCCTTTAACATGGTTTCCATTAATTTCCCCACTACTGACGTAAGACTAACTGGCCTATAGTTCCCCGATTCCTCCCTACTACCCTTCTTGTAAATGGGCACAACATTTGCTAATTTCCAGTCTTCTGGGGCGACTCCCGTTAACAAGGATTGGTTAAATAAATCTGTTAACGGTTTTGCTATTACATCACTGAGCTCTTTTAATAATTTAGGGTGGATCCCATGAGGCCCCATTGACTTATTTGTCTTTACTTTAGACAGCTGCTGTAGAACCTCCTCCTCTGTAAACTCATATGTAAATGTCTCGTTAGTGTTTCCTCCTAACTGAGGTCCCTTTCCTTCCTTTTCTTCTGCAAAGACTGAACAAAAATATTCATTGAGGCAGTCAGCGAGACTTTTATCCTCTTCTACATACCTTCCTTCCTTTGTTTTTAATCTAACTAATCCTTGTTTTACTTTTCTTTTCTCGTTTATGTATCTAAAAAATGTTTTGTCCCCCTTTTTTACTGACTGAGCTATTTTCTCTTCTGCGTGTGCTTTGGAAGCTCTTATAAATTGCTTTGCCTCTTTCTGCCTAATCTTATAGGTTTGCCTATCTTCTTCACTCTGAGTTTTTTTATAATTATTGAATGCTATCTTTTTGTTCTTCACTATTTTGGCCACTTCTGCAGAGTACCACAGTGGTTTCTTCCCTTTTTTGTTTTTGCTAACAAGCCGAATGCAATTGCCTGTGGCCTTCAATAATGCTTCCTTTAAATAATTCCATTTCTCCTGGACTCCCTTTAAACTCCTCCAGTCTGATAATGACTCATTCACACAAAATCTCATTTTAGAAAAATCAGTTTTTTTAAAGTCTAAAACTTTTGTTTTTTTGTGGTGCGGCTCCATCCCTGTTCTTATATTAAACCACACTGACTGGTGATCACTAGATCCCAAATTTTCACCTACAACAACGTCTGATACCAAACCTCCATTTGTGAGTATTAAATCCAATATGGCCTCTTTACGGGTCGGCTCCTCAACTACTTGTGTTAGAGATAATCCCAGTAAGGAGTTTAGAATATTTGTACTCCTGGTGCACCCAGCTATTTTGGTTTTCCAGTTCAGATCAGGAAGATTAAAGTCCCCCATGATAATAACTTCCCCCTTCAGTGCCATTTTGGCTATTTCCTCAAAACAGCAGATTATCTAGCTCTTCTACTTGTCCAGGGGTTCTAAAGATCACACCTACACGAGCTACTGTATGATTGCCAAATGTTAGCGTAACACAAACTGACTCTATGTTCACCTCGCTCACTTTTATTTGGTTCGTTTTTATGTTGTTTTTCACATACAGGGCCACTCCTCCTCCTTTCCTACCTTCTCTGTCTTTTCTATATAAAGAGTACCCCGGTATTGTTATGTCCCAGTTATTTTTCTCACTGAACCATGTCTCGGTAACCGCCACTAAATCTACTTTTTCAGCTGCCATCATTGCCTCCAGTTCATTGATTTTATTGACTAAACTGCAAGCATTTATAGACACGACTCTGAGCTTGTCATTTTTTACCCCGCATGTTGCTTGCACCCTCCGATTTAGTTTTGGGGGACAATCGGGAATCCAGCTCCTCCATATCCATTTTCACACACAGACAAAGGACTGCAGTGTTTCCAAAAGCAGAATGCAATATTATATATTGTATATATAATATTATATATATTCTGTCTCAGAAAAAAAAAAAGAATAAACTGCTTCTTGGGTGCATAGTCGTCCATAGTCACTGATCGCTAGTCTGATGCAGTGGACGACCCTCGCCAGAACAAGTCGTGAGGCTGATATCGTTCATAGTTTGATGGCCAAGTCAGTCGCATGACTTCGGATCCAGTGGACGTCCAGCCTAATGTGGATTGAGAAGAAAATTACGGTGAACCTGAGTAACGCTCCCTTTATGTATTATTGTTTTATTAAATATAGATGCTTCCATACTCAGGTGCGTAGAATGACGTATGCTTTGAATGCGTCTTTGATGCATTAATAATAGTTGTTCTGTACTTAAATGGTTAATTAATGGATGGAAAAAATTAAATAGGAAAAAAAAGACTATTCTCTCAGAAATGTGAACAAATTAGATTCAATTAGTTCCAAGCAGCTAATACAGGCAAATTTAAAATCTAATTTCCCTGTTTGATGGATGTGGATGCATGCCAAACAGCATTCAACAGAGACAAAACTCTTGCCAAGGAAAAATGAGTGGGGGGGGGCTTAGCTTGATTCAGATTTTCACATCCGAGAAACATGTACCAGGAGCTTACTCGATAAGCTTTCTCTAATGAGTATGCTTGATCCCAGTTTTAGGAATATCAGGTCAGTAAGAATTACTGGAATATATTGGTCTGTGAAGGGATGCATTGATTATATTAAGAGCTCTGTGACTGTGATAAAGGGCAGGGTGGTAGACCACAGGTTTATCAGCAAGCGGATGGAGGACTCTTTTTCCCCTATAGGGGTAACCCACAGCCGATGCCTACTTAGTACTGTCCTGCCCTTATAGGAGATGTGGTTCCCTCTGAGAGGGCAGTCTTGGTGCAGGCTGCATAAGGGAAGGAAGCACAATCCTGAACAGAGAAGGGAAGTGTATTTGATTTTTGTTTTCACTGGTTGGTAAGCAGCTTAGCCACCCAATATTGCAGAGAAGGATTCTGAATGTTTATTTAGCCTCTGCATAAAGGATTAGCTGTTTGGTTTATATTTGTTCATTTGCCGTTTATGCTGTACTCTGCAAATGTCATGCCTGCACAATAAAGAAAAACAGAAGCAGTGATCAATGCGTCCAGTGGCTATATTACAGCTGTTAGACTAGCCAATCTATGGACATAGGTGATATATTATTGTTTCATCACACAGTTTACCAGTGTTTAATAGGGATAATATAGAACTGCTTACCTAGTCACCATGGCTACAAATGAGTAAGTGATAAACAGCTCAATAAAGATAACATGCAGCGAGACATGCAACTAATCGGTAACATATCATCTGGTGCATATGCATTCTCCGCTATCATGAAGACTGGACAGCCAACATGACCTGAATGTGGTCAAAGGAAGACTGACATTCTTTTGCAAATGACACAATCTTTATTTCTGTTAAAATTACCCATAGTCCATAACTGATGGTATTGCTGGGGCTAAATGATAAACAACCTTTAACCACTTCCCGACCGCTCACGTACCATGTACGTCCTGCCCACGGGTCTCCCTTAGACCCGCGGATGTACACGGTACGTCAGCGGGCTCCTACCCTCCCTCCCACCGATACTTACCTCCCTCACCGGCTCCCACGGCGTGTCTGGCAAGCTGGAAGCTTGTTTCCTGGGGGTCGGCAGATGCGATGCAGGCAGATGATGACGTGATGACATCATCGGCAGGCACCGGTGGCAAAATTCAGGAAGGGGAGGGGGCTCCTCTGGAGCCCTCTATCTTCCCAACCGTTAAAGCTACAGTGATGCAAGTTGCACTGCTGGAAAGCAGTGTACAGCATTAACTGTTTCTCTATCGCGATTCAAACCTGGAGGTGGCTGACATATTGGATGTCAGCCAAGCCTCTGGGTCACCCCCACCCTCTGACATCCTCACCATATGTGTGAGGATGTCAGTGGGCCAGTTAAACCCCTAGCTGCCATGTGGAGATAAGGGAATCCCCCTATCTCCCGATCCGTGGCAGATAGAGGGTCATGTTTGACATCATTGTAAAGGCCTGATCATGGCCTTTCCAATGATACCAGGTTTGGTGTAACAATAAAATAAAAATAAATAAATAAGAAAAAAATTGATTTTTTTTAAAACAAAATTGTCGGGGGGGGGGGGTTAGTTAAATAGGACCTAGGGCAATGAATGGTAAATTTGCCACTGAAAGTACTAAAAAGTGTACTCTCAAACAATGAGTATTGCAATTGTAAAGGGTAGGTTCCAAGTCTTGCGTAAATTTAACCAGAGCACTGGTAAATTTAGCAACTCCATTGTCTTAAATGAATCTGGAAAGTTCTGCTTGAATTTACACCATTCTTAGAATCTAGCCCCAAGTTGGGTGAAGCACAAACAAATAGGTAAACAGATAAAATCAAAAATATCTTAATTAGGTGTTTGAGAATGAGATAAGGAAATATGTAGAAGAAAAAAAGGGGGATAATACTGCACACGGTTTATTCAGAAATTAATAATAGTACAATAACCAGCCAAGGTGCTCAATGATCCTGGGGAACCAATCCCTCAGAGTAATCCAATGAAGAATAAATGGGAGCTGGGCACTTCTGAGAGTGTTTAAAAACACTCTTTATTAAATTAACTGCAAAATTTCAGCTGCCAAAATGACCTTTCTCTAGCATTGCTTGACAAAGGCCACCATGACGGCCGAACGTCACGATTGATGGAATAAAGAGGACCATTGCAATCTCCTGGGAGTGCCTGGTTCCTATATATTTTTCAAAGGAAATAAATAGGGGCGCACACCTTTAAATCAATCCTGGAGCAGGTTCCACAGAGCCAGGGACAGCTAAAATCTCTCAAATCCACGTAGAACGATGAGAAAGTAAAACACATTACCAAGGTCAATTTGGCTGCTTTATTGGGATTGCGGGTTTACAATGTTTTGTCTCAAATTTTGAGGCTTCATCAAGTATCATATGTGATAAACGCTCTCAATTTCAGTTGAAACACTATCAGGGTAATTCAAAGAGAATCGAAAAGTCACCGCACGTTCGGTGACTTTTCGTTCTCTTCAATTCGGTTAGTTTTGGCGATCCCATTTTGGCAACCCTGCGGTGTATTCAGCAAGCACCACAGGGTCCCCGAATTGCAGGGAAAAGTCACTGCAAACCCGCCAAAAACTCACCGCAAAATGAGGGCGAATGCACACTGAAACAAGCAAAAACATCTTGATTAATCCGCCGGAAAAACCCAAGCAGGAGCTGATCACACGCAGCGCAGCTGCCGGAAAAATCCAACACCGCAGATGAATGCAGTGAATAAATTAGAAAAACAGTTTGCTTGAATGTTTGAAAAGTGAAACGCTGTTTGCAAACAAACTACTGAGCGAAAATGTCTGAACTTGACATAGGAGGTCCAGGGAATGACCTGGCCTGTTAAAGAAAAGAAAAACGAAAAAAATAAGAATTTTAAAAAAAATAAAATGCTTAAAATCAGAAAAAATCTAGAAATAAAGAGACTCTTTACTGCAGAATATTATAATGAGTGGTGTGAGCTGGGAAACAGGTAGCGGGTGCAATTGCTCTCTGGGGTGAGCACTCTTGAAAGGTTCAGAGACCAGACCAGTGACTTTTCTTCAAATGGGGGTACATTTATTGCAGCAACCCACAGGTTATACACCACACTGTATATTGCTCAAAATAAACAGTTCAAAAGCAAAGAAAATTCCTAGCCGTGTCCCGGCACTAACTAAACATACAATAGCCCTGACTAACAACCTTTGCAAACCTAGTGTTTGTCAGGCTTCAGCAAACTAGCATGACCAACCTTGTTCTCCAGCAGATAGTGTCTGCTCCCCAGACTCCAGAGCGATGTCTGTTTGCCTCACCTGCACTAAATTGCCACTGAGGCAAAGTGCAAAACCAGGTGCTTAGAGGTTTCGGAAGGTGTAAGAGAGAAATCTGGGTGACACATAAACCCCGGACAAGACCTTTCCTTGCTCTCTACATGATGCCCTGTTACATACCCTCCCCCCTTGTTTCAACCCCCTGGGTGGAACACTATCAGCTACACAAGCGTAGACTCTGGACAGAGCATCTACATTGGATGTAGAAATATGCTCAATAATGCTTTTGTGGGGTGTCTTCTCCCCCTCCCAGGTCTCTTTGGCTATGTCCAGAAGTCCCAGAGGGTGTCTCCCATAGAGTAATTCAAATGGAGAGTACCCTGTAGAGGACTGAGGAACTTCTCTGATGGCAAACAACAGATATGGAAACAAATAGTCCCAGTTTTTCCCATCCTTGTCAACAACCTTTTTCAGCATGCTTTTTAAGGTTTTATTAAATCGCTCTACTAGTCCATCGGTTTGAGGATGGTATACCGAGGTTCGCAAGGCCCTCACAAGAGTAGGATCCTTCCTCTGCTCACTACCAAAGTTCTCTCTGTGAGTGTTAAGATCTGCAAACTCTAGAGTAGCTTCAGTTTCAACAAAGGGCGGTCTATCCTCATTGGCTATAGGGCCTTCAGACTCTTCCAATTCTCCTGCCAAAACAGAGAAGGGAAAGTCTGGGGACCCCCAAGAGGGATCCTCTGAATACAACTGCTCTGCAGCATCCATGTATTCAGATTCAGTCTCTGGTTTAGAAACTGTGGCACAGTCTGGGTGTTCCCAAAGTTCCCAAAATTCAGGAAAGTCTCTCCCTATAATTACATCATGCACCAAATGAGGCACAACCCCAACCAAGTAGTGCCTCAGTTCACCCCGTGCGGTTCCAAACTTCACAGCTACTATAGGATACTCCCGAGTATCACCATGTACACACACTACAGCAACCTTTTTAGCCCGGAAGTTCCATTGATTGTCAGCGTTCGGTTCCCTTACGGCAGCCATTCGGATCTCTTTGAATAACCCTGTATACCTCTGTGATCCCAATAAAGCAGCTGTATCGACTCTCGTTTTGTGACCAGCATTCTCCTTCTTCTTGAGGTCTTGAATAGGTAAATTGAGTATATGTGACTTCAGAAATTACTGATTTCCATATATATTGTATACTTTAGTCCACTGGTGCTTCCCTAGACTGTCATCAGTAATGGATGGAGAAACAGGTCCAACCTGTATTTTCTAATATCTCTTTATCTAAACTCCAGATTACCCCTATGGCCTAGCTTAAGCAGCTTCAGAGAGATGAGAAATGGGACATTTCTGCCTCCATAAAAAACCTCTCAATAAGTTCACTGGAAACAGAACTTTAATCAGGTAACGCATGCAGCTCTAAGTCAGACCCACACATTCCTATACATAAATCCATTTTTTAGCATTCAGTTTAAAAAGACTGCAGAAAAGCCATCAGCTTCACCACTGTCATCTATCCTAATATTAAGAATCTCGTTGCCTCGGCTTTGGTGTCTCAGAAACACTATTGATGTTGTAAATAAACAGAAACATTCCTCCAGAAGCCCATCCGTCACTTTTATTCAGGCTTTAAGAACAACAGAAAACAAGCTGCTCTGCTGAGAAAGAAAAAGATTTAACAATAAATATACAATGAAAATCTCCAATAGATTGAGCATGCCGATAATGGAACGGAGTTGTTAAACACAAAAAATATATTGTCTTACATTTTAAGCTGAGCAATTTGAGGGATGTGACGGGAGCAGATCATAAAGTTTCAAAGATGAGACATTTTAATCAGCTATTTAAACAGTAACAATTTGAATCAACGGATGAGTGTTTTAGGATACCCTGACACGAGATAAACAGGCCTTAGGATACATACAGGGTTATTCAAAGAGAATAAAAAAGTCACTGTACGTTCGGTGACTTTTCGTTCCCTGCACTTCGGGGCAATTCGGCGATCCTATTTCGTCGACCCTGTGGTGTATTCAGCAAGAACCGCAGGGCCCCCGTAGTGCAGGGAAAACCCGCCAAAAACCCGCCGAACACTAGCCGAACACTCACTGAAACACGAAGAAAACAGCTGGATTAACCCCGCCGAACACGCCGGAGAAACCCGACTTGCCGATCACAGCGCAGAGCAGCTGTCGGAAAAACCCGACACACAGACGAACAGGGTGAAAAAAAAAAAAGTACGCTTGAAAGTTTGAAAATTTAAAATGCTGTTTGCAAAAAACTACTTAACGAAAATGTCTGGAATTTACATATAAGATCCAATGAATGATAATAAAAAGGGCTGTTACAGAAAAAAGAAAAGAAGAATTAAAAATAAAGGAAAATAAATGTTGACAAAAAAACCCCCAAAAATGCCTAAAAGATTCTAAAAAAAATCTAAAAGTAAAGAGACTCTTTACAGCAGAATAAAATAAACGGTTTATTAGATATTGAATTAAAACTGGAATATTTTTAACATTGAAGCCTATGGGATTCACCTGAATAAATCTGGCGTATGAAACCACCGAACAGCAGGGCATTTCGGCAACTTTTCCCTGCTGTTTTGTGTTCTCTGAATAGACAAAGCATTGCTTCTCTATGGGGATTTCACTGCCCTTGAACAGGCACCGAATGTGCAGGCAATTCGCCAACATTTGCGAACTGCCTGCTCTCTGGATAGCCGAATGGCCAGGAAAGGTAACCGAATGCTGAATTTCCACGTTCGGTTACCTTTCGCCAGCCATTCGGAGCTCTTTGAATAACCCTGTAAGACTTTTTCCCCATTTATGGGTTTAGTGAATAACCCTGCAATAGTAAATCTCACAGCTGTGACGACATGGGAAATTGAGAATTGTTTACACAGATCTCCAGATTATAGCGCCAAGTGGGAGCAAAACCTAAAACAACCCTCCTGTTCATTATTCTAATATATAAAATATATTATTATTTATTATTATTATTATTATTCTTTATTTATAAAGCGCCAGCATATTCCGCAGCGCTGTACAATAAGCACAGTATAGACAGGGTTACAATACATTGAACAACATTTGACAAACAGTACAGGAGGAGATGAGGGCCCTATTCCCGTAGGAACTCACAATCTGGGAGGGTTGGGGTTGGAAACAGGAGGAGAGGACTGTAAGGTTAGAGTGATTGATGATTGCGTCAGTGAGTTGGGTGGTAGGCTTCCCTAAATAGGAACGTTTTAAGGGAGCGTTTGAAGGAAGAGAAGTTAGGGGAAAGTCTGACAGTACGAGGGAGAGCGTTCCAGAGAGTGGGGGCTGCGCGTGAGAAATCCTGCAGTCTATCATGGGAAGAGGTGATGCGGTGAGAAGCTAGTCGCAGGTCACTGTTTGACCTTAGGGAGCGGGCTGGGGTGTATTATGGTGGTTTCCTTTTTAAAAACACCCAAAACCAGAAAGCAGAACTATTTTTACCATGAATGATGTTTACAGAGTACAAGTTTTATGCTTTTAGTATAATTCAGAGTGACATTTTCCAGGAATGCTGAATGGAAAAAAAAAGCCATTAAAAATAAACTTTCTGCTCTATTTACATCTTAAAAATTTATGTGTCTTTTAATACCTTTAACAGCACAGAAACATAGAAACATAGAAACATAGAAAAATGTCAGCAGATAAGAACCTTTCGGCCCATCTAGTCTGCCCAATTACATGGATACTTTACCTGGATTTATCTTTTGTTTAGGATAGCCTTATGCCTATCCCATGCTTGCTTAAATTCAATCACTGTTTTGGCCTCTACCACTTCAACTGGAAGACTGTTCCATGTATCCACCACCCTCTCAGTAAAATAATGCTTTCTGATGTTACTTTTAAACTTTTGCCCCTCTAATCTAAGACTATGTCCTCTTGTTTTGCTATTTTGTTTCCTTTTAAATATACTCCCTTCCTCTACCTTGTGGATTCCCTTTACGTATTTAAATGTTTCTATCATATCTCCTCTGTCTCGTCTTTTTTCCAAGCTGTACATGTTAAGATCATTAAGCCTTTCCTGGTAACTTTTCTCCTTCAAGCCGTACACCATTTTAGTAGCCCTTCTCTGAACTCTCTCTAAGATGTCTATATCCTTCTGGAGATACGGTCTCCAGTACTGCACACAGTACTCCAAGTGAGGTCTCACCAGTGCTCTGTACAGTGGCATGAGCACTTCCCTTTTCCTACTGCTAATACCTCTCCCTACACAACCAAGCATTCTGCCAGCATTTCCTGCTGCTCTATTACATTGACTACTTACCTTTAGATCCTCTGAAATAATAACCCTAAATCCCTTTCCTCAGATGTTGAGGTTAGGACTGTATCAAATATTCTATATTCAGCCCTTGGGTTTTTACGTACCAGGTGCATTATCTTGCACTTATCCACGTTAAAACTAAATTGCCACAGCTCCAACCATTTTTTTAGTTTACCTAAATCATTTGTCATTTGGCTGATCCCTCCAGGAACGTCAACCCTGTTGCAAATCTTTGTGTCATCAGCAAAAAGACATACTTTTCCATTAATACCTTCTGCAATATCACTAATAAAAATATTAAATAGAATGGGTCCAAGTACTGACCCCTGAGGTACCCCACTGGTAACAAGACCTTGTGCCGAATAAACTCCATTTACCACAACCCTCTGTTGCCTGTCACTCAGCCACTGCCTAATCCATTCAACAATATTGGAATCCAAGCTCAAAGATTGCAATTTATTGATAAGCCTTCTATGCGGAACAGTATCAAAAGCCTTACTGAAATCTAAATAAGCAATGTCTACTGCACCACCTGTGTCTATTATTTTTGTTACCCAATCAAAAAAATCAATAAGATTAGTTTGACATGATCTCCCTGAGGTAAACCCATGTTGTTTCTGATCCTGTAATCTATGTGTTTTTAGATGTTCAACAATCCTTTCCTTTAACATGGTTTCCATTAATTTCCCCACTACTGACGTAAGACTAACTGGCCTATAGTTCCCAGATTCCTCCCTACTACCCTTCTTGTGAATGGGCACAACATTTGCTAATTTCCAGTCTTCTGGGATGACTCCTGTTAGCAAGGATTGGTTAAATAAATCTGTTAACGGTTTTGCTATTACATCACTGAGCTCTTTTAATAATTTAGGGTGGATCCCATCAGGCCCCATTGACTTATTTGTCTTTACTTTAGACAGCTGCTGTAGAACCTCCTCCTCTGTAAACTGATATGTAATTGTCTCGTTAGTGTTTCCTCCTAACTGAGGTCCCTTTCCTTCCTTTTCTTCTGCAAAGACTGAACAAAAATATTCATTGAGGCAGTCAGCGAGACTTTTATCCTCTTCTACATACCTTCCTTCCTTTGTTTTTAATCTAACTAATCCTTGTTTTACTTTTCTTTTCTCGTTTATGTATCTAAAAAATGTTTTGTCCCCCTTTTTTACTGACTGAGCTATTTTCTCTTCTGCGTGTGCTTTGGAAGCCCTTATAAATTGCTTTGCCTCTTTCTGCCTAATCTTATAGGTTTGCCTATCTTCTTCACTCTGAGTTGTTTTATAATTATTGAATGCTGTTGTTTTGTTCTTCACTACTTTGGCCACTTCTGCAGAGTACCACAGTGGTTTCTTCCCTTTTTTTGTTTTTGCTAACAAGTCGAATGCAATTGCCTGTGGCCTTCAATAATGCTTCCTTTAAATAATCCCATTTCTCCTGGACTCCCTTTAAACTCCTCCAGTCTGATAATGACTCCTTCACACAAAGTCTCATTTTAGAAAAATCTGTTTTTTTAAAGTCTAAAACTCTTCTATTTGTGTGGTGCGGCTCCATGCCTGTTCTTATATTAAACCACACTGACTGGTGATCACTAGATCCCAAATTTTCACCTACAACAATGTCCGATACCAAACCTCCATTTGTGAGTATTAAATCCAATATGGCCTCTTTACGGGTCGGCTCCTCAACTACTTGTGTTAGAGATAATCCCAGTAGGGAGTTTAGAATATTTGTACTCCTGGTGCACCCAGCTGTTTGGGTTTTCCAGTTCACATCAGGAAGATTAGTCCTTTGTAGCAGTAGAGTAGTCCTTTGTAGCAGGGTTATTATAAGGGTAAAAAGAGTGTTTTTCAGGGATCCCAAGTCTCCTGGAAGTTTTGGGAGTCTCCTTGAAGTGAATGTGGGCTCCTTGAACATTCAGATTTGGGAGAGATGGGATCCCTAGTTTCCACAGGGAGGGAAGAGGTGCGGGGATTAACCGCCTGAGTGCCTGTGGGGGTGCTCTGAGTCAGCACTTGGCACTTTCTTGGCCTCCCAGTGTAACACCATGCGTCCGGGTCAGGTACAGCCCACATCATGTGACTCTATTGGCATGATTGCCATTGGTTACTGCGGTCCCAGCTGTAAACAGTACGGGGGCGGCTGATCGCTCTACGCCCCTGCTATGGCAGCATCGTGTCTTTGTGCACGCACCCTCACAGAATAGTTACAGAACCGCACAGGGCCAAGACAGCCAGGTACTGCCTGCAGGTAGCAAGCATGTGGCTCTCTGCCTGGAGGTACACAGGCGGCGGCTTGCACTGGTCATGTTGACCATGATTCTAGTAATTGTATTTACGACACCCCACCCCCTTCTGGTTGGCTCTTTATTGCTCAATTCTATGATTTTGGTCAATTTAGCTTCCAGACCTGAGGAAGAGAGGTTACACTCTCGAAAGCTTGTCTTTTAAATGTAACGTTAGTCCAGTAAAAAAGATATCACTACGTACTGCTATTCGTGATATATACAGTACATATATATATATATATACACACTCACATATGTAGTGAAGAAGTGAGATTATGGGGAAAAATGTGATTCTTTCAGAGTTAATATTAAGCATCCTTGCTATCTAACCCCCACGCCCAAGCCACCCCAGACTGGGTTGTCAATCAAGCAGCTTTAGATGTTTAACTCCTCCCACAAAAGAGAGGAAGCAGAAAACATGGCCACCTCTATGGAGAGAGCAGTCAGATTAAGAGCTAAAAACACCTCCATTGGAAGTTGTAAAATAATAATGGTTTACTGGTTTCATTAAATTACAACAAAGCACATATCAAAAATCTAAAAAAAACAGACAGTGGGTGCACTTTAAGAAAAAATGCTGCCCCCCTCCAATCTGTTGCCCTAGGCCCCAGCCTAGTTAGCCTATTGAAGAATACCTGCCTGTATTGTATAACAAACAGGGAATTAAAGGATCAGGAGAATTACAGGATCAGAAGTAATTTCTGTGCAATTGCAGTAATAGTAAAGTTTGGAACTTACAATGACTATTAGGCACTTTTTTAATTAATTTCTATTTTATATCCCTTTTTTTTGTTAAATTCTATTAGTCCAAGCATACATGTTTGCAACGGCACCTCAAAGATTTGTTACATAATTTTTCCTTTTATGTAAACCGACTAGCTTTGTCTGTTCTAGCATGCATAGTTTTTTTTGTTTTTTTTAAAAAAATGCTATGTACTTGAAATAATAAAAGAGACTTCAAAAGGAAAATATATTGTTTTACATGAAAAGAAAAGCAAGAATTGTATTTTTCGCTGAACGTCACCCACTAGATGAGCTGTCACAATCAAGGATTGTTGAATGCGGCAGGAATAAACTTCTGTGCTTTGACACTCTTATTAGTTTCGGCTTCAATATATCTTATTTTTTTTTATTTATGAATGTTCATTTGTTACTGTGCTTTTCTGTGGAGCGGTGATGGATTTAATAAACTCTTGGACAGCTTGGGGTTTGATTTAACCTGTCAAATATGTCAGAGGATTTAAAATTGTTTTAGCAGGCATCACCTATATATCCTTTGTTCTAGCGGTGTCAGAGAATGATTTCAGGAGAAAGACTTGGGAAATATAGAAGAAATAATAGGATTTGAGCAGTGCGCTTAATATTTTAATCACATTTTGTCATTTGCCAGACACTGCACAGGGAAAAACATATATATTAAAGGCTGGAATCAATGTCCCTTTTTAGAACAGAATATACACAGGGTTATTCAAAGAGATTCGAAAAGTCACCGCACGTTCGGTGACTTTTCGTTCTCTTCAATACGGTTCCTTTTGCCGATCCCATTTCGGTGACCCTGCGGTGTAATCAGCAAAGACCACAGGGTCCCCGAATTGCAGGGAAAAGCTGCCGCAAACCCGACGATAACTAACTGCAAAACCCGGCGAATGCATGCCGAAAACCCTCAAAAACATCTGGATTAACCTGCCGAAAACCACAGAAAAACCCGAACAGGAGCCGATCGCAGCCTTCGACACAGCAGAAGAGGCAGTGAATAAATTAGCAAAACAGTTTGTATGAATGTGTGAAAGTGAAACGCTGTTTGCAAAGAAACTACTGAGCGAAAATGTCTGAAATTTACATATGAGGTCCAGGGAATGATAATAAAGAGGGCTGTTACAGAAAAAATAAGTAAACTTAAAAAAAAAAATCAAAAAAAAAAAATCTGACTTTTTAAAAAAAAAAAAAAATTAAGAAAAATGCTTAAAATATCCTAAAAAATCTATAAATAAAGAGACTCTTTACTGCAGAATTTTATAATGAACGGTTTATTAGATATTGAATTAAAATGGGAATATTTTTAACATTGAAGCCTATGGGATTCTCCTGAATAAACCTGCCGCATGAAACCACCGAATGGCAGGGCATTAGGGGAACCTTTCACTGCTGGTTTGTGTTCTCTGAATAGCCGAAGCAGTGCTTCTCTATGGGGATTTCACTGCCCTCGAACAGGCACCGTATGTTCAGGCAATTCGCCAGTATTTGGCGAATTGCCTGCTCTCTGGATAGCCGAATGGTCAAGAAAGGTAACGAACGCTGATTTTCAGCTTTCGGTTACCTTTCTCAAGCAATTCGGAGCTCTTTGAATAACCCTGACAGGGTTATTCAGAGAGCGTGAAAAGCAGGAGAATGACTGGAGAATGAAAAATTCTAGGTCAAAATAGCCAAACCAGAAAAATTCTCCCTTTCATCTCACTTTCAAAATCAGCTATTTTGACCTAGAAATTTTCATTCTCCAGTCATTCTCCTGCTTTTCACGCTCTCTGAATAACCCTGATAATATTTAAAAAAATGTCTTCCCAGAAATTAAAGTTCATCGATATTTTGCTTGTTTTCAAGTATGGGCTGGGATGGCCAGCATGATGATATGTTATAATCAAGGGTGGATCCAGACCAATCAGGGTGGATCCAGATACAAGTTTCCAGAGGAGCACTCTACCACTTTTGTTTAAGAGCTGGTCTTCTGTTTATAATGGCTTTGTCGGGGGTTACAGTATCTCTCATGGAGAGAGGACTTCCTGGGTATTTCAGATTAGGTCGCCCTTTCTGGGTGATAGACTATAGCAGGGGTGGGCAATTACAGCCCTCCAGTTGTTTTGAAACTACATCTCCCTTGAGGCTCTACAAACCTAATGAGCAGCCCAGCATCACGGGAAATGTAGTTTCAAAACATCTGGAGGGCTGTAATTGCCCACCCCTGGACTATAGCATAGGCAAATCAGTCTTCTGAAATGGCACCACTGCGTTTGCCCGTGGCGAGGGACAAACGGCGTATAAAATCACATAAAAAGAGAAAAAATAATAATATTTGGGCAGAGTCAGCAGCATTTGCCCAATTATTTAAGGGCAAAAAAAAGGGAACTCTATTTTTTTTAGAAAGTGTCCCTTTAGGCTAGGGACAGATGAGCGCATTTTCTGCGGCCACCGTCAAAATGTACGTCGATGCGTGCGCACGCATTTTTTCACGGAATACGCTTAAGTGGTCAGACGACCACAGTCGCACAGTCGCAGGTACTCACCAACGCAATTCTAGGGAAATCCGGCTGTTTGAACGTTATGTAGGCCGCACACTAGCAGCGTCTGACGTCTCCTAATCACGCACACACGCTGCCATGCGGCCGCAGCGCACTCTGTACGTCTGTAGCAGCGGTTTCACGTTCTGAGAAAAATGCGTTCATTTGCCGGTTGCGTGGTGTCGGCGCACTTTTGTACGCACGTACTGCATATATTGGCCGTCATTGGCCGTTATGTGCTGCTACTGCCGCCGTGATTTAGTGCGCCTGCACGCGCGTTCCGACTGCCCCACTCTGACCCTAGCCTTAACCAGAGACTCCTGATGCGCAATTTTTGGACCCCAAGTCTGTCCAATTCCAATTGTAAATATGATCGAGGAGTCTTAAACAAAGAATTACCTGCTATGATTTAAACCGGAAACAAAATCCAGCAAATGAAACAACCAGACCATAGTTTAATCCTTTTAGAGTCATAGGGATGAGCAGAGCTTTAATACACTGACACGATGATTACAGGATAAAACCTGCAACAAAGGCTGCTAGTTGGGATGTTTATAGTATGGGAATCTGTAGGGAATAGAATACGATTAGAAATTAGATAAATGTTACATTATCAGTACTTCGACATGGCTGGATGGTTTCAGGTTTATTTCAATCCATTTTATATTTTATAATTTTATATCTAGAATTTAAGAAGCGCTGTCACCTTGGCTATAGCTGGATTTACACTCACCTCGGTAAAATATATGAATTGGTTAATGAGCAAGGTGTACAAGGTAAAAAACTCACCAACACAAAGATTGCGTGATGGGTAATGCAACAACATAAGAAATCTTTGTGCCATGATACACAATATTACAGGATTTGCATATTTTGCTGGGTTGTGTCTAGTAATGTTATTAATGATTTGTTAGTCAACCACTAGTTTCTTGAATGCAGAGAAGAAGACAACTCCAGGCACCCCAGTCAGAGTTTAAGACACCTTTAATGGGAACTTTTCGCCTGTATTAAAGTATTTTATAAAGCCAATGTACATCTTTCATGCCAACACACTGTAAATAACAAATACGGTTAAGGTTAAGCAGGTTAAGGCTAGGGTCAAACGAAAGCATTTTTACACGCGAACGTAAAAAAGTGCGTCCGAACGCATTGACGTATTTTTTCACGGAATATGCGAAAACGGTCATACGATGCGCATTTTCGTGCGTGATGTTTTACGAATCCAAACCAGGAAACTTTTTGCGTCTGGACGTTATGTTGGCCGGACACGAGCAGGGTCTGATGTCTCCAAATCACACACACACACACCGCTAGCGGGCGCAGCGCACTCTGTACGTCCGTACTAGAGGTTCTGTGTTCTCGAAAAAATGCGTTCATTTTCCACTTGCGTTGCGTGGCCGGACTTTCATGCGACCGTACTTCGTATATTGGCCGTCATTGCCCGTCATCTGCTGCTAGTGCGGCCGTAATTAAGTGCGCCAGAACGCACGTTAAAAGTGCGCTGGTCTGACGCCAGCCTAAATGGGGGGGGGGCAGATATATTAACAACCAGCTGGAAAAGCCATCTGTCCCTGCTTCTACGGTTAGGATCAGTAGCAGCTACACCTGTAGCTAATTGGACATTACATAGTCCATTATTGTGCTGACATTTCTCATTAGGACATAGCACACCAAATAAAGCAGGGGATATTGATAGATGGTGATAAAACATTATGGGCTCTGTTACATTCTCTGCGCAATTGCGCTCGCGCAATTTTTTTTGCACACGAAAAAAAGGTATTGCGCGAAAATTTATGTGGTATTAAGATCCGAGCACATTTTTTCGTCCGTCAAAAATTTACATGCGTAAAAACGACGTGCAAAACTGTGCGCAAGTATGTTGCGGGCAGAAATCTGTGTTCGGACTGTTTTTTTCACGGGATTCAACCAATCAGAATTAAGAACCACCATTTTCTAACGTTAGATTGACTTTGACAGGTGCAACAACCTGAGTATATATGGTGCAGGAAAAAAAAATTAAAGCAATTTATTAATTTGATTGTTTGGGTATGTGTAGAATGTACTGTGTTGTATTTTTTATTTTGTGCTGGTGTATTTCGTTTCGGCCAGGACGATCAAATTTACAGTTACCACCTGCTTTTCAAAGACGTTACGAAAATTCGCACAAACCTTCGTTGCGCGCAGATTGTAATACCATCCGCATACCAGCGCACGAACGCATTTGCGCTGACAATGTTAAGTATAGGATGCGCGCACGAATATTCGTTCGCGCAGGATCACCCACGGTAGACGAAAACGCACGTTTGTTGCGCATAGATAGGAATACGACGTTGCGCGCAAATGGTTTTCCCCTCGCGCAAATGCGCATTTGCGCACGCAAAACCACTTGCGCGAAGAATGTAATAGGGCCCTATATTTATTGTGCTGTACTTAACTAGCAGGACTGGGTAGTAAGCTATCAAGCTCTCTGTTTAGAGGGTTTCCATTAGGGAGTAGGCTTTTGTCTGGTTTTGGTTTGGTTAACATTAAGGCTAGGGTCAGACGAGCGTGATTTCTACGGACTGTACGTCCTTGCACACGGACGTACGTCAGGACGGAACACGCAGTAGTGGCCACACAGTCCATTTTTTTCACTGACGTATATTTTGACGGATGTAGGAGAGAAAATAAATTAAAAACCAAAACCATTTTGTCCGTGAAAAATGCTGGACGTATAAATGCAGTCCGTCTGACCACGTTCCATCACTCACACACAAAGCTATGCGGACGTTGCGGACGCAGCGCACTTTGTGCGGCCGTTCTAGGGGTTGTACGTTCTTGCCTGCCTTGCGTCCGTGGGCCGCGGCCGTTGTGCGTCCGCAGTTCAGTGCGGACGTACTTCATGTGTCAGGCTCCAATGGGCTTTCTGTCATGCTATCACAGACGTACTTTTAGGCGCAATCACGGACGTGAACACTACGCTCGTCTGACCCCAGCCTAAAAGTGAAAGACTGTACCCTGACAGTAATCCTCATTTGATGTGAAAATAAAGACCCTGCAAATACCCTCAAATAGACTCGGCAATGGACGAATTGAATAAAATACAATTGGTTGAAGTTCTTTATTGATTGACAGAACACTGTTCAGGTGTGAATTGGCAGCATGAGTGGCAGAAGTTGGAGTCTCTTCTCTGCAGTTGAACTACCAGAGGCTGGCCTGTCATGGACCATTGGGCACCCATGATTATGGATTTTTACGTTTCTTACTTTGTGGCTGTAGTGCATTTCATCTGTTTGTCTACTGTCTTATTGAATTGGCCTAAATATTAATGGTTTTATTAATTGTTGAATGTGACTGGAGTGCCTGGAGTCTTCTCTGCATTTGAAGTGTTAGAGTAGTCCTTTCGTGGAACCATGAGAAGCCAGGATTAAGGTTTTTCGGTTTGGTGGCTGCGGTAGTGCATTTCACATATTTATGTGTTGCGTCAGTGTTTAGCACAGTATTGATCACACTATTGTGATCTCATAAAACAAATATGCATTATATACAGCTGGAATTTTAAATGGAAGCAACAGTCGGGGCATGATATTCTGATCTAGGATTAAGTACTGGCTTTTATGCTGTCAGATGTGAAAACAAAAATCGATCACTAATTTGTTTGATCTTGTTAAACAGAAAACTGAAATATTTAAAAAAAGAAGAAATTTCACAACTTTTCACTTTAAGCCATCCATTCTTCTATAAGATGCTTTGCTGCCAGTCTAAAGCTTTCAAATGGTCACATGCAAATTACACAATGATTTGGACCCTAAGGACAAATAAAAGTAGAACACGGAGCTACTAGCTTCTGAAATGTTTAAGTATGCATCAATAGTTTTAATATTTTAACGAGCAGGCTTCATGTTGCAATCACTTACATAACTCTTGGTTTTAAAGTCTTATTCCTGAATGTAATCATCCAATTAATTGAGAATCCATTTAGATGTAATAATACATTAACATCTTTATAACCAATGGAGAGGGAACATTATATAAGCTTATAAACGTCTTGTCATGGGTAAGATAATAATATTAGTTCGTTAAGTACATAATCCATATATGCTGACCGGGTTTACTCTCTAAGGCAATGGTTCCTAACTGGTTCTCAAGTACCGCTAACAGGCCAGATTTTTAAGGACTACCTTGGGGAAATCCAGACTGAATTCTGCAATCACTGAGCAGCAAATCATATCACCTGTGCTTCAGATATCTGGCAAACCTGGCCTGTTAGAGAACCACTGCTCTAAATCATGGGTAGCCTTATTGGGCCTGGCCACTGAGCCTCCTATACTACCTTCTTTTCTGGTCTGATAATTCAGCACGTCAAGAGGTGAGGGAGTGTATTTGTAATTGCACACACCACTAATGAGATGTGTGCACTGACAATTTGATTCTCGTTTTGCTTTTCAGACTGGCAACCCAATGGACCAACAAGGTTAAAAAATGTCTTCATGCAAGCAGTCACAAAAACAGGTTGATATAGGACAGCACTCGCTTGTTTAGTGGCAGATAAAAAATATGGTACACAAGATACTTGGACTTTGTTGCATCCACAAAAAGATCCTAGAGTAGAGACAACAGTACAGATTCAAGATCCAAGAGTAGAGAATGTACCAGCATGTGTGGGATTGGTAAAAAGTGACTGTATGTGGAGTTCGCGTGCAATACAGCATCAGTGACATTTCAGCAGCTTGAGGGAAAGCTGGTAGGCAGAAACTTTCCTATGGCTGTATTGTGTGAGAGCTCCACTTTCTACCAATCCAATGAGTGCGGGTACATTTTCTACTCTGGGATCTTCATGCAAGCATTAACCGTCAATGTTGTGGTGCCCAGTGTATCATAATGTGGGCCAGAACAGAGACTGCCATACCTAAGTAAGAACACTTGATATATCTGATAATGATCTAAATGCTACAATGGTAAGAGTGTGACAAACCGACTGGTGCAAAGTCATGTTTCAAAGAACTGGTGCCTTATCTGTAATCTTTTTTTCCTATAAACCAGTTACAGTCTTAGTTTTTGGAAACATTAGTTTGAACAAGTATCAGTGATTTAAGTTGTCTTTCAATTAATTTGTGTCAATTAACTAATCAATATCTATTGTAAATGTATTTGTACCAAATGTCAATATAGTAATGATTAATTCTATTAATAATCACTGGTCCTTAAATTCAATCCACATAAAATGAAGAGATCCTGCAAAGGAAACATTGTGAGTTATGAAGCGCGGTATCGTGTTAATACTGGATATCTGGTTGCAAATATATATTCTATTATGTATTAACCTACCCACAGGCAATATAAGTACTTTGCTGGCAAGATACCAGCCTCTTGTTTTTATTATTATCATCATCATCATCATTTATATAACAGTTTCCACAGCGCTTTACAATAACCAATGGAAACAAGACACAAATAACCATAAGATTGAGACAAGAGGTGTAGAGGGCCCTGCTCATATGAGTTTACAATCTAGAGGGATTGGGGTGGAGGAAGACAAGAGGAGCCTTAGTGCCAGTGGTTCAGGAATGGTGGGGCCGTGGAAGTGGCCTCAATCATGATGTGTGAGTAGGTGAGCAGAGGGATGAGGTACATCAGTAATGTGGTATGCTAATCTGAAGAGATGGGTTTTACGGGATTTCTTGAAGGCCTGAAAATTAGGGGAGAGTTTGATAGGGTGAGTCATTCCACATGTCCATAGCTGCCCTTGAGAAGTCTTGGAGGCGAGAGTTGGCAGTTTGGGAGTAGACAGAGGACAGGCGAAGCACTGACCGGAGTGATCTAGACGGTAGGTGCTTGCAGAGTAATGAAGACATGTAAGAAGGGATTGAGATATTGAGCGATTTGAACATGAAGATCAGCATCTTAGACTGTATCCTAAAATGTTCAAGAAGCCAATGGAAGGACCGACAGAGGGGGGAGAGTATGCAAAGATCATCGGGTGAGAAATATAAGCCTGACAGCTGCATTCATTACAGATTGCAAAAGGGGCAACAAGGAGCAATTTACAGTAATCAAGCTGTGATATAATAAGCGCATGAACCAGCACCTTCGCAGTATCTTATGTCAGGAAGGGGCGGACGTGGGCAATGTTCTTGAGTTGATAATAACAGGATTTGGTCACTGACTGGACATGGGGAGAAAACATTAGATCAGAATTGGAAGTGACACCAAGGCAGTGAGCTTGAGGCGTTGGGCTAATGAGCGCTCCATTTACTCGTAGAGAGATAAGTGGCAGGGGTGTCTTTTTGGGGGGAGGGATGATGAGAATTTCAGTTTTGGCAAGATTGAGTTTAAGGAAGCGAGAAGACATCAATTTAGAGACTGCGGAGAGACATTCACTGACAATATCCAGGACAGCAGGAGGGAATTCAGGAGAGGAGAGGTATATTTGAGTGTGATCAGCGTATAGATGGTACTGGAATCCAAAGAGCTGATCAGTTTGCTGATCACTATGAAATTATTCAACTAAATATTGCACATATCCCAGTTCTTTAGGTTGTTAAAATTTATTTTCATGGGGTTAAAATGAAGCCGATTAATCTGAAAAGGTATAAATTAAATATTCTAGTAATTATTTAGAAGGGATCAAAATTAATATAAGAAATATGGATTTTATGGCATCAGTATGGAATGAAGACCTTTTCAGTTTGGTTTATGGGCATAGAACACAAATCATAATATATTATGGTAATAATAATTCAGATTTGTTAACAGTTCGCTATAAAGCAGAGATTTCTCCGTAGCAACTTGTAACCGAACGGAGAGAATTAAACATAATGGCAATAAAAAGGAAACTTACTGTCTACATAGTCTGCCACTGTGCACTCATCGTTTCATGTACAGAGACCCGTTACCCTCTGATTCATCCTAATCACTTGAAGCAAAGACAGGAATTAAATAGCAAAAAATATGGGTGAAAGGGGACATTCCTACTTCATTACATTTTTTAACGGATAAAGAGATAGTCCTTCACTATAAGGTTTTCATAATACACCTAACAGTGGAAATGCACATTCTAGAACAAAAATAGATGTGTTGAGGAATTGTTACCACTTTGGATATTTCAGCATAAAATACAATTAACTTGTTTTGTAATTAATTGATTAAAAACCACACGGTCTCAAGAAATCATGAGATGAATATTACAGATAAAAGAAAGGTCTGGAATATCACATGTGATGAAAGCCCCTTCACTTTCTAACAGACTCTAGGCCCTATTACATTCTTCACGCTAAAAGGGGGACGCTAGGGAGGAAAACCTGCGCCTGAACCTGCACCTGCGCCTGCAGATTTCTCCTTTCGTCCCCATTTTATCGTGATATTACCATGCAGGCGCTAGAAAAGCTGTCTACATCGTAAGCGTGCGCTAAACCCCGGGATGTGCGCAGCGGCGCTAAGCGCCGCCGCTTGCATCCACTCGTTGGAGTCAATGGGACTCTGTTGAGTTTCTTATCTGCCGGTCACATGACCTGCAGGTCGGCGTAGTGATCCACAGAGGGAGACAGGCGGTTGGAGCCGCAGGATTAGAGGTGAGTATGTGATCAATTTGGGGGGTTTCTGCTGGTGCTGACGGCAGCAGCGGGATCCGTTAGTACCAGGTCCAGGCTGTGATTAACTGTCGTGTTAACCACAGCCGGACGGTAATTAGCGTTAGTATATTGTAATACTAACGCTAATTAACACTTTGCGCTCCCCATGTTAAGCATAGGGAGCGCAAAGAACAGTAACCTGGCGCTGCAAAGATACCAATAACAAGATACCAAGAGATACCTGGTATATTGGTAGAGATACCAATCTCTAATGGGTTTTTTAACCCGTTAGCGTTTGGATTGTAATATGGTGCGCCCGCGCTAGGGCCACCAGGGCTAACATTAATGCTAATGTAAGCGCGAAGAATGTAATCTTGCCCTCCTTTCATAATGTTTGCTTCACTATCTCTAGATAGAATTACAATATACTAACGCTAATTACCATCCGACTGTGGTTAACCCGACGGTTAACCACAGCCTGGACCTGGTGCTAACGGATCCTGCTGCTGCAGAATGCATGTTTTATAATCCGATTAGATTATGTTATATGCCGTCATGGTGGTGAGTGGACCTAAACGCCAAAGTTTAGACCGACCCACAGCTCTCCTGCAATGCTTCCAGCCCGCCTCCCTTGCCAGTAGCTGATCACCGTCGTTGCCTGCAGCGGGACTGCCTGAACTCAGGCAGTTCCCTACAACCAATGACGGTGATCAGCCGCCGGCATAGGGAGGTGGGCCAGAGGAGATCCTGAAGAGCGGCGCGGGCGTGTGTCCAAGAAGCATGTGTCTGGCTTTTTATTATGGGGACTCTGCTCCTCTAGTCACCTCTATGTAATGCCAGGGCTACCAATCAGGTAGTCTAGAAGATGAAAGCTGGTCCCTGCATGGTTCTGGGACAGAGAAGGAAGAGAATAAATAACAGCCTGGTTCTAATTTGGATGTTTTGACCAGAACCACAGTGTGCTCCTGTTACAAGACATAAAAACAAGGGATGCCAAGTCTCCAATATGGTACAAATTTAGAATATAAAAACCAGATGCTTCATGGTCAAGAACAAAGAGCTGGTATATTATTAGGAAGAAGTTTCGGCTCCATACGTGAGTCTTTCTCCTATTGAGTCAAAACATCACCCTCCTAATAAACCAGCTCTTTGTTCCTGCTAATGGAGTGACCGGCTTCTCTTTTCTAAAACTATACATGGAATTACACGAAAGGCTCTGTTCACACTGTGCGATTTATTGCGCGGATTTTGCCACGACGTCTCAGCAAAATCCACGCGACGTCGCGCTGTGTAGCATCTCCAATGTATCTCCGTCTGCAAAGCTTCAACTGTACACATGTACGCAGACGACACGGTAATCTATACCAGCAAACCAAATCTCCCGCAGCTAGAAGCCGTGCTGCAAGAACAATTCACAGGGGTAGAAAAGTGGATAGCAAATAACAAACTTTTTCTAAATACTGACAAAACGGTTACAATGCTCTTTGGAACCGCACCTAAACTACACAAATTGCAAACACCCCATCTATGTGTTGGGACAAAATCAAATGGCACACTGACTACAGTCACCTCTCTCAAATACCTAGGTATGTGGTTAGACCCAAATCTATCTTTTGGCCCCCACATCGAAAAACTCTCATCTAAACTTTACCCCAAACTAGGTGCCCTGTACAGAAACAAATCCTGCCTGAGCACCGCGGTAAGAAAGCAGATTGTACAACAAATGCTTATGCCAGCCATTGAATACGGAGATGTAGTGTATGCAGCCGCCCCGCAAACACACCTCCAGAAACTTACTACATTGTATAACTCATTCTGTCGCTTTGTGCTACAATGTAACTACATGACCCACCATTGTGACATCCCAGGACATACTTGAAAACGAGAGAAATCTCAATGTATCCTTCCTGGTAAAATCCTTTTCAAATAAATAAATGTTAAAAGAACTAAACTGGCCATCGCTGGACTCTAGACGCACCCTTCACCTTTCCAACCTGGTGTTTAAGAGCTTTTCTCTGAAGCTACCACCCTACCTGAATATGCTGCTTCCCCCGGCAGTTCCCTCATCCTATAACCTCAGATCCAGGACAAGCACCTTACTTGCAATACCGCAATACAAAAAGAAAATGGCTCGATCCTCATTTTCCTACAGAGCACTGCAAATATGGAATAACCTCCCAGACACCGTCAAATCTTCCCCCAGTCTAAAGTCCCTTAAGAGCTCCCTATTAGCATACCTCAATACGAAATGCACCTGTAAACATGTAACATAATGACTTTATTTCCTCCATATTTATTTTTCTGTTAATCTGTGTATTTGGTCTTGTGTTAATTTCTTGCATTTTACTATTTTGTATTTCTGTAACCAATCAATGTTCTCGAACCCAGGACATACTTGAAAACGAGAGAAATCTCAATGTATCCTTCCTGGTAAAATCCTTTATAAATAAATAAATAAATAAATAAATTTCAATGGAGCTGTTCACATCTTGCCCCGCGACGTCGCATGTCGCAGAAGCATGTCGCAGGTACATGACCCTTTTTTTGCGATTTCCTATCTGCGATTTTGCGATTTGTATTGGTGGTGCTTTGCAAAAATCGCACAAAACAGTGACGTCGCGCGACATTATCGCACCATGTCGCGAATATGAAAGTCGCGCGATTTTCATATCGCACAGTGTGAACGGGGCCTAAGACAAACTGGAAAGTTTATGTACCGGTAAAGAGGATAAAGCATTCATGAGTGTTCTTATAACCACCACACTATATGGTGAAATTCTGGGAAAGCCAAATAAAATGCAAGGACGGATTGATAGATGGAATGATGGATGAAACAATGGATGGGAAGATGGAAGAAATGATTGATGATACAATTGGTATAGTGGAAAAATAGATGGTTCAATTGATTTTTTCAAATACATTTACTAGTTCTAAAAACTCAATTCTAAGCAATTTATTCACGTGACGCTCTGTAACACACTCATCCATCACAAAATGAGGAAAGGAGGGATAGAAAAGGCCCACAGGAGTTGCAACCCCGAAAAGTTAAGCCTGTTTCAGCAACTGGGAGGCATTAAATAGTATCAGGTCATGGGAAAGTTAGAGGGATTGCATTGGGTTTATCACCTTATTAGCAGTGACCAAGGTTGGTGAATTTTCAGATTGTCACAGTGTAACTGAAATATTTTGTAATAAAAAAAAATCACTTTGTTTAAATAAATCTATCACAACATCGCAGATTAAATTACACAGGGTGTCCATAAAGTCTCTTTACAATTTCAAAAATTTATTACAAAGGCAATTGATGAGATTTCTTCATCAAATTTGTTCTATGTACTCAGTGGTTATCAAGATTTTATCACATTGCATTTGTGTATTTCAAGTACCCTGTTGATGAATGAGGTATTGTTAAATAAACCCCGTTGAACATTTCTACACTGGTGGATTGGAAGCGGTGGCCCAATTCCCTGGCCACCTTGTTCACCAGATATCACTCCCCTCGACTTCTTTCTATGGGGTTTCCGGCCGATTGCTGGCCCCCCCGGTGCGGGATGACATCTTGGATGTCAGCCCGGCACTCTGGGATCCCGGCGGGGATGATAGATGTCATCGCACTGGTGCGATGACATCTATTTCAGGTGCCCCCCGCGAGTCCGGAGGAGGTGCCTGAAAGGGGGGGTCCTTCGGAGCACGATGATGTCAGTTCCGGAGTTAACCCCTAGCTGCCACCAATGGTGGAGATAGGGGGTTCCAATGAACTCCCTATCAGTGGTAGCTAGGGGTTAATGTTTGGTATTGTTGGATCGGCCAGAGCATGGCCTTTCCAACGATACCAAACATGACCATGTAAAAAATAAAAAGATATTAGAAAAATAAGGGTTTTTGTTTAGTTTATGCAGCAATATTGTTCCCATTTCAATTATAATGTGAACAATGATGCTGCACTAACGATTTTTGTATGGAATTTGTTAAAAATCACGTAATTTTCCCCTAAAAAATGTAACGAGACCCAATTTCAAATTTTTTTAACAACCGCAACCCATAGAAAATATAAACGCAAAGGCTCGCATGTTAAAATGTGGAAAAAAAAAAACACTTTAGAATTTTCAATAATTTACAATGTGTAATTTTATTGCATTTTTTGTTATAATATACAGACAGGACATAACGTATACATATAATAATGATATATTATGAATCTGCCGAGTCTGCCAGAAAGAACGATATATAATATGTCTGGGTCATATAATAAAATAAGGCTTCAAAACGCGGTTAAACATGAGCGAAACCAGTAAAAATGAGCTCAGCACAGAGGCGTGAATGCCTCAGCAGCGAAAGGGTTAAATGAGGCAAAAAACCTTAAATATACACGTCTCATTTTGTAATAATTTTCACTTATCTGTCTTTTCATTTGCCTTTGTAATAAATTTTTGAAATTGTAAAGAGACTTTATGGACACCCTGTACATTAATTATACAGACTCAAGGGAAACTATCTGTAACTTGGGCAGAAAACAAACTGAAGGACATGATGCAGACTTTTTTTAAGATGAACATTCTCCATTTGACTAACAGTAGGTACTAGAATGCCTCAGGGTACTGTATTCGGCTCACTACCTTGGAATCTGTTTAATAAAATCATTTTAAAGTGGACATTCGAAGAAATCTTTCTGCTTAGCAAATGGTTTAACATAATAAACTGTATTTCCTCTTCAGCTATAATTAAATAAAATATGTAAAGCGACAGATTAACATAGATTAGTGCAATAGTGTAATCAATGGATATATATGGAAATCTGAATAAGTGCAGAGTCTCATAACGGCAGTTTGAAGCAAAATATTTATGATGTGCGCTTTGTCATTGTCTTAACTTTAAAAACATTATATACACAAAGACATATTTTTATAGATGGATAAATGTATAATTATAAATACATACTATTTAATAAAATAAATTATACACAGACATCATTACACAATACACAATAGATACATTATAAGTTACTTATTTATAAATAACACCATTTTCTTAAATACTGCACAACTTGAAATGAGTCAATGGTCGGGTTGTGTGTCACTTTTTTATTGTAAATATTTATTTAGCTATGACATCATGTACACAAAACTAGAAAAAGTGATACAATGTGAGCAGGATGTTACTTCACTGCAGAGGGATTTAGATAGATTGGGGGACTGGGCACTTAAATGGCAGATGAAATTTAATGTAGATTAATGCAAAGTTATGCACTTTGGAGTGAAGAACACACAAGCAACTTATACCCTAAATGGTACGGAGTTAGGGAAATCAAAACAGGAGAATGATTTGGGAATAATCGCAGACTTCAAACTAAGTAACAATGTGCAACGTCAAACAGCAGCCGCCAAGGCCAGCAAGGTATTGGCATGCATAAAAAGGGAATTCACTCTCGGGATGAAAACTAGCAGTGTTATTCAAAGAGAATCGAAAAGTCACTGCACGTTCGGTGACTTTTTGTTCTCTTCAAATCGGTGCGATTTGGTGATCCCAAATCCTTGCGGTGTATTCAGCAAGCACCATAGGGCCGTCGTAGTGCAGGGAAAAGCCGCCGCAAACCCGACGAACACTCACCGCAAAACCCGGCGAACGCACACTGAAACCCGCAAAATACATCTGGATTAAGCCCGCCGAACACGCCAGAGAAACCCGAGCAGCCATCGATCACAGCGCAGAGCAGCCGCCGGAAAAAGCCGACACCGCAGACGAATGGAGTGGAAAAAAACAGTACGCTTGATGTTTGAAAAGTGAAACGCTGTTTGCAAAGAAACCAAGGAACGGAAATGTCTGAAATTTACATATAAGATCCAATGAATGATAATAAAAAGGTCTGTTGCAGAAAGAAGAAATTGCGGAAAAAATAATTCCGCAAAAAAATCCCGAAACATGCCTAAAAGATCATAAAAATTCAATACATAAAGAGACTTTTTACTTCAGAATATTATAATCAATGATTTATTAGATGTTGAATTAAAAAGGGAATATTTTTCAAATTGAAGCCTATGGGATTCGCCTGAATAAACATGTCGAATTAAACCAAACAGCAGGGCAATTTGGCAACTTTTCACTGCTGGTTTTTGTTCTCTGAATAGACGAAGCATTGCTTCTCTATGAGGATTCATTGCCCTCTAACAGGCAACGAACAGGCACCGTATGTGCAGGCAATTCGCCAACATTTGGCGAATTGCCTGCTCTCAGAATAGCCGAATGGCTGGGAAAGGTAACCGTATGCTGATTTTCACTGGTCGGTTACCTTTCAGACACAATTCGGATTTCTTTGAATAACCCTGATAATTTTGTTTCTTTATAAATCAATGGTCAGACGCACCTTGAATATGCTGTGCAATTTTGGGCACCTGTCTTGAGAAAGGATATGTCAGGTGGCGTATGCGGTTCAGGGGTGAGCCCAGCAGGCGGCGACACAGAGGGCAGGCCAGACAGGATGTCAAGCAAATGATACAGTTTTAATGAACACAAATGGGAATAGGCAGCAGGCACCGGAATGAACAGAAGAAGTCAATACTGTATAACTCAGGCAAAGTCTATAGCAAAGGATTGTGGGCAATGTAGTCCAGACTGCACACAAGGTCCACCAAGAATGAATCAGGACAGCAGGCAGTGGCACCTTGATAGAAGGTCAGGGCTGGTGTAGAAAGCAGTCTAAGACACAGGTAGGTATCCAGACTGAGGATAGTGGGCTACGCAGTTGAAAACTCACTTGTGCAGCGACCAGGAAGCCTTGAACGAACACACACACACACACACACACACACACAAAACCCAGGCTGGATCTCCAGGAGCCTGGACATGGCACTGAGCTGAGGTAAAACCCGATTTGGAACCCAATACAAAAGCGTTCCAGGACAAAGGCTGTTAGGACCAGGCTGTGCCATACAGGCAATAGCAGTCTTTCAAAGGTGGGGCATGACAATATTATAGCGCTAGAAAAAGTGCAGAGACAGGCGACTAAATGAATGAGCAGAATGGAAGGGTTAAGTTAAGAGGAAAGACTAACAAGCTTAAACCTGTTTAGTTTAGAGAAACGGCGCCTTAGAGGTGATCTGATAACCTTATATAAATACAGTATATATAGAGGGCTTTAGAGGGGATCTGATAACTTTATATAAATATATACGGGGCCATTATAAACCATTGTCTGGAAACCTATTCATTAACAGGACAATACACAGGACACGAGGTTTAGCCTGGACGAAAGGAAATTCAGCCTAAAGCATAGGAAGGGTTATTTTACGGTGAGAACAATAAAGCTGTGGAATTCTCTGCCTGTTGAGGTGGTTGGGTCAGAGACTGTAGAGACTTTTAAAAAGCGACTGGATGACTTCCTGCAGACACAGAATATTAAGGGTTATAATATTTAATATGTGGGTAAAAGCTTCTTGATCCGAGGAAAAATTTGACGCCGTCTGGAGTCAAGAAGGAATGTTTTCCCGGTGCGTTGCATATTGGTGAGCGCTTCAGACTGGGTTTTTTGCCTTCTTTTGGACCAACAGCAGTAGGTGATGTGTGAAAAAACCACACACCTGGACAGCCAGATGCAGACTGAGATCTAGGTCCCTAAATGTAAATTTTATTAAACAAAAATGACACTACAATATAAAAAACATATAATATGGATTGAAAAGAATAAATTAACAGAATAGAAACATAGAAACATAGAAAAATGTCAGCAGATAAGAACCTTTCGTCCCATCTAGTCTGCCCAATTACATGGATACTTAACCTGGATTTTATGTACACATAAATATTATGTACACATGAGAGCAGAAAAAATCTCTGCTAGTGATTGAAAAATAACAACTCTGGTGATACCAAAACAAAGGAATTCAGAAAATTGTGCCTTAAAGGGATTCAATGAATCATCTAGAGAAAAAACACCAGCGGGGGCCACTACAGTGGTTGTTGGTGATGTGTGAAAGCAGGGGTCAAGTCCTGGGAAAAAAAGTGAGGGAACTCACCCACGAATTCCACAACCCCCATTACCTGAAGAAAATATATATATATATCACGAGTATAGCAGTGCGTGCCGGTGATACCATTTTTATTGGGTTAACTTTACATTTAAAAGACAAGCTTTCAAGAGTGTAAACTGGAAACTATACTGATCAGTGAAAGGTATCACTACGTACGGGTATACTCGTGATTGTGGCAACTGGACTAACGCGTTTTATATATATATATATATATATATATATATATATATATCCAGGCACAGACCCCCAGAATAATATACACAACACTGTGCCCCCAGAATAATATACACAGCACTGAGCCCCCAGAATAATATACACAGCACTGAGCCCCCAGAATAATATACACAGCACTGAACCCCCAGAATAATATACACAGCACTGTGCCCCCAGAATAATATACACAGCACTGAGCCCCCAGAATAATATACACAGCACTGAGCCCCAGAATAATATACACAGCACTGAATCCCCAGAATAATATACACAGCACTGAGCCCCCAGAATAATATACACAGCGCTGAGCCCCCAGAATAATATTCACAGTGCTGAACCCCCAGAATAACATACACAGCACTGAGCCCCCAGAATAATATACACAACACTGAACCCCCAGAATAATATACACAGCACTGAACCCCAGAATAATATACACAACACTGAACCCCCAGAATAACATACACAGCACTGAGCCCCCAGAATAATATACACAGCACTGAACCCCCAGAATAACATACACAGCACTGAGCTCCCAGAATAATATACACAACACTGAACCCCCAGAATAACATACACAGCACTGAGCCCCCAGAATAATATACACAGCGCTGAGCCCCCAGAATAATATACACAGCACTGAGCCTCCAGGATAATATACACAGCACTGAACCCCAAGAATAATATACACAGCACTGGTTATATGGATATATTTTCCCCAGTTCACATGGATATAATTGCCCCCAGTTCACTTGGATATAATTGCCCCAGCTCATATGGGTATATATTGCCCCAGCTCTCATGGATAATGCCCCCCCAGCTCTCATGGATACTGCCCCCAGGTCTCATGGATACTGCCCCCAGGTCTCATGGATATGCCCCAGGTCGGTGGATACTGCCCCCAGCTCTCATGGATATGCCCCAGGTCTCATGGATAATGCCCCCAGCTCTCATGGATAATGCCCCCAGCTCTCATGGATATGCCCCAGGTCTCATGGATACTGCCCCCAGGTCTCATGGATATTGCCCCCAGGTCTCATGGATATGCCCCAGGTCTCATGGATACTGCCCCCAGGTCTCATGGATATGCCCCAGGTCTCATGGATAATGCCCCCAGCTTTCATGGATATGCCCCAGGTCTCATGGATAATGCCCCCAGCTCTCATGGATATTCCCCAGGTCTCATGGATACTGCCCCCAGGTCTCATGGATATTGCCCCAGGTCTCATGGATATTGCCCCAGGTCTCATGGATATGCCCCAGGTCTCATGGATATTGCCCCCAGGTCTCATGTATATTGCCCCCAGGTCTCATGGATATTGCCCCCAGGTCTCATGGATATGCCCCAGGTCTCATGGATATTGCCCCCTGGTCTCATGGATATGCCCCAGCTCTCATGGATAATGCCCCCAGGTCTCATGGATAATGCCCCAGGTCTCATGGATATTGCCCCCAGGTCTCATGGATATGCCCCAGGTCTGATGGATATTGCCCCCTGGTCTCATGGATATGCCCCAGCTCTCATGGATAATGCCCCCAGGTCTCATGGATAATGCCCCAGGTCTCATGGATATGCCCCAGCTCTCATGGATAATGCCCCCAGCTCTCATGGATATGCCCCAGCTCTCATGGATATGCCCCAGCTCTCATGGATAATGCCCACAGCTCTCATGGATATGCCCCAGCTCTCATGGATATGCCCCTGCTCTCATGGATATGCCCCAGGTCTCATGGATATTGCCCCCAGGTCTCATGGATACTGCCCCCAGGTCTCATGGATATGCCCCAGCTCTCATGTATATTGCCCCCCAGGTCTCATGGATATTGCCCCCCCAGGTCTCATGGATATGCCCCCCTCCAGGTCTCATGGATATTGCCCTCCCAGGTCTCATCGATATGCCCCCCCAGGTCTCATGGATATTCCCCCCCCAGGTCTCATGGATATTGCCCCCCCAGGTCTCATGGATATTGCCCCCCCAGGTCTCATGGATATTGCCCCCCCAGGTCTCATGGATATGCCCCCCCAGGTCTCATGGATATTGCCCCCCCAGGTCTCATGGATATTGCCCCCCCAGGTCTCATGGATACTGCCCCCAGGTCTCATGGATACTGCCCCCCAGGTCTCATGGATATGCCCCCAGCCCAGCTCACCTTTGCTGCTCCTCTGCTGCTCCTGCTCCTGCCGCACATTGCCGGCGGCCGTGTGCTTCCTGCTTCAGCGGCCGCTGACAGGAAGTGCAGCCGCTCGCCTGGGATCTATGAAACAGCCAAGCGAGCGGCTCCACCTCTGGTCACCGGCCGTTGTAACAGGAAGCACGCGGCCGCCGGCAATGTGCGGCGGCGGCGTTCGGGCTCGGGCCACAGCGGGAACGCTGCGTTCCCACAGCATTCCCGCTGTGGGAGAAGTGCGGGAACGCCGTTCCTGCGCGTTCCCGCTCGACTCGAGCCCTGTGTGAAAGGCTGAACCTGATGGACGCATGTCTTTTTTCAGCCTATCTATCCTGTCTATATTAAACGGCACGTCTCTTAATGAATAAGCACAGGATGCATGCAATGCATGAGATATATTTTTCACTTTTCCCTTTATTGTCGGTTTCACTGATCTTGGAGCACCGAATTGGCGTCTCATCACCATGGTTACACCATGCAAGTCATCCCATCGGTTACGGGAGTAAATGAATGCACATTGGTGGAATCAGAAAGCCAAACCGGAGGTGTGGTGAATGCCTTTTGCATATTATAAATATTGTCTTTTAAATGTTTGTAATTTATACAGAATGTCCTGAGGAAAGCTCCAGGATAGAGCTGAAACGTCGACTTTTGAGACTATATATATTTTAAAATTGAAAACATGTACTATCCACAATTAAGGAGAATAAATTTATTTCCTGCACCAAAATGTTTGCTGCGGACCACATTTGCACTGATGTCTGTGACAAGTGAAATGGGCTGTGAAAGTCCAGTATCAATATCAGCATGGATTTAAATCACCTCTGAAATGAGAGCCTTCTCAGAATAAAAGGAAATCTGTCCAAAAGAGATAAGGATTTTCTCAAAAACTGAAATAAAAAGCATCCCATAGGAAATGATAAGTATAAGTTGATAATAAGTAGGAAAAACTCCAATTACAGGAGCAACAAGGTTAGCGAAAAATTACAATATATGGAAAAGTGCTACTGATTTCACTTTTACGCGAACCTTATGGAGTGCTTCGGCATGCCACCCCAATGACAATGCTAGCATAATAAATACATAATCCAAGAATCCATACAGCATGACTCAATTTCAGCTATAACCACATGGGCAAGCATTGTGCTGGGCAACGTTATACTTCGAGATCAACGTCAGGCCTGGAGCTGAACAATGTGGTATCTACATTCATTTCTAGGCTCCATAAACAGGACTAGACTCTGAAATTCGGCTATTCCAAAAACATAGTCCATAGTCCGGATGCTGAATCTAGACAGATTTCACATAAGAGATGGTCTGAAGTGAAATCTATCAGATCAGTCACGGCACAACTTTAGCATAAAGATCAAGTAAAGCAATCATTTTAATGCCTATACATACATTATTTGACACAATATTATGGAGAATTATAAACGATTTGATCTCTTTCTAGTCAACTGTATAATTGAATCCGTCTGTCCCCTATTTCCATTTAGGTGACTGCGGGCTTCTAAAACTAAACCTCTTGAAAAACTTTCCTTCCTCTCTGCAAGTCTAATCTCTCCGTGTCTGACTCCCCTCAGGTTAACGGTGTCACCATAAGTGTACAGCACAGAAAGGCTGCTTCTCCCTCTTCCCACCACCTGCTCCCATCTCTTCTTCATTCATCCTTGATGTACAATCATCAAATCTTGTCACTTTCAACTATAAACATTGCTTGTATTTGCCTCTACCAGCTGTATGCTACTAAAAGTCCTGTTCATGGTCCAGTTATCTCCCTCTCCAGACTACTGTAACCCTCTTCTCATTAGCCTTAAAAACACCAAAATGTCTCCTTTACGGTTACTTTGTAATGAACACCTCTGCTATACTCATTATCCTCACATTCTATACTTCTCCCATCACACCTTTTTATTAATCATTACACTGGCTGTTTTATTCGGGGATCAATTAAAAATCTTGTTTCTTCTATATAAAGTTCTCCATCCCAGTCACGTCATCCTGCCAGTGACTTGAGCTTATCATCACCATACACCTGCTTTTCACAGTCTCACCTATAGAACTTTTACCAAGAAGCCCCCTACTCATGGAACTTCCTCGTTACATTTGACTCTCCCTATGTGCCACGTGTCATGACAGAGAACCCAGCACCGCTGCAAGAAGGCTCATGCTGAAGCACCTTAATACTCCCCAGTGTCTGTTATGTCATGGGAGATCCACTCCAGACTTCCTAACTACCTTGTCTGGGCTTGTATGGCCGGTACTCCGTCCCAGGCTTTACAGCATCCTAGCTACAACCACAGTGTGACTATTGGCCATGCTGATTAGCTCTCAACTGAGGAGAGGCACACTCTGCCTCCAGTGCTTCAACATTGTGTGATTTACCACCAAACCATGTGCATGCCTCTGCTTAACTTCTACCTTCAGTCTGTTTGACTGACACTTTTCTTTTTTGAGGTTGATGCTCTTGTTCTTTTATTTCAGATTTTTTTTTTTATAACTGCCCATTTGCTTTGACTTATCCATTGTAGGATTCTGTGCAGCAGAAAATGTTGGTGCCATAAAGTAGTTGTCATTTGGTTTGCGTCCATAGGTACATGACAATATAAGTTGCTGCAGGCATTATTATTATAATACAGTACAATCAAATGATGCATCGAATTTGACACAGAAGAATAAATAATGGATCATATCATCCTTATTGCTGAATTGCTGAATCCCTCCATGTTTTGAAGCTCATCCGACAAATGTAAAATCCTTGAAACCCACAAGCTCAGGCAGCAAATATCTTCAGGGGTATAGTGATCAATGTGGAGCATAATTATCTTGCTGAATTAGCAGTGCACAGAGGTAGCCACAGACTGTTTTCGTTCTTAATAGCTGCTAAGTGGTCTTAATTAAATGCTTGAGACCACAGGGTGAGGTGTACGCACAGCCGTGCCGCTGAATAACACTGTATCGAAGACAATCCTACAGGAACCAAAGCTCCGGAGTCCAAAAAAGACAATGAAGGGGAATAGTTGGGAATAATGGCACTACTGGTAATGAGCAGACCTGTGGCGTTTTAATAAAAAGTCATAATTTTAATTTTGAAGCCTTGATAGACCATACAACAATGTTAGGATGTCATACGTTGACAGCGAAGTCTGAATGGTTAAAGTAATGTGGTGTCAGTATCAAAGAATGCTGGTTCCACCAGCAGATACCACTTCCCAAGAGTGAAACTGAAACCTGGCTTGCTGCATACGCAAACGCTCATTGTACCCAAGCTCCCATTACATTTGCGCTTCCTATACAAAAATATAAAAAGAAGAGTTGAACAGTAACCCACCGACCAAGTCAAGACGCAACAGAAGTTGAGGCTTGGCATAGAAGAAGACGAGAGCCGTTATAATGTACGCGGGAGCTATTACGTATAACCACAGCTTCTTGATATTGTTAAAAGTTCAACTAGAAACCAGGCTCCAGCTTGAACACAAGCAAGTACATACACAAAATCTACGTACATGCTTGTACATGTACCAGAATGGAAGAAAATTGTTATGGAATCCCTACATTTAATAAGAAATGTCACAGTATTGGTAATCTATAAACACAAGAGACCTAAAAAAGAATAAAACACACATTATATAAAATGTAGAAAATATCACCACTCCAGAGATCACTCCAGCCAGAACCATAATCCCCTCACTCTGCATGTCCTCCTGAATGTGGGATTGAAGGTTGTCACCTCCATAAAAGGACAAAATGGAACTCTGAGTAGAAGCAAAATAGTTTTATTTAAAACAAATGCCAGTAAGTGTAGCTCAACGTGTTTTGCCTGATATATATATATTTACACACACTTCCTCAAGAGCATTAAAAAGAGGGACACACCTAACAAGCATAAAATATCCGCAAGATATACATCATGTGTAAAAGTAATCATGTTGACTTCATTTTTAACTCAATGGAAACGTTTCTTCTATTTTTGAGAACTCACATCTCCAACACATACATGCCAAAGATATGTCATGAAGTACTAAGTGGGATGCACCACGCCATATCCCACAGGACGGCCCTCTGAAAATTGCAGATTGTACAGTATTTTGAGAACCATAGCTGGCAATGCTAGTTATAGCTTAGGTTTATTTATTTATGGGATAGGCATAAGGCTATCCTAAACAAAAGATAAATCCAGGTTAAGTATCCATGTAATTGGGCAGACTAGATGGGCCGAAAGGTTCTTATCTGCCGACATTTTTCTATGTTTCTATGTTTCTATTTAAGATTGCTTCACATTCTGGCTATAAAAGCTGGTAGAGCAGCAGGGAGTTTGTGACGTAACTTGCTCATTGTGACATCACCAGATGCCATTCATAACTACAAAAACTGTAAATAAATGAGCATATAGAATTAGGTTCTATAATGCTGTGTAGTTGACCGTTCTTTCTTAAAATAACCCCACATTTTTAACCTGTTAACTCTGCGGGGGCGTGCTATGCCTTCCCAGCAGTAGATGGGCCTGAATGCCACTGGACAGCATAGCACGCCCCGCTAGCTCCCTTCCCTCCCAGCCGGCCTCCCAACTAGCACACAGCGCATGTCATTGGTTGTCTGACTGCAGCCAATGACGTGCGTCAGCTAGAGAGGTGGACCGGAGGAGTCGCCAGAGAGCGTGGGACGTGCTATTACTCCCCGCCAGCTTTTAGACCTACCCACCCGCCAGGCATAACCCACCTGACAGTAAAAGGTCAGTCTAGTATAGATAAGATTTATTTCTAATATTTATTGTTTTAACATAATATCTACATGATACGCAAAAATGTAGCAAATGCTCCTGTCTCTTAAAAGGTAGAATCTCCTACACCAGGGGTCAGAGTTGGCTATGATACTAGACAGGAGATAAGTAAGCTTGGAGGCTCTAAACACAGATGCAGATATTAAGAAACTGGATCCTACGGGATCACTAGAATCTAGTATTTCATTCAGCGAACCAGAAACTGAATTAAACAATATATAAGAACTCTTCAGACTCAGGGTCAGGCCCTGGCAGCACTGAATTCCCTGGGAGATGTCACACTGTTGACAGCTAGAATTGCCGTATAGAGCAGGCCATGTAGATAATATAGTTCAAATATTTCGGGTTCAAACTCCATGCTCTGCTGAGCTAGCCTGAATAAAAATAACACAACCATTTCAGTAAGTCTATGAGCAGCCCCTTTTTGTCCTGCTCAAACCTCTTGTCCCTTCATCAAAGGCTGCGAAAATTTCCCAGCTTAAATGAGCACGATCTGACTTCACTATTAACATTGTTAGAAAATGGGCAAAAACTACAAACCCTGTCACATATTTGGCTAACAGATAGAGACAGTGTCAGATTATGAACCCGATGGGATTAGATATCTAGGGAGAGAAGGTAATGTCAAGCTGATGCCCCACTGACCTCCATGACTTAGCCTCGGCTCGGCTGGAATAGTTGCAGACGTCGGCCATTGTGATGAAGTGATGAGATCGCTGAGAGTGTCAACCGTTTTAAAGCCAGAGGGCCCTTCAAAGGCTATATGTACTGACGTCTGGAACATTCCAAACAAGAGAATGCAGAAGCGTCTGTTGATAGTGATATAGATAAAGGCGATTATTATTATTATGCATGTTTCAGAGACAGAACCTCAGACAGCTTCTGAGAGCTGTCTGGTCAATCTCATCTCGCCAAGCTATTTCTTTTCTTCTTCGACGGGCAATCCTAGTGTGTGATGACTTTGCGGGCTACGTCGGTTGGATATATAAAAAAAATATCACAAAGCCTTCTTGAGGAGTTAAACCAAACTGAGGAAATTGAGGAAATAGAGGTATAAATTCAACAAAGTCATTTTAAAATTCAACAAAATAAAACTGCTTAAAAGAAATACACACATCCCAAAGGACACCAGTGAGAACATATTTACAATTTCCACAATTCTTTATTGATAGTTTTGGAAAACCTTTTTCCTAAATAGTTTTTTGGCAAATGATGTCATTTCACAGTCATCTTTATAGGTTATTGACTTCAGTAAACTACGTTGGAGCGAATATGTTGGATCTACGTTGAATTCACTGGTTAGCGACCAGACACTGTAGTGTGCCGTACTATTTACTAGGGGTGCACCGATACCGATGCTGATGCCAGCATTTGCACTAGTACTTGTTATTTTGCTTTTATCCCAAAGAGGTAATGTGTTTAATAAGGGTATAAGTGTAACCCCACCAATTTTTGTCTCTTCGTTGACAGAAAGCTGTATGGTGACATTAGGTTAGGACCAACCGTGGGAGGTTGCCTTGGCATGGCAGAGGGGCTTAACACATGTTCAATTTAACAAGAAATCCTCAGTTTCTGTTTAATCTTGGATATATGGGAGATAATAATAAATCAGTCATCTATGGTATAACTGCTTCCTGTAGCACAGTGTTTCCCAAACCTGTCCTCAGGACCCTCTAACAAGCCAGATTTCACAGATTACCTTGAGGAAATGCAGACTGCATCCTGCAATCACTGAGTGTCACGTTCAGCCACTATGGCGGTACCCGGCATGCGCCAAGTAGGGCCCAGGTATGAGGAAAAGCCGCTATATGCAGAGATGCGTGACACAATGAGGTCCACTTCCTCCTACAGTGCCCCAAGTACTCAGCACTGAGGGAAACTCACTTCCAGAGACTCTCCGCTCTCATCCCGGACTTCACCTCTATAGAAGAGACAAGGAAACTCCACATCATACTGGGAGAAGAGGAGCCGGCGGTGAAAATATCTGCCCAATACGTCGCAGAATGTCACAGACTGAGAGGAACATGAGAGATCCTGGACTTATAAATCCCCAACATGGACTCGCCCCCATCCCCCTTCACATTATCCCTTACCCCTGATAATGTCCATGGACTTGCCCATTCCCCCCCATATATATGTCCCACTACCCCCCCCCTCCTCCCCATATGCTTTGGCAATGCTAAAATGTATTTGGTCCTGCCAATAAAGCTTATTTTGATTTGATTTGATTTGATGATCTAGGATATGTGAATAAACCACAGGAGACACTGGGGACCTCTGCACGGCTATACCGAAGGAGCCCTATACTAATAGATCGGTCCTTAGAGTGGCCGAATCTGCACTAATAGAAAAAGGTTACCTTTGTAGCCGTGCAGAGTCCTGGGGAAAACACAGACACCTGAAGGAGTATACTCAACAACTTGCAGGGAGGGACTTCAATATACAAAAGCCGTGGTCTACAGGGATACACAACATATAATACAATATGCACAGAACAGCTAGGGATATCCAGAAGAGTCGTTAATAAATAAATAAGCCAGGGGTCAAAACCAAAACGTATACCTTGAGCCAAAGCGGGGATATAGCACCAGAGAAAATCCGTCAGCCAGGCCAGAGGGTCAATACCAGGAAGTCAATCAGAACATAAAACTCAGACAAGGGGGAAACACTGAAATAGAACTAGGACGGAATAACAGGGAGCTCTCAGGAACAAATCTGTAGCTGAAGTGAACCAGGATGCAACAGCATGGTGATATGGGCCCATGGCTTAATATAGGGGAGTAATCAGCCCATATCACCAGCAGAAGCTCAACGAGCAATGAACTTAACCCCTGAGCTGCATGACAGGGAAAGCAGCACAGGGAACCACATGGAAACACAGACATAAGGAATACAGAGGGCAGGGAAACAGGGTTGGAACGTAGGAACCTGACACTGAGCAGCAAATCATATCACCTGTGCTGTGCTTCAGATATCTGGCAAACCTGGCCTGGCAGTGGGTCCTGAGAACAGGTTTGGGAAACACTGCTGTAGCATCTGTCCTAGTAATTTAGAAGAGTTAGAGGATCTCTCCAAGTTGCCTAGCGCTGTTTTCACTGTAGTTTGTATGGGAGCTACAGGGGGATCGACACTGTAAAGTCACCACTGGAGAACAGCCACGGTTTTCCTACTTTTTCATGTAACAGTGATATCGTTGTTCAACTTCGTGTGCAGGAATTATGCCTAACGTTAAAGTTTCCTTCTCTGGATAGCAGATGTTCACTGTAATTGCAACAACGGTGATTTTTGCTGGTGCTTGCAACAGTGAATGTCAAAACTTTCCGAATTACGTAGCTACAGATACAAGTGATTAAATATGAGGTTTGATGCAAAGTTTGGCAGGAGATGGCTGAATTCGAGAAGCATCGTACTGGGAATAAGTGTACTGGGAATAAATTAAAATTACTCCAGGCGCCTTGTATAATTCAGTTATAGGTAATTAAAAAACAAGTGTAGCGCTCACTCCCGGAGGAGCCGCTGAATTTGAACCTCGGGTCAGTCTCCCCGCACTAGGGAATAAATATACTCCAGCACTGTCGTGGATTTTATAAATTATATAGTTTACTGAATAAACTGGCATATAATGAGTAACACGGTATACGTATATATATTTACAGTACTTTGTAACGCAAGAAACACGCAGCGGAAAAGAAATACAATACTTCGTAATGCGAGAAACGCACAGCAGAAAAGGAAAAAAGTATTTTTAACCCCTTAGTGGTTAGGGTGTGAGTCCCGTACAGGTTATGTCCCAAGGAATGTATGTGTATGTGTGTATTGGTACCCGGGTACAATATTCAACTGCCAGTGAATTATTTATGAGGTATCTTCGACTAGTCACGTTGGGGCCCTGTGGGTTTTGAAGAAACTGCAGCGTGCTTTAGTATTTTACAGCGGCCTGGAAGGCCTCTCACCCATCCGCCAGATACTCTGTGCTCCGCTCGACCCAGGACGTCTCTCCGCTCGATTTTGACTGGGGTTCTCTGTGTCAACGGATCCCCTGTCTTGCTTGTCTGTATCTGCCACAAGATGTCCAGCTCACCGCCTGCACTCCCTGTTAGATCGATCTGCGGTTCTCCTAACTCGGGGTCCAGCCGGAACCAGCTTCTTGTCCTCAGACCTCACAGCTTGGTATAGACAGATCTCTGCAGGGTCACTGTCCCGATCCCCCAGCACCAGCGAGGTAGCCCCTGCGCTCTGGCCTGGTCACGATCCTTAACAGCTCTGCCTGCTTCCTTCTCCTTTCAGCTCCCAGCTCACTCTGAGCATGCTTTCCACGAGGCTGCTGATGCCTTTCCTTTCCTACACACCCACTTCCTGTCCTCACGCAAAGCATCATGGAAAATGTAGTTCAGTGCCTTCTGTGTTTGTCCAGCATAATCTTACCATGGTCTCTGTCTCCCTCTGGTGGCCATTGCAAGTAAATGCAGCAGAACAGTCTTTTTAAACACAGCACTACACTCTCCCCCCCTAAACTCTTGGGTCCTCCCAAGGGCGTGTAACGGGTACATGTGTCGGTCATACATAACACAACATAACATAACAACAGTTGCATTACATTTCAACATAACATTTCTAACTTTAGCCTATATATTCAGGGTTGACAACAGGCAGCAATTTTCCTCAATCTCCCCCAAACCCCTAGACACCTCGGCAAGTAGAGCTGACACTTCTGGAAACCTCCGCCCAGTTGTTACAGCTTCCTCTGTGCTATGTCTTGGTGAATCATACGTGAGTCTCTGAGGGGGTCGTACTGAACGTTTAGGTTCAAATTTTTCAGGAACCTCTTCAGTCGGGAGAGCTGACTCTACAGGCTCAATTCTCTCTCCTGCAGACTGAGTAGATACATCTTCGGTGTATAAACCTTCCAGGGAAGGCATAGAACTGTCATCACCCGATACATCTTCAGGTGGGTGAGTTGTAGTTGCGGGCTCAATTTTCTCATCAACAATCGGAGCAAACACTTCCTCGGAATATGAGCCCTCCAGTGAAGGCATAGAACTGTAATCTATGGATATTTCCTCTAAAACTTCAGGAACTTCCCAGGTCTCAGGTACTGCAGGTGCTCGAGTCATAACTTCAGAGATATCAGACCCTAAATCACTCTCACACCAGTCAGAGACCAGCTTGATGCTCTGAGACTCAGGTGCCCACACCCAGCTCAGACACCAGCCTTCCTCTTCACTGTCTTCTTCACTCTCTCCGACGGGACGTAACTGCTGAGACCGAGTAATAGAAGTCGGACGAGATATAGGCAGACCAGGCACAGAGAATTTGTCTCCAATCGGTACTTGTACAGTCTTTCCTGCTCGTAGGGCCTTCTCTGTCCCTTCAGTTCTCCTCAGCCTTCTTACTTCTGTAGTGGCTCTCTGTTATTTGACCCTCCGTGGACGGGCCTGTCGTGACATCGAGTGTGCCTTCTTAGGAGCAGGACTCTCTTCCGTGACCAGTGGGGTTAAGAGGTGTCTCAACACATCAGTGTTCATCCCCACTATCATAGAACTTCGATTAGCTCCCGAGGGACGAGGACACACAATTGCCAACGTGTCACATACTCCCGGTTGTCCAGCGTTTACCGAACTGAATTCTAGCTTCACCTGTATATATCCATCATAGGGAAACTTCTCCATTCCCATACCCCAGATTTCGAGATCCTTCAATTTCTTCAGGGGTATATGCTTCAAATATTTCTGATAGAAGTCTCGGTAAATCAGCGTTACTTGAGCACCCAAATCTAGAAGAGCCTTAGTATAGACTCCTTCCACTTGAACCGGGATGATGGGCGAAGGACCTATCAACTTGTCAGGGAACTTTTTCGTAGCAGCAGGAGAGGTAGACCCAGTCTCTTGTACTCTAACCCTTGTCCTCATACGTGGTGACTGCGGGCGTACATTGTCTTCCCGTGACGTAGGACCAGACCTCCAGGGAGAGGATCTCCTAGGTCTAGCAGGCACATATAGAGACCCTCCCTGTCTCCTTTCCGGGCACTGAGCCTTGAAATGGCCGAATTCTCTACAGGCGAAACATCTTCCCCACGAGGATGAGGGCACACTTTCTTCCTGTGGCTCATTTGAAAATCCCCTGTCGGAGACAACAGCAACCGCTGCTGTTCGTATATCTGAGAGAGACTTCTGTATTTCAGTCTGCATTTCTGCTACTTTCAAGATTGCCCGGCATAGGTCCGTGTGTGTCTGTTCCATCTTAACTTGGGCTTCTTGTACTTTCTCGAGAGTCTTTTGTATCTCACCATACACCTGGTTTGATGACTTTTTAGTTATCTCCGGCTCATATGTCTCTTCCGGATCATCTTCATCTGATGAACACTCGTTATACTCTATGGGTTGCGCATAGACCTTTTCTCCCCTTCTTCCAAGCTTCTCTTACAGAAGGGCTTCATCTTCCCGAACAACTCGAATCAGTTCTAGGTAATTTAACTCTTTATTACCTTCTCGAGTCTTCAGTTGCAACATCACAGGATCTAAGGGTAAGGCACCTTTCAATATCTGACGCATTCTAACCTGATCTACTGTAGTGGGGTCTGTTCCTTTCTTCAACAGTACTTGGTACAGTATCTTATCCAGGCGCCTCATGTATTCTGTCATCTTCTCACCCCTTTTCTGGTAAGTATGCTCATACTGGTACATAAACTCAGCAGCCTGTTCCGTTCGCCCGAAGACTTCCTGTAATATGTTCAGGTAATCTAGAGCAGTACAGTCTCTCTTACTCATCTTCAGATTCCTGACAGCCTCTGACGCAGGTCCCTTTAAGCTCTCAGTAATTCTTTGCTTCTTCTGCGCTTCAGAGACGTCCCACTCATCCAGAGCCGCATCGGTTGTTCTACCCATTCTTCGAAGGTTTCTTCTCCCACCGGAGTTGGCAAGTTTCCTGAAAATTTTTCCAACTTCCGATATCCGAAGCTGATGTAAGAAGGGTGAGCCCTCTGACACTTAACCACGAGGTCTCCAATGGCAGCAATGAACTCCGGCCCGATCATGGCCAGCGGGCTGGATGCAGGAATGTTCGCTGAATCACCACGTGGCTTACTTGGCTGGATCAGACGAACTTCCACGTCGTCGGTTAGCTGTATACTCACGCCCTGAAAACACATAGGAACACCCTTTCTCCACTCAAAAAGAACATACGTGTGAGAAGTCTCTGGGTTCATTTTAATGTCCGCTAGAAACCCCCGCTGGTCAGGTGCCAACGCTGCCACGGCCAGGCGGATCTGCTCTTCTGCCCAGGTGTCTACAGGAATATCCATTACTACACTCAACTCTAACTGGCCACCCTGTGCTTTACACCACTCTGCTGCTTCGTCTGGATCCATATTTAACCCTTTAAATGCGTTTTTTCCAGAGACTGAATCCCGGAAACGAGCCCCCACGTGTAGCGCTCACTCCCGGAGGAGCCGCTGAATTTGAACCTCGGGTCAGTCTCCCCGCACTAGTGAATAAATATACTCCAGCACCATCGTGGATTTTATAAATTATATAGTTTACTGAATAAACTGGCAAATAATGAGTAACACGGTATACGTATATATATTTACAGTACTTCGTAACGCGAGAAACGTGAAGCGGAAAAGAAATACAATACTTCGTAATGCGAGAAACGCACAGCGGAAAAGGAAAAAAGTATTTTTAACCCCTTAGTGGTTAGGGTGTGAGTCCCGTACAGGTTATGTCCCGAGGAATGTATGTGTCTGTGTGTATTGGTACCCGGGTACAATATTCAACTGGCCAGTGAATTATTTATGAGGTATCTTCGACTAGTCACGTTGGGGCCCTGTGGGTTTTGAAGAAACTGCAGCGTGCTTTAGTATTTTACAATGGCCTGGAAGGCCTCTCACCCATCCGCCAGATACTCTGTGCTCCGCTCGACCCAGGACGTCTCTCCGCTCGATTTTGACTGGGGTTCTCTGTGTCACCGGATCCGCTGTCTTGCTTGTCTGTATCTGCCACAAGATGTCCAGCTCACCGCCTGCACTCCCTGTTAGATCGATCTGCGGTTCTCCTAACTCGGGGTCCAGCCGGAACCAGCTTCTTGTCCTCAGACCTCATAGCTTGGTATAGACAGATCTCTGCAGGGTCACTGTCCCGATCCCCCAGCACCAGCGAGGTAGCCCCTGCGCTCTGGCCTGGTCACGATCCTTAACAGCTCTGCCTGCTTCCTTCTCCTTTCAGCTCCCAGCTCACTCTGAGCATGCTTTCCACAAGGCTGCTGATGCCTTTCCTTTCCTACACACCCACTTCCTGTCCTCACGCAAAGTATCAAGGAAAAAGTAGTTCAGTGCCTTCTGTGTTTGTCCAGCATAATCTTACCATGGTCTCTGTCTACCTCTGGTGGCCATTGCAAGTAAATGCAGCAGAACAGTCTTTTTAAACACAGCGCTACACAAGAATAAATGAATATACTGCAAGAAAAAAAGACAAGCTCTAAACTCTGCTTAAAGAGGAACTGTTAAATATCAAAATAAAAGCGTCAGAATTCACTTGGAACAGAGACTGGGCTTGTTCAGAGTTTTGCTGTGAAGCTTTGTTCCAACCAAATCCACTACAAGCAGACATTTGCATCTCTCGGTATTCATATTATACTGGTACCCTGGCTTGCCATTTTCCATTGTCTTGATAACAGGACAGTGGGGATTTCATGGCACGATGGACAGTTTCTGGTTTTAAAGGTTGGTAGAAAAAGATGTGAAAGGGTCATGGCTTGGCCAACGAGAGGACCATAAGTGTCATGGCCATTGGCAGGGCCATATAAAATGAGCAAACCAATGGTAATTCGAGCCTTTGAGTGCAAGGGTATTGTTTAACTTTTTTCTCCACTACAGACCAGATCAATTTGGTCCATTTTGCCATCATGCACTTTAAGTCACTTTCCAATAAACTGTATACAGCTTAGCTACATAAATATATATATACTTTTTAGGGGTCAATCCAGGCTGTTCTGATACCCACCAAATGTAAATGTGTGAAACAAAATGGTTCAACTAAATGAAGATTCTTGAAATTACACACTGTACGTTGACCTGATTTTGGGAATACTCCATATCCAGGGGAGTCTGTTTTTGGTTTCCCAGTTGCAGGTTATATAAAAGAATAGAGAGCATCATTAATTCAAAGTGGACATTTTTCAAAACTCGGCATTGTTAGACTTTAAGCTTAGCAGTCAAGCAACCCAAAATGGTCACACAAAAGTGTATTTTTCTAACGTATGCATCCTAAAGGTATTTACCACACTTTTTATACAGCCTTTAGTTCGGAAATCGTATCGGACTTTTTGGATTTTAATACATATATTGTCTGGCAGTCCAAGATGAGAATTCATTAAAATCTTATACAATCTGCAGTAACACCCCTTTTATATAGTTTAGTTGGGCAATTTTGCAGTTATAGGGCCAACCTGGGAAGAAGCCCCTTCCAGTTTTCATATGTAGATTTATTGCCATTTACGTTACATGTTTGTGTGTTATTTGGGCAGATAAGCAGATCACAGAACTATACATCTTTAAACGGTTAGTAACTTGGGTAATTTTACGTGTGGTCTCTGAATCCTTTTTGTGTAACCATTTTATTGCCACGTTCTGCAAACTTATTGCAGTGAAACTTTTTCCCCCAGCATGTCAGTAATAATTTTAAGCATAGGGTTAATGTTTAGGGGGTAGGTTAAGGGTTGGGAGAAGATTGGGAGTACGGTAACTTAATGGGAGATGTTGGAAGCAAAATATAGGTAAGGTTAGAGCTATGGCTAACTTTGGGAGGAAGTTAGATTTACGGTCAGTGCTTCTCGATTTAATTTTCATTTACTTTGTATTACATTAAAGATGTTTAAAATATCCTACTCCTAACCACCTACACCCTACCAATAATCCTAAAACAATTTTACAACTTAACCTCCACCTCTAATCCCAAATCCTTCTCCTTCTCCAAATGCCTACCCTACCTTTAACGCTAGTCCTAAACCCAAGCCAAATCAAAACGATTGTTTAAATTGGTGTTAGGTTTTTTCCACTTCATGGTTCAGTACCTGTAATTCGAGCAAAGCCACTTGCTATGTCCCTGCATTGCCTACTCAACCACCATGGGGAGCACCTGCTGAGAGCCTGCAGCAGTGTAAAGCAAGCCCCCCCCAAAGAAGATTAGGGAATATGCTTTACTGTAATTAAGTGCAGGGAAGTTGATGCTGACACTGCTGTGGGCTCCCTCCTTGTTTAAAACCAGTGATAGCCAGGATTTAAATAGCAGTGGGCTGAAGGAAGGCCTTCTAGCTCTCTACTGCTCTCAGTGCTTTTTGTACTATTGATACCTTATGTTGTATCAGTGGCGTAACCAGAGTTATGGGTGCCTGGGGCAGAAATCCCCCCCTCATTATATAAACGTCCACTCTGGTTATAAGCAGGCCCGAACTGGGACAAAATATTGGACCCCCAGAATTATATACACTGGCACAGGACCCCAAGAATAATATACACAGGCACTGGACCCCCATAATTATATACACAGGCACTGGACCCCCAAAATTATATACACATGCACAGGACCCCCAGAATAATATACACAGGCACTGGACCCCCATAATTATATACACAGGCACTGGACCCCCAAAATTATATACACAGGCACAGGACCCCCAGAATTATATACAATGGACCCCCAGAATTATATACACATGCACAGGACCCCCAGATTTATATACACAGGCACTGGACCCCCAGAATTATATACACTGGACCCCTAGAATTATATACACAGGCACTGGACCCCCAGAATTATATACACAGGCACAGGACCCCCAGAATTATATACAATGGACCCCCAGAATTATATACACAGGCACTGGACCCCCAGAATTATATACACTGGACCCCCAGAATTATATACACAGGCACTGGACCCCCAGAATTATATACACAGGCACTGGACCCACAGAATTATATACACTGGACCCCCAGAATTATATACACAGGCACTGGACCCACAGAATTATATACACTGGACCCCCAGAATTACAGTTGTGTTCAAAATTATTCAACCCCCAATGCTGTAAAGGGTTTTAGGGAATTTAGTGTACAGTTGTAATTGTATTCAGAATGAAATCCTACAAGGACTTTTTAAAGAACCATATGCAACTAAAATGACATCAATTGGTTTTGTAATACAGTAGTAAACGTTTCTTTTGTGAATTCTTCATTGACACAATTATTCAACCCCTTAAAGACTACCACTCTGAAGAACAGAGGTTCATTCAAGTGTTTTCAATCAGGTATTGAAAACACCTGTGGATGTCACGGAGCAGCAATAAAGCATAATAAGCACCAATTAGGCAGCTTTAAAATGACTGATACTCAGCTCCTTCTAAACATTTACTGGTGTGGTTACAAACTTGGTGAAGTCAAGAGAATGGTCCAGGAAGACAAGAGAAGAGGTGATTACTCTTCACAGGAAGGGCAATGGCTAAAAGAAGATTGCAAAGATGTTAAACATACCAAGAGAGACCATAGGAAGCATCATTCGCAAATTCAAGGCAAAGGGCACTGTTGAAACGCTACCTGTTCGTGGCAGAAAGAAGATGCTGACTTTGACTGCTGTGCGCTACCTGAAGCGTAGAGTGGAGAAAAGTCCCCATGTGACTGCTGAGGAACTGAGAAAAGATTTGTCAGATGTGGGTACTGAAGTTTCAGCTCAGACAATACGGCGCACACTGCGTAATGAAGGCCTCCATGCCAGAACTCCCAGGCGCACCCCCTTGCTGTCTCCAAAGAATAAGAAGAGTCGACTGCAGTATGCCAAAAGTCGTGTGGACAAACCACAGAAGTTTTGGGATAGTGTTCTGTGGACTGATGAAACAAAATTAGAACTGTTTGGGCCCATGGATCAACGCTATGTTTGGAGGAGGAAGAACAAGGCCTATGAAGAAAAGAACACCTTGCCTACTGTGAAGCATGGCGGGGGGTCAATCATGCTTTGGAGCTGTTTTGCTTCTGCAGGTACAGGGAAGCTTCAGCGTGTGCAAGGTACCATGAATTCTCTTCAGTACCAGGAGATATTGGATGACAATGTGATGCAGTCCGTCACAAACCTGAGGCTTGGGAGACGTTGGACCTTTCAACAGGACAATGATCCCAAGCATACCTCCAAGTCCACTAGAGCATGGTTGCAGATTAAAGGCTGGAACATTTTGGAGTGGCCATCGCAGTCACCTGATTTAAATCCGATTGAGAACCTCTGGTGGGACTTAAAGAAAGCAGTTGCAGTGCGCAAGCCTAAGAATGTGACTGAACTGGAGGCTTTTGCCCATGACGAATGGGCGAAGATACCCGTAGATGGCTGCAAGACACTTGTGTCAAGCTATGCTTCACGTTTAAAAGCTGTTATAACTGTAAAAGGATGTTGTACTAAGTACTAAGATTGAATGTCACTTGGGGGTTGAATAAAACTGATAATGATCTGAGCACAGAAAAGACATTTGTGGTTATTTCATTATAAATGTTATGTTATATTTGTCTGACCTACACGTGCCTCTTTGATTTAATTGTAAGCAAGATGACTGAATGATCAAAATCAATGTCAAACTGGCCAAAACACTCAATTTCAGTGGGGGTTGAATAATTTTGAACACAACTGTATATATACGGGCTCTGGACCCCCCCCCCTCCCAGCACATACCCCTTCCAGCTATGCAGTGTAGGGTAACCCAGGTGTGGGCTGCCCAGTGCACCCTTTCCATGCTGCCAGAACACACGTGGCACTCCATCTGCACAGCCCTGCAAACCTTTTCCATACCATGGGCCCAGGGTACCCCCCTCCAGCTCACACATGGAAATATTGCCCCCCAGCTCACACATGGAAATATTGCCCCCCAGCTCACACATGGAAATATTGCCCCCCAGCTCACACATGGAAATATTGCCCCCAGCTCTCACCCATGGATGTATTTGCCCCCCAGCTCTCACACGTGGATGTATTTGCCCCCCAGCTCCCACACGTGGATGTATTTGCCCCTCAGCTCTCACGCGTGGATGTATTTGCCCCCAGCTCTCACGCGTGGCTGTATTTGCCCCCAGCTCTCACACATGGCTGTATTTGCCCCAGCTCTCACACGTGGATGTATTTGCCCCCAGCTCTCACACATGGATATATTTGCCCCAGCTCTCACACATGGATATATTTGCCCCAGCTCTCACACATGGATATATTTGCCCCCAGCTCTCACACATGGATATATTTGCCCCAGCTCTCACACATGGATATATTTGCCCCAGCTCACCTCTCCTTGTCATTGCCGGCAGCCGCGTGCTTTTCCTCCTCGAGCGGCCGCCAGCATAAGCACTGCTGTGCGGCTGGGGATCTAACCACCAGCCAGATCTCGTGAGATCGCGGCTGGCTGGTGGATAGAATCCCCCCAGCCGAGCGGCAGAGCTTTATGCTGGCAGACGCTCGTAGGATAGCAATGCGGCCGCGGCAATTGCCCTCCCCCCGCGCTCACTTTGTCGGGCTCGGTCCACAGCGGGAACATGCGTTCCCGCAGGACTCGAGCCCTGCCACCAGGTCTCTGGGCGTAACAACTGGCGGCCGGTGCCCCCCCTCGGGCCTGCACCCGCACCGGCTGCCCCCCGGTTGTTACGCCACTGTGTTGCATATCTTACTATTGGTGACAACTCAAATAAACTTGCTTTTACAATCTAAATAACAGGAGGTATTGATTTTTTTAAATTAACTTAATAATGGACCCCACACTTTTTGTGGGGTCCATTTTTGGCACAGATTAACCCCCCCCCAGCTGAACATAAGAGCAACTATTGCCTGGGTTAAATATTCAGTGGATCATACAATGTAAAATTAGTGGCTACCGTAGGTCATGGTCACATGTTCAGTTGGTTATATATTCATTTGGTGATTACAGTTTGTCATGGTAACATTTTTAATTTGTATTTACAATTTTCATGGTTACATGTTCAGTTGGTGGTTACAGGTGGTTGTGTTTACATGTTTATTTGACCATGGTTTCTTGTAAGTTGGCAGCTGGCAAAGGTTCAATTGGTGGTTACATGTTCAGCTTGTGGTCACAGTTGGTTGTGGTTACATGTTCATTTGGTCATTGTAATATGTACAGTTAGTCACTATAACACGTTCACTTTGGGGCACATGGATGAGACGGTGTAACCGGTGGCAGTTTGTCAACCATCAAGTAATAGCTGTCTTCGAATTAAGAGAGTCCCAAAAGCCAGTATGATACAAGAAGTGAGGAGAAAGCTATAACATGGGAACAGTAATGTGGAACCCAAATTCTCTGTTACAGAAATAGATGAACACCTAAATAACATGAGTTCTTGTGGTGCATATGCGAGTACGTAAGGTTAAAAATATGAATGTGCATAAATTGATGAAGCACTCTGTGCCTCACTCTATTATAGCACAGTAATAAATTGCACCAGGGCTGCTATGGGCTGGGTCATTTAACTTATATTAAATTGCATTTTCCCTGCTAATTAATATCCTTTATGTTTATAATATGCTTTGTCCTAGGCTTATAAGTTCCTCACCTTTTTCTGAAAACCTAACATACAAAGAGAGCAACGTCTACTCTTCAAATCAACATTTAAAACCAAAAGAACTCATTTGTACCAAGACATATTATTGAAGGCATATTTAATCCTTAGATCATTTACTTGTCACCGCCTTCCCAGTACATTATGCAGCTTGAACGCTGCACATAGCCTTCCTGCAATGATAAGCTGTAGGATTACAAAGTGATTTTCCAGGGATCTTCTGGGTCAGAGAACAATTTGTCTTCCAGAACGAAATGTGTTTTGAAGAACTACCTGAGTAATACATTCCATAACCAGTCACATAAAGAAGCAGATCTCTTAAGCAAAGCTTTTAGTTCCTTTTGCATAATTTATCTATAATATTTTATGGATAGAAGACTTAAGTGGTTTTTCAAAGAGAGCCGAACTGGCCCCACAATTGCACCTAACAGTGAATTTCCCCGTACGTTGCAATTTCGCGGTCATTCGGGTATTCAGAAAGCAGGTAATTCACCAAATATTGTAGGTTTGCTCGCCTGATTTTTTTGACTTAACTGACATTTATGCACTTTGCTTTTCTGTTTCATTATAATTAATGAAATTAATAAGGGGGATGGAAGGGTTAAGTTATGAGGAAAGACTAACAAGCTTAAACCTGTTTAGTTTAGAGAAAAGGCGCCTTAGAGGGGATCTGATAACCTTATATAAATATATACGGGGCCATTATCAACCATTGTCTGATAACCTATTCATTAACAGGACTATACATAGGACAAGGGGTCATCCATTTAGACTGGAAGAAAGAAAATTTTGCTTAAAGCATAGGAAGGGTTATTTTACGGTGAGAACAATAAAGCTGTGGAATTCTCTGCCTGTTGAGGTGGTTGGGTCAGAGTCTGTACAGACTTTTAAAAAATGACTGGATGACTTCCTGCAGACACAGAATATTAAGGGTTATAATATTTAATATGTGGGTAAAAGCTTCTTGATCCAAGGAGAAATCTGACTGCCATTCTGGGGTCAAGAAGGAATTTTTTCCCAGTATGTTGCATATTGGCAAGCATTCAGACTGGGTTTTTTGCCTTCTTTTGGATCAACAGCAGTAGGTTATGTGGGAGAGGCTGAACCCGATGGACGCATGTCTTTTTTCAGCCTATATAACTATGTAACTATGTAACTATGTATTATGTCTTTGAAAATTGTCTCTTTAAATGTTAAAGGGTTGAATATTCCATATAAGCGGTATTCTCTCTATGCTGACCTATGTCGCAGCCCCCCTGACACAGTGTGTCTTCAGTAAATGCACTTTAAACAGTCCGCATATCCTAAACTATATCTGTCTGCTTATCCCCATCATTTTCATGCCACCGCCCCAATTAAAGCCAGAGATGTTTCAGTTTTGATTCACCAAAATATGACCTTTAAACTTCATAGAGCAATCTTTGACCCTAATTGGCACCATCTTTTTCTGGTATGCAATATTAATCATGCACAATACACTATAGCTAACTTTTATTGTCCCAACATTGACCAACTATAATTTTTTAGGGTGACCCTGATCAAGTTATTTAAGATTTCTTCGGGGACTTTAATCAATCCTTGGACTTACCAGTGCATGCCACTCATCCTCAGTGATCCTCTGTCCAAACATTTGCCGCCTTCCTGGCGGAATTCCAACTGTTTGATATTTGGCGCCTACTACATCCTGATGAGTGTGATTATTCCTTTTATTCGGGGGCACATAAAATGTACTTCAGGATTGCTAATTTTTTTTTTATTAAAATGGACCTACTGGATTGCGTCTCTGACTTTGGGATAGGTACAATGTCCTGATCAGACCATGCTCCTATATCTTTGATACTTCCCGGTTTGTGTTGAACGCTCTCCATGGCGTTTGAATGAGTCCCTCCTGTCCCGTCTAGAAGTAGTTGAAGTTTCTCAAACCCTCAAAAATTATTTACAGGAAACTAATACCCCCGACATGACTCCTCTTACTCTTTGGCAGGCTCATAAGGCAGTGGTAAGGAGAGTTATGCTTAAATTGGGGTCCTATTTTAAGAAACAACAAACCTCTCACAGACTGGCCCTTCTCCATCAAATTCACTTAAGAAACAGAATGACCCGGTTGCTCGGGCCACTCTTGTTGATCTTAAATTGCAACTGAAATGGACAAGCTTGACTAAGTGTAGACAGCCCGTAGGTTTAACACTAAATTGTATCTGTATAATGATAAAGTGAGCAAACTCATGGCCAACAAACTTCGTAAGTGATTGGCTAAATCTGAAATAGAAAGGTTGACTACTGTTACTGGGAAAACGTGCCATCGACCATAACAAATCTCGGATTGCTTTGCGCCCTATTATTCTGGCCTTTATAAGTTGCGTGATGATAACTCTTTGCACCAGCCTTTCTTCCCTTTTCACAACACCTGAATCTCCTTGCCATGTCTGACACTCAGCAACTTCAGCTGCTAGCCCCGATTTTCCTTTTGGAACTCACCTTCGCCCTGGTTTTATAGTGTTGTCATGGCCACCTATTTTAAGTCCCTCCCTGAATTATTGAATCCATCTTCTCTCTACCTTCTGTAACATTTATAACTCTCTGCCACTATTGCTACCATTCCAAAGACAACTCCGCTGGCTGATAAGTGCCCTAAATATAGACCTAGCTTCCTGCTCAATACCGATACTAAAATGTATGCTAAGATCCTAGCTTATAGACTGGTCGATATTATTGATAGTTACATAGTTACATAGGCTGAAAAAAGACATGCATCCATCGGGTTCAGCCTCTCACACATCACCTACTACAGTTGTGTTCAAAATTATTCAACCCCCAATGCTGTAAAGGGTTTTAGGGAATTTAGTGTACATTTGTAATTGTATTCAGAATGAAATCCTACAAGGACTTTTTAAAGAACCATATGCAACTAAAATGACATCAATTGGTTTTGTAATACAGTAGTAAATGTTTCTTTTGTGAATTCTTCATTGACACAATTATTCAACCCCTTAAAGACTACCACTCTGAAGAACAGAGGTTCATTCAAGTGTTTTCAATCAGGTATTGAAAACACCTGTGGATGTCACGGAGCAGCAATAAAGCATAATAAGCACCAATTAGGCAGCTTTAAAATGACTGTGATATTCAGCTCCTTCTAGACATTTACTGGTGTGGTTACAAACATGGTGAAGTCAAGAGAATGGTCCAGGAAGACAAGAGAAGAGGTGATTACTCTTCACAGGAAGGGCAATGGCTATAAGAAGATTGCAAAGATGTTAAACATACCAAGAGAGACCATAGGAAGCATCATTCGCAAATTCAAGGCAAAGGGCACTGTTGAAACGCTACCTGGTCGTGGCAGAAAGAAGATGCTGACTTCGACTGCTGTGTGCTACCTGAAGCGTAGAGTGGAGAAAAGTCCCCGTGTGACTGCTGAGGAACTGAGAAAAGATTTGTCAGATGTGGGTACTGAAGTTTCAGCTCAGACAATACGGCGCACACTGCGTAATGAAGGCCTCCATGCCAGAACTCCCAGGCGCACCCCCTTGCTGTCTCCAAAGAATAAGAAGAGTCAAGTGCAGTATGCCAAAAGTCATGTGGACAAACCACAGAGGTTTTGGGATAGTGTTCTGTGGACTGATGAAACAAAATTAGAACTGTTTGGGCCCATGGATCAACGCTATGTTTGGAGGAGGAAGAACAAGGCCTATGAAGAAAAGAACACCTTGCCTACTGTGAAGCATGGCGGGGGGTCAATCATGCTTTGGGGCTGTTTTGCTTCTGCAGGTACAGGGAAGCTTCAGCGTGTGCAAGGTACCATGAATTCTCTTCAGTACCAGGAGATATTGGATGACAATGTGATGCAGTCCATCACAAACCTGAGGCTTGGGAGACGTTGGACCTTTCAACAGGACAATGATCCCAAGCATACCTCCAAGTCCACTAGAGCATGGTTGCAGATTAAAGGCTGGAACATTTTGGAGTGGCCATCGCAGTCACCTGACTTAAATCCGATTGAGAACCTCTGGTGGGACTTAAAGAAAGCAGTTGCAGTGCGCAAGCCTAAGATTGTGACTGAACTGGAGGCTTTTGCCCATGACGAATGGGCGAAGATACCCGTAGATCGCTGCAAGACACTTGTGTCAAGCTATGCTTCACGTTTAAAAGCTGTTATAACTGTAAAAAGATGTTGTACTAAGTACTAAGATTGAATGTCACTTGGGGGTTGAATAAAACTGATAATGATGTGAGCACAGAAAAGACATTTGTGGTTATTTCATTATAAATGTTATATTATATTTGTCTGACCTACACGTGCCTCTTTGATTTAATTGTAAGCAAGATGACTGAATGATCAAAATCAATGTCAAACTGGCCAAAACACTCAATTTCAGTGGGGGTTGAACAATTTTGAACACAACTGTATATAGCTGATGATCAAGTGGGTTTTATTAAGACTAGACAAGGCCCTGACAACACTATAAAAGCTCTAGCTTTAATGTTATCTGCAGTATGCTTAAATACACCCATTTTGCTCCTCTCCCTTGACCCCAAAAGGCACTTGCCTGACTCCATTGGCTTTTCTTGGAACACACGCTTCTGAAATTTAACTTTTCCCCAGAATTAATTAGGGCTCATTTTGGATCTAAACTCTGCACCCAATGCACTAGTGTTGACCGCAAGGTTTCAATCAACTCTAATTCCCATTATGAACGGCACCAGGCAAGGATGCCCCCTTTCCGCTGTTTTGAATGTGCTCGCACTTGAACCCCTTTCTCAAGCTCTGAGACAATCTGATGCAGTGGAGGGAATCTGATTGGTCCCTCATCCTGTAAACTCAGTTTGTTTGTTGACAACAGTCTCCTGACATTGACTAATCCACTCACGTCCCTACCTGCCCTTCATAAGGTTTTGAAGGAATATGGAAGGTTGTGATATCATAAGATTAATGTTCATAAAACCCAAGCCCTACCATATGCTATCTACCATATGCTATCCCTGACTCCAACCTGTCTACTCTCAAACACCGCTATCCCTCTGACTGGCATACCCGTTCCCTGACGTATTTAGGAATTAAATTAGCTTTCCCCATGTCACGGCTTTTTGCGCTGAACTATAAACCTCTGCTTGCTCTAACTAGTACAATCTGTCACCACTGGTCCAAAGTGGAGATATCTCGGGTGGGTATGATACACACGTTTAAAATTATGCTACTACTAAACTACTTTATGCCTTCCGAGCTATCCCTTTGGCAACCCCCATGTCCTTCTTCTTGGCTCTCCTCTCGATTATATCCAGGTTTATATGGCGAGGACAGAGACCACGTATTAAACTGAATAATTTACATCGACCTGATGTTAGGGGAGGCCTGGGTCAACTGAATCTATTATAAGGCTGCTTTCTCGTACGTCTTTTGACGGATGCTAGTCCCCCCCAAGTGGGTGTCCCTGATCCTACCTTGCATGCTACCCCATGATTTTGTGAGGGTGATGTGGACTCCTAGGTTTCAACATCCACCTCTTGCTCCTCTCCCTGATCTTCCTAAACTATTATTAAAGACCTGGGATGTAACACACTCCGTACTGACAACGGCAGATCCCTTATTCTTGGCCTCCCGATGTTTACCTAATTTTGATCCCCGACTATGGCACCTTAGGTCAATTGATATACTTCATTGTTTGTACTCATCCCATGACATTTTCCCCTACCCCCAGCTACAGGCAAAGCACACTCTTGGACCGACTTTTCGCTTCCCCTTTTTACAGCTGCCTTTGAGCATTATTGTATGTTACCTGCCCCTGGTACTTGTCTTCTTTCCCTAATTTACTAACTTTTGCTGACCTGCCCCTCTGCGTTGAAGTGTAGATTCAAGGTTAATTGGGAATGAGACTTGGTAGACCGATTGCGGATGAGCAGTGGGATGAAGGCTTCCTGCTAGATTTTAAGAAATTTAGATGTGTTTCAATGAGAGAGGCTCATAAAAAGTCTTGTATCACTGGTATATTACCCCTGATAGAGAACATCACTATAACCAGAGTGTTCTGAATACGTGCTGGAGCGGACGTCTCCTTTTTTCATATCTGGTGGACTTGCTCACACTTTTCTGGGCTCAGATAGCAGCCCTGAGTTCTGAGATCTTGGGTTCGGAGATTGCACTGACTACTGACTTGCTTCTCCTCCAGATGTTCCCTAGTTCCCCCACTAAATTTCAGAAACAGTTCTTGGCCCATTTGCTGTCTGTTACAACCACCCTTTTAGCTGCCAATTGGAAATCTGCTGCAAAACCCACAGTGAGCAACATTAAGACTAGATTGGGGGAGATATGTTCCTTGGATGGCATGGCCAGGGATTTGGCGAGTATGCCTGGTAATAGGAAATACCACTGGTTTATTTGGGAGACCTACACTGTGAAGATCAAACACAACAAACCTTTTTTAAATACTGACAAAACTGTAATGATGCTATTTGGAACAGCACCTAAACTACACAAATTGCAAAATCCCCATCTATGTGTTGAGACAAAATCAAATGGCACACTGACCACAGTCACTTCTCTCAAATATCTAGGTATGTGGTTGGACCCTAATCTATCCTTTGGCCCCCACATCGAAAAACTCGCATCTAAACTTTACCCCAAACTAGGTGCCCTGTACAGAAACAAATCCTGCCTGAGCCACGCGGTAAGAAAGCAGATTGTACAACAAATGCTTATGCCGGCTATTGATTACGGAGATGTAGTGTATGCAGCCGCCCCGCAAACACACCTTCAGAAACTTACTACATTGTATAACTCCTTCTGCCGCTTTGCATTACAATGTAACTACATGACCCACCATTGTGACATGTTAAAAGAGCTAAACTGGCCATCGCTGGAGTCTAAACGCACCCTTCACCTTTCCAGCCTGGTGTTTAAGAGCATTTCTGGGAAGCTGCCACCCTACCTGAATAGACTGCTTCCCCCAGCAGCTCCCTCACCCTATAACCTCCGATCCAGGACCAGCACCTTACTTGCAATACCACAATACAAAAAGACAGTGGCTCGGTCCTCATTTTCCTACAGAGCACCACAATTATGGAATAACCTCCCAGACACCATCAAATCTTCCCCCAGTCTTAAGTCACTCAAGAGCTCCTTACTAACATACCTCAATACAGAATGCACCTGTAAACATGTAAGATAATGACTATTTCCTACATATTTATTTTCTGTTGATCTGTATATTTGTGTTGTTTTTTAATATCTTGCATTGTATTACTTTGTATTTCTGTAACTGTAACACTTCAATGTTCTTGAACCCAGGACATACTTGAAAACGAGAGAAATCACAATGTATCCTTCCTGGTAAAATCCTTTATAAATAAATAAATAAATAAGATCTGATTCTCTTGCTATTGCACTGTGAACTAGGGATGTGCGTTTCGGGTTTCGGAATTTCGGAATTTTCACGAAATTTCCCGATTCGTGTTTTCGGATGCGGCCGAATTTCCGAAAAATTTTAGATCCGAAAAGTTCAGATCCGAAATGTTTTCCGAGCCGAAACGAAATATTTTCGGATTTTTCGAATGGGCTTGAAATGTGGCAAACGAGGAGAACAGATGTTCCGAAAAACGAAAATTTTCCGAAAAACGAAAATTTTGTAAAAACGAACATTTTCTGAAAAACGAAATTTTTTCGAAAAAAACGAAAAGTCGATACAAAAAACGGGCAAAATGACACGAAAAATACGAAAAATGGTCGATATGCCGAAAAATGTGCAATTCCGAAAAACGAAAATTTTTCGAAAAAACGAAAATGTTGTAAAAACGAAAATTTTGTAAAAACTAAAATTTTCTGAAAAACGAAAATTTTTCCAAAAAACGAAAAGTCGATACAAAAACCGAGCACAGTGAGCCGAAAATACGAAAAATGGTCGAAATTCCGAAAAAAAAATGTACCCGAAAAACAGGTCGAACCGAATCGAATCGAAACCGAAATCGGTCGAAACGAGCCGAATCGAAAAGTTTAAAAATCCGAAAAATCGAACCGAATCGAACCGAAAAAAAAATCGGTGCACAAGCCTACTGTGAACTAGCATTATGAACAGTACCCTGACCGTTTTTTTACTTGATGTATGGTTGCAAATATTATTATTTTTGTTGTTCCCCCTCCCCCTTTTTTCTTTTCTGTACCCCTCCTTCCCTTTTGGTATTTTTTAATGGAAAAATTAATAAAACTTTACATTTGAAAAAAGGGATCTATTTCTCAGCGTGTGCTCCTTAGAACTGGCTGCAGAATATAAAAAGTAGTATCTCCAATGTACCACGACCTTGATTCTATTCACACATTAAGGCTTGAAAGAGACCTACAGGGTAGAAAAGTTGCAGAGGCTCTATTGGGAATGATGCATTAAAATCATTCCGTGATTCACATTAATGAGAGTTACAGATTCTGTTTCCATGTATGCATCAAATTCTGGCATGTGCAGTGACCTCATTGTAGCCCTGGAGGATTCATGAGTGCCTTGTTCATCTTTGGTTCTATAGGACATATTTAGAGACCTACACAGGTTTCATTTAGCTACAAAAATCAACACCGTGCAATCCTATCTGCTTATAAAGTGGCAATCTCATTATTTTATTTTTCTATCTCAGAACAACAATTTCTGTGCAAAATGTATATTTTATAAAAACAAATATATACCGCAGTACATTCAGGAGCGCAAATAAATGGTAAAGTCCTCTTTGAGTTTTGCAGTCTCAGGGATCTCCGGAATGAAGTCTCTTTTCAAAAAGTGTCCAGATTGTTCTCCGATGGTATAATGAAAAATACCGGAAATGGAAATGAAAAGAGAAGAAAAAATCGAGCAATATCGTTTATGCCATGCAAAAAAAGTATATGTACCAAGAGAATGGAAACTCACAAGTCTAGAGCTATGATAGCTCAATATGAATCGCAATCGAGTCTCTATGGGGGACTCCTCCCTCGAATGATGAAGTTTCTAGTTTGACTATTCACCTTGGTCCAATGTTCCACATGGCATAGACATCAAGTACCTCGGGAAAAAACATTAATAGCGTAATCCCGTTTAGGGTATAACTACAAATGTATATCCAGATAGGGTACTCACATGTAGCGGAACCTCCTAAATAGGTGGTTCCGTATTGGGAGCAGTGGACCACTTGAAGGGGGTCTTATCCTTAGTCAGACGAAGAAATTTCTCCAGCAATAGGTCGGTGGACCCAAAAAAATACGACCCAATAGAAAAAAATTCCTTCAGCAATAGGTCGATGGACCCAAAAATTACGACCCAAAATTGCGACCATGCAGCTCCAAAAACGAATGAGGGTATCAAGCAAAGCAAAGCATATAGATATATATTATATATGAGTGGAGAGGTATAAGTGGAAAAAAAGGTTTATTTAAAACACATAAAAGAAGTAAAAAGTGGGGATAGCATCGAGACGCGTTTCCCTTACCAAAACTGTAAGCTTCCTCAGTCAAATAATCACCCACAATAATATCTCCACATTTTATATCCTCCATAGATTGACGCCGCCGGATTATGGCGTGCGTTCCACTCAAGGTCCAGCTGCTTGCGTTCCATTCCTATCACTTCCTCATGCACTACATCCGGGTCACCCCCGCCTGCGTTCCACAGAACGGATGTAGCGCATGAGGAAGTGATAGGAATGGAACGCAAGCAGCTGGACCTTGAGTGGAACGCACGCCATAATCCGGCGGCGTCAATCTATGGAGGATATAAAATGTGGAGATATTATTGTGGGTGATTATTCGACTGAGGAAGCTTACAGTTTTGGTAAGGGAAACGCGTCTCGATGCTATCCCCACTTTTTACTTCTTTTATGTGTTTTAAATAAACCTTTTTTTCCACTTATACCTCTCCACTCATATATAATATATATCTATATGCTTTGCTTTGCTTGATACCCTCATTCGTTTTTGGAGCTGCATGGTCGCAATTTTGGGTCGTAATTTTTGGGTCCATCGACCAATTGCTGAAGAAATTTTTTTCTATTGGGTCGTAATTTTTTGGGTCCACCGACCTATTGCTGGAGAAATTTCTTCGTCTGACTAAGGATAAGACCCCCTTCAAGTGGTCCACTGCTCCCAATACGGAACCACCTATTTAGGAGGTTCCGCTACATGTGAGTACCCTATCTGGATATACATTTGTAGTTATACCCTAAACGGGATTACGCTATTAATGTTTTTTCCCGAGGTACTTGATGTCTATGCCATGTGGAACATTGGACCAAGGTGAATAGTCAAACTAGAAACTTCATCATTCGAGGGAGGAGTCCCCCATAGAGACTCGATTGCGATTCATATTGAGCTATCATAGCTCTAGACTTGTGAGTTTCCATTCTCTTGGTACATATACTTTTTTTGCATGGCATAAACGATATTGCTCGATTTTTTCTTCTCTTTTCTTTTCCATTTCCGGTATTTTTCATTATACCATCGGAGAACAATCTGGACACTTTTTGAAAAGAGACTTCATTCCGGAGATCCCTGAGACTGCAAAACTCAAAGAGGACTTTACCATTTATTTGCGCTCCTGAATGTACTGCGGTATATATTTGTTTTTATTCTGTATTGGGTGAGGGATACACTCCACAGTGAGCTGCACAAATTGTATAATTCATCCTTTTCACACACGGTGTAATACCATCAGCGCCTATAACACTTTTGACCCTTTTTGGGCCTTCTCTTGTTTTTTAAAATGTACATTTTACCCTGTATTTAATTGATAACTACACATCTCATGTTTCAAATAAATGTTATGATAAATATATTTTCAATAAAAAGTATATGGTAGTTTGAAGGGGTTAAGGTTTGAATATAAATCTAAAGAGGAAGAGCCACATAGTTTGACGTACTAGCACCCAGCAAAATGCGCTTTTGGGGCCATTAAATTAAAAGAACATTAACATCATAATGACAGATAACTTCATCAAATTAAAAATAAACGATCATTTTAAGCATTCGAGGAGAATCACAGAAAGACAAAAACATCCTCTAACAATACCTTTAAGCCAATATCCTCCTTTTCCCCACAGAATTCCAGTAGGACACTAAAAATGACAAGCTGCTCTGAGAACAATTACGAGTCTTATAAATACGAAGAAATAAAAGCTGATGCCAGGAGAAAAAAACCTCCTTCTGTGACCAAAAAGCAAGTGTGCACAGGACGACAAAAAACACACAAAACATGGCAACTAAACACAACTGTCCCAGAATAATTCACAAAATGTACTTAATCTGTTCACTACCAAGTGATTTTCCAATAAAACATTGTCAGAAACCAGTGTTTTTTTGTAAAATATTTTTTAATTAATTTTAAATTAAGAAATATTTGAGCATATACCCATTGTATTTCCTACTGTATATAACCTATTTATGGCCAATAGATGGCGCCATCTACTGCCAAACTGAGGTAAAGGTTTGAGCACTGGTCTATTCTTTCTATTTCTCCCTGCACGACTGCTGAAAGCCTGATATTTCAGAGCTTTGAGCACCTTATTTTACAGGTTTAGCTCTGTAAGGAGCTGGTTCCGGGGTGGTAGACTTGAGCCCAATGTGCAATGATCTTTGCTGAGAGTTTGTTGATGTATAAACAAAAGAGGGTTTATTTAGGAATTCATAGAACATAAAAGCAATAGATGAATATAGAAGGGAACACACTGAATAAACAATAACAGTAACAACTTTAACTGAAGGCGTATATAAGACAATACTAAACTACGACAAAAGAGAAATATATAAAAGGCAGAGTGTTTTTGCAGGCAGAGGTTCCTGGGTCTGTAAAGGGTCCTGGAAATGCAGAGGGTTCAGGAAATGCAGGTGAGCAGGTTCTGAGGTTTCTGTAGTACACAGGGTAGCGGGTTCTGCGGGATGCAGGGCAGCAGGTTCTGAGACTCCTGTAGGATGCAAGGTAGCGGATTCTGCGGGATGCAGGGCAGCAGGTTCTGAGACTCCTGTAGGATGCAAGGTAGCGGATTCTGCGGGATGCAGGGCAGCAGGTTCTGAGACTCCTGTAGGATGCAAGGTAGCGGATTCTGCGGGATGCAGGGCAGCAGGTTCTGAGACTCCTGTAGGATGCAAGGTAGCGGATTCTGCAGGATGCAGGGCAGCAGGTTCTGAGACTTCTGTAGGATGCAAGTCACAGAGGAAGGAAATGCTGGTGAGGACCAAACAGTTAGGGTCTAGATAGACAGAGGCACAAGAGACAGCTCCCTGTCAGCTTGGCTTACACCAAGACAATGCAGAAGCATTGTGTCTTGGGAGTGGTTCCTTTTTGTAGAGAGGGGAATCAGGATGTCTTAGTCAGCACCTGGTTGCTGGATCAGCCTGGTTGTAGAGGAATTACCAGTCTCCTTACAGGAAACTGGCTTGCTTTTAGGTTTCCTGCGGCGCTGGCGTCCAGGTTCCTGACAAGCTCTTTGGGCACTCTACAGGGCTAAATCTTTGGGGGCACCTTCTGCAGCCCAAAAGCAAACGAATTTCATTTGCTTTTGGGCTGCAGATCAGCATATCGAGATATCGAGGCACTGGATGGTGCCTTTGAAGCCTGAGATATCTTGATATCAGTAGTGAAGGGGTTAAAGAGAGGGTCCCCGGGAATGTGATTGCAAATTAGTCTTTAAAATGAAAAGTCATATTTTCTATCACACAGACATCTGTACGCAGATATTTTTGTTGCTTAGCAAGTGGTAAGTAAACAAAAGGATACTCGCTATCTTAACATGAAGGACATCTGGCCAATACTTCAAGATTATGTACAATATTATCATCATTTAAATTTAACAAAGGATAAGAGATATTCAGAGCCCAATTAAGGCCCCTATTACACGCTTCGCGCAAATGCGCTCGCGCATTTTTTTTGAGCACGCAAAAAACTTTATTGCGGGAAAATTAACACGGCATTCCGATCCGAGCTCATTTTTTTCAGCCTTCATGTTTTTCACTGGATTCAGCCAATCAGAATTAAGAACCACCATTTTCTAAAGTTAGGTTGTTGCGGCTGTCAAAGTCAATCTGCGTATATGTGCAGCAGCAAAAAAAAGTTTTGACAAATTATTAATTTTTTATGTCTGGGTATGTGTAGAATGTGTAACTGTACTGTGCTGTATTTTTTTTTATTGCTGAGTTATTTTGTTTCGGCCACAACTATCATATTTGCAGTTAACACCAAGTTTTCAAAGACGTTACGAAAATTTGCGCAAACGTCGCTCGTACGACTTTACGCGAAGATTGTAATACCATCCGCACTAACGCATTTGCGCTCACAATGTTAAGTATAGGATGCGCGCACGAACTTGCGCTCGGGCTGGGTTCGCACAGGGTCAATCGCGGTAGACGATTATGCGCATCGTTTGCGCAAACGTCGAAATACGACATTCTGCGCAAATGGTTTTGTCCTCGCGCAAATGCACTGCGGGCAGTAGGGCCCTAAGGGTTTTATGAGCCCCTCTTCTTGCACCATCCTTTTCTCCTGCACTGTCCCTAAGCCCCATCATTCTCAGCCCCACATTCAAATACACACATATCTATACTTCAGAGATTACGCGTATGGACATCTATATCCATACACATTTGCAATGAGCACAAGATTATTAACGTGTTGAGCAAAAGCAATATTTAATGTTACGCTTTAACTTTCATATGCAGAAGTTAGTGTAGCCTGAACCTGACTTTTATGCTTGTTTTTAGTCAGTAGGTGAGGTGTCACAATCATTTTTGTTCTGTTCACAGTAATAGCCCTTTACCCCAGAACCAATACTTTTTGTTCTTTACAATGTTATGTAACGATATTACTTTGTTATCGGCAAGGCTGAAAGACGTGCTGGCCAGACCTACAAAGCAGAGGTGGTCTTATCCATGGCGTTGGCCACATGCAATTCTGGTATTTAAATGAAGGAAGTAAAATCAATCATATTTAATAGGAGATATTTAAGACATTGCATCAAACACACACCCTACCATCTAACTAAACATGTTGTACAACATACCTTCGATGACTCAGAGTTAGAATTTTGCTTTCAGCTCTTGTTTTCATTTTTTCTTCCAGCGGCTCCAGTGTCAACAGTGTTTAGGAGTAAATCCACTTAGCTGCTTATTGAGAAAGCTTGAGTGGAATGCAGAGTAAGGGTAACAATACTCAAGAAATATCTGAAAAGAGTCACTTTTCAAGCTCAACCTGTCATTGTAAGACTCTATTTCTTGTTACACCTTCACTGGACCTACTGACATAGACCCCAGAGGCAAGTCAGGGCACCTTATTTGATTTTTCCAACAGCCCCTGTGTTAATCCAGCCCAATGCTTGATACAAGGAATGTTGCAAACCATTCATAGCATTCTGAGAACACTGCGTTTAGATAAAAATATAGACAGAGAACACACTTTCAGTGCAAAAGTCATGGAATTTCCAGGACCATAGGGATATTATACACTGAAAAGTCACAAGATTAAAATCACTGACAGGCAAAGTGAATGACATTGATTATATGGTTACAATGGCGCCTGTCAAGGGGTGGGATATATAAGAAAGGGAATGAACAGTCAATTCTTGAATTTAATGTGTCTGAAGCAGGACAAACGAACAAACAAAGAAGGTCTGAATGAATTTGACAAGGACCAAGTAGTGATGGCTCGGTGACTGGGCCAGAGCATGTCTTAAACATCAAGTCATGTGGGGTAGTCCTGGTATGCAGTGGTTGTTACCTACAGAAAATGATGCAAGGAAGGATGACCAGGGGACCAGCCTCAGTGTCATAGGTACCCAAGGCTCTTTGATGCACATGGAGAGTGAAAGCTAGCCCATCTGATCCGAATACACAGAAGAGATAATGTACCCAATTTGCGTAAAACCATAATGTTGGCCATGATAGAAAGGTGCCATAACACACTTGACATGTACACCATACCTAGAGATTGTTGCAGACCCCTTTATGGCAATGGGGTTCCTCTTTCATCAGGATAATGCACGCTGCCACACTACAAACATTGTTCAGGAATGGTTTGAGGAACATGACAAAGATTTCAATGTGTTGTCTCAGCCTTCAAATTCACTACATATCATTCCGTGTGATGTGGTGGAATAACAAATCCAATCCATTGAAGCCCCACCTTGCACCTTGCAGGACTTAAAGGATCGGCTGCTAATGTCTTTGAATGAGATAGCACCGTACACGCTCAGAGGTCTTGTGGAGTCCATGGCTCAACGTATTAGAGCTATTTTGGTAGGGGGACCTACACAATATTAAGTAGATGGTTTTAACGTTGTGGCAGTGTATATTCTAAAAATATATTGACATAAATATTTTATTGTTAGTACCTTTTTTGTTATTGCAATTTGATTGCACCATTGTTGAACATTGAAGTTACCACTAAAAAGCCAACAAAATGTTGCTCTCAAATTAGATTTTGCTTGGCTATGATGCCCAAATTTTAGAACAAATCAGGTATCATTAAAGCAAGGACTGTGGCGAAAAGAAATATATTGCTAAAAGTTGTTTTACACATAAATCTGATTATTTTTCATCTATCATTCCCAGCTCGGCTTTTTCAATACAACATTTACAATTCCTAAATCAGTTCTCAATAATTTCCAATTTAAAGAATAGATCCCTGTATTAGTCCCAGGATTTTCGTATATATGCAGGTTTCCTGAGCCCAGGCCTTTTTGCTGTCCGGCACAATACGAGATTCCGTTAGATTCTCACTAGAGTCTCTTTCCGTTACTTAGTGCAGCCAATTGTCACTCAGTCGGACACATTGACTCAACAGCTACGAGCGCAGAATGAAATGTGTGAAACTGTAATTGTTTAATCTTATACTGTTTAACTTTGCTTTAAATAGAGAAATGTGTAAATGACAAAGCAGCAGGAAAACGAATGGGAATAAAATGTTTAGGAGTTATGAAAACAGGCCTATTCACTCTTCCTCCGTGTCCAATGTAATAAAGTCAACTGGGTGAGTAATATTTATCTAAATAAGGAAAATAAATTATATATATCATTATTATAATACCGGCTGGGTGGAGTAGATGTAACATCACTGCTCTTTAACCATGGAGACACAGGTTTGATTCCTGGCAAGAGCACCTAACGGTACATACTCGACACCCAGGACATACTTGAAAACGAGAGAAATCTCAATGAATCCTTCCTGGTAAAATACTTTCTCAAAAAAAAAATATATATTACAATTGAAACCCGATCCTAAAAATTCCAGTATCCAAAAGCAATTAAAAGAGCATACACAAGAACAAAAAAATAAATACACATATTTGCATTATAAAGAAAAAATAAGTGTAGCACACGGGGAAATTGGGGTCTTGGTTGATAGCTTGCTCTTCTAGCCAGACCTCAAAATATAAAAGAGAAAAACCTTCATGGTGCAGACCATAACACTCTCAAGATATAAACCATGTATTATGTTCTCACTCACATTTGTCTGAGCTACCGGCTCCGGGATCTTGTGCCTTAGGGTAATTACTGGCCACCCAATCGCCCTCTTCAGATCTTGATAGACTCCAGTGTCTTAAAGAGAAATGTATACCATAGTGCAGACCATAGCCGTAGGTGAGATATATAATAAAACCAAGATTCACTCACGTGGTTCAGGACCTCAAGCCGGGTCCGAGGGATATATGCCCAGGTAAATTGTTTGAAGGGTACAACTACCATAAAAAACCCATGGTCATCAGGAAGAAATCGCAGATGTTCAGCAGTGGATAAATTAAAACAACATTTATTCCATTAAAACAAAATAAAAAGTATGCCAATACGCGTTTCACCTGGGGTGTAATATCCTTAAGGCTTCATCAGTTGGCTTGTATCCTCCACTGCTGTTAACTGTCTTAAATATACACTTCCTATCACATGGGCCAATAGAAACTGCCAGTTTTGGCGGGAACACAATTGGGGAATCCCTTCCTTAGTTTCACTTTCAGTTTGATCTCAAAGCTGCTTTTTTTTCCCCCAAATCTTTATTTATAACACACAAACTGGACAAAAAGGACAAAATTAGTATACTTGAATTTCTAATCATCCATAAATAACCTTTGCTTGTTATATACACCATAGCGCAATCAATCTGGTTAATCCTACCGAGGGATCATATCTTTTACTTATAATCCGAAAGCAGAAGACATAGTTTTTATTTTTATTCATTTACGGATTGATCCTAAGTGTAAAATCCGGTTATTGCTCCAGAAATGGCGTGGTGCCGCAACTCTGCCCCCATACAAATATGGGGTCGCAGAGCCACATTGCCATAATGGACCATTAATAGAGTTGATCAATACAAGAGTCCTCAGAGATACTTCCGGGAGACGCAAACAACGCCTGGATCATACCGGCAGTGTGGATAAGTAAATGCTCCCATCCGGATTCGCCAATGCGAGAATGTCAACATCCGGTCAAAAACCGGAAGTGACATAACGCTGGGCTACCTTGTTGATTCGAAAGGGTAAAATATAAATCTGCGTTCTAACGACCACTCTATCCAATAGGACTTAGACATACATAACCACAGCGCAAACCTGCAGATCATATGAGGGAAATGGGGCAGCAACAAACACATCGACACTATACACAGGAACGGCACCACGCCATTTCCGGAGCAATAACTGGATTTTACACTTAGGATCAATCCGTAAATGAATAAAAATAAAAAATATGTCTTCTGCTTTCGGATTATAAGTAAAAGATATGATCCCTCGGTAGGATTAACCAGATTGATTGCGCTATGGTGTATATAACAAGTAAAGGTTATTTATGGATGATTAGAAATTCAAGTATACTAATTTTGTCCTTTTTGTCCAGTTTGTGTGTTATAAATAAAGATTTGGGGGAAAAAAAGCAGCTTTGAGATCAAACTGAAAGTGAAACTAAGGAAGGGATTCCCCAATTGTGTTCCCGCCAAAACTGGCAGTTTCTATTGGCCCATGTGATAGGAAGTGTATATTTAAGACAGTTAACAGCAGTGGAGGATACAAGCCAACTGATGAAGCCTTAAGGATATTACACCCCAGGTGAAACGCGTATTGGCATACTTTTTATTTAGTTTTTATGGAATAAATGTTCTTTTAATTTATCCACTGCTGAACATCTGCGATTTCTTCCTGATGACCATGGGTTTTTTATGGTAGTTGTTCCGTTCAAACAATTTACCTGGGCATATATCCCTCGGACCCGGCTTGAGGTCCTGAACCACGTGAGTGAATCTTGGTTTTATTATAAATCTCACCTACGGCTATGGTCTGCACTATGGTATACATTTCTCTTTAAGACACTGGAGTCTATCAAGATCTGAAGAGGGCGATTGGGTGGCCAGTAATTACCCTAAGGCACAAGATCCCGGAGCCGGTAGCTCAGACAAATGTGAGTGAGAACATAATACATGGTTTATATCTTGAGAGTGTTATGGTCTGCACCATGAAGGTTGTTCTCTTTTATATTTTGAGGTCTGGCTAGAAGAGCAAGCTATCAACCAAGACCCCCATTTCCCGTGCGCTACACTTATTTTTTCTTTGTATCCATTCCTTGGTTGTACCGGACAAGGACAACCCCACCAAGTGGACAGCAGCATTGGGACTTGTCATCTCCATCCAAAGTCTTCCATCAGCGCCTATCTATCTCCTGTACATATTTGCATTATGTTTAAATCATTTAAGTGGAGTGGCTGCTTGTCCCGTCTGTTGGAAGCAGAGAATCACTATGTAGGGGTACAGACAGGGCCGCCATCAGGGCATTACGCCCAATACTGCCGTAAGGGGCCCGGGCCCGGTGGGGGCCCGGGCCGCCGGGGCCTGGGGGGAGGATCCCGGGCCCCCGACGGCAGCGGCGTCGCCCTTTAACAGCTCTGGTATCGGACTCGATGAGTCCGAATCCGGAGCTGTGTCCCTGCTGCTGCTGCAGGAGCCGGAGGAGACTGAGACACTGTGTCTTCTCCGGCTCCTGGCAGCTTCACTTCCTGGCTGGGCGGGGCCAAGCAGCGTGTGAGGGGCCTCCCAAGCACGTTGCTTTGGCTCCTCCCCTCCACTCAGTGAAGCTGCGCGCTGGAGCTGGAGGGACCGGGAAGAAGACAGAAGAAAAGAAGAGAAGAAGAGAAGAAGATTAAAGAAAAGGTGAAGAAAAGAAGAGCTGAAGACAGAAAAGAAGATAGAAGACAGCGAGTGGTGAGCCAGGGCCCAGACCCTAAGACCCAGGGCCCAGACCCCAGGACCCAGACCCCAAGGCCCAGACCCCTAGGCCCAGACCCCTAGGCCCAGACCTCTAGGCTCAGACCCAGGGCCCAGACCCAGGACCCAGACCTCTAGGCCCAGACCCCAAGGCCCAGACCCCAAGGCCCAGACCCAGGGCCCAGACCCCAGGGCCCAGACCCAGGGCCCAGACCCAGGGCCCAGACCCTAGGGCCCAGACCCTAGGGCCCAGGGTCCAGACCCCTAGGCCCAGGGCCAAGGCCCAGACCCAGGGCAAATGCCCAGGGCCCAGACCCCAAGACCCAAACCCAGGGCCCAGCCCCAGACCCTATGGCCCAGACCCAGGGCAAAGGCCCAGGGCCCAGACCCAGGGCCCAGACCCCTAGGCCCAAACCCATGGCCCAGACCCCCAAGGCCCAGGACCCAGACCCTAGGGCCCAGGGCCTAGACCCTAGGGCCCAGACCCAGGGCCCAGACCCCCTAGACCCAAACCCATGGCCCAGACCCCAGACACTAGGGCCCAGGGCCCAGACCCTTAGGCCCAGACCCAGGGCCCAGACCCCAAGGCCCAGACCCCTAGGCCCAAACCCAGGGCCCAGACCCCCTAGACCCAAACCCAGACCCCAGACCCAGGGCCCAGACCCCAAGGCCCAGGACCCAGACCCAAGGCCCAGACCCAGGGCCCAGACACTAGGGCCCAGGGCCCAAACCCCAGACCCCTGGGCCCAGACCCCCTAGGCCCAAACCCAGGGCCCAGACCCAGGGCCCAGACCCCTAGGCCCAAACCCAGGACCCTGGGCCCAGACCCTAAGACCCAGGGCCCAGACCCAAGGCCCAGACCCTAGGGCCCAGTCCCTAAGACCCAGGGCCCAGACCCCTAGGCCCAAACCCAGGACACAAGGCCCAGACCCCAAGGCCCAGACCCCAAGGCCCAGACCCTGGGCCCAGACCCCCTAGGCCCAAACCCAGGGCCCAGACCCTAAGGCCCAGACCCAGGGCCCAGACCTCCTAGGCCCAAACCCAGACCCTAGGGCCCAGACCCCTAGGCCCAAACCCAGGGCCCAGACCCCAAGGCCCAGACCCAGGCACTAGGGCCCAGACCCCAAGGCCCAGACCCCAAGGCCCAGACCCTGGGCCCAGACCCAGGGCCCAGACCCCTAGGCCCAAACCAGGACCCTGGGCCCAGACCCTAAGACCCAGGCCCAGACCCCAAGGCCCAGACCCTAGGGCCCAGTCCCTAAGACCCAGGGCCCAGACCCCTAGGCCCAAACCCAGGACACAAGGCCCAGACCCCAAGGCCCAGACCCCAAGGCCCAGACCCTGGGCCCAGACCCCCTAGGCCCAAACCCAGGGCCCAGACCCTAAGGCCCAGACCCAGGGCCCAGACCTCCTAGGCCCAAACCCAGACCCTAGGGCCCAGACCCCTAGGCCCAAACCCAGGGCCCAGACCCCAAGGCCCAGACCCAGGCACTAGGGCCCAGACCCCAAGGCCCAGACCCCAAGGCCCAGACCCTGGGCCCAGACCCAGGGCCCAGACCCCCTAGGCCCAAACCCAGGACCCAGGGCCCAGACCCCCTAGGCCCAGACCCCTAGGCCAAAACCAGGGCCCAGACCCCAGGGCCCAGACCCTAGGGCCCAGACCCCAAGGCCCAGACCCTAGGACCCAGACCCCAAGGCCCAGGGACCAGACCCAGAGACCAGGGCCCAGGCTAGACCCCAGGGACCAGACCTCAGGGACCAGACCTCAGGGCCCAGACCTCAGGGACCAGACCCCAAGGCCCAGTCCCAGGGACCACACCCAGGGCCCAGGCCCAGACCCAGACCCAAAGGCCATCATACACAGCCCGTTTCTGTGAGATTTATTGCTGTGGATTCTGTGATATGTTCAGACACACCGCTCATTACTGTGAGTTTTATTGCTGTGGATACTGTGATAAGCTAATACACACTGCACATTACTGGGAGTTTTATTGCTGTGGTGCTATGTTATGTCCTTTTTTTTTTTTGAAGGGTGAGAAAAGCTGTTAGAGGTTGAGGGGGGGCCTGGGGGGCCCCATCGTGAGGTTTAGTAAGGGGCCCCATCATTTCTGATGGCTGCCCTGGGTACAGAGGTCTTTTTTTCTGGATCTACAGCAATTTTACTACAAGCAATAGGACTTGAGGACTTCCATCTGCTCTTTATAAGCGGCTCTACTGCCAGCTGTTGCTTAATTAAAATAACATCTTCGCCGTCTTGTTAGGTTTCTTTTATCCAGAGCTTCACTATTATGTCCACTGTATCAGAACATATGTGTACCCTGATTGAGAGGTCATACTAATCCTGTAAATTTTGGTTTGCACACTATGCTGGTGATTTCTCTTGATTACTTGTATACATAGCTCCGAAAACCTATTACACGATGAGAAGGAAAAAAAAAAACCACAGGCCTGGTTTTTGGGTTACGTTATTTTTCCTTCCGGTTTAAAATGGATCCTCGGATATGATTATCACGTCTTGAAAGGCGTGTACCTCAGGGTTGAAAGCCAAAGATTTATTGGCTTTAAAAAGACAATTATAGGAGGTTCTTTCTAAGGCTGAGGTAGAGGTAACATCACTGCTCTACAATCATGCAGACACACTTTCGAATTCCAGTCAGAGCACTAGTCAAGCAAGTGTCCTTGGACAAACCACCCAATGATACATACATGCCAATATATACAGCCAAAAATGGCTTGATTGGCTGAATGGTGTGGTGAGGTAATTACTCTGTTCTACAACCAAGGAGAAGCAGGTTCTTATTTGGATCAGACCACGTGACCAGTATGTCTCAACTCTATAACCATGGAGAAGCAAGACTCTGCTTTACAACTACGAAGAAGCAGGTTCAGCACCACCACAATGTCTTGGCTGTAAATCTTCGGAAAGCAGACTTGTAACCAGGCCTGCACTTTGGGCGAGGTGTGCAGGAACTACATTTGGGGCCTCACACTCATCTGGGGTCCCGAGGGTGGATGTGGGACATGGGTTTGAGTCTAGTTGAGGGTGACCATGTGTGTTTGGATCAGAGTGTGTTTGTGCGTATATGAGTCAGGGTTGCTCAGGTTCTCTATGAATGTGTAAGTGAGTCAGGGTTTGTGTCAAAGTGTGTATTAGGTGTAATTAGGCTGTGCTGCTGCAATGACCATGGAATGTTCCATATATTTCTAGTGTTCATGTATCTTTTTAGATCAGATCTTAAATCTTATATTAAATAGGAGTATGATGTGGGGGCTCCATTAAAATGTCTCACACAGGGCCCTGCTAATGTTATGGGTGGCTTTGTTTGAATTCTGGCTAGAACATCTCACCAGCAAGTATCCTGGGCAAGACACGTATTTACTTGACAATAAATAAATAAAAATATATATATATTTATTTATTTTATTTATAAAGGATTTTATCAGGAAGGATACATTGAGATTTCTCTCGTTTTCAAGTATGCCCTGGGTTCAAGAACATTGAGTGGTTACAAAAATACAAAATAGTAAAATGCAAGATATAAATATATAGTGACTGGCGTGGTCAAAGATTTCTGGGCTGGTCAACTAAGATTGGAGGCAGGTTGTTGCCATGGGTTATAAGAAGATTCATTCCAGTTAATCTAACACATGCATAGTTTGAAGACTTTTTTTAACGACTTTTTTTAGGAAAATAAGCAAATATAGCTTTGAGTATGTCATACATTTTAAGTAGAAACAGTAACATAGAACATTGCAATACATTTATACATGAGGCGCAAACTGATACAATGTAAACAGCATTTAATTCTGCATTTTTCTCCCATTAGAATATACTTGAAAAACACCAATACAGTCTCCGCACGGTTAAAATGGACAGAGCTGAATGTACTTTATCCAGACTATATTTCTTTTCTGTGGGAAAAAGTAATATAATCTCAAATACTGTCCTGCGCCCTTCCTTGTCATTTTGACATTGAATAAAACATCTTAGAACCTGAGGCAGAAACAAAGCAGAATCAAAATAATGATTTGGGATTTCTGCGAGAGGCGTCTAGCCTCCTTCCTACAGCTTGTTATGAAATAGACAAGTTGGAGCAGGCTGTTTGTGTTGTAGAACCAGGCAAGTTCCACACAAGTCTTAACCCCCAAAGTCCCCGCCCCCAAAAAAACTGTTTGAATTAACTTTCATTTAAGCTTCCAAGCACTAGTTTCCTTTCTATTATTCTGGACCAAAGCTCAAGTGTTTGCCACAAAGAATGGTGTTGCTGCATTCTACCCTTTTGCAGCCATTGAAAAAAAAAACAGAGGGCTCCTCAGTCAAAGTTTTGGTGCCTTAGCTGGAAATGGCTTCCAACAGATTCAGCAGCTTAACTCCCAGTTAACTAATCTCACCGAGGCTGATTTTGAAAATCCACTGCATAGGGTAGGTGCCACCAGGTCTTCGACAACAACATATTATGCCCTACTAAAGCCCCATTGTGCTTGGTCGGGAGCTACAATAGGCCTGGCCTTGTGGTATCTGCACTTTGCCCATTTATCACTGTTTGATTTCATCAAGGCTACCTTGAGTCCAGGTCCCATCAGCCCAATATTGTCAAATGTTTTTAAAACTAGCTCACTGGCGTATTGTTCTCCAGGAAGAATGGCCGAGATAACTTCTATACATTCTGACCAATATCTAAAGTGTAAATCTCCTCGAGCTAATCCTTATCATTGCTTATGGTCATGCCCTGGGATTCAGTCCTTCTGGGATACAGCTCGGATGCTTGGCTCTCAAAATTTTAGGGACCGACCATACCGCAGACTCCAGAATAGGCGATATTCAAAATTTTACCAGCTACCTCCTCTTTGGAGATTTCTAAATTTTCTAAGATACCTTTGGGGATTTTGGAGGCAGTAGCAAGTAACAGTGGCTTAACCCCTCTCCCCCCCTCTTTCAACTGGGCATATCACCAACTTTTAGCCATCATCCATAACAATTGGGTGGAAACCTCTCTCAACAAGAAATGAGAGGTGGGTAAGTTCTTCGCTATATGGAGCCTTTGATAGGTCACTTAGCACCCTCACTCCAAGATCATCTAAAAAATGCTTTTTGTGGCACTAAATGGTATCTTCTCCAAACAATAAGGGCCACTGTCTGCTCCCTGGTGTTCCACCATACTCAAGGCTGTCAGATTTTCTTACTGGAGAGGACACAGACTTGTTACCAGCCCCCCCCCCCGTCTATACCTGCTGTCCCACAGGCCGTTGAGCCTCCCACTTACAAATTGCCACTTATTTTGTGTATGCAGTTGTGGTGACTGACCTTCTTCCATGTGATACAGTATGTGTTTCTACTTCATTGTATCGTATATTCCTGTATTTGCCTGAACCAATATAAAAGACATAAACAAGGGGCTAATATTCTAGAAAAGCTCAGTATCTAAAGCTTCCATGGCTAGGAAGGGAGAATAGAAAATTTAACTTATTTCCACGCAATTCGTCACCTTCTCCCAAGTAATAACGACACCACAGTTAAAAATAAAACTGAGCAGTCACCTAATGCGTCACTTTGCCTGGAATGACAATATCCATCTAGCACTCACATGCATACTAACATTCAACATTAATTCTCAATTTTATCCACATACTACCATCTACCAAGAGAGAGTTGATCTACGCATCCTGAGAATCAGGACTCTCCTGTATCCAATGGCTCGCACCAGAGGCAGCTCTATAATTAGGTATGGCTGCCTAAGGCCATGCTCCACCTGGATCCTCAAATGATGGAATTTATGTAGAATGCCATAATACCATGACACACAAATACACCCCGGCATTCACATACACTTATCTACCAAGAGAGCGAGGTTAGCCTTCTTAATTAAATTTATTGGATTCGTTTATACATTTTGTGCACAGGAAGAAAAGCTTCATAAACTTGAGCTGCCACTGGCTCTCAATTTTCTTGCATTGAGAGTCGCTGGATTAGCTTGATGCTTTCAAGTCGAGCAGTAGCGTAGTTCCTCCACTATTTGTGTATGGAGCTCCCATCCGGCCCACAAACTGAAAAGCTTTTTTTTGTATAGTTATATCTTTCCTTTTAAGTCTGAATATATATATTATTCATGATTATTTTCTGAATAAATCCTTAGAAGTCAGACTGACTATAGGTTTAATGTCCTTCGAAACTTTCTGACTGAGCTAAAGGAAAGATGGAACTTATTTGTAGAGGTGTTAGGGATGGGCAAAAATATTGGTAAGTTCCCCGAATTCTTTCCATTGGACCCTGGGTGTATTAAAGTGTCTTTATAAATAGGTATCGTAACCAGCAGAGCACCAGGAAGTAAGGTTGGTACCAAACATCAATAATCAATATATCCTATTAATGTTAATCATAAGGATTGTACACAGAGTTTTTAACTTTTTAGACCAGTCAAATGTTCTGTAATCAATAGTGACTTTGTTTTGGGGTTTTCTTGTCTGTTTTTCATGTTTCTTGCCTGCTGCCTGTAATTGAATGCAATTTAGCTCAGTCCCATTAATGTGCCAGTGTCGATTGATTGGACTATTGTCTCGATGTCTTCAGTGTTTGTATAATTTTAAGACACTTTGCTCTATTTACTGTTTTTATTAGAGCGATTTCTAAGACCTGTTGACCAGGAGGTAATTCGGAAATCTCAATTAAAGTCGATGGAACCACTAATAAAAAGCCACTTAGTTAATTAGCAAATTCGTAAAGATTTTATGTAAATTTCCTGCTACAAAATCCATAGGAGTCATTCAGAGAGGTCCGAAATGTCGCCGAAATGTAACCGGACACTGAAATTCAGCGTATGGTGACATTTTGGCGCCGTTCGGCTATTCAGAGAGCAGGCAGTTTGCCAAATTTTGCCATCACGTAAGGTGCCTGTACGACTGCAGTGAAATCCCCCATAGAGAAGCAATGGTTAATCTATTCAGAGAACAGCAGGGAAAAGTTGCCAAAATGCCCCGCTGTTCAGTGTTTTCATTCGGCAGGTTTATTCAGGCAAACCCCATAGGTTTCAATGTTAAAAATATTCCCGTTTTTAACCAATATCTAATAAACCGTTTATTATTCTAATCTGCAGTAAAAAGGCTCTTTATTTATATAGATTTTTTTAGGCTCTTTTAGGCATTTTTCGGGATTTTTTTATTATTACCATACTTATTATTTTTTTATTCAACTGTTTATTCTTTTCAGTTTCAGGAAAAAAACTTTTTATTTTTTTAAGGTATATTTCTGGATTTTTTTCGGTGAAATTTTTTGGCAGATCCTGTTCGGTGCACTTCTGGGACCCTGTGGTGAATACTGAATTCACTGCAGGGTCGGCGAACTTGAAATCGCCAAATCGCACCGAAGTACGACAAACAAAAGAGCACCAAAATTTCACTGGAATTTCGGTGGTCTTTGAATAACCCTCATACTCTTATGCTGGGGTCAAATCAGTGTTTTTTTCTGTGAGAGTGGACATTCCTTCCACTCTGATGCCCGTCTGACCACCTCGCTGAGCACAGTTAGTGCGCTCCGCGCTGCAAGGCTCAATCCTGCTATGGAGGATCGCGCTTTGCAGCCCAATTGAACACGCATCGTAGCGCTTCGATAGGGAGGCTTTCAGAATGTCCACAGCATGTCTGCTGTAGCGCGCGCAATTCATGTGCACGCTACAGCGTGTGTCGGCCCCATCGAAGCGTCACAACGATGCGACGGACGCCGGGAGGCTCGTCAGTGCGAGCAGCGGGCACACATAGTGTACTCGTCTGACCCTGGCCTTAAGTGATCAAAGCCTGCTTTTTATGATATTGCAAGAGTACATTGTCCATTTGTCAAAGAAATTATGGACCAATAAATCCATGATGTAAATTCCAGAAAATTCCATTGATAGACAGAAATGCAACAAAAGAGCAGAAAGATATTTTAATGGTAATACAGATGCTTAGGGTTAAAGGGACACTACTCATACTGACCACTTTATCTTTTAAAGGAGTGCCCCCCCCTTTCTGCGCCCTCCTACCCTGATCTGGTTAAAATGCTGGGTGAAGTGGAGGAGTTTCCTCTACTCCACCCAGCATCACCAGCAGATGGGATTTTGAATTTCCCGACTGCTGGTCACCAGGTCGATCACTAGTTACATCAGCACACAGAGCTTTTCTGAGATTGCCCACGATAGCGAGTGTTCTCTGAGAGACAACCGGTGGATCGGTTCTGTGTGTGCATACACAGCTCTGATCCATGGGTCTTCACAGGTGCTACAGAACTTAAGTAAAGTGCGCAAGAGCCAAGCGGTGCACAATTTCCAGATCCTACGCTGCACAATATGCATAGGAGTGCACATTACTTGCAAATCTGCAGGGACTTCGGAATTCGGAAGCGACCGATCTGAAAAGGATCGCATCGAGGCAGAGAAAGGGAGTAAAACATCCAAATGTATAAAAAAATTATTTACAGATGCTGTGAGAAGATGAGCAGTGAAAGGCTAGGGTCAGACTAACGCATTTTTCGCGTCGTCCGTGAAAAAGTGCGTTCGAACGAATGGACGCATGTTTTCACGGAATACGCGATAGCGGTCATACGATGCGCATTTTCGTCCGTGATTTTGTACGGATCATCAATAAAACACATTTTGCGTCTGGACGTTATGTTGGCCGGACATGAGCAGCGTCTGACGTCTCCTAATCACGCAAACACGCCGCTAGCGGACGCAGCGCACTCTGTACGTCAGTACTAGCGGTTTGACGTTCTCGAAAAAATGCGTTCGTTTGCCACCTGCGTTGCGCAGCCGGACTTTCGTGCGGCCGTTCTTCGTATGCTGCCCGGCATTGGACGTCAATTGCTGCTAGCATGGCCGTGATTTAGTGCGGCTAAACGTACGTTAATACTGCGTTAGTCTGACCCTAGCCTAAGAAGAAAACCTGCAATGCTGCAGCGACTGTAAAAGCCATCTATCTTACCGGTAGCGTGGTAATACCTTACCCCTACACGTCGGCACCTGCTGCTAAATCGTAATTACATTTCCATGTAACCGATTAAAGACTCTAGCTTGATCCTGGGAAGTTACAAGCTCTTTAAACTTATAAAACATATTATTGCCACCTCTACTTCTGTACAAATATATATCCATTGCATTAATCGAAGTAAAGACACTTTAACCCACATTTCATAAAGAGGCTCCTGGAAGCCAGACCTGGAATGTTTACTTTCCGCAAATTGTACTTTCTCTGTTTCGTGTCTATTTACTTGTATTGTCACATAGTGCTAAACAGATGTACATAACAATTTAAACGTTTCGTTACAGAAAAGTGAAATGTACAGCAGTAGTACACCCTATGTGTTTATTATATATACAGCATTAACAGGTGTGTGGAATTTACAGGTTATATTATAATATAGGAAGGTGCAATACAGTATGTGCATGCTGCTTATTTATGGCCACAGTACTCAAAATTGTTACCGCTTAAATTGCACTAAGAAACTTAGCACCATAGGTGTTGCTGGGAGGGGGACAATTGTCCCCCTAGGAGGTTATTCCTTGCCCCCCTTCCATCAATCAGTATCCAGCTTCCCCCATTTCTTCGGCCTGCTGTATCTCCTTCCCTGTGCGTTGTACATCGCTCGAGGTGTCATTGGAAAGAGGAGACTATGGCCTTTCCACTGATACCCAACATGACCATATTCAGTTTAAAAAAAATATCATAAAGAATGAAATAAAAATTTAACTTTTTCTATTTTTTTCACAGGGCTTAAATGGTTCTGCAGTGAAAGGGTTAAGAGTCAGCCTATAAATCACATTATGTATTACTTTCTTTTTGCTCTTGGTTTAGTTGTATATTAAAGGTTAATGGGCAGGTTTCATCCCTCACAGTATACATTTTATTTTTTCCTTGATTAATGGCATGTTAGGGGTTACTGGGTAGGCTACATGTTTCACTGTGTATATATTTCAGGTTTTCTCTTGATAACTGGCATTTAGGGGTTAATGGCAAGGCTGCATGCCTCACAGATATTCATTTCATGTTTTCCCTTCATTAATGGCATTTGAGGGGTTAATTGGTAGTCTCCATGCCACACTGTTTATTATTTTTATTGTATTTCCCTGGTTTTATGGGATTTTAGTTGTTATTGTGGAAGTTAGAATCTAAAGGGTCAATTCACCTTTAGACCCTTTGCTATTCGCCACATGTTGCCGAAATCCATTTCACCAAAAAAATTGTGAATTCTCTATATCATGGTCACTGTAAATTGGAGTCACTGAAGCACTTATCGGACGTTGGTGAAAACCACTGAACTGCGGCGAATAAAATATTGAATTTAAGTATCAGGTTACCGGCTGGGTGGAGTAGCGGTAACATCACTGCTCTATAACCGTGGAGAGAGACTGTGGAGACACAGGTTCGATCCCAGAAAGAGCACCTCTCCAGTAAGTGTCCTTGGGCAAGACACCTAACGGTACATACTCGCCACCCACATACTTGAAACCGAGAGAAATATCAATGTATCCTTCCTGGTAAAATACTTTCTCAAAAAAAAAGTATCATTGCAGCACATTACTCTGGGATTTAGGAATCTTATACAGTATATTTACTTATTTACAGGGTTATTCAAAGAGAGCTGATCTGGGGCTAAATTACAATCCATGTGCTAAAACAGGGACGCTAGGGTGAAAAATACTGCACCTGTGGTTTTCTTCCTAGCACCCCCGTTTTAGCACGGGATTACAATGCAGGCGCTTAAAAAGCTGCCTGCATTATTAGCAGGCGCTAGCCCTGGGATACGCTTGGCAGCGCTGAACTCCACCTCGCGCATCCTCTCAATGGAGTCCATTGGACTCCATTGAGTTTCCCCCCTGCTGGTCACATGACCTGCCGGATCTCCTCTCGCAAGATCCGGAAGGTCGGCGTAGTGATCTGCAGGGAGAGACTGGGGGACTTTTTCCCCCAGTCTCTCCCTCTTTTCCCGGCGACAGAGGAGGCGGGTGGAGCCGCGGTCCGGGATACTAGGTATCTGATTTTTTTGAGGGGGGGGGGATTTCTGCTGGTGCTAACGGATTCTGCACCAGCGGAATCCGTCAGCACCAAGTCCAGGCTGTGGTTAACATTTTGTAATCCTAACGCTGATTAACACTTTGTGCTCCCCATGTTAAGTATAGGGAGCGCAAAAGTACAGTAATCTTTCACTGCAAAGCGCAAGGTACCAAACGCAAACGGGTTACTTAACCCGTTAGCGTTTGGATTGTAATGTGCGGTGGCGGTGGCCACCAGGGCTAACGTTAACGCTCACGCAGGTGAGCGCTGACGTTAGCACCAAGATTGTAATGTGGCCCCTGGCCCCGAAATGTAGCCGGACACTGAAATTCAGCATACGGTGACATTTCGGGGCCATTCGGCTATTCTGAGTGCAGGCAGTTTGCCAAATGTTGCACGTATGGTGCCTGTTCGAGGGCAGTGAAATCCCCCAAAGAGAAGCAATGCTTTGGCTATTCAGAGAACACCAAACAGCAGGGAAAAGTTGCCGAAGTGCCCTGCTGTTCGGTGGTTTCAGTCAACAGGTTTATTCAGGAGAATCCCATAGGCTTCAATGTTAAAAATATTACTGTTTTAAACCAATATCTAATAAACCGTTTATTATTTTATTCTGCAGTAAAAAGTCTCTTTATTTTTAGATATTTTTGGATCTTTTAGGATTTTTTTGTCAAACTTTTTTTTTTTTTTTTTTAAATCGTTTTTTCTTTTTTCTATAACAGCCCTTTTTATTATCATTCATTGGATCTTATATGTAAATTCCAGATATTTTTGTTCTGTAGATTTTTTGCAAACAGCGTTTCAAATTTCAAACTTTCAAGCAAACTGTTTTTTTTTTCTTCACCACGTTCGTCTGCCTGTTGGTTTTTTTCCGGCGGCTGCTCTGCGCTGTAATCTGCGGCTGCTCAGATTTTTCTGGCATGTTCGGCTTGGTTTTTACGGCGGTTTCTGTGGGTTTTCGGTGAGTGTTCGGTGAGTGTTCTGCGGGTTGGCGGCGAGTATTCCATGCACTACGGGGTCCTGTGGTGCTTGCTGAATACACCGCAGGGTCGGCAAACTAGGAATCGTTTAATTGCCCCAAAGTGTGGCGAACGAAAAGTCACGGAACGTGCGATGACTTTTCAAATCTCTTTGAATAACCCTGTTCGTTTTTTCAGTGGTATGAGTTATCAACGAAAATTATTAGTGCCCCCAAGTTTTGACATATATTGTTCCTAGAGTCGCCACTGCTTAGCACTATACAGCTTACCTTACAATATGGAGCTTTGTTTAGTTAGGCTAGGGTCAGACTAACACATTTTTTGCGTCATCCGTGAAAAAGTGCGTTCGAACGAATGGACGTATTTTTTTACGGAATACGCGATAGCGGTCATACGATGTGCATTTTCGTCCGTGATTTTGTACGGATCATCAATAAAACCCTTTTTTGCGTCTGGACGTTATGTTGACCGGACATTAGCAGCGTCTGACGTCTCCTAATCATGCACACACGCCGCTAGCGGACGCAGTGCACTCTGCACGTCAGTACTAGCAGGATCACGTTCTCGAAAAAAAATGCGTTTGTTTGCCGCTTGCGTTGCGCGGCCACACTTTTGTGCGGCCGTACTTCGTACATTGCCCGTCATTGGCCGTCACTTGCTGCTACTACGGCCGTGATAAAGTGCGGCTGCAGTCGCGTTCGTCTGACCCCAGCCTTATACGGTACATTTCTTATATTAATAACACTGACAGGTGCACTTAGAAGCACTATATATGTTAGACTGCAGGCAGAAGAGGGGAGACAGCAAGTGTATGGTGCATGTGTGTTTTACAGCAACAGAGCTGACAGGTTGACTTAGGCTAGGGTCAGACGAACGCAGTTTTAACGTGCGTTTAGCCGCACGAAATCACGGCCGTGCTAGCAGCAAATGACGTCCAATGCCGGGGAACATACGACGAATGGCCGCACGAAAGTTCGTCCGCGCAACGCAAGTGGCAAACGAACGCATTTTTTCTAGAACGTCAAACCGCTACTACTGACGTACAGAGTGCGCTGCGTCCGCATAGCGGCGTGTGTGTGATTAGGAGACGTCAGACGCTGCTAATGTCCGGCTAACATAACGTCCAGACACAAAAAGTGTTTTATTGATGATCCATACAAAATCACGGACGAAAAGGCGCATCGTATGACCGCTATCGCGTATTCCGGGAAAAAATACGTACGTTCGTTCGAACGCACTTTTTCACGGACAACGTGAAAAATGCGTTCGTCTGACCCTAGCCTTAACGTCCGTGTTGCCCGCACATAAGTACGTCCGTGATAGCATACAATTGTGTTAAATGGAGCCCCACACACGAAGTACGTCCGCACAGAAGTGCGGGGGCTGACGGACGCTGCAAACGGACGCAGGTTAGGCAAGAACGTAATACTGCTAGAACGGACGTGCGGAGTGCGCCACCTCTGCAACGTCCGTGTAGCTTTGTGTGTGAGTGATGCAACAAGGTCAGACAGACTGCATTTATACGTCCAGCATTTTTGACGGACAGAATGTTTTCTCATTTTAATTTATTTTCCCTGCTACATCCGTCAAAAAATACGTCAGTGAAAAAAACGGACTGTGTGGCCACTACCTTGTTGTCAGTCAGTAAGTACGTCTGTACTGCACGGACGCACAGTCCCTACAAAATGCGCTCATCTGACCCTAGCCTTAGCAAGCTACATGTTACATTACAGTAAGTGCAGTGGTTATACAGCATTTGATTTATAAGTATATAATGCTAGCAGGTGCACATAGCACTTTAGAAGGTACATTATAGCATAAGACGTTAGGGTAAGTGAAGTGCTTATACAGAGTATGTGTATTGTAATTACACAGCACTATCAGGTGTTCTCAGCAGCACTTTGCAGGTTACATTATAGCAGAGGGGTGTAGGCACAGTAAGTGCAGTAGTTATACAGTGCTTATATGTATAGAATGATAACAATTGTAATTTTCAGGTATCATATGTCTCAGATTAGTGTATCACTTTCCTGACTAATCACCTCTCCTCTCATACCCTTCCCACATCATTAGTTGCTTCACCATACCCAGTTACAAGTATTTATAAAGTGCAAACAAGCTCCATAGCGCTGTACAATGGGTGAGACATAACAACAGATATAACTACAAATTATACACAGGACAGTAGGAGAGAGGATGCTGCTCGAGAGCTCACCCGTTACCATTCCTCCTACAAACTCTATTAGTAGCGATCCTGACCGCTTATCAGATGGTTACTGCTCTTGTCTCCTCTACCCCAACTCCTCTAGATTGTAAGCTCCTCTACGCAGGACCCTCTACACCTCCCGTCTCTAACACAGAGGTTTCTTTGTCATTTTGGAAGTTTAATTCTTCATTCTTTACTTTAAAGCGCAACAGAAACTGTTGGTGCTATATGTGGGTGATAACGGTAGAGGGAGGTACAGTAGTTACACAGTGTTATTTGTAGCATTACAGTGGTGGGAGATACAGTTATTGCATTGATTGATGTTACCCAGCACTATCAGGTGTACTTGGCACTTTGTAGGTTACATTATAGCTTAGGGATGTAAGGTACAGTAAGTGCAGTAGTTATTGCGTGCTTGTATTAAACGTGTATAATGTAGATTAGATAAAAATGGTATCACTACGTACTGCTATACTTTAGTGAGGTATCGAGTGCTAACAGGTGTACATGGCACTTTGTAGGTTACATTAAAGCGTACAGGTACAGTAAGTGCAGTATACAGTGCTTTTATTAATTTTATGTAATGCTAACAGGTGTACTTAGCACTTTTAAGTGACATAGTGGAGGGAGCTACAGTAGGTGCAGCAGTTATACAGAGGTGCTCCATGTATGGATGCATTAGGACGGCATAGTTCCAGCCATCTTTGGGTGAGGATATACCATTACATGTGTGATGGATAGGGATCATTGGAAGAAACTGGATAGGTTACAATAAGTATTTCAATATATCCCAAATGACATCATGGCGCTGGACGTCACTTTCCGATGATGTATAACCAGTTTCCTATTCCCAGACAGAATGGGTCCAACCGATGGTAACCCTTTGTATAGCATAATTGTACCCAATCTGTACATTTTGCATTGCATTACCTTGTACCAACCGGAACATCAAACGGTTGTGTCATGTCACACGTAACCTCACAAGCATGTCCATGAATGAAAAAATAAAATATTCTGTACGGAAATAACAACAAAACCCAAGACCTATTCCACCAAAGCTAAATATAAACAATGCGGGCAAGGGGAGGGCTACTTCAGCAACAATAGAAACACATCTGGAATGACATCACTGCTCAGAGCCCAGCACAACATCAAACAACCCATAGAAAAGAAGTGATACAGGACCAGCCTGGTCTGCAAAGGATGTATCACAGGAGCAAAGACCCCAACACCTAATCATTACTGAGTGGAAACCCAGAAGGAGAAACCTCCAAACTCCCCCCTCTTCATATCCCCAACAGACAGTCTGCTGTCATTCTTACATTGTGCAAGGTGCACTCTCTTTGGAAACATGCTGCTGGTGGTGATGGACCCAACAGCTTCCCCTGATTTCAAGAAGAGACAGGGATTGAGCTGAACATTTGGATGGCATGTGCCAAACATCTGCATCAGGCACATGCTTGCATTCCACTACATCAGTAGCAGTGACTTTGGTCAGCAGACAATAACCAGCAATGTCCTGCAGTGTCTGCTGGTGTGAGAGTGAGCTTGTAGGATACATTACAGTGTTACTGTTACACCTGAGCAGAGGGAGGTTAAACTGCAGTTACTGAATGCTAACCCAGCTGACAACCCCTATCACATCTGATTCTTTAAGAGAAAACTGCAACCTGATCCCTGGCACAGAGAGGAATAGAAGGAGCAGGCACCTTGTGACAGCTCTGCTCTCCTGCATGCTGATAGCCCTTACCTGGCTGTGGTGCCTGAGCCATCTCCAAGCCCACTCACTCTCTCCCAGGTCTGCCTGTCCAAGCCTTGCAAGGTGTCTGCTGGCTCCCAAACAGGCACTGAGTATTCCTTTCCCTGCCTCTGATCTCTGGATGAGATTTCATAGCAGTGAAAGCTGCTGTGTGCTTTATTCTAATCCTACCCCTTTTTCCCCTAGTATACTTGGACATTTATTTAGCTTGGCTGCCTCTAGTGGCTCTGAAAAGGCTGAAATTATGAAATCTTCCTTCAAGCTTTATGACAGTGAACTAGACATGAATTTGTCTTTTGCATGGTTTGCAGTGTTTGCATGGTGCGCTGCTTGTTAATTGATATTTCTGTGAGCCTGACACTTTTTTCCCTTAATAGTGTTGACTACTTGATAATGAAGAGGAGAAACAATGACAGGTTTTGATTTACTCAAGAAGTGGAAATCACTTTTTTTTTATTAGATGTATTATTTTGTTACTTGGTTTATTGATGCTTTTTTCATAAATCAGGGATCTCATACTACAATGCCCATGAATCAGTGCCCCTCTATTTCATTCAAAGAATCCAGGGAATTGTAGGCAATCAACATCTAAGGAGCTGAAGTTTAGCTTGGAAGAAAGGCGAGACAGAGGAGGTATGATAAAAACATTTAAATACGTAAAGGGAATCAACAAGGTAGAGGAAGGGGGTATATTTAAAAGGAGACAAAGTAGCAAAACAAGAGGACATACAGGTCTATTCAAAGAATGTTGAAACTCAGGAGAGGGACTGAAAATTCTAGGTCAAAATAGCCAAACCAGAAAAATTCTCCCATTTATCTCACTTTCCAAATCGGCTATTTGGTCTAGATTGCTCGCTTCTCCTGGTTTTCACCTTTCTCTGAATAGACCTGATAGTCTTAGATTAGAGGGGCAAAGGTTTAAAAGTAACATCAGGAAGCATTATTTTACTGAGAGGGTGGTGGATACATGGAACAGCCTTCCAGTAGAAGTGGTAGAGGCTAAAACAGTGATTGAGTTTAAGCAGGCATGGGATAGGCATAAGTCAAAGATAAATCCAGGGAAAGTATCCATATAGTTGGGCAGACTAGATGGGCTGAAAAGTTCCTATGTGTCGACATTTTCTATGTTTAAGTCTGAGATCCCTGGCTTAAATGCTCATATGGATAAGGCAAGTAGTCACAGGTTTGTGCAGAAAGGTGCGCCTGCTCAGTTAATTGCTCCTTTTTTGACATCTAGGTTTATAGTCATACTCAGGGGGGGGGGGGGTTCTAAAGTGTCATCTTCATCATGTAGAGAAATAGCAGCTTGTGATTATTTTCATTTTGTAAGTTGTGATGTGCGTCACTCACTTTAGACTTGGGGCGCGTGGGCATGGAGATGTTTTTGGGGTGCAGGCCTGAGTTTCTTTATTATTTTCATTGCTATACTGTTTGTGATTTAGTTAAAATTAATTTCTGTGTTGAACCAGAATAATGTAATTAGGTTTGTGTGATCTGGATTATGAAAATACTGCCTCACTATCTGTTGACTGTAATCCTTCTTTATCATAATCCTGTCATGTACCTCTGGCACCCAGCAGCTTCCTCCACGCTGCTCGCTTACTGAGCGCCGGATAATAATGCACGCTGGTGCCAATCACATGACGCCCGGAGGGGTGGGACCACTTAGCATAGCGTGCGATCTGGTATTTAAGGCCTTCAGTTAGCCCAGATCAGCGCGCTGTCGTGTTATCACATTCCCACAGTGCGCCCAGCGTTCTGAATATATTATATTGATTGTGTATGACCTTCTGGCTTTGGATAACGACCACTCTTGTGTATAGACCTTTTGGCTTTGGATAATGACCACTCTTGTTTATAGACCTTTTGGCTTTGGATAATGACCACTCTTGTTTATAGACCTTTTGGCTTTGGATATCGACCACTCTTGTTTATAGACCTCTGGCTTTTGGAAATCGACCATTCTTGTGTATTTGACCCCTGGCTGTGGCTACCGATTACTCTTCTGTTTACACCTCCGAATCTAGCGATTCATATCTCCTGTGTTTTTGTTATCTGGATCCTCAGTATTGTTTACAGATATCTGGTGTCTATTTGCAAAATTGTGTGTGTGTGTGTATATATATATATACAGTTGTGTTCAAAATTATTCAACCCCCAATGCTGTAAAGGGTTTTAGGGAATTTAGTGTACATTTGTAATTGTATTCAGAATGAAATCCTACAAGGACTTTTTAAGAACCATATGCAACTAAAATGACATCAATTGGTTTTGTAATACAGTAGTAAATGTTTCTTTTGTGAATTCTTCATTGACACAATTATTCAACCCCTTAAAGACTACCACTCAGAAGAACAGAGGTTCATTCAAGTGTTTTCAATCAGGTATTGAAAACACCTGTGGATGTCACGGAGCAGCAATAAAGCATAATAAGCACCAATTAGGCAGCTTTAAAATGACTGTGATACTCCGCTCCTTCTAGACATTTACTGGTGTGGTTACAAACATGGCGAAGTCAAGAGAATGGTCCAGGAAGACAAGAGAAGAGGTGATTACTCTTCACAGGAAGGGCAATGGCTATAAGAAGATTGCAAAGATGTTAAACATACCAAGAGAGACCATAGGAAGCATCATTCGCAAATTCAAGGCAAAGGGCACTGTTGAAACGCTACCTGGTCGTGGCAGAAAGAAGATGCTGACTTCGACTGCTGTGCGCTACCTGAAGCGTAGAGTGGAGAAAAGTCCCCGTGTGACTGCTGAGGAACTGAGAAAAGATTTGTCAGATGTGGGTACTGAAGTTTCAGCTCAGACAATACGGCGCACACTGCGTAATGAAGGCCTCCATGCCAGAACTCCCAGGCGCACCCCCTTGCTGTCTCCAAAGAATAAGAAGAGTCGACTGCAGTATGCCAAAAGTCATGTGGACAAACCACAGAAGTTTTGGGATAGTGTTCTGTGGACTGATGAAACAAAATTAGAACTGTTTGGGCCCATGGATCAACGCTATGTTTGGAGGAGGAAGAACAAGGCCTATGAAGAAAAGAACACCTTGCCTACTGTGAAGTATGGCAGGGGGTCAATCATGCTTTGGGGCTGTTTTGCTTCTGCAGGTACAGGGAAGCTTCAGCGTGTGCAAGGTACCATGAATTCTCTACAGTACCAGGAGATATTGGATGACAATGTGATGCAGTCTGTCACAAACCTGAGGCTTGGGAGACGTTGGACCTTTCAACAGGACAATGATCCCAAGCATACCTCCAAGTCCACTAGAGCATGGTTGCAGATTAAAGGCTGGAATATTTTGGAGTGGCCAACGCAGTCACCAGACTTAAATCCGATTGAGAACCTCTGGTGGGACTTAAAGAAAGCAGTTGCAGTGCGCAAGCCTAAGAATGTGACTGAACTGGAGGCTTTTGCCCATGACGAATGGGCGAAGATACCCGTAGATCGCTGCAAGACACTTGTGTCAAGCTATGCTTCACATTTACATTTACATATCAGTTTACAGAGGAGGAGGTTCTACAGCAGCTGTCTAAAGTAAAGACAAATAAGTCAATGGGGCCTGATGGGATCCACCCTAAATTATTAAAAGAGCTCAGTGATGTAATAGCAAAACCATTAGCAGATTTATTTAACCAATCCTTGTTAACGGGAGTCGTCCCAGAAGACTGGAAATTAGCAAATGTTGTGCCCATTTACAAGAAGGGTAGTAGGGAGGAATCGGGGAACTATAGGCCAGTTAGTCTTACGTCAGTAGTGGGGAAATTAATGGAAACCATGTTAAAGGAAAGGATTGTTGAACATCTAAAAACATATAGATTACAGGATCAGAAACAACAGGGGTTTACCTCAGGGAGATCATGCCAAACTAATCTTATTGATTTTTTTGATTGGGTAACAAAAATAATAGACACAGGTGGTGCAGTAGACATTGCTTATTTAGATTTCAGTAAGGCTTTTGATACTGTTCCGCATAGAAGGCTTATCAATAAATTGCAATCTTTGAGTTTAGATTCCAATATTGTTGACTGGATTAGGCAGTGGCTGAGTGACAGACAACAGAGGGTTGTGGTAAATGGAGTTTATTCGGCACAAGGTCTTGTTACCAGTGGGGTACCTCAGGGGTCAGTACTTGGACCCATTCTCTTTAATATTTTTATTAGTGATATTGCAGAAGGTATTAATGGAAAAGTATGTCTTTTTGCTGATGACACAAAGATTTGCAACAGTGTTGACGTTCCTGGAGGGATCAGCCAAATGACAAATGATTTAGGTAAACTAAAAAAATGGTCAAAGCTGTGGCAATTGAGTTTTAATGTGGATAAGTGCAAGATAATGCACCTGGGAAGTAAAAACCCAAGGGCTGAATATAGAATATTTGATACAGTCCTAACCTCAACATCTGAGGAAAGGGATTTAGGGGTCATTATTCAGAGGATCTAAGGGTAAGTAGTCAATGTAATAGAGCAGCAGGAAATGCTAGCAGAATGCTTGGTTGTGTAGGGAGAGGTATTAGCAGTAGGAAAAGGGAAGTGCTCATGCCACTGTACAGAGCACTGGTGAGACCTCACTTGGAGTACTGTGTGCAGTACTGGAGACCGTATCTCCAGAAGGATATAGACATCTTAGAGAAAGTTCAGAGAAGGGCTACTAAAATGGTGTACGGCTTGAAGGAGAAAAGTTACCAGGAAAGGCTTAATGATCTTAACATGTACAGCTTGGAAAAAAGACGAGACAGAGGAGATATGATAGAAACATTTAAATACGTAAAGGGAATCCACAAGGTAGAGGAAGGGAGTATATTTAAAAGGAAACAAAATAGCAAAACAAGAGGACATAGTCTTAGATTAGAGGGGCAAAGGTTTAAAAGTAACATCAGGAAGCATTATTTTACTGAGAGGGTGGTGGATACATGGAACAGTCTTCCAGTAGAAGTGGTAGAGGCCAAAACAGTATTTGAATTTAAGCAAGCATGGGATAGGCATAAGGCTATCCTAAACAAAAGATAAATCCAGGTTAAGTATCCATGTAATTGGGCAGACTAGATGGGCCAAAAGGTTCTTATCTGCCGACATTTTTCTATGTTTCTATGTTTAAAAGCTGTTATAACTGTAAAAGGATGTTGTACTAAGTACTAAGATTGAATGTCACTTGGGGGTTGAATAAAACTGATAATGATTTGTGCACAGAAAAGACATTTGTGGTTATTTCATTATAAATGTTATGTTATATTTGTCTGACCTACACGTGTCTCTTTGATTTAATTGTAAGCAAGATGACTGAATGATCAAAATCAATGTCAAACTGGCCAAAACACTCAATTTCAGTGGGGGTTGAATAATTTTGAACACAACTGTATATATACATACATACATACATACATACATACTCTTGTCTCAGTCTGTTCTCTATTTAGTCACTATAACCGACTACTGCAAGGATCGGAATATTAGGGCAACCTTGCGTACAGGGATCATATACCTATATCCATAGAGAATCCCTGACAAATCCCCATTGTCTTGACTCCTTTTATAAATGTTACATAATGTTTGATTTCACTGTCTGTACGCAATGTAATCACATTTATGTTTGTCCATACCTCATTAGAAATGCTAAGCAATGTTTACTGTGACCGTCTAATTTAGCTGACCTAATGTAATTAGATTTCACCTTCCAAGAAGTTAATGTTTGTGCAAAATTTTTCAGTGTAATTAGGTCCCACAGCGGTTTCTAATGGGGTATTGTATATGAAAATGACCCCTGTTTGACCACATAAATGTCTGTGTTCCTGATTAAAAGTGATTTCCATTTCTACCCTGGAAGACCTCAGATCTACAGCCTCGTCTTATTTCTGGGTGATGCTAGCATGTGTCCCGGTCCATGAGCTTGGTCTGAGGACTGGCGGAAAGCACGGGGGTCTGGCTGGGCAGAACACGGGGGGATCCTGCAAGTACGCGGCATTGGCAGATGTGACCCTGCAGGGGTACGGAGATCTGTCACATAAGTGATAAAGGAAAAATGTGTGCACACACACAAATAATGGGCGGGCACCTTAGACCAGGGAGTTCACCACTGTTAAGCTCAGGGCCAGATTTATAACTAGGCAGAGTATGCCTGTGCCTACAGGCGCCTGCCACAAGAGGGCGCCTTGCTCTGTAAAAAAAAAAAAGTTTTTTTTTTTTTTTTTTTACAATTTACATTCATTAGACCACGGTATCTCTGGAGCCCGAAATGTGAGCAGGAACTTCGGAATTTAAAATTTTTTTTAAAAAAAATTAAACTAGAAATATGTACAAAATACACACACACACAACAAGCACTTCTGTGTCTCAGAGCAATCTTTCAGTTCTGAACATAAATGCATTTCATTTGTTTATATATACACATATGCACACACAAATATTCATGAGATTAAACACCACTGCCCATAAAGCATGAACACCTGAGCTACAGCAAGGAAGAGTAAACACGCCTCTTTTAAATGGTGTTAAATGTCACATGGAATTTTTAACAAGAGAGTCGTAAACTTTATTATCCAATTCACTTTCTTGAAGGTCATTCCTAGCTGGAAACCGGAGTGTGCTTGTTGAAAATGAGATTCGACGGAGAACTTCCCCTCGTAACACATATTTCCAGTCAATCAAGTCATCGGTCAGCCTCGCCAAGTCCCGATGGCTTCAGCTATATCACAGCTCGTGGTATCACATCTTCGAGATTAGCCACGTTCCTTCTAAAATAACGTCCCAGCAACGCGTTAACCTGTCAAAAGGATAGCGTTGACGGATCTGTACTTACACTATGAACCTTCAGAAACAGCAATGAGGGAATTACCTGGAAATTCAATACTAATCTGCGCGTTCTGGGGCTTTTCTGTTAATTAAATTCATCGGTTATGGTGCACATTACTAGAGAAATCATGGGAGCACTGGAAAGGATATTGCATTAATACGGTATTCTCCGCGGTGATACATACGGCTTATTGGCCATTGGAGGGAATGTTAAAGTGATTAAAAGGTTCACTGCAGAAAACGGTCATACAGCACAACTTCCTTTTCTGTGCATTTAATCCTTGGCCCAGCAGAGGACGAATATTGCATTTCGAACATGACGCCACGTAGTTATTTATTTATTTATTAATTCATAAAGTATTTTACCAGTTGGCGCCATGTAACTCGGAAAGCAAGGCAACGGGGAAATTATTAGAAACAGTTCTCGTTCAATGATCTAAGTTGTTGTGAGAATTCAGAGGTTTCCCCAGGATTGCTTATCTGACACTAGTTATATCATGAACAACTTGCAACTGTATACTTTATAAATACTTGTAACTGTATACATTACGTACGTTTTAGCCTCTGTGGTATAGCCACTGAAAACACGCATCACTGCTTCAGTATTATCCTTTATTTGGGCAGCCACAGCACATGCAGAGTAGTCGTTTCAACAAGAATATAACAAATATAAAGCAAAGCTTACTCCTCATATGGAGTCTAAGTGGAGTATTGGGCGGCTAAGCCGCTTACCAGTAATACAAAACAAAACAGAAGGTACTTAACTTCAGGTCTTTCCTCCTTCTTTACCACACCCAAGCACAAAGACTGACTGTCTCAGAGGGAACCATAGCTCCCATAACGGCAGGGCAGACCTAATCAGGCGTCAGCTGACGATTAACCCTATAGGTGGGAAAAGGTCTTCTTCCATCTGCCTGCTAATAATCCTATGGTCTATTACTCTGCCCCTAATCACACTGTCACACCTCCAAATGCCCGGGGGTGGGAATCAAAATGTATGGGCTACATCATCTGACACAGCATTAGAGTGCTGAACAACCCAAACAATGAATGGCAGTCATGGAAATGTTCACCCTGATCACCAGAATTAATAAGTATGTGCAGTTAAACGCACCAGTAATGCTTACAGGTGGGCACTGCCATTCTCTGTCTCCTATAGGCCTGATCAGAGATTCTGATCTCACCTGACAGTAAACAACAGCAACTCTGACAGGACTTCAGATTGCTGTGCCTTTGCTATTAGCATAATGTTGGCAAGTATGACAGGTTTGCTTTAACTTATGTTGTTCCTCTATAAGTCAGAAATTAGCTCATCCTTTTATTTAATACCTTTCCTGCCCACTGCTCTGCAACTTATAGCAGAAGCAGGAGATGATGCAGTGACTTAGGTTTAAGTAAAGCTCATTCATTTAAGTCTGGAAGAAGAAGTCCAAGGACTCTTCTTTTGCCCCATTCACTGCTTTGGTCATGTATACATGATCAGAAGTAGCAGACACCACAGCCTGAGATCATGTTAACACAATGTAGAGCTGTACTGTATCAGTGCAAATGAAATTTGATTGTTGCAAATTCATCTCATTTGCATTTGGGCTCCAGAAGGTGCCCCCAAAGTTTTAGCACCCTGGTTGTTATGTCCAAGATGCTAACACTTTTTAAAACCAGCTGGGAAATGTCTCTAACAGACTTTTCCCTTGCTGATCCAGAACTGCAGTAATTCCATTTGGCCAGCAGATGGTGACATGTACCTACAAATAGATTATTACAGTAAGAAATACATTGGGAAAATAATTAATATATTTGTTAAGGTGAAATTAATTAAAAATGATTTTCCAAAAACGTGAAAAAGTCAAGGGGTTAAATAGGAATTAGTCGCTAAAGATAGAAATTATAATAATGGAGCTAAATTAAGAAAATGTTTGTTTATCAAGATAAATTGAATTATTTAACGTTCAAAAACCAATAATGTTCCTTTTAAGAAAAAATATCAAATATGTAGTAAAAAAAAATCATATGCAGCAAAATGCACATATAATGGAATTCAGTTTTTTATGTTTGGCTTGGTTTTTTAATATCTATGTTTTAAAGTCTCTTTTTTTAGCGTTGTCATTGGTAAATTTCAAAGGCTTTTCAGCTCCCTGGACAATGTTTGGCAATTTTTCAATATCAGCCTTCATCTGCCATAATTGTACATCCTTGATAGATTTACAACCCACATGCAAAACTCCGTCCCTGTTAGGTCACTGCCATCGCTAGATCAATCAATGGCGCAGTCATTCTGATGGATACAGTTGTGCTCTGGCCCTCTGATTTATAGGTTGCCATGTAGTAGCACAGACACCAGTATCAACAATGGCAAACAAGGAGATCAAGACAAGCTAAACACAACCTTAGTCTGAAGACAAATGTTCATGGTCTTTAGCGCCAGCAAACGCTTTGTGCCCACACCTAGAGAAAGGGTTAATTTTTAGATCCTGTCAGTTCCACAGTGCGAGTGACTATAAATAAGGTAAGTTGTGGGAGACAGAAAAATAAATAACCAACTAGAATTAAAGTTCCTGCAATTAAAATATAATTGCATGTTTGGTGTTTACAGAAATGGTATGAAAAGAGCGATTTTGAGAGATTATGTAACATCTTGTATATCCACAGTATTCATGAATTGTGTGTAGTGCTCACTCCCGGAGGAGCCGCTGAATTCAACCTCGGGTCAGTCTCCCCGCACTAGGGAATAAATATACACCAGCACTGTTGTGGATTTTATAAGTTGTATAGTTTACTGGTCTCAAATAAACTGGCATATATAAAGCAGCACGGTATACATATATATTTACAGGAATTCATAATGCGAGAAACGCGCAGCGGAAAAGAAAAAGGAATTTTTAACCCAAGAAGGTGTGTGTGTATGCGTGTGTTGGTACCCAGGTACTAGATTCAACTGGCCAGTGAATGAATTCAATGTGTCTTTGACTAGTCACGTTGGGGCCCTGTAGATTTAGACAAACTGCAGCGTGCTTAATTACTGTACTGTGGCCTGGAAGGCCTCTCACCCATCCGCCAGATACTCTGCACGCTGCTCGACCCAGGACGTCTCTCCGCTCGATTTGGCTGGGACTCTGTGCCACCGGATCCGCTTGTCTTGCATGTCCGTCTCTGCCACAAGATGCTCAGTTCACTGCCTGCACTCCCATTAGATCATCGCGGTCTTCTAACTCGGGGTCCAATCTGCAGCTCTGTATCTGTGTAAACCTCTCAGCGGTGGATTACTAGGTCTCTGGCAAGTCACTGAAACCGATCTCCAGCGTCCGCAAGGCAGCACCTGCACTCCGGCCTGGTCACAATCACTCCTTGTCTCACGTGCGTCTTGCTCTGTTCACTCCTTGGCGCGCACTGGCTCTCCTCCGCACGAGGTTGCGGATGTGTCTCGGTTCTCCCCACGCACTTCCTGTCTCTGCCCCAAAGCATGCTGGAAAACGTAGTCCAAAAGTGTCCAGTATTGATTTACATTGCGCTCGTCTCCCCCTGGTGGCAGAAACGAGTAATTACAGCAGCAGAATTGAACCAGCGCTACATGTGCATAAATGAAACAAAAGAGTTTGTTTTGTTTAGAAAGTAAGAAATGTGACTGAATGGAAAATGAGAGGTGACAGATCTGTTGAATCAGTGGCTTGTTGTCCTACCTGCATGTGGGTATATACATCTACCGGCCACTTTATTAGGTACACCTGTTCAATTGCTTATTAAAAAAAATTGCTAATCAGCCAATCACATGGCAGCATCTCAATGCATTTAGGCATTCAGATGCGGTGAAGGCGATTTGCTGAAGTTCAAACCGAGCATCAGAATGCGGAAGAAAGGGGATTTAAGTGACAATGAACGTGGCATGGTTGTTAGTGCCAGACAGGCTGGTCTGAGAATTTCAAAATCTGCTGATCTTCTGGGATTTGAACGCACAACCATCTCTAGGGTTTACAGAGAATTGTCTGACAAAGAGAAAATATTCAGTGAGTGGCAGTCGTGTGGATGAAAATGCCTTGTTGATGTCACAGGTAAGAGTCGAATGAGCAGACTGGTTCAAGGTGATGGAAAGGCAACAGCAACTCAAATAACCACTCATTGCAACCAAGGTATGCAGAATACCATTTCGAATCGCACAACACATCCATCCTTGAACCAGATGGGCTACAGCAGCAGCAGACCACACCGGTTGCCACTCCTGTCAGCTAAAACCAGGAAACTGTACTTTCTCCTCCTGTGTTGGACTGTATTACGACATGCCTATTGGCTGTCTCCGACTGGGTGACTTCCTGTTTCCTACAGCTCAACCTCTCTAAAAGTGAACTTCTCGTCTGCCTTCCCTCTAAAGCCTCCATTCTTGCGCCCATTTTCCTTCAACCCATACAAATGAATCTATACATTTCCAGACAGACATGGTTGAATATATTCAATACTTGTACACAGAAACAATATATATATATATACACACACACAAACTGATGAGTAGATATACACAAAGATATACTGTAGATAAAGATACAAAGTAGAAAAAGAAAACCACCTGTAAAAAAAACATGGGGCCCTTTTACACTCTTGCTGTATAATGCATAATGGCTCCAGCTGTTAACTTAAGGTTGGAATAGAAACTCCAGTCGTTACCAGAAGTTAAAAAAAAAAGAATGAAGAGAAAATGTGGCAGGGTTGGCGATTCAGATGCTCTGGTTGTGATATCGTTAAAGGATCTGTGCTCGCTTGCTCTGACCGACACACCAACTGATGAAGCCACTTAAGGCGAAACGCGTATTGGTGTACTGGTAATTTATATTTTATACTTTTTCTATTAGTTTTAATAAAACCACCACGTTTTTATCCTATTTGGGTCCTGGCTGATTCACATCTAGAAAGGTGGTGGCTGAGGCTGATAGGTGATCCGGTGAACCTAGATAATATCACTGGCTGCCTTCAAATCTGGTGTTTGAGCTCTGAGACACCAGTAAACGTGAGAAGCATAAATTATGGTACATTTGCACTTTTATTTTAAACTGTGCTACGCCATATATGACTTTTGCTTCTAAGGGCTACAGAGGACCCAGAGAAGCAAGCATAGATCTTGCAAATATATCACCACCAGAGCATCTGAAGCGCCAACTCTGCCACATTTTCTCTTCATTCTGTATCACAAAGGTGGAAAGGGATATACCACCAAGTGGATGTGAGAGGCCGCTGACCGCAGAGGGGTAAAAGAAAAAGACTTCTCCACCCCAACACTGGCACTTGAAAGAGGCCACATAGAGACTTTGTCCTTAGAGACACATTCACAGAGACAAAAACACCTTTCAAGCTGCTTATTTTTATATTTTTTTATTGATTTTATACTATATTTTATGTTTGATTTCATGTTTGATTTTATGACGGTTTTTACTTGTCTGAATTGAAGTTAAAAGGCACACTACCTCTCCAACACCACCGGGTGGTGCCAAAGGGTATAGATTTCCTTTTTCCATATAAAAAAAAAAAGGCACCCCAAGCTGGCAGGCAGTTCGAGGGATCCCCAGGATCGGTCGACAGCCAGGCTCAGCCGGCACCAAGGCCCACTGAGCCATCGGCCCACTGGGAATCTCTTGATAGTCTTGATGGCCAGTACATGCCTGGATAGGATTAACTGTTGTAACACTATTTGTGGGACACTCCAGACTTACAGTATACAATGATTAATACATTCTGTAGTGTATTACAAATGGAAGTAACCAGCTGTCCCTCCACCTTTCAGATCCATCAGCTAGAGAAATAAATATGGTAAACCACATGAATGATGTCACAAACGTGCGCATAAACCCCCCAAAAAAACAATACAATAATCCCGCACGCCGTTTAAAATCACCATGTGCGTTTACTCCATCAGCAGGATAAGAAACTACGTTTCGACCCTCCTGGGTCTTTGTCAAGTCTGACAACATGCACATGACAGTTGTGAACTTGAGATTGCAAGCTTTTACAACTGTAATCTGGCCATTGCATAAAATCTCACGGGGAAAAAAAACAACAATTGATCATTTAACCCTTTTGACTGCCAAACCACTCATTTATGTATTCACCCCCAGGCCATCTAAGCTTGGACATAGGGTGGCAGACCGAAGGGAGAAAGCTTTTTTGTCCTAATGTCCTTTATTTGTTTTTACTGGTGTGCAGGTGCATAACAGAGCTACAAAAGCTACCAAAGTCATCTTTAACATAGCAGAAGATGTATACTAAGGGAACCGGATAGATCCAGGACTTCTCTGTCCTGCCGGGATATGCCCAAGATTTGACAAAGACACTGGAGAATTTTTTGGCCTCGTGAATATACATTGGAAGATTAGTAACGAATCTTGGAAATGTTTGTCACGGCGATTACAATGTTTAATCTATGATTCTAGTTTTAAAGTACACTGTACTACTTTCCATCCGTTTCTGTGCTGTAATTCCTAGTACACTAGTTTACTGCAGAGATGACAATTTGTATATACGGAGCCGAGAGCATTTTACAGCCGGTTGCCTTTGAAGGTTATGCTCGGCAATGGAGGTTAAGGCCCAATACCTGGAAAGTCTCACATTGTTAGTCAAAAAAAGTATTTCTGACTTGGGATCTCTTGCATTTTGTATCGATTTACCATCCATTTAACCATTTTTATAATGCAATGCATATTTGTATAATCTACTTTATCTACTTTAATCGTGCCGTGCTAATGCTAATGTAACAATGCACCTGATGCTATCTCTTTGGAATGAGGATACACACAGGGTTATTCAAAGAGATCCGAATGGCTGCCGAATGGTAACCGAACACTGAAATTCAGGGTACGGTTACGATTCTTGGCCATTCGGCTATTCACAGAGCAGGCAATTCGCCAAATCCTGGCGAATTGACTGCACATACGGTGCCTGTTCGTTGCTTGTTCGACGGCAGTGAAATCCCCATAGAGAAGCAATGCTTCATCTATTCAGAGAACATTGAACAGCTGAGAAAGGTTGCCGAAATGCCCTCCCATTCGGGGGTTTCATTCGACACGTTTATTCAGGCGAATCCCTTAGGCTTCAAAGTTAAAAATATTCCCGTTTTAATTCAATATCTAATAAACCGTTTAATATAATATTCTGCAGTAAAAAAGTCTCTTTATTTATAGATTTTTTAGGATCTTTTAAGCATTTTTTGGGGGGGTTTTGCAAACAAAATTCTGATTTTGTTTTGATTTTTTTTAAACGTTTTTTCTTTTTTCTGTAACAGCCCTTTTTATTATCATTCATTGGATCTTATATGTGAATTTCAGACATTTTCGCTCAGTAATTTGTTTGCAAACCGCGTTTCACTTTTCAAACATTCAAGCGTACAGTTTTTTTTTTCCACTCCATTCGCCTGTGGTGTCGGGTTTTTCCCGGCGACTGCTCTGCGCTCTGATCGGCTCCGGCATCTTCGGCGGGGTTAATCCAGATGTTTTTGCCAGTTTCGGTGTGCATTTGCCTGGGTTTTGCGGTGAGTGTTCGTCGGGTTTGCGGTGGCTTTTCCCTGCACTACAACGGCCTTGTGGTGATTGCTGAATACACTGCAGGGTCGCTGAAATGGGATCGCCGAATGAAGCTGAATTGAACAGAACGAAAAGTCACCGAACGTGCGGTGACTTTTCGATTCTCTTTGAATAACCCTGATAGTATTGGAGTATGCTGAGGCAGACAGGGAACAAGACCTAAAATAATTAGTGTAGGAACTCAACAAGATTTCTGTCCCCCAATTAATGATTGATTGTGCCATGATTTTGCCACCACACTCAATTATAATAATATACAGTGGCAAGAAAAAGTATGTGAACCCTTTGGGATTACGTGGAGTTTTGCATGAATTGGTCATAAAATGTGCTCTGATCTTCATCTAAGTCACAACAATTTGAAAAACACAGTCTGCTAAAAAATAATACAACACAAACATTATATGTTTTCATGTTTTTATTGAACATAACATGTACATATTCACAGTGCAGGGTGGAAAAAGTATGTGAACCCCTAGCGTAATGACTTCTCCAAGAGCTAATTGGAGCCAGGTGTGAGCCAACCTTGAGTCCAATCAGTGTGATATTATTGGATGTGTTGCTGAAAGCTGTCCTGCCCTTTAAAAACACACACCAGTTTTGGGTTTACTGGTTTCAAGAAGCACTGCCTGATGTGAACCATGCTTCGCAGAAAAGAGCTCTCAGAAGACCTACGATCAAGAATTGTTGACTTGCATGAAGCTGGAAAGGGTTACAAAAGTATCTCCAAAAGCCTTGATGTTCATGTGTCCACAGTAAGACAGACTGTCTACAAATGGAGAAAGTTCGGCACTGTTGCTACTCACCCTAGGCATTTTTGTTGACACATCTACAATAAGGAAAACATTAAACAAGAATGGAGTACATGGGAGGAAACCACGGAGGAAGCCATTGCTGTCCAAAAAGAATATTGCAGCACGTTTGAAGTTTGCAAAAGAGCACCTGGATGTTCCACAGCACTACTGCAAAATATTCTGTGGACAGATGAAACCAAAATTGAGTTGTTTGGAAAAAACACACAACACTATGTGTGGAGAAAAAAAGGCACAGTACACCAACATCAAAACCTCATCCCCACTGTAAAACGTGTCGGAGGGAGCATCATGGTTTGGGGCTGCTTTGCTGCATCAGGGCCTGGACGGATTGTTGTCATTGATGGAAAAATGAATTCCAGAGTTTATCAAGACATTTTGCAGGAAAACGTAAGACCATCTGTCCGTCAACTGAAGCTCTGCAGAGGATGGATGATGCAACAGGACAATGACCCAAAGCATACAAGTAATTCAACAAAAGAATGGCTTCAACAAAACAAAATACGCCTTCTGGAGTGGCCCAGTCCGAGTCCTGACCTCAACCCGATTGAAATGCTGTGGCATGACCTTCAGAGAGCGATTCACACCAGACATCCCAAGAATATTGCTACACTGAAACTGTTTTGTGAAGAGGAGTGGTCCAAAATTACTCCAGATCGTTGTGCATGTCTGATCTGCAACTACAGAAAACGTTTGGTTGAGGTTATTGCTGCCAAAGGAGGATCAACCAGTTATTAAGTCCAAAGTCACATACTTTTTCCACCCTGCACTGTGAATGTTTACATGTTATGTTCAATAAAAACATGAAAACATATAATGTTTGTGTTGTATTATTTTAAGCAGACTGTGTTTTTGAAATTGTTGTGACTTAGATGAAGATCAGAGCACATGTTATGACCAATTCATGCAAAACTCCACGTAATCCCAAAGGGTTCACATACTTTTTCTTGCCACTGTATATCCATCCTGGATTGCTGTTAGGGGAATTATAATATAAATCATATTTTTATTGTGACTTAACAATGAAACATGATCGTATACTTAAATGAAAGCTTTATGGCTTGTGGTACCAATGGGAACGGATTTCACACTGCAAAAATAGTGGAGGACCTACGTTCCCACGCTTCACTACTTGACTTGATCCATGAAGGCAGATGGACAGGTTGCAACAGCCCAATGCCTCAAGTACGAATGAAAACCTATGGCTAGTGGTGTGGCAAGTTCTTTCTCTACCACTGACAGTCCAATACTGACCATGCAGACAAATGACTGGCGGAACACAATGACCACAGCTCGCGGGTTGACTAGGAACATTTCCCCAGCTGGCCAATATAAGCCTTCTCAATAGATTACCTTAAATGGTCCAGAGTTGGGTTTACTACTGGAATGACGCCTGGCTGTTACCACTGGTCAAAATGCAGAGATGACAAAACGTCCCATGCCTAGACCAGGTGACATTAAGGCTCGGGTCAGACGAGCGCAGTGTTGACGTCCGTGTTGCCGTACATTTTAACGTCCGTGGTAGCATACAATTATGATCAATAGAGACCCACACACGAAGTGCATCTGCACAGAAGTGTGGACGCACAACAGATGCGGCAAATGGATGCAAGTTAGGTAAGAACGTAATACTGCTAGAACTGATGTGCGGAATGCGCTGCATCCGCAATGTCCGCATAGCTTTGTGTGTGAGTGATGGAACGTAGTCAGACAGACTGCATTTTTGATGCCCAGCATTTTTGACGGACAAAATGGTTTTTCATATTAATTTTATTTCCCATCTACATCAGTCAAAAAATACGTCAGTCACAAAAATGGACCGTGTGGCCACTACCTTGTCGTCAGTCAGAAAGTACGTCCGTTGTGCACGGACGCACAGTCCGCACAGAATGCGCTCGTCTGACCTTAACCTTAGAAAATTAAAATGCCAAGAAGTGACATAAACATCATAAAACTGAAGCAGACAGTAGGAATGTAGTAAATAATCCAATACGTTTTATCACACATCAGCCATTACTGCCCTAAGAAACTACATGCAGGATCACAAATTCACATTTGGTGAAGCACAACAAATGTTTTAACTGCAGGTTTCAAAGAATTTGAATATTCTGCAGGACCTCACGCCAATGGATTATTTATTCGTCCGGTCGGAGGTTAATGGGAGTTAACCCCAACAAACAGCTAGACCTCCCGAGACACCCAAACCCGACCCGTGGAACGTGATAAGTCGCTGGCTTCTGAAAAGCAGATTTAAATTTTGGAAGAACTGAACGCAGTGGGGCGTTTCAAACGTCTGAAAGGAGTCTCAGCATCCAGACGGAGTATAATAAGAACACGTATCGATGCGACAAAGCTCACAATAGCCGTGTTTTAATAAAAGAAGATCTTTCATTCAGTAAGAAGTTAACGAAAACGCCAAGTGCGGTTACTGATGCCGAGACCAACACTGTCACCGACCCCTCCTTCCCTTCCTCTCTACAGCATCATCCGCTGCATGAGGAATATTTAGGATACTAAATATAGAAACAAGCAATTCAGGAGAGCGCGCGTCTGTCCCTGAAGAGTCTCTGAATTTACTGCTTTTGGATCCTTAGTCTGTAAAATCTTGCTGTATTAATGAGACTTTCATTCGTTCAGTGCCAGAAGCATCTGAGGTACTTTTTATTCTGCAGATATTTACCATCTCTTTACAATGTGCAGGGGTGGAGGCAGAGCTGCCATCAGAATTCTTGGGGCGCCTTATTAAACCAACTATTGTCGGGGCCCCTGTTCCATCGGCTGCCCATTTCAGTAAACTCATCCCCTCCAATCCAGGGGTAAAATATGTTTTTTTTTCTTGTGGTATTACTTTGGTCTGCACCTCAACCTGGTACAGACCGTACTAATCGCTCCCTCAGTGATGGTACAAAGTGATCTTACTGGACCCAGATGCTGTGGCCCACCCAAAAATTTGTTAATATCTTCGTGGGCCAGTTCTGGGTGGCATGGAGTCTCCTTATGTCTGAAATACTTGGACAAAGTGTACAACGTTTGGCCAGGGCACCCTGTAGCCACTGGGCCCCTGAACATAGCAAACAGGGTTATTCAAAGAGATCCGAATTGTTGGCGAAAGGTAACCGAATGCTGAAATTCAGCGTATGTTACCTTTCCTGGCCATTCGACTATCCAGAGAGCAGGCAATTCGCCAAATGTTGGCGAATTGCCTGCACATACTGTGCCTGTTCGGTGCCTGTTCGAGGGCAGTGAAATCCCCATAGAGAAGCAATGTCTATTCAGAGAACACAAAACAGCAGGGAAAAGTTGCCGAAATGCTTTGCCATTCGGTGGTTTCATTCGACAGGTTTATTCAGGAGAATCCCATAGGCTTCAATGTTAAAAATATTCCCGTTTTAATTCAATATCTAATAAACCGTTCATTGTAATATTCCGCAATAAAAAGTCTCTTATTTTTAGATTTTTTTTAGGATCTTTTAGGCATTTTTCGGGATTTTTTGCGAAAAAACATTTTTGCATTCTTTTTAAAATCGTTTTTTCTTTTTCTGTAACAGCCCTTTTTATTATCATTCATTGGATCTTACATGTAAGTTTCAGACATTTTTGTTCAGTAGTTTCTTTGCAAACAGAGTTTCACTTTTCAAAACATTCAAGCGTACTGTTTTTTTTTCACTCCATTCGTCTGCAGTGTCGGGTTTTTCCAGCGGCTGTTCTGTGCTGTGATCGGCGGCTGCTCGGGTTTCTCCGGCGTGTTCGGCGGGGTTAATCCAGATGTTTTTGCGGGTTTCGGTGTGCGTTCGCCAGGTTTTGCGGTGAATATTCGTCTGGTTTGCGGCAGCTTTTCCCTGCACTACGACGGCCCTGTGGTGTTTGCTGAATACACCACAGGGTCACCGAAATGGGATCGCCAAATCGCACCGAATTGAAGAGAACAAAGTCACCAAACGTGCGGTGACTTTTCGATTCTCTTTGAACAACCCTGATAGGCTGTCCCCCCCTGGGGTGGGGGCTTTTTTAGAGACAGGCCAAGCCCCACCAACTAATATTTAAAGAAAAAAAAACAAGCAACCATTAGGTTACATGGGTTTTTGGAGGAGTCTGGTAGTACTATAGCTACTGTATATATTAATGATTCGCAGATTATATCGGTCTGATTTGCTTTATTTGATAAACAAAGTAATACAAAATATCAATAATGTATATGCCCTACATTTTTAAAGGTTCCTTTTCCAAACAGTGGATTGCCAACTGAGAGGCAAAATTTAGAAGAAAAAAAAAAGATAAATGTTTTTTATTTACCATTTTTTTAGATTTTGGCAATTCATTTGACAATACACCACAATCTGGTGACGGAATCCCAAAATATCAACATGTTCTTAGTTTATTAGCAGACTGAGTATATAGAACTATTATTTTGTACCAATTGTGGATTTTAAGGAACATACAAAAAAAAAACGTTAATAAAAAGGTCAAACCCAGATGTTTCGCCTCTTTGGGATACAATGATGATTGGTATATGAGGTCATTGGGGTTGACATATACAGTTCTGGTGGAGAACCTTACTTTGTGCACTTAGGTGGGATTTAAACTACCCCTTAATAAGGGCAACCTGGTAAAAGAAGCATTTTAGCAATTGAAACTTATTTCAATTTACATTTTCTTGCAAATGGAATTCTTTGCTTCTTTTAGGCCTAGACCTAGTTCATCTTATGTTTCAGCAGTCTTCATGAATGATAATAAAAAGGTCTGTTACAGAAAAAAGAAAAAACGCTTTAAAAACAAACAACAAAAAAAACGGGAAAAAAATCCCGAAAAATGCCTAAGAGATCCTAAAATAAAATCAATAAGTAAAGAGACTTTTTTACTGCAGATTAAAAGAATAAACGGTTTATTAGATATTGAATAACAACGGGAATATTTTTAACATTGAAGTCTATGGGATTTGCCTGAATAACCCTGCCGAATGAAAATACTGAACAGCAGGGCATTTCGACAACTTTTCTCTGCTGTTCGGTGTTCTCTGAATAGATTAACCATTGCTTCTCTATGGGGATTTCACTGCCTTCGAACAGGCACTGTACTGGCTGGCAGTTCACCAAAACATGCGAACTGCTGCTCTGTGAAAAGCCGAATGGCCCCGAAATGTCACCGTATGGGGATATTCCCTGTACGGTGACATTTCGGGGCCAGATCGGCTCTCTAAATAACCCCTTGAATGTAAAACCTAAAAAGCACATTATGACGAAATATTTTTCTAAAAATTACATAATATCAGGTATAAAACCAGAAAGTACTTCATGTCGGCACATTTGCTCTAAACTTACATAATATCTCATAATCTTACATTCTAGATGAATTTATCTTCTTGTTCCAAATTCTCTCATTTCTCCATCTGTTTATTGTTTCGGCTGGTTCAGGCGTTGCCATGGGAATATCTATTGTTGTGTTTGATAGCGTGAACCATATTAATTCTCCTCAGGGAAGAGCTATAGAAAAATGCCAAATTCAGGTGCTCTGAAATGTAGATTCAGCGCAACAGGGACTTGCATATATAATGTTCACTCATCATTTTCAGTTTACTGGATAGAACCAGATCGCTATGAAGTAACATGATGTTTTTGTACAGTCAGGTCCAGAAATATTGGGACATCGACACAATTCTAACATCTTTGACTCTATACACCACCATAATGGAGTTGGAATGAAACAAACACAATGTGCTTTAACTGCAGACTGTCAGCTTTAATTTGAGGGTATGTACATCCAACTCAGGTGAACGGTGTAGGATTTACGGCAGTTTGCAGATGTGCCTCCCACTTGTTAAGGGACCAAAGGTAATGGGACAGAATAATAATCATAAATCAAACTTTCCCTTCTTAATACTTGGTTGCAAATCCTTTGCAGTCAATCACAGCCTGAGGTCTGGAACGCATAGACATCACCAGACGCTGGGTTTCATCCCTGGTGATGCTGTGCCAGGCCTATACTGCAACTGTCTTCAGTTCCTGCTTGTTCTTGGGGCATTTTCCCTTCAGTTTTGTCTTCAGCAAGTGAAATGCATGCTCAATGGGATTCAGGTCAGGTGATTGACTTGGCCATTGCATAACATTCCACTTCTGTCCCTTCAAAATCTCTTTGGTTGCTTTTGCAGTATGCTTTGGGTCATTGTCCATCTGCACTGTGAAGAGCCGTCCAATGAGTTCTCCAGCATTTGGCTGAATGTGAGCAGATAATATTGCCCGAAACACTTCAGAATTCATCCTGCTGCTTTTGTCAGCAGTCACATCATCAATAAATACAAGAGAACCAGTTCCGTTGGCAGCCATACATGCCCACACCATGACACTACCACCACGCTTCACTGATGAGGTGGTATGCTTAGGATCATGAGCAGTTCCTTTCCTTCTCCATACTCTTCTCTTCCCATCACTCTGGTACAAGTTGATCTTGGTCTCATCTGTCCATAGGATCTTGTTCCAGAACTGTGAAGGCTTTGTTAGGTGTTGTTTGGCATACTCTAATCTGGCCTTCCTGTTTTGAGGCTCACCAATGGTTTACATCTTGTGGTGAACCCTCTGTATTTACTCTGGTGAAGTCTTCTCTTGATTGTTGACTTTGACACACATACACCTACCTCCTGGAGAGTGCTCTTGATCTGGCCAACTGTTGTGAAGGGTGTTTTCTTCACCAGGGAAAGAATTCTTCTGTCACCACAGTTGTTTTCCGTGGTCTCCCGGGTCTTTTGGTGTTGCTGAGCTCACCGGTGCGTTCCTTCTTTTTGAGAATGTTCCAAACAGTTGTTTTGGCCATGCCTAATGTTCTTGCTATCTCTCTGATGGGTTTGTTTTGTTTCTTCAGCCTAATGATGGCTTGCTTCACTGATAGTGACAGCTCTTTGGATCTCATCTTGAGAGTTGACAGCAACAGATTCCAAATGCAAATAGCACACTTGAAATGAACTCTGGGCCTTTTATCTGCACATTGTAATTGGGGTAATGAGGGAATATCACACACCTGGCCATGGAACAGCGGAGAAGCCAATTGTCCCATTACTTTTGGTCCCTTAACAAGTGGGAGGCACATCTGCAAACTGCTGTAAGTCCTATACCGTTCACCTGAGTTGGATGTACATACCCTCAAATTAAAGCTGACAGTCTGCAGTTAAAGCACATTGTGTTTGTTTCATTCCAACTCCATTGTGGTGGTGTATAGAGCCAAAGATGTTAGAATTGTGTCGATGTCCCAATATTTCTGGACCTGACTGTATGTAAATGATTTTATTTATTAGACATTATTATTATCCTTTATAAAGCGCCACATATTCCTCAGCGCTTTACAAGATCAGTGTACAAGGAGTTGATGCATTAGAATACCACACATGGATGATGAGTGACCTGATTCTTTCCATGATTGTAGATCAGCGACCTGGTGGTTAGGTTGAAGCCGCTTCTCGTAAAGTCGAGACTTCTCCACAGTTGTATCGGAGGGATGTGCAGAATGGGATTTGACTTGCTTCTCCACGGTCCGTGTAGAGGCGTCATCACTGGACTCCACAGCCAATATTGGGCTTGATTACATTCTTGGCTCAAAAACGCTTGCGCAGCGCTATTTTTTTGCGCGCAGCGTTAAACGTTAACGTGCATGAATTAACACTGGTATTACAATCGAGCGCATTTTTTCATCTGTCAAAAAATACCACGCATAGAAAGACGTGCAAAAACACGCGCGCATTAACGCTGCGCGCAGAAATCGGTGGGTGGACTGTTTTTTCACGTGATTCAGCCAGCCAATCTGAATTAAGAACCACAATTGTCTCCCGTTCAGTTTTTGCGCCTGTCAAAATCAATCTGAGTATATATGCTGCAGCAATAATAAAAACACGTACAGCTTCTCCATTTTATTTTTTGGGTATGTGTAGAATGTGTAACTATACTTTGCTGTATTATTTTTTTTCAGGCTGGTGTATTTGGTTTCGGCCAGAACGTTCAGATTTGCCGTTACCACCAGCTTTTAAAAGACGTTAAAATTATGCGCGCAAACGTTGTCCGTTAAATTTTGTGCTAAGATTGTAATACCTTGCGCGCAACAGCGCATTTACGTTCACAATATTAAGCATAGGACACGCAAAGTACATTACGCTCGCAAAGGGTTCGCGCAGGTCCACCCGCGTTAGACGTTAACACGCATTTTTTGCGCGGACATTGTAATACGACGTTCTGGGCGAAGGGTTTTGCCCCTCGCGTTATTGTGTTTTTGCGCACACGTTAATGTTTGCGCGAAGAATGTAATAGAGCCCATTGTGTGGTAGGCAAGGATGCACCGTTAGAGGTGCTCTGGTCGGGATTCGAGCTTGTGTCTTCACGGTTACAGAGCAGTGATGTTACCTCTACTCCATCCAGCCGGTTTTACAAATTCTATTAATTTATTTTGTCTAGAGTAGGGATGAGCTACTCGGTTCGATTGGCCGTTCGAAAGTTCGCAAACTTCGAACTTTTTGGGGTGTTCGGTTCGAGTTCAAAAAAAAAATTTTTTTTTGAGAAAAGTATAAAGAATGCTTAAAAAAATCTAAAAATTAAGAGACTCTTTACTGCAGAATAATATAAGCGATGTTTCATTAGATATCGAATTAAAACGGGAATATTTTTATTCATTGAAGCCTATGGGATAAAACATTCTTGTTGCTAAAACATCAGGCAGACGAGGCCCTCTAAATCAGGCACTGTAGAGGGCAGCCCGCCGGAGCTTCCCTCCGAAGGACCCCTTGATTTGAGGAGCATGCAGCCGCAAGATTACAGAGCTGCGATTGTGCGGGCTGGCCAGTCGGGTGCATGTGGCAGAGAGGTGGCGCAGGGACTCCAGGGAGGGAGCCACGGCAGACCCCCCTTCCACCCAACCAGGATCCACTGACCATCAGGCTAAGGTAAGGCAACACATTTTTTAAAAAAAAAAAATCCGAGGACATTTTTAAATGTCCCCAGCAACAAAAAATAAAACTTTTTTTTTCTTTCTAATACTCACCTGATTCCTGGATCCACAAACTGTAGAGGTGCTGTCCGGCAGTGTGCGGAATCATATGCTGCATTAATTATACTGTAAGGCTGGGTTCACACCTGCGTTTTTTTTACGCGCGCAATACGTGCGTTTTTTAACGCGTGTATCGCGCCAACATAAAAAACATGCGAACGCGCATTGCAGCACGTTCATGGCCATAGACTGCAGGGTGAACGCGCTGCAATACGCCCCAAAGAAGCTCCTGTACTTCTTTGGGCGTAGGACGTTTTACAGCGCGTTTCTGCGCACTGTAAAACACCCATGTATGAACGGGTCACATTGCAAATAATGGGATTAACCTGTTTATGCATTTTACAGCGTGCAGGAACACGCTGTAAAACGCTTAGGTGTGAACCGGGCCTTAAGGTGCTCCAGTGTGAGGATTCATATGCTTCATTAATTCTTCTTCTTACAAATTTGGTTACTTAACCCGTTTGCGTTTGGAATGTAATATTGTGACATCCAGGGCCCCGGGTGGCAATCGGGGGGCCCCCGGACGCATTGGTGCCGCCAGCTGGCCGAATGCCAGGAGCTCCGGCGGCACGCGCAGCTGTGAGTGATCAGGGGGCAGGGCGCGGCGTGATGACGCAGAGCCGCCGGGACTGGTGTGCGCCAATTCTAACCATATACAGTAGCGCAGTACTAGTGCCTAAACGGTGTTGAGCTGGTTCTGTTATAACAACTACTCTCGCTCTGTTCCCCTGTCTGGTATATTCCGCTGCTTGTTACACTATAGCGCAGTAATATTTTGGTGCACTGCCACTGACTAGGGATGAGCTGTTCGGTTCGGAGTTCGATTTGAACATCACCTGTTCGCGACCTACGAACATTTCCGCATGTTCGCCCACAATGGACCACAATGCACTTTTCCACTGGCCTGAAGCTTGTAATTGGCTACAGCCTTGCACCTGACCACAGGTCAGGTGCAAGACAGGTTCAAGACTATGCCATTCACGGCTCAGAGTCCTGATTGGGCAAATTTTGCCCAATCATGGGCTCACAGAGCTAAGTCCTGCAGCACACTATATAAGGTCTCACACAACGCTTTAGCACGCGTTTGAGAGGAGATTGTTCTTGTGTTAGTGTGTGTTCTCACTGCCAGTCTGCAACCAGCTACTGGGGGGGTCTCATTTGTACAAAATATCTGGGAATTGTTCTAATCTGTGTGTTCTCACTGCCACCCAGTATTTTGGGGGTCGGTAATTTCTACAAAATATTTGGGAATTGAGGTAATCTGTGTCTTGTCACTGCCACCCAGTATTTTGGGGGTCAGTAATTTCTACAAAATATTTGGGAATTGAGGTAATCTGTGTCTTGTCACTGCCACCCAGAATTTTGGGGGGTCATTAATACAAAATATCTGGGAATTGTTCTAATCTGTGTCTTGTCACTGCCACCCATCAGGGGGTCTCACTGATTTATAGGAGGTTTCTGAGACTTGTAATCTGTGTCCTCTCACTGCCAGCTATCAGGGGTCCCGCATACTTCTATCAGATTTCTGGGAATTGTAATCTGTGTCTTGTCACTGGCTGCCAGCTAGCAGGGTGTCTCACTGAGTTACACCAGAGTTCTGGAAATCTTTAATCTTTATACCAGAGTTGAATCAGAGTTCTGTATATATTTAATCTATATATCACTCACCATGTCAGAAAGACCAAAAAGGACAGGCAGACGCTCCCAGACACAGTTAAGAGGGCAAGCAGCCTCTGTGTCGGGAGGATGTGCCTCTGGTCGTGGTGGACATGGTGCATCCTCTGCAGGGGCAAACAGAGGAGTCAAGTGAGGAGAAGGAGGAGGCACAACAAACACGAGGCACAACATCCTCTATGACCAACTGTAGCACTAGCCAGTCCAAGGCATCAGATGTCAGAGCTGCTCAGGTGCAGAGCATTGTTGTCTCAAAGCACACATCCAGGAACTCTGCTGTCTGGGAGTTCTTTAAGAAATGTGCAGCAGACCCCACCGTTGCTATTTGTAATCTATGTCAGATGAGGCTCAAGCATGGGAAAGACATCGGACGCTTGGGTACCACGCATCCCGTTGGCGCAAAACTTTGCGTAGGTCCTCCTCCTCCTCATCTGTCTCTACCCCCACTGTATGTCCTGCCATGTCATTGCCTGCTACAACCTCCACTGACAGGGATGATGCTACAGTAATGGATGTACCAGGTCCTTCCTCACAATGTGACAGCATCCCATCAGCTGAAGGTTTACGCAGTCAGATTATGTTGCCCCAGCTGCTGCAGCGTAAGAAAAAATATAGTCCCAACCATCCCCAAGCACAGTGTCTAAATGCCAGTTTAGCAAAATTACTCACATTGCAGATGCTGCCTTTCCAGCTGGTGGACTCTGCTACCTTCCGTGAATGTGCTGAATGTGCTGTACCACAGTGGCATGTTCCAAAACACCATTACTTTTCACAGAAGGCCATTCCAGCACTATACCAGCATGTGGAAGACAATGTTATCGAGTCATTGGGGAAGGCAGTCAGCAGCAAGGTGCATGTGACTTGAGACACGTGGTCCAGCAAGCATGGACAGGGTCATTACATTTCCTTCACGGCACACTGGGTAACTCTGATTGCAGCTGGGAGGGATCCAAGGTGGGACTCTGTGCTGGAGCTTGTTCATCCACCACGCCTCCAGAAAGCTGCTTGTATGAGGTTTGTCTGCTCCACCACCACCTCTCCCTCTTCCTCCTCCTCCGCCTCCTCCTTCTGTGTCTCCGGTGAAGTGGCAGTTAAACCGATGCCTGGCAGGGGCTACGCAATGGCTCAAGCAAAAAGATGCCATACTGTGCTTGAGCTGGTTTGTTTAGGGGACAGGAGCCACACCGGGCCAGAAATTCTGTCAGCTCTGCAGGGGCAGGTGCAGAGATAGTTAACACCACGCCAGCTTCAGCTGGGAATGGTCATCTGTGATAATGGCAGCAACCTTCTCTCTGCCCTACGCCTGGGTAAGTTGATGCATCTACCATGCCTAGCACACGTCCTAAATCTGGTGGTACAGCGTTTACTAACCAGGTACCCAGGGCTGCCAGAGCTTCTCAGCCAGGCCAGAAAAGTCTGCAGCCACTTCAGACAGTCATTCCCAGCAAGTGTTCGCCTGGCGGAAATTCAAAGAGAATTCCATCTTCCCACAAAACGTCTGATCTGTGACATGCCCACCAGATGGAACTCGACATTAGCAATGCTGCAGCGTCTGCACAAGCAGCAGAGGGCCATCAACGAGTACCTGTGTGAGTATGGCACAAGGACAGGTTCAGGTCAACTTGTTCCCCCCGCATTGGCTGATGATCAAGGATGCATGCACTGTACTGTCACCATTTGAGGAGGCAACGAGGATGGTGAGCAGGGACAGTGTGTGCATCAGTGACACAATTTCTTTAGTGTTCCTGCTGGAGTACACTCTGCGGGGAATTATAGATGTGGCTCTAGAGGCATAGCAGCGGGAGGAAGAGGAGGCCTTCCCTAGCTCTGAAGGCCCCAGTCTTTCTGCAGACAGCATTCCAGCGGGTCCTCCTCAGATCAGACAGGAGGAGGATGAGGAGGAGGAGGAGGAGGAATATTTAAGTAGTGGGGGCATTGAAGGTGGGGATTCCTCAAGGGAGGGTTTTGTGTGCCCAGAAACACAAGGACTAGTACGTGGCTGGGAGGAGGAAGTGCACGATGGGGATCATGCTCCTCATTGACCAGGAAGACTCGGAAGCTAATGCCACCTCCAACCTACGCTGCATGGGCTCCCTTATCCTGCAAAGCCTGCTAAAGGACCCCAGGATTCGTGCTATCAAGGAGAGGGATCATTACTGGTTGGCAACCCTTATTGATCCACGATACAAGGGTAAAGTTGCAGAGCTCATCCTGCCCGCACAGAGGGAGCACAGGATGAAAAAACTTGAGGACGCTCTAAAGCGACACTTGTGTAACACCTTTCCAGGCACTGGTAGGTTACCAAGTGATGACACAGGTGCTTCTGAGGCTGCGGATGATCAAAGGAATAGTGGTGAAGGCCGGGGCCGCTTGACTGATGCCTTTTTAAAAATTTTTAGTCCACGATGCCCTGGGACGTCAAATGTAGGCACCCAATGCCAGCGTCTTCACCATATGGTGCAGGACTACCTAGGGACAAGGGCAGACTTGAATACCTTTCCAGCAGATGATCCACTGGCTTACTGGGTGTTGAGATTGGATCACTGGCCAGAATTTAGCCAATATGCTATGCAGCTACTAGGTTGCCCTTCATCTAGCGTGCTTTCTGAAAAGGCGTTCAGTGACGCTGGAGGTTTTGTCACAGACAAAAGAGTGCGTCTGTCCACCGACTCTGTAGACCAGCTGACATTTATAAAAATGAATCAGTCCTGGATCAGCAGCTATCAATCCCCTGATGCTGACGTAACGGAATAGATCGGGGATGTCTTCTGCATTCACAAAACCTCCACCACTGAACTCTTCCACAATACCACAAAGGGGTTACGGTGTGAAGGCACTTGCTGCCATGAAAGTCACACTATTTGGCTGCACTGACACCTGTGCCAGATTTATATCTTTTAAATATTTTGAACCGCAGGTTCCAACCCTGCACTCTTCCACAATACCACAAAAGGGTTACGGTGTGAAGGCACTTGCTGCCACCAAAGGCACAATATTTGGGTGCACTGACGCCTTTACCAGATTCATATCTTTTTAATATAGGACAGCATGATCCAACCCTGCACTCTTCCACAATACCACAAAATGGTTACTGTGTGAAGGCACTGTTGCCGACACTAAAGGTCCAATTTTAAAGCAACTATTGTTACTTTCATCCAAAAGCCTGCATAGGTTTCACCATAATTTAGCCAAAAAAAAATCACTAAACTTGTTCTGCGCGTCCTAAAGTGTCTTTTCATACAGGCTGCCGCCCCAAGCAGTTGTTTATGAATAGATTAAAGGAAAAGCATTTACCGTCATTTGAAACATCATTTTTTGGTTTTTAAATGTTTCTATACATCCTACAAATCCGCCACTTAACGGGCAGGTTAGGGGGACCTCCTAGGCACGATATTTGAAGTAATTTTTCATTTTTATTTTTAACCCTTATTTTATGGAAAACTCACTTTTCCTTTAAAAACGTCTTTTTTTAAACTTTTTGTCCTTGTTTCCTGTCCCCCAGGGCACTACCCGGACCCCCATACACCTTTAATGGCAAATATCTTGCATATATGCCCTCTTGCAGAGTACTCTAAAAATCGAACTTTGAGTCCCATTGACTTGCATTGAGTTAGGTTCGAGTTCGAACTTTTGAAATTGTTTGAGTTCGAATGCGAACCAAACACGGGGGTGTTCGGCTCATCCCTAGTCTAGAGCAGACATTGCAAACTCTGGCCCCACAGATGTTTCTGATCTAAAGCTCTGATTCTCTGGTCATCGTTTGCCTTCAAAGAGTTCTGGCAATTGTAGAAAATCTACATGTGGGGGAGCCAGGGTTTGAGATCCATATTCTAGAGCAGTGATGGCGTACCTTGGCAACCCAGATGTTTCTCAGCTACGTGTCCCACAATGCTTGATGAGATTAAGGCTAGGGTCAGACGAACGCATTCACAGCGCACTGTGCGTCCGTGCACAACAGACGTACTTTCTGACTGACGACAAGGTAGTGGCCACACGGTCCGTTTTTGTGACTGATGTTTTTTTTGACTTATGTAGAAGGGAAAATAAACTAATATGAAAAACATTTTGTCCGTCAAAAATGCTGGACGTCAAAAATGCAGTCCGTCTGACTACGTTCCATCACTCAAACACAAAGCTATGCAGACGATGCGGACGCAGCGCACTCTGTGCGTTCGTTCTAGCGGATTTACCTTTTTGACTAACCTGCATCCGTTTGCCGCGTCCGTTGTGCGTCCGCAGTTCGGTGCGGATGTACTTCGTCTGTGTGGCTCCATTGGTCATGATATATGCTATAACGGACGAACAAATGTGCGGCAACACGGATGTGATCAGTGCGCTCGTCTGACCCGAGCCTTAAGAACGGCAGAGCATCATGGGACATGTAGTTCAGAAACATCTGGGGTGCCAAGGTACGTCATCACTGTTCTAGAGTGTCTTGGTGTCAGGTTGCTGTGCGTGTTCAGCTCCTATATTAGCATTTCATCTTTTTCTGAACACTCAGGAACATCTAGTTAGAGTGACTATTCAATTTCTCATTAAAATTACCATTTTTCGTGTGTCTGCTGGACGAGTACTGCTGTCAGTTGAGTTATGCAGTAAACACAGACCATTAAAAGCCAATCAGTAAAACTACGATCTAATGATTACGAATGGGAGGCTCCATACAGTTTCTGACAGGTCGCGTGTTCAGAAGATGAGCTTTTGCCGGCCTCTTTCTCTTTGACAGCAGGATTTCATGTCAGTGGTGACAGGAAAGGCTCTGCCCTCTGTGCTCTGGATTTACACAAAAGGCATTGAGGAGGAGAAGAAAAAAAGAATTAATGCCTGTTCCAAATGATGCCTATTACATGCATACATAAAAATGTGTGCCTCCTATACTTTGCATAGGCGGGCCAGAGAAATAGGAGTGATTTCACATTCATACAATCGTGTGTGCATAGCAAAGGAAAAAATGGCTCTGATAAACTGGTGGTTTTGTTTTTAGCTACTTTTCTACACTTGCCAGAATTCTTTGGCCAGAGAATCATGGGAGATGTAGTTCAGAAGCATCTGGAGGCCAGAGTTTGAGATCCCTGCTGGTGTAATATGTACACTTCATATGCTTCAGGAAAGAAATCAGTTAAGCAATCAAAACACCACCAGGGATTCCTCATTGAATTCTTACCTGCAGCATATGAATGCTACACACTGCAAGGTGGTCATTTTCATGCAGGTTCACAAAAAGGGAGGACTGGCAAGTCTAGACCTGCTAGTACAAATAAATAGCAATTTTACCCACCAAGCCATTAAACATCATCACACCCTTTAAGAGTTCATATAAATAAAAGCGATGATGTGACACACTAATACTATAATTTATAGAATTATAGAATGGATACTAAAGGGGTTATACAAAGAGCACCAAATTGGCCACCAAATAGCACCGAACAGTGAATTTCCCCGTACGGAGCAATTTCGTGGCCATACGGTTATTCAGAAAGCTGACGATTCGCCAAATATTGACGAATTGCCAGATAAATACGGTGCCTGTTTGGCAGCAGTGAAATACCCATAGAGAAGCAATCGTTAACTGATTCAGAGAACATCGAACTGCACCGAAATGTCAGTGAAATGCCATGATTTTTGGTGCTTTCATTCAACAGGTTTAATCAGGAGAATCCCATAGGTTTCAATGTTAAAAAAATCCTAATTATTCTTAAATATTTATTCAAACGTTTATTCTTTTCATTTGCAGCAAAAAGTCTCTTTATTTATTATTTAGGATTTTTTTTGGTGACGGTTTTGACTCCGATTTTTTTTTTTTACACAACAGATCTTTTCATTGCCATTCATAGGACTTATTTTTAAAATGCGTTTTAAAAGTTGCATTTTTTTTTTTTACCCCTGTACCGCCATAGGGGCTGGTTGTTTTTTTTTAGATGTATTCGGTGGTCTGTTCAGCGGATCGTATGATCGATTTGGCGGTTTATCGTATCTGTTTGGTGTTTTTTCGGATCAATTCGGCAATTTTTTTATTCGTGTTGTATTTTTTTGCAGCTGCGTTCGGTGCATTGATTCAAACAAATTTACTCTATACAGCCCACACGATCTGACTCTGCAAATTCTTTCTTCCACAGCCCGGCCACACACTCACATCACCCTCTGCCACCTCGCTTGCTACTGGACTCGGCTATCCCACCCACCCAGTGCTGGTTTGAAATTTGTAGCTTACTTTCCAGCTGCTTCCACTTTGCAAATAACCCTAATTAATCCAAGGTTCTAGCCCCTCCCATGATATGTTAATCTGTATATTTGTGTTTTGTTTTTAATAGTTTGCATTTTATTACTTTGTATTTCTGTAACAACTGTAACCACTCAATGTTCTCGAACCCAGGACATACTTGAAAACAAGAGAAATCTCAATGTATCCTTCCTGGTAAAATACTTTGCAAATAAATAAATAAATTCGGCACACTTTGGGGACCCTGTGGTGAATGCTGAATTCACCGCAGGGTCGGTGAAGATACTGTATATAAAAGGCTGCCGAAACACGCCAAAGGAGAGAGCGCTGAGATTTCGGTTCTCTCTGAATGACAGATGATGGTGCTGTGAGCTATGAATTAGTGGTCCAGAGCAAATATTGGCCCCCTGATCATTTCCATGGATGCTGCGGTATACACAGACTCAAAGACACAAACCCAGGATCTGTACACTGGTGTCTCTCTCTCTCTCCCTTAATGCGATAAGATCTATACCTGATCCATAAATTAGTTATTTATGATGCTCGACACAGAATACCTCTCCCATCTAAATAAAACATGCAACACTATGAATTAGAATGGGCTCAGCATAACATTTAATATAAAACATATAATTAAACACTCTTTGCAGAAACCAACATCTATAAAGAAGACTTTGCAATTACAATACCTATAAACCACCTCAATAAATACAGTAACTACTTTAAAAAGCCTTCAACATCCCCTGAAGTTAATCATTTAACAGCACTCTCCTGCTTTTACTAGGGGCCCTATTCTGAACTTGTCAGCAACAGGGAGACTTTATGGTAAAATATCGGTGCGAGCCAATAACCTTTACAAGTTATTGCCCCCATATTCGGGTGTTCATTGGAAGAACTGCACTGTTACGATAACAGATGCAGATTTCTTATGCATTAGTATAAGCGTTCTATTTATATAAAAATATATATATATTTTATTTATTTATTTTTAGGAAGAGCTGTCCCTCTCTATATTTTTAGCTCTACCGTATGGTGATGGGAGGTATCACCTTTGGGACGTATAGCGAATCTGCCACATTAGCGCTATGGAACTTTACATTTTTTTTTTATTATCCGGAGTGTGGTCCGTGCTATGTCAAGGAGAAGCCAGCATTCATTTGCAGGTTTATTCACTAAAAGGTGAAATTCAGGAGAATTGTCCGAAGTGAAAATTCTTGGTCAAAATAGCCAAACCTGAAAAATTCTCCCACTTATCTCACTTTCCAAATCGGCTATTTGGTCTGGATTGTTCTCTTCTACCAATTCTCCTGAGTTTCACCTTTAGTCAATAGACGTGAAAGCCTTTGGCCCAACAGGTTTGCAGGGACCATATTCAGATGCGGAATGCATGGAAAATGTTTCCCATCCATTCCCCATGAAGTGCAGAGCAACGGTGCAGCGCCCTGACACAAGAAGCTGCTGGATCATGTAACATATGATGTAAGAAGTGGGAGCAGAGCTGTGCCCAGAGCAGAGAAACCCAACCAACTCATGACCCACCACCACCACACAACTTGCATCCCAATAAAAATGTGTGATTGAACTGCCTTAGGAGTGCCAGATTCCTTTATTCGCTTTACAAGTCTTTGCTGTTGGCCAACTAGAGATCCGCATTTGCACCCTTCACTAGATATATTGTAGGGTCTATTGACAAAGCCCCAAACTTGCCACGGAATTGCACTTAATGGTAAATCTCTCCATTCGGGGCAGGTTGTCTATTCACTAAACTGTCAATTCGCCAAATACAGGCAAACTAATGGCGAAATGCAGTGCAGCTCGCTGGTCATTGGCAGCAGAGAAAATTGTCCCATGGAGATGTAATGGTTTGTCTATTCACAGAACGCCGAACTTCACTGAAGTGACGGTGAAATGCCCTGATTTTCGGTGATCCTGTTCGACAGGTTTAAACAGACGAAGCCCATAGGATTTAATGTAGAAAAGTATTATTTTTTAAAAAATAGAATTTAAAAGACCGTTTATCTTTTTAATTTTCAGAAAAAACACTTTATTATTGAATACCTTTTGGTGTTTTTTTTTTAAATAAAATATTTCTTTCCCAATTTTTTAGAAAGGGTTTTTTTTTCTATTCAGTAAAGGACCTTTTAATTATTTTTTAAGGGACTTTTTGTATTATTTTGGCACATTTAAATACATTTTTATTGGTTTAAACCGCTATTAGGAGAATAGGAAAGTTCTGCTTTTTTTTGTTTTTTTGCAGTTCGGTGGAGTTCACCAAGGCCGCTTTGGTGCTCTTCGACGACGTTTTCCAACTTTTTCGTGGGGCGCCGGTGACTCCATCTTCGGCGCACTATGGTGGCCATACGCTAAATAGTAAATTCACTGGAACTTCAGAGAAATGCATCAAAATCTCACTGAAATTTCTGTGCTTTGTGAATAGATCCTTATGTTTTTTTCAGGACACCCGAGCGTCCTGCTAGATTTCGCTTCCTGTGAACAGTGTCTTTGTCAGTGTATCTGCAGCTCCAAAATACAAGGAGAATATTAGTAGCACTGATAAATAGGCGTGAGAGATCGCTAATACACAATAAATGGTCTTTGTTGTATATTTCTTGATGGTTGAGATACAAACAGAAAAATGGTGTAGCGATATCAATGTCCTCCTGGGGCAGAGTCAAAGTCCCAATGCTGCACTCTTGGAGTCTTCCTCTTTAGGCTAGGGTCAGACTAACGCATTTTTCGCGTTGTCCCTGAAAAAGTGCGTTCGAACGAACGGACGTATTTTTTCACGGAATACGCGATAGCGGTCATACGATGCGCATTTTCGTCCGTGATTTTGTACGTATCATCAATAAAACACTTTTTGCGTCTGGACGTTATGTTGGTCGGACATTAGCAGCGTCTGACGTCTCATAATCACGCATACATGCCGCCGCAGCGCACTCTGTACATCAGTACTAGCGGTTTGACATTCTCGAAAAAATGCGTTCGTTTGCCACTTGCGTTGCGCGGCCGCACTTTTGTGCGGCCGTTCTTTGTATGCTACCTGGCATTGGACATAATTTGCTGCTAGCGCGGCCGTGATGTAGTGCGGCTAAACGCACGTTAATACTGCGTTAGTCTGACCTTAGCCTTAGATACCCTCAGATAAAACCATAAGAGAAGTACATCATAGTGCGACCCATAGAGAAACACATATATATATGTAGATGAACGATGACACTCACATGGGGTGGGACCCTCCTGGTTCAAGGTGAAGTGCTTCTGGGTAATTTCCGACCACCCAAATGCCCTTCCGAAAAAGCTCCACTCTCCACGCCCAGATGAACCTACCCCGCGGTAGCATCTGGGGTTGGTATGAAAACTCGGACTCCAGAGGTCAAGTCCTGGGAAAAAGTGAGGGAACTCACCCAAGAATTCCACAACCTCCCATTACCTGAAGAAGAAATAAAAAAGGATGTATATACACCTCTGAGAATCATGTGTAACCAGGCATAGACCTCTCAGAATTATACAGTCAGGTCCAGAAATATTGGGACATCGACACAATTCTAACATCTTTGGCTCTATACACCACCACAATGGAGTTGGAATGAAACAAACACAATGTGCTTTAACTGCAGACTGTCAGATTTAATTTGAGGGTATGTACATCCAACTCAGGTGAACGGTGGAGGACTTACAGCAGTTTGCAGATGTGCCTCCCACTTGTTAAGGGACCAAAGGTAATGGGACAGAATAATAATCATAAATCAAACTTTCCCTTCTTAATACTTGGTTGCAAATCCTTTGCAGTCAATCACAGCCTGAAGTCTGGAATGCATAGACATCACCAGACGCTGGGTTTCATCCCTGGTGATGCTCTGCCAGGCCTCTAATGCAACTGTCTTCAGTTCCTGCTTGTTCTTGGGGCATTTTCCCTTCAGTTTTGTCTTCAGCAAGTGAAATGCATGCTAAATGGGATTCAGGTCAGGTGATTGACTTGGCCATTGCATAACATTCCACTTCTGTCCCTTCAAAAACTCTTTGGTTGCTTTTGCAGTATGCTTTTGGTCATTGTCCATCTGCAACTGTGAAGCGCCGTCCAATGAGTTCTGCAGCATTTGGCTGAATGTGAGCAGATAATATTGCCCGAAACACTTCAGAATTCATCCTGCTGCTTTTGTCAGCAGTCACAACATCAATAAATACAAGAGAACCTGTTCCATTGGCAGCCATACATGCCCACGCCATGACACTACCACCACCATGCTTCACTGATGAGGTGGTATGCTTAGGATCATAAGCAGTTCATTTCCGTCTCCATACTCTTCTCTTCCCATCACTCTGGTACTAGTTGATCTTGGTCTCATCTGTCCATAGGATCTTGTTCCAGAACTGTGAAGGCTTTGTTAGGTGTTGTTTGGCAAACTCTAATCTAGCCTTCCTGTTTTTGAGGCTCACCAATGGTTTACATCTTGTGGTGAACCCTCTGTATTCACTCTGGTGAAGTCTTCTCTTGATTGTTGACTTTGACACACATACACCTACCTCCTGGAGAGTGTTCTTGATCTGGCCAACTATTGTGAAGGGTGTTTTCTTCACCGGGGAAAGAATTCTTCGGTCATCCACCACAGTTGTTTTCCGTGGTCTCACGGGTCTTTTGGTGTTGCTGAGCTCACCGGTGCGTTCCTTCTTTTTGAGAATGTTCCAAACAGTTGTTTTGGCCACACCTAATGTTCTTGCTATCTCTCTAATGGGTTTGTTTTGTTTCTTCAGCCTAATGATGGCTTGCTGGGAATATCACACACCTGGCCATGGAACAGCTGAGAAGCCAATTGTCCCATTACCTTTGGACTGGTCCCTTAACAAGTGGGAGGCACATCTGCAAACTGCTGTAAGTCCTACACTGTTCACCTGAGTTGGATGTACAAATTAAAGCTGGCAGTCTGCAGTTAAAGCACATTGTGTTTGTTTGTTTCATTCCAACTCCATTGTGGTGGTGTATAGAGCCAAAGATGTTAGAATTGTGTTAATCTCCCAATATTTCTGGACCTGACTGTATATATATATCCAACACAGACCCCAGAATTTTATATACCCAGACAGACCCCAGAATTTTATATACCCAGACAGACCCCAGAATTTTATATACCCAGCAGACCCCAGAATTTTATATGCCAGCACAAGCCAGAATTTTATATAACCAGACAGACTACAGAATTTTATATACCAGCAGAGTCCATAATTTTATATACCAGCAGAGCCCAGAATGTATATACCAGCAGAGCACATTATGTATATACCAGCAGAACCCAGAATTTATATACCAGCAGACCCCAGAATGTATATACCTAGACAGACAGACCTCCTCCCGCGTGTTCCTCCTCTGAGCTCCTGCACGCTGCCGCCGGCTTCTTCTGATCTGAAGGCTGTGACGCGAACTCACGAGATCTCGGAAGTAGGCAGGCAGGAAGCACTTGGGGAACACGGGCCAGTCGAGGGGGCTGCTAGCGGAATGCAGTTAATGCATTCCGCTAGCAGCCCCAGCAATAAACTAAATCAGCCCACAGCGGGAGAAGTGTGGGAACGCCGTTCCCGCAGGACTCGAGCCCTGTCGGACTCTTCAAGGAGTGAACGAGAAGTATAGACTGTACCAATCAGAGGTACATCCCGAGTGCCCCATGAGGGAACACTTTTTACCCTTCCAGGACTCGCACTTATTTATCCCATTTCCTGTTATGTAAGGTAAGTACAAGAGGAGGCAAAAAGTTTTATTATTAAGTAACTGAAATGGGCTGCTGAAAGAAGGGGCTTTAAGGTGGCGATATTTATGGAAGTGTGTGTGTGTGTTGTCATTGTATGTTTGGCTGCGGCGTGGCTCCCTGTACCTCTCTTGCAGTAGTATGGATGACTACAGGCAGAACACGTTCCCGTACAATTCCCCACCTGTCAGGCACCTTGGAAAAGTTACCTGGGTTGCCTTATAGGAGGTGCCTGCCATGGTGACAGGCATGCTAAAGAGGAACACCACATTTGTTTAATGCAAGTATTGTAAAAATTCCTTTGTTATAGTGCAACGGCCTACCTGCCATGTGTCGGGTTGCCAGATCATCCACGTTGTCCTGAAAAAAATGTATTTATTCAAGCTAATAGGCAGTGTACTAAGAAACTGGTATGCACAACATAAAAATTTCTATTCTGGATGGAAAAAAAAAATCCATCGAGTCCCAGAAGACCTGCTCTGAATTAGTGACCGATTTTCCTCCTGAAGCATATGAATTATACATGTTGCAGGGCTGTATCTCCCCTGCACCATCTCTTTCTGTATGAAATATCTGTCCGGAACACCATGGCCGATCTGGCAACCCTATGATAACCCACTTCTGTCCTAGTAGTGACAGAACTGAAAGCAAGCCAGTGCCACTGCACCTAAATCCCGTTAAACGCTTTAGGTCCTGCTTCCTGAAGGCCACATTGTATGCAGTTTGTATTAGAGTCATGTTACACCTTCTCTGCTGGGTTAATTATAAAAGTAAAGCCCCACTGATTTCATTGACTTGCAAGGGAAAGCTAGTCAGGGAAATTAGCTCCATTTTAATTAATCAGTTAATTTTGCTATCTCAGCTGCTTGGTGAAAATGACTGCAATCTAGCTTTGCAATTAACCCTGTCCACTCCAGGTTGCTCTAACTCAGCTACAAGGGCTTTGCTGGTTAGAACCTATGGGTTATTCACTAAGAGGTGTAATGGTGGAAGCCTGCTTGAATGTTTTAGGCCAGTGGTTCCCAACCGCGGTCCTCAAGTTCCCCTAACAGGCCAGGTTTTATGGATTACCTTGGGGAAATGCAGACTGAATCCTGCAATCATTGAGCAGCAAATCCTATCACCTGTGCTGTGCTTCACATATCTAGAAAACCTGGCCTGTTAGGGGGACCTGAGGACTGCGGTCGGGAACAACTGTTTTAGGCCAAAATTGCAGGATCTTGAATCCTCCACTATTGCTTCTGCTTTAATAGTTTGCAGTTCCCCACCAATTCCATCATTATTGACCCCTCCAGTTCTAGTCTGTCCATATATGATTAAATTAGCTGTAAGGCAGACCCATCAGCTCGATTTTTGGAAACACAGCAGTTTCATTTTATGGGGGCAGAAATAACCTGGGTACAAGTACCTTATGTTACACCATCAAATTATGTCGCATAGCATCAAGGCATCAAAGTATCAGATAATGTGTTAATTCCTCAAATGAGGAGATATATTTTAGTAAGAAATTGGAGGGATAACTTTTATTCATATGGTTTAAAATTAACCCTTCTTATTACTGTAGCGCTGGTTTAATTCTGCTGCCGTAATTACTCGTTTATGGCCACCAGGGGGAGACGAGCGCAATGTAAACCACACTGGACATTTTTGGACTACGTTTTCCAGCATGTTTTGGGGCAGGGACAGGAAGTGGGTGGAGAGAATGGGGAGACATCTGCAACCTCGTTCGGAGGAGAGCCAATGCGCGCAAAGGGGTGAACAGAGCAAGACGCACGTGAGACAAGGAGCGATTGTGACCAGGCCGGAGCACAGGTGCTGCCTTGCGGACGCTGGAGATCGGTTTCAGTGACTTGCCAGAGACCTAGTAATCCACCGCTGAGAGGTTTACACAGATACAGAGCTGCAGATTGGACCCCGAGTTAGGAGACCGCGATGATCTAATGGGAGTGCAGGCAGTGAACTGAGAATCTTGTGGCAGAGACGGACAAGCAAGACAAGTGGATCCGGTGGCACAGAGTCCCAGCCAAATCGAGCAGAGAGACGTCCTGGGTCGAGCAGGGTGCAGAGTATCTGGCGGATGGGTGAGAGGCCTTCCAGGCCACAGTACAGTAATAAAGCACGCTGCAGTTTGTCTAAATCTACAGGACCCCAACGTGACTAGTCGAAGACACATTGAATTCATTCACTGGCCAGTTGAATCTAGTACCCGGGTACCAACACACGCATACACGCACACCTTCTTGGGACACAACCTGTACGGGACTCACACTCCGGCAACGAAGGGGTTAAAATTCCTTTTCTTTTCTGCTGCGCGTTTCTCGCATTACGAATTCCTGTAAATATATATGTATACCGTGCTGCTTTATCTATGCCAGTTTATTTGAGACCAGTAAACTATATAACTTATAAAATCCACAACAGTGCTGGTGTATAATTATTCCCTAGTGCGGGGAGACTGACCCGAGGTTAAATTCAGCGGCTCCTCCAGGAGTGAGCGCTACACGTGGGGGCTTGTTTCCGGGATCCAGTCTCTGGAAAAACCCCATTTAAAGGGTTAAATATGGATCCAGACACTGCTGCCAAATGGTGTGAGGAGCAAAGTAGTCAGATAGAATTATGCATAGTCATGGATATTCCTGCAGACACTTGGGCCGAAGATCAGATTCGCTGGGCCGTGGCCGAGCTGACACCAGATCATCGGGGGTTAATCCTGGACATTAAAGCGAACCCAGATACCTCTCACACGCATGTTCTTTTTGACTGGATAAAGGGTGTTCCAGTGTGTTTTCAGGGCGCGAGCGTGAAGCTGACCGATGAGGTGCAAGTTCAACTGATTCAGCCAAGTGCGCCACGTGGCGATCCCGCGAGTGTTCCCGCACCCAGTCCACTGACCATGATCGGGTCTGAATTTATAGTGGCTATTGGAGATTTGCTGGCTAAATGTCAAAAAACAAGCCCTCCGCAAACTAACTTTGGTTATCGACGGTTGAGAAATTTTACAGGAAACGTACCAACTCCGGCGGGAGAAGAAACCTTCGAAGAATGGGTAGAACAGGCGATGCAGGCTCTGGATGAGTGGGACGTCCCCGAAGCACAGAAGAAGCAAAGAATTACTGAGAGCTTAAAGGGACCTGCGTCAGAGGCTGTAAGAAACCTAAAATTGAGTAAACAAGACTGCACCGCTTTAGATTATTTAAACGTACTACAGGAAGTTTTTGGGCGAACGGAAAAGACTGCGGAGCTCGTGTACCAGTATGAATATACTTACCAGCGGAAAGGTGAGAAAATGACTGAATATATGAGGCGCCTAGATAAGATTCTGCACCAGATACTTCTTAAGAAAGGGGCCGACATCCAGGAAGCGAAATACTTGCTGGTGAATGTGTATGCCCCGCACCCTCCACACCTACAGTTCTACTCTGACTTATATACACGAATGTTGCACTATACTTTCGATCACTGTCTAGTGGGAGGGGATTTTAACGCAGTGGTGGACCAAACTCTGGATCGCTCTTGGCCTAGACGGTCGCCGGACAATCCGCAGTCCATTGCGGGACCTAAGTTCTTACAAGAACATATTGCACCGGTAGACGCGTGGAGATTTCTTAACCCGGAGGGAAGGGATTACTCCTTTTATTCACACCCACACGATTCTTTTTCCCACATTGATATGTTCCTCATGTCTCTCTCTCTACAATACACTTTACTTGACGCCTCAATTGGCATGATACATATCTCTGACCACGCGGCAGTCACAATAGAACTATGTCTCAGTTCCCCGCTCCCGCAGTCCCGCAACTGGCGTTTCCCGGCTTCACTATACAAGTCAGAGGGATTTAAGAAACATGTGGAATTGTGTTGGCACAATTATGTGGATGATAATATAGAACACCTAGACGACACTAATTTATTCTGGGAAGCGCCCAAGCCAGTAATGAGGGGGCATATTATAGAATATGTATCGCGCAAGCGAAAAGAGATCAATAAAAGGCTACTGGAGGCACATTCGACCCTAGTGACCGCATACAGGTCGCACTTACTGCATACCATTGCCCAATCCGCGACAGACTACAAGGCCAGCAAGAAGGCATATGCCGAAATAGTTGAGGACAGGTCACAATATTTTTGGTTCCACCAAAAAAACAAGTTTTTCGTTGGGGTAACAGACAGGGCAAATTACTGTCCAACCTTCTTCGACTGCAGACGCCAACACCCCCCTCAATCTCGAGGATCACGACACTTACTGGGGAGCTTCTAACAGATCTGTTAAAAATCAATGCTTATTTCAGGGATTATTTTGAAAGATTTTATAAGGCAGAACCGGACGTCTGGGAGTCCCAGGCGGGTATCTTTCTAGAGGCTAACCTACCGGAATTAGACCCAGAGGCTCGGGAACAGTTAAACGCCCCAATTAACCCAACGGAAATCCATAACGCCATTGCTCGCTTACAGCTTCATAAGACACTGGGTCCAGACGGTTTTTCGGCGGAATTTTATAAAATTTTACAGGGTCCTGTAGTCCCGCACCTTGCTACGCTGTATAATAATATTTTACAAGGCAAGGACCCCCCACCAACCTTTAATACCTCAAGAATAGTTGTCCTTCCCAAGCCCAATAAAGATCCCACGCTAATTACGTCATACCGTCCGATTTCTCTTTTGAATGTCGACCTGAAACTTCTATCCGGTATAATGGCTTGCCGACTTCAGGCGCCCTTGACGGACTTTATTTCCCCTGCACAGATGGGTTTTCTAAAGGGGCGTCACTCCGTACAGAATATTAGACGCACTCTGGCGGCAATATGGGCATCGAATGATCGTCAGCCTTCGGCGGACGTGGTACTTAGTTGCGATGCTGACAAAGCATTTGACCGAATTTCCTGGGCCTACTTGCGTCGGTTTTTTAAATATCATTTTTTTGGCAGCGCAATCAGAAACGTGTTTGAGGCACTATATCATTCCCGGCGGCCACGGTGACGACTAATGGGCTCAACTCTAATCCCTTTTTCCTGGAACGCGGCACGAGGCAGGGGTGCCCTTTATTCCCTCTCTTTTTCAACCTAGCTCTGGAACCACTTCTACGCATACTTCTATCGCGACCCGACGTCAAGGGCATAAGGTTGGGTGACCAAGAGGTGCGGGTGGTGGTGTTTGCAGACGATTTGCTCTTGTTCCTCTCCGACCCGAAAAGGGCGCTCCCAATGTTACTTGACTACTTGGAAAAGTTACACGTAGCCTCAGGTTTTAAAATCAACTTCGAGAAAACATTGGCCATTCCTCTGGGTAGGAACTGCAGGTCCACATTAGCGAACCTCATGCCATTCAGTTGGAGTGAGGGAGGCACCTTTAAATACCTGGGATTACTGCTCCCAATTGATTTAGGGAGATTATACAAAGTAATAATCCCACCGTTGATAACCCAATTTAAAACTCTGCTTTCGTCTTGGACCAAACTTCCACTATCTTACATGGGGAGGATTAGCCTCATAAAAATGGTAGCGTTCCCACGCCTGTTATATCCGATCCAAATGCTACCCGTACTCATTAAACAACGGGATATCGCGAACATCCATTCCCTATTTAATAAGTTTATATGGGACGGAGGGAGGGCACGTATAGCACTACACAAATTACAACTACCATACAACCTGGGAGGCGTGAATATGCCTGAGATAGGATCATACAACCTGGCAGCCCAATACCGCTTGGTAGCAGACTGGTTAACGAACTCCTCTAGATTCACGGACCATAAACTAGATCAGGCAATGGCCTATCCATTGTCGGTAGGGGCTCTCCTCCATCTGGCCCCCTCTTCGCTGCCGCCCACCCAAAGAACGAACCCTCTTCTCACTGTGGGCCGAATTGTGTGGTACAAGGCCAGGAAACACCTGGGTCTATCTTGGAAAACTTCAATTTATCAGCCTTTGCTTCGCAATCCGAGCTTCCAAGGCGGCTCACCTGTCCCGGCCTTTTGGGCCTTAGCGCGTAAGGGCTTATCCCAAATTGGTCAAGTACTGAGTCAACCTTCGCACACCCTGCTCTCATACGAAGCAGTATGCAACATTCTTGCACCCACATATCTGCATCCTGTGTATTACTTGCAACTCTCCACATTCATCTCGCAGCAGCTAAGAGATTTGGGGTCCAGGGATTTCCTTAACCCTTTAGATAGCATAATGAAAGCAGGCCCCTCAACTGCTAACTTCCGACAACTACTCCGTCCCCACTATGACTGGACAGTCGCCACCACAGGAAGTAGCCTCTTGGTGTCTTCACCTCCCGCAGCAGTCACCATTTTCACTCATAGCAGCCACCACTAGATCCCGAAAACAAATTCCGTCGGCCCAGTATGGGGAAATGTTTTTAAAATTATTGCATGGGGCTTATGTGGCGCCAGCCAGACTGGCCCTCTATAATCCGCTGAGTTCGGGACGCTGTCTTAAATGTTCACAAGATAGGGCGGATCTTTTTCATTGCCTGTGGTCTTGTCCCCACATTCAATTTTTCTGGAATACCATTAAAAGGTTCGGGTCCCGACTCCTAAAATTAGCAATGCCGAGCTCCCCAGACTGGGCATTATTTAACATTCTCTCTGAGCAGGAAACACGTCAACTGTCCAGGGCCCAGAAAACACTTTTAGGCATAGTCGCAGCGTCCACAAAGAAAGCCATTTTAGGTCACTGGATAGAGGTCAGCCCCCCATCGTTCTCGATGTTCTACTCCAGGTTTTATGCTATTTTTAGACATGTTTGGGCGGAAACGAGTCTCCATAAAGAGGACAAGGTGGGAGAGTTCTTTGGGGTTTGGGGGCCTTTCATGCAACTCCTACCAGAAGACAGCCTGACCCGGATTAAAAATGATTTTCAGGATACGGAATGTTTTTTGTTGAATTCGCTCACAGACCCGCCTTTGTTTATTATTATTATTATTATTATTATTAATTTATAAAGCGCCAGCATATTCCGCAGCGCTGTACAATAAGCACAGTACAGACAGGGTTACAATACATTGAACAACATTTGACAAACAGTACAGGAGGAGATGAGGGCCCTATTCCCGTAGGAACTCACAATCTAGGAGGGTTGGGGTTGGAAACAGGAGGAGAGGACTGTAAGGTGAGAGTGATTGATGGTTGCGTCAGTGAGTTGGGTGGTAGGCTTCCCTAAATAGCAATGTTTTTCAGGGAGCGTTTGAAGGAAGAGAAGTTAGGGGAAAGTCTGACAGCACGAGGGAGAGCGTTCCAGAGAGTGGGGGCTGCGCGTGAGAAATCCTGCAGTCTATCATGGGAAGAGGTGATGCGGGGAGAAGCTAGGCGCAGGTCACTGTTTGACCTTAGGGAGCGGCTGGGGGTGTATTTGGTGATTAGTGAGGACAGGTAGTGGGGCGCTGAGTTAGTGAGGGTTTTGTAGGTAAGGATAAGGATTTTGAACTTAATTCTGCAGTGGATGGGGAGCCAGTGAAGGGACTCGCAGAGGGGAGCGGCAGAGACAGGCGGCGGTGAGGTGAATTAGCCTGGCGGAGGCGTTCAGGATGGATTGTAGGGGGGAGAAACGGGACAGAGGGAGGCCAGATAAGAGATATTGCAATAGTCGAGTCGGGAGATTACCAGGGCGTGTATGAGTTGTTTTGTGGTGACAGCGGTAAGAAATGGCCGAATTCTGGAAATATTACGCAGTTGGTATCGGCAGGAGGAGGAAAGAGACTTGATGTGGGGGATGAAGAAAGAGCAGAGTCCAGTGTAACTCCAAGACAGCGAACTTGGTTTGATGGGGAGATGGTGATACCCTCCACCGTGATAGAGAAGTCAGGAGGTGGGGAGGCATTAGAGGGAGGAATAAGTAGGAGCTCAGTCTTTGACATGTTGATCTTTAGGTGGTGGGAGGCCATCCAGGAGGAGATGCCAGATAAACAGTCACTGACTTTTGAAAGGACAGGGGAGAGAGATCAGGGGTAGAGAGGTAGATCTGAGTGTCATCAGCGTAGAGGTGGTAATTAAAGCCAAAGCTGTTGATGATTTTGCCCAGGGAGGAGGTGTAGATGGAAAAGAGCAGAGGACCAAGGACAGAGCCTTGAGGTACACCAACAGATAGAGGCAATGAAGAGGGGAGTTACCAGCAAAGGACACACAGAAGGACCTGTTGGATAAATAGGAGTCAACCAAGCAAGTGCAGTGTCACCGAGACCCAGAGAGTTGAGGGTCTGTAGACAGTCTCCAGAGCGCTGGATGACTACCTGATTGTCCCAAGATCGTAACACCAACAACTCAACCTGATATGGGAGGGACTGTTGATTGTGATGCTTAGAGGGTAAACCTTATTATTTCAATGAATGACATACCTTTATCGTTGATATTTATGCTGTAATGCTTGAATCTTTAATAAAAATATTTAAAAAAAAAGAAAGGGGCCGAACCGGCCAAAATAGATATGATCCGAATACAGCAGATCCTGAGGGGCGCTCAACCTCTAGATCCTGTGATGCTACAGCTGAGAACCAGAGAAGGTAACCGAGAATTGAGATACCTGGAACTGATCCGAGCTGTCAGAGAGGAAGAGGCTCTACTCGAAGAGAAATCCCTTAGGAGAGGAGAAAGAGCTTACGCACAACCCGTGAGGCATAACGAATGTTTGCAAGTGGAAGATGATTCGTTAGACACCTATGGATCCGAAGTGGACGAACAGGAGCATCTGGCTGTTCCTAAATCCACAGAGAGTGCTGCAAGAAAGCAAATTATTCCTACATACAGTGAAATTCACAAAACTGTTAAGAAAGTGCAAGAAGCTCAAGCTGAAGCACACACGGACCTGTGCCGAGTGCTTTTGAAGGTGGCAGAGACACAGACCGATATGCAGAGGTTCCTTACTGATATGCAGACAACTAGAGTTGCTGTGGCGTCTGGCCAGGGTCCTTCAACTGGCTCACCACAGGCAAGTGCATCTCCGTCTTCAAAGAAGAGATGTTTCAGTTGTGGGAAAATGGGTCATTTCCGAGCGCAGTGCAAAAGCCGAAAGCCTGAAGGAAACAGAGTAGATGAGTTTTTAAAAGCCTTGGAAGGGCTGCTATCTACCTCACCGGCGGGAAACGCCAGAGGGCCCAAGTGAAGGAGCAAACTGGGTGCCCAATGGTTAAAGACCACTCCAGAAACAAGCCGGGAGTGAAAGGGCGAGAAGGCCCAGAGTTTCACCCACTGCTGAGCCTACCAGGACTGAAAGAGTTAATCCCTTAGCATCCGGTCCTACGTCATGGGGAAGCAATGCACACCCAAAACCTACATGGGTCAAGAAGAAGGCCAGGGTACAGCAAACAGGGTCTAAACTTCCTGCTACTACGACAAAGTTTCCTGACCAGCTTATAGGTCCTTCTCCCATTGTTCCAATCCAAGTAGAGGGAGTCTATACCAAAGCTCTGTTGGACTCAAGGGCTCAAGTGACATTGATCTACCGAGACTTCTATGAGAAGCACTTGAAACACATACCTCTACAGGAGCTGAAGGAACTTGAAATCTGGGGTATCGGAACTGAGAAACTTCCCTATGATGGATATCTACAGGTGAAGTTAGAGATCGGATCCGAAGTTATCGGACAGTCTGGGGGTTGTGATGCATTGGCCATTGTGTGTCCTCGACCTTCAGGGGCCAACCGAAGTTCTATGATAGTGGGGACCAATACTGATCTGGTGCGACGTCTCCTGACTCCTATAGTACTGGAAGAAGGTTCTACCAAGGGAGTACACTCGATGTTGCGTCCAGTCTATCAGCGAATGGTCGAAGAACAGAAGGCACCTGCCGAAGTGGGGCGCCTGTGGAGATTGGGAGGAACAGAAAATAGTTCTGCAATCCGGAGAAGTGTCGAGCTTCCGGGCTTCAGTCAAGTTGAACGGATCGCAACCAGGTCCCTATGTGGTACTGGAAACTGATTTCAATCATGGGAGTGAAGCCGGAGTCGAAGTAATCCCTGAAATAATCTCCACAAAAGCTTTGAAACGAACACGAGGAAGAGTCTCAGTCAGTGTATGTAATGTATCTGATTCTCCAGTGATCCTGAAAGCACGAATGTCTATCGGGCAAGTGGCGTCCGCTACGCCTCTCTCTCCTACCGATTTAGGAGGGAGAGTGAATAAAGAGATTCCAGCTGACAGGTTCTATCCCAAGGATGCTCCCATCTCGCCTGAATGGAAGAAACGTCTTCAGTCCCAGGTCCTAAAGTGGAGGGACTTGTTCTCAAAGGATGAGTTCGACGTAGGCCTGGCTAAGAGTACTGAGCATCGCATTCGACTGCAGGAAGATAAGCCGTTTCGAGAAAGGTCAAGACGAGTTCCGCTGGGAGACTTGGATGATCTAAGAGAACAGCTGAATGAACTGCAAAGAACTAAGGTGATTCAAGAGTCCAGGAGTCCGTACGCTTCTCCCATAGTGATGGTTCGGAAGAAGAATGGTTCTGTCCGTCTATGCATAGACTATCGCACGCTAAATCGGAGAACCATCCCAGATCAATATGCCACTCCTCGGATAGAAGATGCCTTACAGTGTTTGTCGAGAGCAAAATGGTTTAGTGTACTAGACCTGCGAAGTGGGTATCACCAGATACCAATGCATCCTGAAGACAAAGAGAAGACTGCTTTCATCTGCCCACTGGGGTTCTTTGAGTTCAACAGAATGCCTCAAGGCCTTACGGGGGCTCCAGCCACGTTCCAACGGTTAATGAAGAAGACAGTCGGGGACATGAACCTGATCGAAGTGTTAGTGTATCTGGATGACATAATTGTGTTTGGAAAGACTTTGGAAGAACATGAGCAACGGTTGGAGAAGGTCTTGAAGCGGCTCCATGAAGAGGGGTTGAAACTGTCTCTAGAGAAGTGTCAATTCTGTTTTCCTTCCGTTACGTATCTGGGACATGTTGTTTCAGCAGAAGGCGTTCCGACGGATCCTCGAAAGTTGGAAGCCGTAGCTTCCTGGCCTAGACCCCGAAATGTTACTGAACTTAGATCTTTCATGGGATTCTGCTCCTATTACCGAAGATTTGTAGGAAGATTTGCCAAGATAGCTCAACCACTGAATAAGCTCCTGCAGAAGGAAGATGCAGAAGAAGGCCACAAGGCCTCTGACCGAAATTTGTCGGCTCCAGGGCCAAGGAAGGCTTGAGAATCTATCCAAGGAGAATGGACTAGTCAATGCGAAGGTGCTTTCATGAAGCTGAAAGAGAGTCTAACTCGAGCTCCTATCTTGGCCTACGCTGATCCTCATAAGCCGTACGAATTGCATGTGGATGCCAGCAGAGAGGGTCTAGGGGGAGTCTTATACCAAGAATATGGTGGATTGTTGAGACCTGTAGCCTATGTGAGCCGGAGTCTTACGCCTTCAGAAAAGAATTATCCTACCCACAAGTTGGAGTTCCTCGCTTTGAAGTGGGCGGTGGTCGACAAGCTGAAAGACATTCTGTATGGAGCAGAATTTGTGATAAAAACTGATAGCAATCCTCTTACGTACGTCCTTACTACTGCGAAGCTGGATGCAACGGGACATCGGTGGTTGGCCGCTCTGTCAGGGTTTAGGTTCAGCCTGAAGTATCGCCCTGGAGTGAATAATCGAGATGCCGATGCTTTGTCGAGAAGACCCTACACTACAGAATGGACTCAGTTAAATCCAGATGGGGTGCAAGCTTTATGTCAAGGAGCAGAGCGCCGGGTCAAGGGAGGGATTGAAGCAGAAGCCATAGGAGTTATGGCTGCGGTTGTTCCAGAGTTCTATTGTAATCCTACGCAGCTGATAGATGAAAGTTTGCCTACTTTTTTGAAACAAGACCTGAGAGCTGATCAGGCTTGAGACCCTTTGATTGCATTAACCGTGAAGGCCCTAAACGCGAACCAACGGGAAATTCTTCTGACAAATTCCCCAGAAGGGGCCAGATTGGTATACAAGGAGTGGGAACGGTTGAAGATGTTGGATGAGGCCCCTCAAACTGAAGGGGCCCCTCAAACAATGCTGGAGAGACTCAACAGTTGTTCCTTCCCACCAAACACAGAGAGGGTGTGCTGCGGTCATTACACGATGACCATGGACATTTAGGTGCAGAGAGAACTTTTAAGCTGGTGCGAGACAGATTCTATTGGCCCTGCATGAGACCTGAAGTTGAAAGTTACTGCCACTCATGTCTGAGGTGTATCCAAAGGAAGACTCTACCAACCCGAACTGCTCCAATGAGCCACCTACAAAGTCAAGGACCCATGGATTTGGTGTGCATTGATTTCCTGTGCTTAGAGCCGGATACTAGTGGACAGGGAAATATTTTAGTGGTGACTGATCATTTCACGTGTTATGCCCAAGCTTTTTCCACGAGAGACCAACGTGCTCCTACGGTGGCGAAGGTTTTAATGGAAAAGTTTTTTGTTCACTATGGACTGCCAAGGAGAATACACTCGGATCAGGTTAGAGACTTTTGAAGCCGACTTGTTGGGCAATTACTGGACCTGCTGGGATTCAGAACCCGAACTACACCATATCACCCTCAAGGTGATGCTCAGCCAGAAAGGTTCAATCGCACTCTGCTAAATATGTTGGGGACATTATCAAACAGAGAGAAGCAGAGCTGGAGTCGTCACATAGCCACGCTAGTACATGCATACAACAGTACGGAGAGTGACGCTACCGGATACTCACCGTACCGTCTTATGTTCGGGAGGGAAGCTTGACTGACGGTTGATTTTGCATTCCGGCTATCTCTGGATCAGACGTCTGTAGCCTCTCATAGGAATTATGTGGATAGACTTCGGAAGAATTTGGCCTCTGCGTTTGAACAAGCCCGTTTGACCTCTGGGAACAGGGAACAGAGGAATAAGCGGAACTACGATTTGAAAGTCCGGATACAGGATCTACAACCCGGTGATAGGGTTTTGTTGAAGAACTTGGGTGCTTCTGCCAGGCATAAGTTGGCAGATAGATGGAGTTCTCAGGTCTACATTGTCTGCAAGCAACTGCCGGGTCTGCCAGTTTACCAAATTCGACCTGATGGGAAGGCTGGGCCTCTTAAAAACTGGCACCAAAATCATCTGCTACCTCTGAAGGAAGCTGTAAGGATACCAGTTGGAGACAAACTTTCTCCGCCGAACCCGCCTCCGCCTGCTCCACGTTTGACTCCCGTTACTCGGTCTCAGCAGACACGAGTTGTTGAGGAAAGTGAAGGGGATAGTGAGGAAGAAAGCTTTTGTCTGGATTGGGTGCGCTCACCAGAGCCTGAAGAGGTCATCCCAGTTCCCGAATGGTGGGAAAGTAACCTGAGGCCTGAGGCTCCAGAATTCCAGCTGGAAATTCCTGAAACTTCTGAAATTCCTATAGTTCCTGAAAACGCGTCCTATGATTATAGTTCTATGCCTTCACTGGAAGGATCATACTCCGAGGAGATGTCTGTTCCAGTTGTGGATGAAAGAACTGAACCCGTATCTGTAGTACTTCCGCATGAAGAAGGGCTGATTGAGCCAGAACCAAAATGTTCTGTCCAACCCCCTCAGAGACTCACCTACGACTCGCCAGGACATAGCACTGAAGAGGCTATTACCACAGTGCGAAGGTTGCCTGAAGTGTCTGCTATGTTAGCTGAGGTAGCCAGAAGTATGAGTAAACTTGAGGACGTATACCTAACCCATTGTATGTTTTCTGCTGAGCCTATATATATTGACTGATGTAATGTTGAAATGTAATGTAACTGTTACACCTCCTTGGAGAGACCCAAGAGTTCTAGGAGGGGGAGAGTGTAGCGCTGGTTTAATTCTGCTGCCGTAATTAATCGTTTCTGGCCACCAGGGGGAGACGAGCGCAATGTAAACCACACTGCACATTTTTGGACTACGTTTTCCAGCATGCTTTGGGGCAGGAACAGGAAGTGGGTGGAGAGAACGGGGAGACATCCGCAACCTCGTGGGAGGAGAGCCAGTGCGCGCCAAGGGGTGAACAGAGCAAGACGCATGTGAGACAAGGAGCGATTGTGACCAGGCCGGAGCGCAGGTGCTGCCTTGCGGACGCTGGAGATCGGTTTCAGTGACTTGCCAGAGACCTAGTAATCCACCGCTGAGAGGTTTACACAGATACAGAGCTGCAGATTGGACCCCGAGTTAGGAGACCGCGATGATCTAATGGGAGTGCAGGCGGTGAACTGAGAATCTTGTGGCAGAGATGGACAAGCAAGACAAGCGGATCTGGTGGCACAGAGTCCCAGCCAAATCGAGCGGAGAGATGTCCTGGGTCGAGCAGGGTGCAGAGTATCTGGCGGATGGGTGAGAGGCCTTCCAGGCCACAGTACAGTAATAAAGCACGCTGCAGTTTGTCTAAATCTACAGGGCCCCAACGTGACTAGTCGAAGACACATTGAATTCATTCACTGGCCAGTTGAATCTAGTACCCGGGTACCAACACACGCATACACTCACACCTTCTTGGGACACAACCTGTACAGGACTCACACTCCGGCAACGAAGGGGTTAAAATTCCTTTTCTTTTCCGCTGCGCATTTCTCGCATTACGAATTCCTGTAAATATATATGTATACCGTGCTGCTTTATATATGCCAGTTTATTTGAGACCAGTAAACTATATAACTTATAAAATCCACAACAGTGCTGGTGTATATTTATTCCCTAGTGTGGGGAGACTGACCCGAGGTTAAATTCAGCGGCTCCTCCGGGAGTGAGCGCTACAATACTTTTCTAAAACCGTCATCCACTTGGGTGACATATGCATGTGGTGATATGACAATTCCTAAATAGCAGACCTAGATTGTGTCACCATTCGTACGATCGTTTGTAATGAAATGTGAATTGCTTGATTTAAAAAGTCGATATTTGTGGGCGTCCTGTAAGTATCACAGCACTAGTAATCATCCAACTTAATTTTCCGGGACAGGCAATTCGATTTCTACAGGCGCTGCTTCCCGGCACTACTGTGCATGATATTATCAAGGAACTGCAATCCAATACATAAACCGGCTGTCAGTAGTTAGAATGAGAGCAATATTGTGCCACACCACAAAAGACCACACCAATATAGATAACTTGATGCAAGGTAACAATTCTGTACAGATCTTTGCCGTGATAAGAAGCAATCATACATGAACTGCCAGTTTGGGTGCCTCTGACAAGTAATTACATCAAATGCAATACTATATCGTACTACAGGACGCTTCAATCAGTACTCATTGGTTATTGCAAGGTATCGATTTTCCTTCAGGTCTCCTTGAAATGGGACCTGTGAATCTATCCCTATTTCCAAAAAAACAGATAATGTGAACTTGTCAAGCATCGTTCTAGGAAACCATATTTAATCGGGGGGGGGGTGGCTTCCTCATGGTAAAGTAGAGCAAAGGTGTAATATTCAAATACTATAGCCTCACAAGCTCATCTTGTTAGTTTACTACACCCAGGACACACATCAAGGGGTTGACGGCCCATGATGTGTTCAGGGGCTCAGTGCCTCCAGGGGGCTCGGCACTTGCCAAAGGCTAGACAGGTTGTCTACGTTCCTCAAATGTCACTCAGGACTGGCCCACCAAGATTCCAACAAATTTCCTAGGTGGGCCACAGCAGCTGGAGCCAAAAAGGTTTTATTTTTAATTAGTTTGCCTAAATGGCCATTTGAGGAAAGGGGCCCTGATCAATGATACAGTAAAAGGCCCCAAGAACTCGGAGGGCAGCCCTGACTACACCTACCTTTCATGACATATCTAATGGGGGAATTTAGAAACCTAATGATGGTAAACTTAAAGATAGAATCCATCCATACAACAAATCCTCAATCCCCGGAACATGTCTCTGAAGATAACAGGTCCATACCTGGACATACTTTTCCTGGACATACTGTATATCACTATCAGGGTTATTCAGAGAGAGGTGAAAATAAGGAGACTTGGCTAGGAGAATGAACAATCTAGACCAAATAGCCGATTTGGAAAGTGAGATAAATGGGAGAATTTTTCTGGTTTGTCTATTTTGAGCTCGAATTTTCACTTTTCCAGTCATACTCCTGGTTTTCACCTCTCTCTGAATAACCCTGTATATCATGCAGTGGGGAGCACAGTGAAAAGTGCTGCCCTGCAACATGTATAATTCATATGCTGCAGGAAGGAAATCAAGGCAGGTCACCTGGGATTCCTGCAAACCCCAGTTTTTACCCCACCTCACTCACCATGCTCATGCAGTCATTGGTTATTCAGCTTTGGATCATTCGAAAAGGAATTAGATTGTAAACTTGTGCATGGGTGCTATTCACTAAACATTGACATGATGCCAACAAGAACAAATGGCTAATCACATAAAGAATGTCCCCTAAATCAGGCACATTAGCAGACATAGAAACATAGAAAAATGTCGGCAGATAAGAACCTTTCGGCCCATCTAGTCTGCCCAATTACATGGATACTTTACCTGGATTTATCTTTTGTTTAGGATAGCCTTATGCCTATCCCATTCTCTTATGTGATTAACTGGGCTGAACTCACTTTGGTGAAGGAATATTTAAATGCTATAGTTTGAATAGGAACTGGCCAGATGAATAACCGTTCCACATTTGACTCCTAATGACTTTCTGTCATGATTTAACCTGACTGCTGCACCTTCCAGTATACGTCTTCACTTTGGGGATGTTGCCACCAAGCTATGGAGTACTGATTGCTCAGATGATTCTACTCTGCGTCCTTTACATAAAAAGTTCCTCTATAGTTTTTCTAAATCAATTCTGTAGTCGTTTAGGCTGGGGTCAGACTAGCGCATTTTTAACGTGCGTTTAGGCGCACTTACTCACGGCCGCAGTAGCAGCAAATGACGGGCAATGACGGCCAATATACAAAGTACGGCCGCACGAAAGTCCGGCCGCGCAACGCAAGTGAAAAATAAACGCATTTTTTCGAGAACGCAGAACCGCTAGTACTGACGTACAGAGTGCGCTGCGTCCGCTAGCGGCATGTTTGCGTGATTAGGAGATGTCAGACGCTGTGTCCAGCCTACATAACGTCCAGACACAGAAAGTGTTTTATTGACGATCCGTAAAAAAAATCACGCACGAAAATGCGTATCGTATGACCGTTTTCACGAATTCTGTGAAAAAATACGTCAATGCGTTCGGACGCACTTTTTGACGGTCGCTGCGAATAATGCGTTCGTTTGACCCTAGCCTCATATGACACCCAGGGAGCCCTTCACCTTGCTGCCTGGAGAACCCTTGCTCTGCCTTTTCCCCAGAGTACCTCCACCTAAAAACAATGCACACGTCCATCCCTGTCTTAACCAGGACTCTGCTAAAATGGTCTCCCAAGCTATTATTGTCTCCTGCCTTGACTATTGTAACCTCCTTCTCTCTGGCCTTAAGAGATCCCAGATTCTCCCTCTGCAGTCTGTTATGAATACCTGTGCCAGACTCATCCACCTCACCTCACATACCTCGCCCCTTTATCAATCTCTACACTGGCTGTTTCCATTAGAATCCAATTAAAAAAAACTGGTGCTCCTGTACAAAGTGCGCCATAAGTGCGCCCCATACATCTCATCCTTATTAGCAGGTACATCTTGTCCCAACCACTTTGCTCTGCCAAAGATCTGATGTTATCGTCTCGTGGTACCCGCACCCCCAACTCCCACTTTCAGGACTTCTCCCGAGCCATCCACTTTCTATGGAGCTCCCTCCCCCACTACATTAGTCTCACCCATCTCTCTTGTCCTTCAAGAAGTCTCTGAAAACACATTATTTTAGAGAAGCCTATTAGCTCACTCCATGATTCCCCAACTGTACATTTATTACGCCATCTTTCCACCCAACCCACATGCACTCCCGCTTCTTCACATGCCCAGCTTTTTACTCACCTAGTGTGTCAATCCCTGCCTCTTTGATTGTAAGCTCTCGAGCAGGGTCCTCTCTATTATTCTGTGTGTTTAACTTTTATGTATATTTGTTATTCTGCCTCCGCCATTGTACAGCGCTACAGAACTTGTAAACGCTATATAAAAACTTGTAACTGTCTCCGGATTGCTGTTGCTTTGCTTTTATTATTTGTACGTTTTCATGTACACGTAACATATTCGTTTATCCTATATTTCTGTGTCTAGTTATATTTTGTTCCCTCTACACTGGATTCCAGTTTTAACTCCTTTCCTGCTGATGTCCAGCAGAACCAATACGGCCACTTTCGATGCTAGCATTACACACGTAGATATTGTCGGGCCAGCGTCCAGTTAATTCCTGTAGCTGGGTGCCAGCACCAGACGTTGGTACATTGCCGAGGGATATAATGGTAATAGGTTAAACCTTCTGTTTTTTTCCTCTGACTGGACATTTTTCCTTTTAAACTAGAGCTCAACATACGAAACATAAAAGGACCAAAATCTCTCAAAATAACCGATTCCTCATTGGCTTTAATTAAGGCTGGGGTCAGACGAGCGTGATTTCTACGGACTGTACGTCCTTGCACACAGACGTACGTTAGTACGGAAGACACAGTAGTGGCCACACAGTCCGTTTTTTTCACTGACGTTTATTTTTTGACGGATGTAGGAGGAAAAATAAATTAAAAAGCAAAACCATTTTGTCCGTGAAAAATGCTGGACGTATAAATGCAGTCCGTCTGACCACGTTCCATCACTCACACACAAAGCTATGCAGACGTTGCGGACGCAGCGCACTTTGTGCGGCTGTTCTAGGGGTTGTACGTTCTTGCCTGTCTTGCGTCCGTGGGCTTCGGCCGTTGTGCGTCCGCAGTTCAGTGCGGACGTACTTCGTGTGTTGGGCTCCGATGGACTTTCTTTCATGCTATCACGGACGTACTTTTAGGCGCAATCACGGACGTGAACACTACGCTCGTCTGACCCCAGCCTAAAAGTCCTCTCATAACGGCGCATTAAGCTTCATAACTAAATCACATTAACTACATTGTTTCACATTGAATGAGAATGACAGTTGTCATGGTTACCAAAGTCCTGAGATTGTCCAAGTTCTGAACTTGGCTACAATTATTCTTCACCTAAAAAGGTAGCAAAGTTTTGTTGCCATAGCTCAGTCCATAGAATTGTGGCCGGTTCTAGTTACAGGACAGAATTGGGACTTCCAATAACCATGTCTTTTAGGCCGGAGTCAGATGAGCACAATAGGTGCGCCCGTACGGTCGTGCCTCCCAGCGTCCGTCGCAGCATTGTGGCGCTGCGACGGGGCCGGGCCACATGCTGTTGCACATGCACAAATTGCGCACACGACAGCGACCATGCTGCGGGTGTGCAGCAAGCCTCCTCGTCGAAGCGCTACGACGCGCATTTGACAGGGTTGCAAAGCGCGATCCTCCATAGGAGGATCGAGCCTTGCAGCGCTGAGCGCACCAACTGCGTTCAGCGAGGTGGTCAGAGTGGAAGGAACGTCCAGTCTCACCGACGTTCCTTCCGCTCGTAAAAACACTCCTCTGACACCAACCTTAATGTCCTACCTATATGTTAGTCCAGTCATGACCAGAGATTTGCAGCTAAGGCTAGGGTCTATAATGAACGTTTGTTATCAACCCCATAACCAGGTGAGGCAAGACAAAAGAAAAAGAAAGAGGGAAGAGAGGAGGGGGGAGGGATCATTCACTGGAGAGAGAGAACTAAGACCCAAGAGAGTCCAATCAACACATATATATGAAAAGATTAAGTACAAAAACAAGTATCCCAAACATAACAATGATCTCGTGTAGAGAAAGGGATACCCGCTATCGAATTAGCGATCGCTTCTAAGGAGCGGATCTCTCCCACCCTACGGCAAATGTCGGTGATGGTAGGAAGAGATTGGGAACGCCAATGTGACGCTATAAGGGTATAGGCCGCTGTAAGAATGTGTGCCATTAATTTACGTTGTATAGCCGAAGCGTCAGTAGGGAATATTTGTAACAAGAGACTCAACGGGTCAACGGCAAGAGAGGTGTTCAAAGTCGTGTTTATAAAGGTCACTATGTCACTCCACAACAGGTTTAACGTAGGGCAGTGCCACCATACATGAATAAATGAACCTCTATCTGCATTACATCTCCAACACATACAGGGTTATTCAAAGAGATTCGAAAAGTCACCGCACGTTCGGTGACTTTTCGTTCTCTTCAATTCGGTTCCTTTTGCCGATCCCATTTCGGTGACCCTGCGGTGTATTCAGCAAAAACCACAGGGTCCCCGAATTGCAGAGAAAAGCTACCGCAAACCCGACGAAAACTCACCGCAAAACGCACCGAATGCACTTCGACACAGCAGAAGAGGCAGTGAATAAATTAGGAAAACAGTTTGTATGAATGTGTGAAAGTAAAACGCTGTTTTGCAAAGAAACAACTGAGCGAAAATGTCTGAAATTTACATATGAGGTCCAGGGAATGATAATAAAGAGGGCTGTTACAGAAAAAAGAAGAAAACTCTAAATAAAAATAAATCTGACTTTTAAAAAACTAAAAAAATCTGAAAAATGCTTAAAATATCCTAAAAAATCTATAAATAAAGAGACTCTTTACTGCAGAATTTTATAATGAACGGTTTATTAGATATTGAATTAAAACGGGAATATTTTTAACATTAAAGCCTATGGGATTCTCCTGAATAAATTTGCCGAATTAAACCACCGAATGGCAGGGCATTTCGGGAACCTTTCACTGCTGGTTTGTGTTCTCTGAATAGCCGAAGCAGTACATTTTCATGGGGATCTCACTGCCCTCGAACAGGCACCGTATGTGCAGGCAATTCGCCAGAATTTGGCGAATTGCCTGCTCTCTGGATAGCCGAATGGCCAGGAAAGGTAACCGAACGCTGATTTTCAGCGTTCGGTTACCTTTCTCAAGCAATTCGGAGCACTTTGAATAACCCTGATAGTCATTTCTCTGCTACGAAATCCTCTAAGTCTGTCAGGGGTCAGATACCATCGATAAAGAAGTTTTTTCCTGGCTTCGTGTAACGTTGCACTCTTAAACTTCCCCTTGTCTCCTGCAAAAGTTTGTACCCATTGGGTTGGAGCAATAGTAACCCCTAAGTCGCGCTCCCAATTCAATTGGAACCGGTGTTTCCAGTGTGGGGCCGAAGCCGTGAGAAGTTTATAACAATGGGAAAGTAGTCTAGCGGGTGTATAGGGTTTGACACAAAACGTTTCAAAAGGGAATAACACTGACATGATATGACTAAACCTGCTAGAATTGTAATAAGTCGACAATAATATTTTAACTTGCAGATAAGAGAACTGAAGGGGGCTGGAGAGATCGTAGCGTCTGGCCAGTATATCGTAGGGCATGAATTCCATGGGAGACGTGTTAGACCTTGAGTGTGCCATTGTCGTGCGTCAAAATTGTGTATCTTGTAGGAGAGAGCCGTAAGTGGGGTTGCTAGATGGAGTGGGTGGTAGTGACATAAACGCCCCCTAACTGCATCCCAAGTGTGGATAAGTAGATTCGCTAGAGGTAGGAGAGTAGGGTGTACATGTTTCGGGAGTCATACTACATCTGACAGTTTAAAAGGAGAAATTGTAGCGTGGATGGTCATCGTCCACTGTGGGGCAGAAGCAGAGGAGACCGCGGATCCCAGAAGAGCCGCTTTATGATACAACAATACGTTAGGTAGACCCAGTCCCCCATGGGGTACCGACGTCGCCAGGACCTGAAAGCTAACTCAAGGTTTTCTACTTTTCCAAACAAATTGATTAATAATACCCTAAAGAGATTTAAAAAAAGGATGGGTGTGGGGAGAGGGGGAGGGCTCTGAATACATACAGAATTTTAGGTAGAATGGACATTTTTGTCCTTCCTTCAAACGCTCCCTTAAGACATTCCTATTCAGGCAAGCCTACCACCCGAGTCACTGACGCAACCAGTCCATCACTCTTATCTTCCAGTCCTCTCCTGTTTCCACCCCCAACCCTTCTAGATTGTGAGTTCCCATGGGAATAGGGCACTCGTTTCCTCCTGTACTGGTTTGTCAAAATGTTGTTCAATGTATTGTAACCCTGTCTATGTTGTGCCCATTGTACAGCACTGCGGAATATGCTGGTGCTTTATAATCTCAAACACATCCAAAGCACTGACACATTGTGCGGACTTCCGCATTTTGGAAATTCTGTGCCGTGGAAGAAAAGGGGAGTATATAGAACTATATATAATTTATAGATTTCCTATTATATAGACTGTCAGTAGCATCTGCCCAATGATTTGAGGGGATAAAAAAAAAAAAAAGGTGGGGGGGAAGTGTGCCTTAAAGTACAACAAATGAACTGTACAGTGATTCTTAACACAAGGCTATCCATGTCCGGCAATGACTGAAAGAAATGGAGTACAATAGCATATTACTGAAAAAAACTTTCAGAAATTATCTCAATTGCTATATATCAATTTATAACGTAACTTGTCTTCATTAAGGATGTTGACCTATTGATACTGGTCTTGGAATAGGAAGGGATCAGAACCAGGGGTCAGGATAATTAAAAGGCATTCATGATGTTGGCAGAGGTTGCAGACAGCTGTCACAGGAGCCAGGACAAAGTCAAAGGGAGAGGAAGAAGCTGACTGAACAGGTGTAGCGTGAGGGTTAATGCAGTCAGGGCTCACGTTAGCAAGCATGAATAAAAAGCACACAAGTTGAATACATATGATCGAAAGTCGAAATGAGAGATCTCCTGCAAAGAACCATTATTAAAGATTGAGGAAGCTTGGGGCTACAACTAAAAGATTTCTGTCCAGTATTCCGAGACCACAAAAATCCCCTGTCAGCTAATATTGCCTGCGTTACTGTGACTTCAAAGACATATTACATGAAGATCAGTTCTACTTTCTCAGAGGACGAATAAGCACTTAAATACCTCACAACGCCCTCAGGATAGTGCGTGTATTTGGGAATCCTGCTCACATTATTAGCAGTTAAGGGGGGGCTCTGTGTAGTTTCCCAACAAGTCAGATTTGCTTCCTTTTCTCTGTGTACAGGTTCAGCAACCTTAACTCTCCAGCTGTTACAGAACTACATCTCCCATGAGTCTCAGCCACTTATCTGGTATTTGGGCCTTGAGGGAACTGTAGTTATTATTATTATTATTATTATTCTTTATTTATAAAGCGCCAGCATATTCCGCAGCGCTGTACAATAAGCACAGTATAGACAGGGTTACAATACATTGAACAACATTTGACAAACAGTACAGGAGGAGATGAGGGCCCTATTCCCGTAGGAACTCACAATCTGGGAGGGTTGGGGTTGGAAACAGGAGGAGAGGACTGTAAGGTGAGAGTGATTGATGGTTGCGTCAGTGAGTTGGGTGGTAGGTTTCCCTAAATAGGAATGTTTTCAGGGAGCGTTTGAAGGAAGAGAAGTTAGGGGAAAGTCTGACAGTACGAGGAGAGCGTTCCAGAGAGTGGGCTGCGCGTGAGAAATCCTGCAGTCTATCATGGGAAGAGGTGATGCGGGGAGAAGCTAGGCGCAGGTCACTGTTTGACCTTAGGGAGCGGGCTGGGGTGTATTTGGTGGTTAGTGAGGACAGGTAGTGGGGCGCTGAGTTAGTGAGGGTTTTGTAGGTAAGGATAAGGATTTTGAACTTAATTCTGCAGTGGATGGGGAGCCAGTGAAGGGACTCGCAGAGGGGAGCGGCAGAGACAGAGCGGCGGGTGAGGTGAATTAGCCTGGCGGAGGCGTTCAGGATGGATTGTAGGGGGGAGAGGCGGGACAGAGGGAGGCCAGATAAGAGAATATTGCAATAGTCGAGTCGGGAGATTACCAGGGCGTGTATGAGTTTTTGTGGTGACAGCGGTAAGAAATGGCCGAATTCTGGAAATATTACGCAGTTGGTATCGGCAGGAGGAGGAAAGAGACTTGATGTGGGGGATGAAGGAAAGAGCAGAGTCAAGTGTAACTCCAAGGCAGCGAACTTTGTTTGATGGGGAGATGGTGATACCCTCCACCGTGATAGAGAAGTCAGGAGGTGGGGAGGCATTGGAGGGAGGAATAAGTAGGAGTTCAGTCTTTGACATGTTGATCTTTAGGTGGTGGGAGGCCATCCAGGAGGAGATGCCAGATAAACAGTCACTGACTTTTGAAAGGACAGGGGGAGAGAGATCAGGGGTAGAGAGGTAGATCTGAGTGTCATCAGCGTAGAGGTGGTAATTAAAGCCAAAGCTGTTGATGATTTTGCCCAGGGAGGAGGTGTAGATGGAAAAGAGCAGAGGACCAAGGACAGAGCCTTGAGGTACACCAACAGATAGAGGCAATGAGGAGGAGGAGTTACCAGCAAAGGACACACAGAAGGACCTGTTGGATAAATAGGATTCGACCCAAGCGAGTGCAGTGTCACCGAGACCCAGAGAGTTGAGGGTCTGTAGAAGGAGGGGTGGTCAACAGTGTCAAAAGCAGCCGAGAGGTCAAGCAGGATGAGAATAGAATAGTGGCCGTGTTTTTAGCAGTTAGGAGGTCGTTGGTGACTTTGGTGAGGGCAGTTTCAGTTGAGTGTAGGGGACGGAAGCCAGATTGCAGGGGGCCAAGTAGGGAATTGGAGGACAGGAAGAGGGAGAGGCGGTTGAAGACTAGTTTTTCTAAGAGCTTTGATGTGAAGGGAAGCAGAGATACAGGGCGGTAATTGGATGGAGAGTTGGGATCTAGGGATGGTTTCTTTAGTAAAGGGGTAACTAGCGCGTGTTTGAAGGCGGATGGAAAGGAGCCAGTGGAGAGAGATAGGTTGAAGATGTGTGTGAGAGCAGGGGTGAGGGAGGAGGAGAGGGGAGGAATTAGATGTGAGGAAGGGTCGAGCGGGCACGTGGTGAGATGTGAGGAGGACAATAAGGAATTGACTTCCTCCTCAGTGGCTGGGAGGAAGCGGCAGAGGGTGGCAGAGGGGACCTGTGGGAGTGGAGGTGGCAGATAACTATCTTGTGTTGGGATGTTACTTCTGATAGAGTTTTACTGAGGAAGTAGTCTGCCAGGTCTTGAGCGCTGAAGGCAGCTGTGGGGGGAGGTGCAGGTGGGTAGAGGAGGGTGTTGAAGGTGGACCAGAGCCGTTTAGGGTTGGAGGACAGCGTAGATATAAGAGATGAGAAGAAGGATTGTTGGCCAAGTGGAGGGCAGAGGTGTATGACCGGAGAATAAACTTGAAGTGAACAAATCAGCTTCAGAGCGGGATTTCCTCCAGGCACGCTCTGCGGTGCAGGAGCATCTTTGCAGGTAGCGAGTCTGGAGGGTGTGCCAGGGCTGAAGCTGGCGGCGTGGGGCCTTACAGAGTCGAAGAGGAGCAAGAGTGTCTAGAGCAGAGATAAGCGTCGTGTTGTAGTGATTAGTGGCAGCATCAGGGCAGGTGAAGGATGAGGTATGAGGGAGGTGGTGAAGTAGGTTGGAGAATTGATGGGGGTCCACAGCATGTAGATTTCTGCGAGTGTGTGTGCGGGGTGGGGAGCAGGGTGTTTAGGAAGTCCAGATAGGATTGAAAGAGAGAAGGTGGTGGTCAGAGATGGGGAAAGGGCGACAGTTGAACTCAGAAATGGAGCAGAGGTTGGAAAGACAAGGTCAATAGCGTGACCATCGCGGTGGGTAGGGAGGAGGGGAGGATTGTGTGAGTCCAAGGGGACGTGAGTGAAAGAAGTTTGGAGCAGCAGGGGCGGAACGATCGTCAATGGGAATGTTGAAGTCCCCGAGAATTAAGCATGGAAGATTAGAAACAGGAAGTGAGAAAGCCAGGTAGCAAAGTGGTCAAAGAACTGGGAGGTTGGTCCCGGTGGGCGGTAGATGACTGCCACCCTGAGAGCCAGAGGAGAGAACAGGCGGATGCAGTGTGTCTCGAAGGAGGAGAAGGAGAGGGATGGGGGTGGAGGGAGATGCCGGTAGGTACAGGTGGGAGAGAGCAGGAGTCCGACCCAGCCACCATTTCTCTCACCCGGTCTGGGGGTATGGCTCAAGTGTAGACCGCCATGTGAGAGAGCAGCAACGGAGGCCGTGTCAGAGGGAGTTAGCCAGGTTTCAGTTAAAGCTAGGAGGTTGAAGGAGTTTGAAAGGAAGAGGTCATGGATTGCTTTGAGTTTGTTGCACACAGAGCAAGCGTTCCAGAGGGCGCAGGAGAAAGAGGACAGGTGCTGAGGGATTATGGGAATGAGGTTGCTGGGCTTGCAGGGAGGTGATTTATGTGCGATGGAGATAGGATGAGAGGGAAGTATTGGATGTGTTGTGGGGCCAGGGTTAGGGGATATGTCACCTGAATAGAGTAACAGCAGGAGGGTGAGAAAGAGAGGTGGGAATGGGATTTGTGGGCGTTTGGCAGCACGAGAGTTAGAGGAGACCATGTTCTGAGGAAACAGAGGAGCTCATGTGAGGCCATCATGTGGGACGAGAAGAGGGAGGGGGAGATACAGATAGTGTAGGGGGTCGGTGGTAGAGGGGCAGGAGTTCCATTTAAGGAGAAAGGTAGAAGTAAAGAGTAGAAGCGTGAAAGAAAGCATGATATAGACGTGTGTTTACCCGGAGTAAAAAATGGACCTTGCAGTTCCTTCCTCCAGTCCCGCAACTCCAGGAATCAACTCTGAACGTCCACTTAGGGATGCCACTCAACTCCAGGAATCAACTCTGAACGTCCACTTAGGGATGCCACTCAACTCCAGGAATCAACTCCTGAACGTCCACTTAGGATGCCACTTGGGGATGTCACAAGAGCAAGGCTCACTAGAGTCAGTTGTTAGTGGTTATATAGGGCGGACAGATTGCATTCAGGCAGTTAGAAGGTTAACACCTGAAGCTGGATGGGCTGTGTCAATAGGGCAGGAGCACACATGCTAATTAGCAAAGCAAATGGTGGAGAAAAACAAAATAAATAAATAAAAAAATACCAAGGTAACGTTACAATGTGGGTGCCTGCGAATACTGGGTGATGGGGGTCCTACCAGCAAAAGTATGCAGGGGATCAGTTGAGATGTGGGTGTCTGTGGATGATGGTGGTGATAATGACCTACCAGGCAAAAGTATGCAGGGGATCAGTTGAGATGTGGGTGTCTGTGGATGATAATGACCTACCAGCAAAAGTATGCAGGGGATCAGTTGAGATGTGGGTGTCTGTGGATGATGGGTGATAATGACCTACCTGTGGAGAGAGGAGACACAGGAATTAGGGATCGTGATGGTGGATGGCATAGGGGATCTTGGATAAAACTCCGGGAATCAACTCTGAACGTCCACTTAGGGATGCCACTTGGGGATGTCACAAGAGCCAAAGTTACAAAACATCTGGGAGGGCCAAGGCTGCCTATCCTATGTGGATAAAACAATGGTTTAGAAATTTATGCCCAACACTTAAATGTGCTTCTAACAATTTCTTCAAAGTGCTATGAAACGTACGGGCTCTACTCCATAGTCGGTGCTAATGCTGCATCTCGATGTGTAATCGTTAGTACTGGGAGAAGCAAGTGTGACATTTGGCATCGACATTCCATCATGACACTACAGTCGGGTGAAAAAGTCTGTCGCCTCGCAGCTTGCAAGATGCTACTCTACTTAAGTGTCTCCTATCCTTAACATGGGGAGCGCAATCCACTTTTAGCATCTCAACAAGTTAGGTATTCCAAAGTGCTGGTGCAATTTATCGTCGGGAGGCAGAAGCAAACATTCTAACACCTCCTAAAAGCTGGTGCTAAAGGATTCTGCAAAAGCAAAAATCATTTAACGTGCTGCAAACCCCCCCCCCCCCTAAAAATCCCATACTCCCCTCTCATCCTGCAGCGAGCAGAGTGAGACTGGGATCAAATAGTTCTTAGTCTCCCTCCACAATCACTCCGCAGCGCTACGTGATCTCACAGCCTGGAAGTGCAAGCCTCCATGGAGTCCTATGGACTCCAGGAGCTGATAGTTGCGGTGGCGCGGAAGTACTACAGTGGGTATCAGGGAGGTTAGCGTGGTGTTACGGCGTGAGGTGCGGAGATAACATCCTATTCCAGGGAAGGTGTCAACATGGAGATGGTAAGGGAAAGTCTGCAAGCGCATATTTTCCTGCTTACCATCTCCATGTTAGCGTCCACAGTAGAATAGTGCCCTACATTTGTTCTGAATCCATGAGGACCTCAGGTCATTGGTCTTACACACCTGCAGAATCTTTTCAACATTTTCAAACCTCTGGACTATTATGCTTGAGACAATCATCGCATTGTAGGTTTCAAATAAACGTTTCTCAACCTGATCTATATAAAGTGTGTGTGTGGGGGGGGATTTGCTGGGACACAGTGTCGTTTTGATTCTGTGTCCAGATCCACCATGCTCTGTGCACATGGTCTTTTAAGAATTCCACTTCTTCACATAAAAAACACTTTTTCAATAAATTACTTTATTTAAAATATACACACACAAATATAAAAAGAAAAAGGAAAGTAATTTTCAAATATTTTACACTTTTTTTACAGTGTATAAAAGAAGCCCGAGAATCAGTCACAGAGTAATGCACAGTTAAAATCATCTGTTATGACAATCACAAGGTTTTTTATGACTATCACAAGGTATTTTTTTTGTTTTAAAAATCAAACAGATGACCCCGTTCATCTGACATAAGGCAAAAATGGATATTTTTGTGTAGATGTCCTGAAGAATGTATCCAGTGAACAGCTGATACATCAAGAATATTTTCTGCTAAAACAAGACAAACAGCGCAGCTGGTTTTATAAACCAGATCGTAAAATAATAAAAATAAAATTAAATAAAAAAAATCTATTAGTTTGGCCTAATTTCACGAAACGGGAACTTTCTGGCACCGAGCACAGCTACGCTGTATTTCACGCTTTACACTTGTTGGTTCATGGCTCGGCTTATTTTGAAACAAAACCACTGTTCGAAGTATCAGCCTTACAGGTCTATTCACTAAAAGGTGAAACTCTGGATAATTGGCAGGAGAAGAGAACAATCTAGACCAAATAGCCGATTTGGAAAGTGAGCTAAATGGGAGAATTTTTGTGGTTTGGCTATTTTGACCTAGAATTTTCACTTCTCCAGTCATTCTCCTGAGGTTCAGCTTTAGTGAATAGACCTGATTGTTTCTTTATGCAAATACCTGAGCCAACGCTGACAATTTCAAGCACTCCTGACGTGTCTTAGAAAGGCGAAACACCGTCGGGTGCGAGGGGAGCAGGGAATTCCCATCCCGATCTTGCTTTCCCAGCAGAATCGCTTCAAGGGCATATCCTGCCACAGGTCTTCGATATCTAGAGACTACCTTGAAGGGCATCAAGATGCAGGTTAATTTGCCTGCGATATTAGCAATAATTGATTAAGTGACTCAATTTTTTCACCGAATTTTGCCTAAAAATGATGAATATTGGTACAGCTCATAATAATACTGGTTTTCTTTTTCTAGTGGGGAGAAGCTCGTTTTTACATCTTTCTGCTGGAATAATTTTTAAACATCTAGATCGTAGGGATTTCTAACTGGGTTAATTTGCCTGCAATATTAGCAATAATTGATTAAGTGACTCAATTTTTTCACCGAATTTTGCCTAAACAACACTGTGCCTTTTTTTCCCCCCATTTGTGCCTATGTACAATTTTGGCATCAATTTGTATATTAATTATCAAGTTACCGGATGATCATCCATATGGGATTATATACAGTGGTACGTTTGTTTTAATTCATGTTTTGTGTGGATCATGATCAAGACCAGTGTGTGGTTTTTATCTTGGTATATCTTCGTTTTATTTTTAATCCTTAATTAAAAGTTAAGTTTTACCTATATATATATTGTCAACGATTTTCCACTTATTTCAGGTAGAAAAAGAGGTCTACCAAATTAGGTGAACCTGCATGCTCAATGCTGACAAGTGCAACTCGGCAAAAGTCAAATTGCACAAGACGGCAGCAACATGTGAATGAAGCCATTGGAGGTTCATCTTTTGAAGTACAAAGGATTCAGTATTGACAAATAGAACTGCTTTCTAGATATAACGTTACAGTATTTGTCCACAAATCAAAACTAAGAGTCTCAGATCCTGAATGTCCCTGCTGCTGGAAAACCATTGGCACTGCAAAAGGTAATAAACATCCCACACGAGATCATTGGATATAGAATGATTGTCATCAGGTTTATACAGAATATACATATAAAACGAATTTCCTCCTTAAGCCACTAGGCTCACATTGTGGAGGAGTCCCCATGCACCGTGGAAAACATTGTGCTCAACGTCCGGCCTGTCAGTTGCAAGACAAATCTATAGTGACATCCAAAGAGATTTTAATTTTGGAAGAGTCAAACATCTTTTTATACTCGCATGATCAGTATGCTTCCTGACAAACATGTATTCACATTCATAGTGTCCGGACAGAAAAGAAAGACTAAAAATTTATTTAAAACTGCAGAAAAAAAGGCTTAACGTCTAGATAGAAAGTAATTCCATGCACGCCTTCAGTCTGCAGGCTCCAAGAACTCCGAGGTAAACACGGCTTCAGAGTAACTCTCACATACATCCTGTAATTCTGCCGCAACCTCTTCCACAGCTTCTTCAAAGAGCTCTTCGGCCAGGCTGGAAAGAGAAACGGGTCACTTTAAGAATGTCAATCGCATCTCTTGAAGCAGGGAACAAATCCCGTCTCTTACAGGAGGTGAGGTTTACAGATGTAAGGTTCCGGAACAGATGGTCAGTAACAACAGTTTGCCAAAATATGTCAACACTGAAGAGCATTTTAAACCAAAAGCAAGATTTGAACAAAAAACAAAGTACCTGCATCGGAGATAAAACCTTGCACGATAAAGACGGATCTTACCTTTCGGAAATGTGCCAAGGGTTGAAATTGTTCACCACCTCATGGGATGTAAGCTGCAGGCGTCGGTCAAAGGATTCGGTATAATTCTTAATACTTTGCAGCATTTGTGTCGATACGGAGAGAGGCACCAGACCTTTACTCCGTCCTGTCTGTTTCTGTGGTAGAGGGCGTGGAGGACTTCTGACCAGCTCTTTTCGGGTTATTTGTAGAGAACTTGAAAGGAGAGCATGAATTAATCCTTCTTTCAAGCTTTTTATTTTCCATGTAGCAGAGTTTTGGAACTACATTTTAGGCCGGAGTCTAAGGCAACCTACTAATTTGTTGAGCATCATGGGAAAAGCCATAGGGTAAAGGTTGTGACCCCTAGACAGTTTTATATTGCATGTCCATGTTTAACATATTACACCTGTAGGCGCATTCAACTCATATTCATGTGACACATTACAGGTTGGGCACCCCTTATCCAAAATCTGGAAAACTCTGAAATCTGGAATTTTCAGAGCCTTCAATATTTTAGTTATACTTCTCTCACTGACAGGTCCTGCTGCTTGGCAATGCACGTCTGATGGCTGTATCACAATGTGACACACGATGGGAGACTCTGTACAGCCCCAGCATGTGACATGTTGGCATTGTGCAGCATGTCCCTCAAAGAGGGCTGCATAGCTTTTCCAGTGTGCATAAATGCTGCTACAGCAATGAGACTGTGGCTCCCTTCCTCCCAGAAATCGGATTCTCGTGGATTCTGAAATCTGTAAGAATCCGAAATACGGAATGCACAGGGTCGTGAGCATTGCGGATAAAGGATGTTAAACCTGTACTTACAAACTGGAAATCATGTCATGAACTGTTAATTTTCATGTTCTTCATCATGATTCCAATATGTAGGAACCAAACATTGTAGAAGAGCAACTTAAAGGCCAGAACAAGATCAAGTCACGAAGCAGGTACACCCTTCTGCACACGCCTATAATACCCAATGTAAGATATATGTATATATTATATAGAATTTATTTCTTATTGACACAAGCACTGGAGTGTTTTTGTACGGCCGCTTCATACTCTTGTGCTACTTAATACGTACTCTCCTTCAAACGGCTCCTCTAGCAGTATATCTACGACTGGTTCCCTTTGGTCTCTAGGTTTGGTAATCCTGATTGGGTGAGGAGGGCGAGGAATCTGCTGTCTACCTTCATTAACTCTGTCTGGAATAAAGTAGGAAACAAGTTTTATCAAACATAGAGCAGCCTAAATTGTACAAACTTTACCTACACAGTATAAGCATAAAATATTTTATTTATTGATTCTAACCTTTTTCTTCCTGAGCCCAGAACTCCGGATCAGCGTACACAATCTTATTGCACCTCTGCCGGACAATTTCTTGAGATTTCTGTAGAGAAATATGAATTTAGTTCACATTTAAGCTTTTATTTACTTTAGATTTTGCATCAAACTTTCTTGCAAAATTAAAAAACCATATGATAACCACAAACACACAGCTCTTGCTTAGCGGTGCTATGTATACCACTGACAGAGGGCTCAGACAGCATCTTCTAGAGCAGATCAAGCTTTCTGCACAGTGTTTGCTCCTCTAAAATGCCTGTAATGCGACGGAGCAGAGACAGGCAGCATGCAGCTCCTTTTCATGCCAGTTAGAGATTCCGGATTTTGTCTATAAGGACTTTGGCCATACTGGATCCCATGAGCACCATGCGGGTGAATTCTTTTTTCAGGTTTGTTGTGGTACCATGCCCAATATACCAGCAACGTAAAGCTATGTCTCATTTATGAGTTTAACCTTACTGTGTGGTCATTCTTTAAATTTAAGGATGGACATACTGAATGCTCACCTCGATTTCTTCCATTCTTTGAATCATGACCTCCAAGTCACTGTGATGAAGAAACGACACGGAATTCTGTTCTCTGATCCATTCATCGGATTCATCTGTCTCCCTACCAGGCAGGTTTTCTTGGTTGAAGGTCTAGAATGTAGAAAAATTTGAAGAAATGCTGTTTAACATTTTAGAATACAATTGTTTAGGTATTAGTACATTAATGGGAATTCCTTGCAAGTGTCTGTAATATATTATCTTGTTTTCAGTGCAGTCGAGCAAAGGTAACGAAATCTGTTGTTGAAGCAAAGAATTTTTAAAATATACCCCTTAGTGACACAGCCTCATTTTACTTGTTTGGTATTTAAGGACACAATCAACGTTGGCACTTATGCTATGCGAAAGTTCAACGATAATTTCCATATTTGCCCAAACCCTCACTGCAACAAAAACCTAAAAAAAAAAAGAAGAAAATTCTGTATGGGAACAGCCAGGGAGAGGGCAGAATACAGGGAGAGCTGTGGGGTCACTCCCTGCTGTACAGGGATAAGATTTAGGTGTTCTAGTGACTGAAAATCCCTGTACAGTACAGATACAAGGGGTTTTATATTCTATTGGTATTTTGTGGAAGCTGCATTGCTAATATTATGATCACTGCAAATCAGCATAAGCAGGAGATCTGACGCTTTTTTTGGTAACTTTATAATTTTTCCCATAAACAGGAGTTTTGAACATTTTATTATCTTTATAACAATTACTGAATATGGCACAAACACCATTTCTGTCTGTATGCAGATAGTGCAGACCCTGTGTAACATTGTGCGAGATAAGGGACACTGTATACAGTTTACAGAAATACTGCAGGTATGAAAGGTCTAAAAGGATAAACAAATCTATGAAGAATTAAAAAGGAGCAAATTTTAATTATTTTACCATCTCAAAATAAGAATCTCAAAAATCATTATTTCATCTTCTATTTAATTGTTAAGATTTATTGGAAACATGGGATATGAAGTTAGGAGAATATTTTCTTCAACAAGAAGTGCTTGGCAGTGAAGGGGCCAATTACACTGTATAACATACTGGCTGTCCATCCTGCCCTGCATCATAACAATCCTTTCAACAGCTTGCAGTCACCATGAGCCAAGTTTGCAGAGATACACCTCACCGTGTAACCTCTCTCGGTGCGGTGTATCTCTGCAAACGTAGCTCATGGGTGACACCTAGTTGTTCTAAAAACTAAATCAGGAATGCAAGCTGTTGAAAGGATAGTTTTGACAAAAGAAGAAACTGTCTTCATCAAGATAGTCTGCTCGAATACAAGCCTTTCTTTACATAGAAAGGCGGTGAAATGCTGAACTGATCTTTATGGTGGGGTCTGAATCCTGCTATTTAAATTTATTCAAAGTTTCATTCTTCACTCCATCGCTGTAAAGATTTACCCCTTGTGTGCTCATCTTTATTATTATTATTTTTTATTTATAAAGCACCAGCATATTCCGCAGCGTTGTACAATAGGCACAGTATAGACAGGGTTACAATACATTGAACAACATTTGACAAACAGTACAAGAGGAGATGAGGGCCCTATTCCCGTAGGAAATCACAATCTTTTGTTTGTTCTAAAACTGGTGAATCTATCCTCTAGAAATGTAAGAAAGTGTTTCTATCTTAACTTTCATACATCTTGTTTCTAATCCCCTCACCCATCTAGACTGTAAGTTCCCATGGGAATAGGGTCCTCATATCCTCCTGTATCTGCTGGCAGGAATACGGACCTGCCTCCTGTATGTATTGTAGAATTTTCCTGTTTTTAGCTGTTACAACTTGTACAGCGCGCCGGAATGTGTTGGCGCTTAATAAATAATAATAATCTATAGTGTGCGTTTGGCCTTAGAGGCCATATTTGAATTATTTTACCTCTCTGCATAAGCCCTTGCTTCGTGTATATAGTGAGAAACTCCCGCACAAATAGATGAAAGGTGTTTAAAAGCCAGCAGAATATTACATAGTATGACTGCATGAAACCAAAACAATAGCCCGGTTTGCCAAACATAGCAACATTACCTGTGGTCTTTGTATATAGTCCAAGGGACGGTCCTGGTTAGGGAACCTGCTTGCCTGGAGAATTTCATCCCTAAGAATTCAGAGAAGTGAAAATATGGTGTGAATGTATAGATTCTAGCAAAATAGCTTTTTGCATTGGTTTTGACACCCAAGATACATTAAGACATATTCAGATAAAAGAAAAAAAAAGAAAAAACTAGTAATGCTCACTGAAGCGCTTACAATCAAAAGTAGGGCTGCAACTAACAATTAAATCGATTCATCAGATAAAATAAAAAAGGACCATTAAACACAGAAAAAAAATCATCCCCTGCCCCCTCCTTTTTTTCGTAAGCAATCTACATAGTGTACATACGTAAATTGCATATTTTTCAGACAAGGTACACGAGTACCAGGTCAGTGATAGATTGATGCTGTGTAAGCCCATGTCTGCTTTCTCCTGAGATGAACGCTGCTACGGGCCCACAGACATGTCAGCACGAAAGCAGGGTGAGAAGGGGGGCACTCCACACAGCCTGACCACTTTAATAAGCTAAAGTGGTCAGGGTACGTAGAGTGTTCCTTTACAATAATATAATGAACAAACTGACGGGGAGGAGGGTCCGTAGGCGGAAGGGAGTGAGTTTGGACAAAAGACCAAACCTGAGTGTGGGAATGGAGTTTATTGGAAGGGATTGGACGAAAGGGAGAGAATGGCAGCTCCAGACCAGCAACGGGATTGGCAGGCAGGTTGAGGTGGTGGCAGAGGACTCCAGCTTCAAGTAAGAATAAAAAAAAAACACGGTACAGCATCCATACCCAGTAGCAGTATCCTAGGGTTTGTGCTATAGTACAACTACACTTGTACACTGAATAAAAATGCAGTGCTCATGTCTGACATAACCCCAGAACTAAATCATAGCACGTAAAGCAGCGGCATGCCTTCTGCAATCAGCTCCGAAGAAGAGTCTGAGGATAGAACGTTGAACTCCATCTGACTCTAAACAGTGTGTGCTGTACACAAATCCAATAATCGACAGCCGATTAATCAATAATGAGAATAGTTGTCAACTATTCTCATTATCGATTAGTTGTCAATTAAAGCGATTGTTTCAGCCCTAAATCAAAAGCAAAGAAGTTTGACACAAAAGGATGTTCCATGTAATACATTGCCGAACGACAGCATTGTTAGAAGTGAATTAGAGAATGGGTAGAGCATAGGGCTTATTGTGAAGACATTTGGTAAGTAGGTAGGTTTTAAGAGAGTAAACCTGACTGCGTCAGGCTCAACCACAGCTATCCATTGTGTAAAAAAATGTACAATAATACTAGATTAACAAAATATATTCACAAAAGACAAACATACAGTGACATGAGGCAGCTGTAAAAGGCGAAACGAGGACATCTTAAGGATTCCTTTTATATTTTAACTAGTCATTGGTGTCTATTTTTTGCTTATATTGTCTGGTTGATGTGTATTCTACCTTTATTGCTTCCGTAACGTGTAGGAGAGGGACAGTAAAGACTCCTTATCAGATTAAGGGTCTCTTTTAGGAGCTATCATGGCACTTGACGCTTATTTTCTCTATTTTTGCTGTCCTATATATAAATACAAGTCTTATTAGTCATATACTGAGGGATCCCAACCACTTTGAGCATATTATTTATGCGTATGATATTCTGTGAATAGATTTTGCTAATAAAATATTGTACATTTTATACACCAGTTGCTGTGGTTGAGACTGACACAGTCAGGCTTCCACTTACTTTGGGTTATGGTATTTATAAATGAGAGTTTAATCCCAGAGCTATATCGGATGACCTCTCTCCCTTTGTGGCTTACCGCCAGTTGCCGGTGTGGCCAATATTTTTTGTTAGAGCATTTAAATCTTTGAAAGGTAGGCGACAGTCTGATAGATTTGGGGAGCTCTGCAGCATGGGGAAAATAGAAAAGAGTCCGTGCATATTAATATTGTAACATTGAGTAAAGCTCACCTAAGACTCCGCATGTGGGAAATTTCTTGTCGGTAAAGACTGTCTAACTCTTCTGTTCTCCTAGCTGTTTCAGCATCCAACCAAGCCAACCTAAGAAAAAAGCAGATTCCAGACTATTACAAGGTATCCGGAGACCTGAACACGAGAAGGCAATATGAAATATAGCAAGAATTAACAGGACTATAAAAAGGTGAAACTCAGGAGAATTGGCAGAAGTAAAAATTCCAGGTCAAGATAGCCGAACCAGAAAAATTCTCCCATATATTTCACTTTTCAAATCGGCTATTTGGTCTAGATTGTTCTCTTCTCCTGCCAATTATCCAGAGTTTCCCCTTTTAGTGAATAGAGCTGTTAATAAAGATCATTACTGAATGAAAAAGTTGAGCAATGCTAGATATAAGCAGACATAAAAAAATTGCGTAATCCAGCCAAATAAATCCCATAGTTTGGCCCCCTAAGGGTTAAACTCACAAGAGCAAGGTGATAATTGGGCACGTCACTATAATGCTGTTACCCCACTCCAATCGGGCCGGTCTCAGGAGTAGTCGGGCATCGAGCGCTGGACTGATCCACCGTCAGGATTGGCTCACTGAATGCAAAATTAAACTGCTCCCAGTGTTGTCGCACAGGTCACTGTCCATTATCTGAACCAATTGGGTAACAGCATTATTGTGACGTGCCTTATTATCACCTTGATTTTGTGAGTTTAACCCTTAGGGGGGCCAAACTGTAATGTGATTTATTTGGCTGGATTACGCTATGTTGTTTATGTCTGCTTATATCTAGAATTGCTCAAGCTCTTTCATTCAGTGCCTTCTATCGAACGCCAAGAGGAGATGTTCTTTGAGCAATAATATATGTATTTTTATGTGTAATTTTAAGGAGATTTGCACACTTTTTCTGTTTGCCAATAACGATCATTAGGCTGACCAATCCACTGCTGTTTGTTTCTCCCCGTCCTGTTTTAACCATAGAGTGTTCTTTTAAGTGTCAAAAGGATTTTGAAACCTTCTCAAATGTAGAAGTGGCATGTGCCATGCAAGTTGGTACAATCTCATTCACACTCCATATGGTAGTTTTCAAATCATACTAATGGTTGCACAGACCTCACGGCTTCTTTAGATATACTGGCTGTCTTTCCTGGCACAATGTTCTGTGGTAGGTCGTCATATTCCAGTTCTCTTGTTGGGGAAATGTTGTGTTTTTTCTTTTCTCTTATCAAATTAACTCTGTAAAAGTAAGAGGCATATAGAAAGTGTTAAACAAGGACGTCAAGGAAAACATTTTGCGCATTGGATGTTTACAAGAGCAAAAACTGGAGCACCCAGTCGGGACAGTGCGTCAGTTTCCACGGTAATTACTAAACTTTGCCTTGGTGTTTATCAATATGTTTTCCCCACAATATTCACCAGACCTTTTTGGCGTGGCTGGAGGAGATGTTGGATTAGGAGGCATCCAGGGAGTTTTTTTCTCCTTTATCGGTGGTTGATTTTCCTTCAGTGAGAACGCTACAGTTTTCTTCTGAAAATGTGCTGGTTGTGATGGATCCATCTTTCGTGGTTGGCGAAACCCCTAGCGAAATAAAAACATTTAACACAAAACAAATTTACAAAATGTAATCTATTCACATCATAAAATAAAAAAAATCCCCAGAACATGAAATTATTCAAAGCCTCATAGATTAGAATAACCAGATGTGTGATTACTTCTCCAGTCACACACCCCTATTACACAACAATGCTAAAGCCATGGCTAAAGTCAGCCTCCATAATGGAATGGAAATGGAAGCAAAAAAAACTATTGACCTTCAAAAAGGTTCATTGCTCTGTGCTCATCTTAGTGTATCACATCAGAAGGGATAAAGTTTTAGTTATGGGCAGTGTCGATGATGAGGGGGGGGGGGAATTCAAATCATTTTACTGCGGCTCTTCAAGGCCAGTGTCAGATGAGTGCACTATGTGCGCCCATACGGACATGCCTTCTGACGCCCATTGCAGCGTTGGGATGTTTCGACGGGGCCGGCCACATGCTGTAGCGCTCGCACGAATTACAGGCTTGTCGAATTCTAAGGCTCGTCAGGAGTGCTTGACATTGTCACCGATGGCTCAGGTACTTTCATAAAAGAAACTATCGGGTCTATTCACTAAAGGTGAATGACTGGAGAAGTGAAAATTCTAGGTCAAGATAGACAAACCAGAAAAATTCTCCCATTTATCTCACTTTCCAAATTGGCTATTTGGTCTAGATTGTTCTCTTCTCCTGCCAATTCTCCTGGTTTTCATCTCTCTCTGAATAACCCTGTATCTGATCATTGGGGACTGTCCACTTGGGCATGTTAAGAAAGATGACAGAGTTTGACACTAAAAAGGGTCTATAAAAACAAAATATACATATATATTTGCTCCATTGTGCAGCACCTACCTGGGGTCTAAAGGGAAGCAGTACTCCTTTACGTTTATGCTGCCCAGCCACGGATTTAGGGATTCCTTTCAGACGTCCAGCCTGTATTAATGCTTTAACTGCAGATTTCAGGGCATCACGTCTTTCTGGGGTAGGTGGGTCCTCCACTTTCGCCGGCTCAGTCTGGGTTGCTGTAGTTAAAGTTTCTGCTGAATTCTCTAGAACAGACATGTATTTTTATACATTATTACATACATGGGTGTTCCAATAGACACGCAATCACCTATTTCCATACCTCCTTAGGCTTACAATGCTAATGTCGATGCATATTCCCTCAATACTAAGTCATTAATAAATTGAGATTCCACCCCCTTCTAAAAACCCTACTTATCCAATAAAAGGTAGTATTTACTAGTTCTTTACTGCGGAAATAACACCCAGCAACACATATAATATATAACATGCAATGGCTCCTTCGCTGTAACGATTGGCACCCGCTTGGGCCATCGTGGTTGCTTGGAATTGGAACAAGGAGTGTAGCCCTTTAGGCAGGGGAGCTGCGGACTTGATACAGGACAGGTCAATAATGCAGATTCCAGGGCTATACAGAAACCAGACTGAGACACAAGGGACAGGAGGGCCAGGGAGAAAACTAAAAGGAATCCCTATGCTGGAAATGATTTCTTATCTAAGAAAACCTCACAAAGATATACAGGGCTAGAGGAACAAGAAAAGCGAGGGTTAACAAGACATACAGAAAGACTACACTAAAGAGGTCCTTGTATGTGGCCTCTGAGTATATACTAAACTAAGACAAACAAGGTACATGAAACATATAAGAATGGTCATACAGGCAAAGGTTGGCAACAGATCAGCATACAGAAAAACCAGGAGTAGGCAGAAAAGGATTGTCAGGAAACACAGCCGAGGTCAAAACCAGAATAAACTTGAACAGGAATGTTTTGCAGCAACACTGGGAATGTGAACTGGACAGAACCACCATAAAACTCCACAAATAGTCAATAAGGCTCTGTGCTGCTGGGATATATAGGGAGTGGGTCTGTGTGATTGGGCCATGTGACCCCAGACCAGGAGATCACAACATAACCCCAGATCAGCCCCTGACAGCACGGCCAAACCCCCAGGGAAGAACAGACATGGAGGCCCTTCACCTCCAGGGGGCGCAGCCAAAACCAGGGAAAATGTGACAGTCGCTTGGAATTGGATGATGCCAATGGAGAAAACTGACCGTTGTGGGTGAAGTGAAAGAGGGCGATGGTTCTGGTCTTTTCTCATAGTTCATTATGATCAGGTCATCATCAGCAGTGCATTTATTAGCACCATGATCACTGGTAATGTATTAAGCCAACTGGACCATTTATTAAATCATATGGTGGCTCAATTCACATTCCTACCATTTTATTACAAGCCACGGAGGCTCATATTATTATTATTCACTAATTCCTACCATTTTATTACAAGCCACGGAGGCCCATATTATTATTATTCACTAATTCCTACCATTTTATTACAAGCCACGGAGGCTCATATTATTATTATTCACTAATTCCTACCATTTTATTACAAGCCACGGAGGCCCATATTATTATTATTCACTAATTCCTACCATTTTATTACAAGCCACGGAGGCTCATATTATTATTATTATTCACTAATTCCTACCATTTTATTACAAGCCACGGAGGCTCATATTATTATTATTCACCAATTCCTACCATTTTATTACAAGCCACGGAGGCTCATATTATTATTATTCACTAATTCCTACCAGTTTATTACAAGCCACGGAGGCTCATATTATTATTATTCACCAATTCCTACCATTTTATTACAAGCCACGGAGGCCCATATTATTATTATTCACTAATTCCTACCATTTTATTACAAGCCACGGAGGCCCATATTATTATTATTCACTACTTCCTACAATTCTCAAATAGCTTTCACAGGACTCAAATCAAAAACCTAAGCAGAGAAAGATGGAGATATAAGCTGAAATTTCAGGCATAGGTCCCTTATTGTAACGGGCAACCAGGCAGGTGGGTGAGGTTGCGAGCCCAGAGGTGCAGTGACACAAGGAGGCAATGGATTGCAATAATAAAAGGGGTTTATTTAGAAAGCATCTCAGAACATGAAGGGATAACACAGGAAAAGGGATGCGGACAGACAGACTGACCACACAGGGACGATTCTTAAAGCAGGATAAACTGAAGTAAAAGGAAAAGTCCAGTATGCAGGGAGTCTATGATACACAGGTAAGTCCTTTAGACAAATGCAGGGGTTCACCTGGATGAAGCAAAGGGGTTCTCCTGGACGAAGCCAGAGGGGTTCTCCTGGACGAAGCCAGAGGGGTTCTCCTGGACGAAGCCAGAGGGGTTCTCCTGGACAAAGCCAGAGGGGTTCTCCTGGACGAAGCCAGAGGGGTTCTCCTGGACGAAGCCAGAGGGGTTCTCCTGGACGAAGCCAGAGGGGTTCTCCTGGACGAAGCCAGAGGGGTTCTCCTGGACGAAGCCAGAGGGGTTCACTTAGATGAAGCCAGACAGGTCCAGGGGTATGGAAGGCCGTTGTCTGGTAGGCAAGCAAGCCGTCAGATCATCTGGTAAATCCTGCACACAGGCTTGTCAGCGAAACAGGCTCCTGGCTGCACGAGTTCCACTTGGAAGTGAAGTTTGATGCTGAAGCCTCTAGGTAAGGGTGTGGTTGAGTTATATAGAGACAGCTAGCTGAATAATGAGATGCACCTGATACTCAGTGCAGAGCTGGATAAGGCAACAGATATTCTGTGGCAGCAACTGAAGGGTGCTGCCCTGCAGTATGAGGAATGCAATAGCGTGTTTTATCATCTGCGGCGCCGCCGCCGGCGAGGAGCGTGACAGTTCCCCTCCCTTACGGATGCACCCCGTGCGTCTAAAGCGGTCTCGAAGGTAGCCAGATCTTCCGTTCTTACCACAGTTCCATTAGAGGTGCAGACTAACCCTGGTGGCATGGTGTCAGCAGCCACAGCATTCATAGTGCTGCTGAACATGGATTCCTGTACAGGTGGCACTCGGATTGGCACGCTCTCAGTGTCAGACAATGGAAAGTCGAGAAGGTCTGATACAGGCGTCACAACACTGGATTTAGACATCAGTTTTTTACTGTTGGGAATAGAGTCCACTTTAGATATGAAAGAGTCTCTCCGGGGGGTGATGGAGTCACACAGATAGGTAGCCGGATTCATAGATGGTTCAGGCAGTAAGGTACCCAGGTAGGTATGACGTTGGCCAGGTGGTCCTAGGCTACGCCGTGCAGTTTGTGGTGGATGGTCAGTCTCAGAGTCAGTGGTCTCCCAATCAATATCTGAGTGTACACTGTATGCAGGGACCACAGTTGCTGCGATAATGGGTCTGTTGGGTATCTCATACCTGGCAATGGTGGGTTCACAGGTAATGGTTTCTGTGGAATCTGAAGTTGGCATAGGTTTGTGCTGATGAGATGGTTGGTTATGCCGCAATATCCCCATAGCATGCGTAAGCATTTTAATCTGTCCCTGGAGGGTGGAAATGGTGTTGGCAACTGATGAAGATTCTGAACATGAATTCACAATGCCATCGGTTTGTACCGCGATCTCCACAGTGGGTGGCACTTCTGCTTTGGCAGTGGGCACAGCAAGGTCTCCTCGCTCAACCCCCTGGGTTTCTGTGGGGGGAGCTAGGTCAGAAGTGTCCTGGTCAGCAGTGACACATAGACCCAGAGAACCCTGAGTGTTACGGTTGGCACTGCCGGCATTGAGGTCAGGCACCGGGTTCTCAGTAGTGGCACAGATGGAGAGGATATCCATGGGCTCGGTAGAATCGATTTCCACAAGTCTGGAGGCCTCTGGCTCTGTGGCAAAGGCTGGCATGGTTTCTCCAGGGTTGGTAGGTTCCACATCCATAGGTTCAGGGGTTTCAGGAAATCCATAATCAGACCCAGTCACATTGGGTACTGCTACCGGTATTGGTTGGGGTACCGGTGCAGTTGATGGTGTAGCAATAGATGGGTTTATAGTTTGGGGTGCAGGAATAGTTCTCGGTAGTGGGGTAAACCGTGATACCGGAGTGGATTTTGGTACAGGAGGCTTCTTTGCAGCAATCTTTTGTGCCGAAGTTGGTTTTGGCACCGGTTTACCGGGAGTGGATTTTTTGGGGGGCCGCACTGGGCAAATGGGGAGCCAGTGGCCGGAATTCCCACAGTAGATACAGAGGTCTGCCGCTATTCTTCGGGCACGCTCCTCTGTGGATAAGGGTCCTTGCTTTTTTCTTCCTTCTGGAACGCACACTTTAGTAGAAGGGGCCCATTTTTTTGTAGCAAACTTGAAAGAACCTCCACCAGGTGGGTAATTAATTCCTGGAAGGATTTTTGAACCAGTTCCATTATTAGCTGTGTCACTGCGGGCTCAAAGTTAGGCTTCAGCATTCTGTAACGGGCAACCAGGCAGGTGGGTGAGGTTGCGAGCCCAGAGGTGCAGTGACACAAGGAGGCAATGGATTGCAATAATAAAGGGGTTTATTTAGAAAGCATCTCAGAACATGAAGGGATAACACAGGAAAAGGGATGCGGACAGACAGACAGACCACACAGGGACGGTTCTTAAAGCAGGATAAACTGAAGTAAAAGGAAAAGTCCAGTATGCAGGGGGTCTGATACACAGGTAAGTCCTTTAGACAAATGCAGGGGTTCACCTGGATGAAGCAAAGGGGGTTCTCCTGGATGAAGCCAGAGGGGGTTCTCCTGGATGAAGCCAGAGGGGGTTCTCCTGGATGAAGCCAGAGGGGGTTCTCCTGGATGAAGCCAGAGGGGGTTCTCCTGGATGAAGCCAGAGGGGGTTCTCCTGGATGAAGCCAGAGGGCGTTCTCCTGGATGAAGCCAGAGGGCGTTCTCCTGGATGAAGCCAGAGGGGGTTCTCCTGGATGAAGCCAGAGGGCGTTCTCCTGGATGAAGCCAGAGGGCGTTCTCCTGGATGAAGCCAGAGGGCGTTCTCCTGGATGAAGCCAGAGGGCGTTCTCCTGGATGAAGCCAGAGGGCGTTCTCCTGGATGAAGCCAGAGGGGGTTCTCCTGGATGAAGCCAGAGGGCGTTCTCCTGGATGAAGCCAGAGGGCGTTCTCCTGGATGAAGCCAGAGGGCGTTCTCCTGGATGAAGCCAGAGGGGGCTCTCCTGGATGAAGCCAGAGGGGGTTCTCCTGGATGAAGCCAGAGGGGGTTCTCCTGGATGAAGCCAGAGGGGGTTCTCCTGGATGAAGCCAGAGGGGGTTCTCCTGGATGAAGCCAGAGGGGGTTCTCCTGGATGAAGCCAGAGGGGGTTCTCCTGGATGAAGCCAGAGGGGGTTCTCCTGGATGAAGCCAGTATGAGGAATGCAATAGCGTGTTTTATCATCTGCGGCGCCGCCGCCGGCGAGGAGCGTGACACTTAGACGCGTGTCTTTTTTCCGCCTATGTAACTAGAATGGTAAACCCTGGTTTCAAAGTAGAAATGAAGTCACCATTCAGCACAAGGGACTAAACCAGTGCTTCCCAAACCTGTCATCAGGACCCTCAACCAGGGCAGATTTTACAGATTCCCTTGGAAATGCAGACTGAATCCTGCAATCACTGAGCAGCAAATCATATCACCTGTGCTGTGCTTCGGATATCTGCAAACCTGGCATGTCAGCGGGTCCGAAGGACAGGCTTGGGAAACACTGGACTAAACCCTGAATTACACATACACCATACATAAAAGAAAACGTGCTAAACGGCTCCTGAAAAGTCAAAAGAGATAATATTTAAAAAAAAGGTCATTCTTAATAAGACGACCTTCTCATAACTCCTATATCCATCCCAAGTGCTTCATTGTAGGACAGGTTTAAACATTGAACGGACAGACCCAGGCGAATGTACGCCTCAAGTAAGTGACTCATAGAATCCGTCATTATGTAAGGAAGGATAGGAGCTGCTGTGATCGGCTGCATTGACTTTGTGACAAGCTTAACAACGTATGATCATATCTAGTAAGTAAAAGCCCATTGTTAGATACATATACAAAGTATATTTAATCTTTCCAGAATATGACTTTATATCAAATCATGTATCTTGTGGCACACTGACGAAAAACACCCTGTTTATTTATAACTATTCGAGTCGCAACAGGCATTTCTCTGTGTGAGTGCAATAACCAAATGATATGAGGGGGAAAAGGTTGTTTCACAAGCTCCTAACATTCATGAATGCATTTAAAGTGTCCTTGTACTGCCCAGGTACACTGTGTCTATGATATCCCATCAGTGGATGGATTGCTCTTAAAGATCAATGCAATAGCCCATGAAGAGATATCGGAGTTTGTGCTCAAGTCGATGCAGCATCAGTCACTGCTGCCTTTCCCAGTCCGTGCCAATGGGGGGCCATAACACAGTGATGCGTGATTGGTTGTCAGTGCACTAAGGGCCAATCAGATATACTGCAAGTGTTCAGAGCTGTGCCTCCTCCCTGTGGCATACTGCCATCACATTAGGATCTGAGAAACTTTGAAAGGGAAGGACTCCTGATTTTCAATTATATCTCAGCAAAAATGTTTGCACATATAAAGGGAGCGATTCCCCGTTAAATGAGCCCAACTTTACACTTGCCTGTGAAATTTAGTATTGGCACAATTCAGAAATAAAACTGTTGGGGCCATATTACAAACGTTAAGCTCACATATCGGAGCGCTAGCGATAACACTAGGTTAAGTAACTTTACCGCATGCCCCCATATTCCATCCCTAACGCTGGCTGGTTAAAAAAATCCATTAGCGCATGAGGGATTTCGCTAGCTTCCACGAGCTTACTGTACTTTGCGTACCCTATACCTAACATGGGGAGCGCAATCAGTAATTCGCGTTAGGATTACAAAGTCCTAACATTAATTACCACACTGATGTAACTAAAAAGTTAGCACCGGCTTCTTAGCTGTGGTTAACGGATTGCGCTTCTGCAGAATCAGCACCAGCTAAAAAGCCCTCAAAAATCAGATACTCACCTCTCATCCTGTGGCGCGAACGGTGGCCCGCCAGGAGCAGAGCGAGACTGGGAACAAATAGTCCCCAGTCTCCCTCCGCAGCCCTGCACAATTTCATGAGAGCGAGAACACGCAGGGCTTTGGCCCAGTAGCACAACACTCCATGGAGTTCTATGGATGCCAGGAGGTGATACTCGCGGTGGCGTGTTAGCACTACATATCGGGCAGGCTGCTGGACGAGGACGCTAAGGGGAAACCTGTCACGTTTGTAATAGTGGTATCTGGTATCAATGGTATCTTGTTTTATGAGCAGGCTTTCTTAGAATTTCCTTCTAAAAGAACAAGATATAACTTTTTAATCTATCCCTTAGTGTCAGTTCCTCTATATATGGAGCTAATCTAGTTCAATTGGTTCACTAACACTAAAGGTTTTTAAGTAAGAAATAGGTAAAACATATACGGCTATTAATTTAATATGAAGTTAAAATGCACCCACCAACCAGAAGTCGTTTCTTTACATCTAAGGTCTCTTGGCAAGTCTCCAGTTGCTTTAAGACTGGTGGTGGCCCTTTTCTGTCTCTGTTAGGAGATCCAACAGGAGCCTCGCAGCTTGATCGCTTTCCAGCAGAGGGAGATCTATTAGAAGCAGCATTCGGTGACGGTCTTCTTCTATGAGAGTAGATTTTCCGTTCAAGAAGATGATCTAAATCCTGGAGAAATATTGAAAAAGGTTATGTGGTTTCCAAATTTTAACGGATTGACAGCCAAGAAAGATAAATTAAACGTCAACTTTATTAAAAAGCACTCACTGATTAGATGAAAATACTGTTTACTTGTCACCACGTGTTGTTAAAACTTACACAGGGTTATTCAGAGAAAGGTGAAAACCAGGAGGACTGGCAGGAGAAGAGAACAATCTAGACCAAATAGCTGCTTTGGAAAGTGAGATAAATGGGAGAATTTTTCTGGTTTGGCTATTTTGACCTAGACTTTTCACTTCTTCAAAAGTTCTCCAGTTTCACCTTTCTCTGAATAACCCTGTTAATGATTGAGTTTTGTAAAACCAGATGGCTACACCGGTGTGGAGCACTGGGTCTCAACCCTGGTCCTCAAGCACCCCTAACAGACCAAGTTTTAAGGATTACCTTACAGACTGAATCCTGCAATCGCTGAGCAGAAAATCATATCACCTGTGCTTCATATATCTGGAAAACCTGGCCTGTTAGGGGTACTTGCAGAGCAGGGTTGAGAACCACTGGTGTAGAGTAGACGACACTGCCAATAATGTAGAGCAGAGGTGGCTAAATTGACATCTCAGATATCTGAACTATGTCCCTCATGACACAAGCATGTTATCCTCCGTGGTGCCACGCACAGTGTATCATCCGTATCAGTAGTTTCCCAACCCTGGTCCTCAGGTCCCACTGCCAGGCCAGGTTTGCCAGATATCTGAAGCACAGCACAGGTGATATGATTTGCTGCTCAGTGATTGCAGGATTAAGTCTGCATTTCCCCAAGGGAATCCTTAAAACCTGATTTATTAGGGATACTTGAGGACTAGGGTTGGGTAACATTGGTGTACATATAGTAAAAGTATCCATTTACATCACTGGTCTCCTTTGTTTGATCCCCCCAGCGCTCCCTTTCTGCTGTGCAAGAAGAAAGCCCTTTGAACAAGGCTTATGGGGAATTCCAAGAAATTTAAACGAACACAAGTACTCGCAGGGCTGCTCAAAAGTAGTTTCTGGTACTTCTATTTCTAGGGCAGGAACTCCCAGAAACAGCTTATGCTCATAATGTACCAATATACTAGTGTGCCTGGGCCCTATTCTGTGCATCGAGCTAAAACGGGGAAAACCTGCGCCTGCAGAACCTTGCACCGGAAGGCAGTGATACAGTGGCGTTTTTGTGCCGACGCGAGTAACACCGCCTAGGGTCCATAGGACTCCATGGAGGTTTGCGCTTCTGGGCCGCAAGCCTTGCACAATCTTGCTCTCGTGAGATCATGCAGCGCCGTAGAGCAATACTGGGGACTATCTGTCCCCTGCCTCACTCTGCTCCAGGGGACAAGAAGCAGGAGATCGGGCCACCGTTCTCACCGCGGGATGAGAGGGGAGCATCAGATTTATTGGGGGTAGGGGGTGCTAAATGATTTTGCAAATGTGAAGTCATTTAGCACCAGCTTTTAGGGGTAGCTACAATTTAGCCTTGCGAGTCCCTGCAGTGATTAGTGCCAGCAATTTGTAAACCTTACTTATCCTAACGCTAATCACCGATTGTGCTTCCTATACATAACGCGGGGAGCGCAAAGTACAGTAAGCTCGCGCAATCACTGATGCGCTAAGTGATTTTTTTTTACGGGTTTAGCGTCAGGAAGGTAACATGGGGAGAATGCGTTAAAGTCACTTATCCTGGTGGAATGCTTACTCATCCGAATGCTACCATTAGCATTCACTACGGAAGAGAGCCCCATGACTTTTATCCCAAAAAGTGGTACAAAAAATATATATAAATCACAGCAAAAAAGCTGCAAGGATAAAAAAAAATTCACAGGAAAAAAAATAAAAAATGTGTTGTTATTCAGAAAATAACACGGACTAGTAAAACACATTTTTTTATTCCTGTGGCTTCTACAGTCAGGTCCGGAAGTATTGGGACATGGCTCTATACACCACCACCACAATGTGTTTGTTTCATTCCAACTCCAATGTGCTTTAACTGCAGACTGTCAGCTTTAATTTGAGGGTATGTACATCCAACTCAGGTGAACGGTGTAGGACTTACAGCAGTTTGCAGATGCGCCTCCCACTTGTTAAGGGACCAAAAGTAATGGGACAGAATAATAATCATAAATCAAACTTTCCCTTCTTAATACTTGGTTGCAAATCCTTTGCAGTCAATCACAGCCTGAAGTCTGGAACGCATAGACATCACCAGACGCTGGGTTTCATCCCTGGTGATGCTCTGCCTGGCCTCTACTGCAACTGTCTTCAGTTCCTGCTTGTTCTTGGGGCATTTTCTCTTCAGTTTTGTCTTCAGCAAGTGAAATGCATGCTCAATGGGATTCAGGTCAGGAGATTGACTTGGCCATTGCATAACATTCCACTTCTGTCCCTTCAAAAATTCTTTGGTTGCTTTTGCAGTATGCTTTGGGCCATTGTCCATCTGCACTGTGAAGCGCCGTCCAATGAGTTCTCCAGCATTTGGCTGAATGTGAGCAGATAATATTGAACGAAACACTTCAGAATTCATCCTGCTGCTTTTGTCAGCAGTCACATCATCAATAAATACAAGAGAACCAGTTCCATTGGCAGCCATACATGCCCACGCCATGACACTACCACCACCATGCTTCACTGATGAGGTGGTATGCTTAGGATCATAAGCAGTTCCTTTCCTTCTCCATACCTCTTCGCTTCCCATCACTCTGGTACAAGTTGATCTTGGTCTCATCTGTCCATAGGATCTTGTTCCAGAACCGTGAAGGCTTTGTTAGGTGTTGTTTGGCAAACTCTAATCTGGCCTTCCTGTTTTTGAGGCTCACCAATGGTTTACATCTTGTGGTGAAGTCTTCTCTTGATTGTTGACTTTGACACACATACACCTACCTCCTGGAGAGCGTTCCTGATCTGGCCAACTATTGTGAAGGGTGTTTTCTTCACCAAGGAAAGAATTCTTCGGTCATCCACCACAGTTGTTTTCCGTGGTCTCACGGGTCTTTTGGTGTTGCTGAGCTCACCGGTGCGTTCCTTCTTTTTGAGAATGTTCCAAACAGTTGTTTTGGCCACGCCTAATGTTCTTGCTATCTCTCTGATGGGTTTGTTTTGTTTCTTCAGCCTAATGATGGCTTGCTTCACTGATAGTGACAGCTCTTTGGATCTCATCTTGAGAGTTGACAGCAACAGATTCCAAATGCAAATAGCACACTTGAAATGAACTCTGGGCCTTTTATCTGCACATTGTAATTGGGATAATGAGGGAATATCACACACCTGGCCATGGAACAGCTGAGAAGCCAATTGTCCCATTACAAGTGGGAGGCACATCTGCAAACTGCTGTAAATCCTACACCGTTCACCTGAGTTGGATGTACATACCCTCAAATTAAAGCTGACAGTCTGCAGTTAAAGCACATTGTGTTTGTTTCATTCCAACTCCATTGTGGTGGTGTATAGAGCCAAAGATGTTAGAATTGTGTCGATGTCCCAATATTTCTGGACCTGACTGTATTTGCAACGACTGTCTGAATGGTACCGGTCTTTAAAATCTTTAACACCTGTATTAAAGTGGAGTGCTGTGAATTATAAAAACACATGAATTAGGAATAAACTGCAAGGATTTGGTTATAAAATATGCCAACACATTGCACAAGCCTGCCACAATGTCAGTGTACTCCGTCACGGCAGGTGTCATCCATCCTGACGTAATGTCTGCTTTTAGGAGACTCACAGCTCCAATTGCAAACAGAGGAGCTCATTCCGAAATGTACCGCACTGACCAGGGATCTAGCAGCCCAGGATCACCCACCCAGGAGTAAATACAACAGCAAAGAAAAGCCCGGTCACACCGCGCACTGCATGCAGTGGAGCGTTTAATGGAGACTGTGGCAATGTTTCAGTTCTGGCACAGGATGGTCGCTCAAGAATGGTCCGGTGTCAGGACCAAAATGTTGCCACGTTCTCCTTTAAAAGGTCCATTGCAAAACAAGTGTGAAAAATAAAACTATACAAAAAAATGTGTCCATCTGACATGAGAATCCTGAGGGCCTTCTCAAATAGGTCATTTAACTTATTATGGAGAAAGAAGAGAGCTTTGAATGTAAACTAAATTGTGCCAACATTAGACTAAGAATTTGAGTGTTTATCTTCACAATACACTGCAGCCGTAAAGATGATATACATTCAAAGACACATTTCAACCTTTATATATTGATCCATAAGGCAGAAATCTCTGAATGTGCTTCATGGCTTCCCCTCAGCTATACACCACTAGTACATGCACATTAAGATTAAACAGATCCACGCTCTGGCGTTTATTTGAAGATGTCTATTTGCATTACCTCAGCCTGCTGGAGAATGGATAGAATCATAGTCGAAGCGGCAGGATCACTTCCGGTTTCCACCTTAGCTGTGCAGAGTGACAGCTGGCGGATTAAATGTCCCAAATCTTTGTAAGTATTTGGAATCTGCAGCTCTCCTCGTTCACTCAGCTGAGTCACAAACAACTGCAGCGCCCGAACAGCTCCACGATGGACAGCTGCCAACCTAGACATTGTACGAGACTGACAAAACACATTGAATGTTATTACTTTAACTATAGGGACATTGAATGGGCTCGCCAAATTATTATTCCTGCTGCATAAACGCTAACTTATAAAATGTGTAATCCATACAGAATATGCAGAAATGCTACGTACAACCAGATATATATATATATTACACACACACACACACACTATATTGCCAAAAGTATTTCACTCACCCATCCATATGCGAGTCAAGGCAGGTGAGCGAATACTTTTGGCAATATAGTGTATATATATATGAGCTCTTATTTGACACATTAAAAGAGCGAAAATGGCCATCGCAGGAATCCAAACACACCCTTCACCTTTCAATCCTGGGGCACGTGTTGCCCTCGTTAAACCGAGACGCAAAGAGGAAAAATTAGCCTTCGCTAATTTCCCCTTAGCATACCGGTTTCCCAATCAGATCGTGGGGCAAGCGTCGAGTACGGCAGCCTACCCTTTAGCGATTGCCAAGCTCATGGATGCTGGGGGCAGTGCAACAGCGCTGTCCCCAGCATCCCCCTCCATGGCATCCATAGGACTCCATCGTGCTGCAGGGTCCCATGACCGGCGGGATCTCGCCTCTCGCAAGATCCTGTTGGTCGGCGGAGTGATCGCGGAGGGAGACGGGAGACTTTCTTCCCCCAGTCTCCTGTTCCCGGCGGCCAGAAGCAGCGGATCGAGTCACCGTTCTCACCGCGGGATGAGAGGTATTTCTTTCTTTTAGGGGGGGGGGGGGGGTTGAGCTGGAAGTAACAGATTCTGCAGCAGCGAAATCCATTATCTACACTTCTGAGCTGGTGCTAACTTTTTCGTTAGCACCAGCTCTTAGCAACTAACGTGCGGACCAAGTGATCCTAACACTAGTTAGTTAATCTGTGCTTTCACTTTGTGCTCCCTATACTTAACATGGGGAGCGCAAGGTACAGTAAAAACTCACGCTACAAATGGTTTTTTTCACCGGTTAGTGATTCGAAGGCAATGTGGGCGCAGCGCTATGGCCACCATTAAGCGAACGCGAATGCTAACGATGGCACTAGTGTTAGCTTGAAGGAGGTGATAAACACCAGGGGCTCGAAGAGATTTTCTTGGAAGCTACCACCCTACCTGAATAGGCTGCTTCCCCCAGCAGTTCCCTCATCCTATAACCTCTGATCCAGGACCTGCACCTTACTAGCAATTCCACAATACAAAAATAAAGTGTCTCAAGCCTCATTTTCCTACAGAGCACCGCAATTATGGAATAACCTATGGAAGTCCCTTAAGAGATCTCTATTAACATACCTCAATACAGATTGTACCTGTAAAACATGTAACATTGTGAATATATTTCTTACATATTTATTTTCTGTTAATCTGTAGATTTGTGTGGTTTTTATATCTTGTATTTTATTACTTTGTATTTCTGTAACTGTAACATTTCAATGTCCCTGAACCCAGGACATACTTGAAAACTACAGAAATCTCAATGTATCCTTCCTGGTAAAATACTTTATAAACAAATGTGTAATATGAGAGGAGGAGGAAGTACCCTCAATTGCAGAAAACAGCCTGTTAAGAGAGGAATAAGCAGGCATGTCTTATGAATTCATGTTATTGTGAACCTGTAGCAGCCCGTTTCACTTTCCCTCCAATATCACATCAGGGGATGGCGATTGCATCAACCAAAACATTCAATGTGAGATCTCATCCCTTGAAGAGATATTTTTAGCCGCAACTATCTGGTTCCACCATTATACCTTGGGAAGCCGTGCAAGGGCCCTCTGGCAGTGCCAGCTTCATGGGTATCATTGAACGAGAGCAGCACTGCGAGACTGGCCCTCAGCAGTGATGATGGTGTGCCAACGCATCAATCGGCGAACAGGCGAGAATGAGGTGCAAAGAGGGAGTGAAGCTTTGTCCTGGAGAAAGACCCTTCCACTCAGCTTTCACTCATTCCAATAGTATGTCATCAGAAGTAAGTGACAGCAAACCGCAGCAGGGAATGCCTCAAAATGTTCCTATATGTGTTAGCTGTCAAAGGAGTTCTGCGTGTGTTGTACAGGACAGTGGCACTTTCCAACTTACTTTCTTTGTGTGCTTGATTTTCTGTGGGCTAAGATGGTCTAATTCCTCCTGGATTTCTTTTACCTAGATAAATAAAAGACCATGAGAACAGAAGACAGGTAGGTTCTTGCAGGAAGGCATGATAAATAGCTGCTTAGTTGCTCACACTATTCTCTCCATGCAGCCAGAGAAAAGGAGGATCCTAGGAGTGTAATAATAAAAGTGCCACGCCACAGCTTTTTAACCACTGCGATCACATAAATTACCAAGGGCCACATTAAACTCTTACCCCTAACGGTAACGCTCACTCGTGTGAGCATTAACGTTAGCTGCGGTGTCTACCGCATATTGCAATCCAAACGCAAACAGGTTAAGTAACCCGTTCGCGTTTGGTATCTTGTGCTTTTCAGCGCGAGGTTACTGTACTTTGCGCTCCCCATGTTAAGCAGAGAGAGCACAAAGTGTTAATCAGCGTTAGGATTACAAAGTCCCAACGCTGATTAACGTCCGGCTCTGGTTAGCGGAAAGTTAACCAGAGCCAGGACTTGGTGTTAACACCATCCAAAAAAATTTAAAAAAGCATACTCCCCTCCTGTCCCGCGGCTCCAACCGCCGCCTGCTCCATCCGGCGGGAGCAGGGAAAGACTGGGGGAAAAAGTGCCACCAGTTGCTCCCTGCGTATCACTACACCAACCGGCCGGATCTCGCGAGGAGAGATCCGGCTGGTCATGTGACCGGCAGGAGGAAACTCAATGGAGTCCTATGGACTCCATCGAGTGGATGCTTGCGGCTGCGCTCAGCGCTGCCGCGAACATCGCAGGGCGCAGCGCACGGAAACAATGCAGGCAGCTTTTTAAGCGCCTGCATTGTAATTCCACGCTAAAACGGAGGTAGGGGGAAAAACTTCAGGCGCAGTTTTTTTCTCCCTACCGCCCCCATTTTAGCAAGGAGATCGGAATGTGGCCCTAATTATTTTTTAAAAAGGACAATACTCCTAGCCATATTGATCCAAAAAAGTTGAATGCATTTCCCTCCCGTTGTGGGCTGTAGAAATCCCTGATCAGTAGAATTTTTGAGCAGGAAAGTGTGAATTTAGTGCTGTACAGACAGAAGATGTGATTTCCCAATAAGGTCTACATGATGTTTTACCTGCTGCTGAAGAACATAAAGCATCCTAGCCGAGCGAGCTGCTCTCTCCTGTTGACGAATCCTGCCTCGTTCCTCTTCGATAGGATCCAAGATCTCACCTGCGTGTTCTACAGGAGCCAAAAAACAGTAAATGTAAACTACTTTGCGTCAACCAAACGGAGAAGATCAGGGGCCGGATTCCAAACGAGTCATTAAGCCGACGTCTCCAGCCTTTATTCTGATCGAACCACAAGCACATTGGCTTTAGCAACTCCTGTATGTCAACAGCTCCAATACTTTGTACAGGAGCCATAAATCAACAGCTCGGCTGCAAGTATAGTGAACTATTCCATGGTAGATCGCTGTTCTGCGCACAATAAAGTCTCTCAGACCTTTGTGTTAATGGATTTCCCTTTTGCAATTGAAATAGCTTAAAAAAATCCAAAACTTAGATTTGATCCGGCGGTGCAGACGGTAGAGCATACCTTTGCCTCTTACAGTCATGGCCGAAATTGTTGGCACCCCAGTCATTTTTCCAGAACATCAAGTATTTCTCACAGAAAAGTATTATAGTAACACATGTTTTGCTATACACATGTTTATTCCCTTTGTGTGTATAGGAACAAAACAAAAAAAAGGGAGGAAAAAGAGCAAATTGGACATAATTTCACACAAAACTCCAAAAATGGGCTGAACAAAATTCTTGGCACCCTTAACTTAATATTTGGTTGCACACCCTTTGGAAAAAAATAACTGAAATCAGTCGCTTCCTGTAACCATCAATAAGCTTCTTACACCTCTCACCTGGAGATTTGGACCACTCTTCCTTTGCAAACTGCTCCAGGTCTCTTATTGGAAGGGCGCCTTTTCCCAACAGCAATTTTAAGATCTCTCCACAGGTGTTCAATGGGATTTAGATCTGGACTCATTGCTGGCCACTTCAGAACTCTCCAGCGTTTTGTTGCCATCCATTTCTGGGTGCTTTTTAACATATGTTTGGGGTCATTGTCCTGCTGGAAGACCCAAGATCTGACGGACGGAAACACAGCTTTCTGACACTGGGCTCTACAGCGTGACCCAAAATCCTTTGGTAAATCTCAGATTTGATGATGCCTTGCACACATTCAAGGCACCCAGTGCCAGAGGCAGCAAAACAACCCCAAAACATCATTGAACCTCCACCATATTTCACTGTAGGTACTGTGTTCTTTTCTTTGTAGGCCTCATTCCATTTTCGGTAAACAGTAGAATGATGTGCTTTACCTAAAAGCTCTATCTTGGTCTCATCTGTCCACAAGACGTTTTCCCAGAAGGATTTTGGCTTACTCAAGTACATTTTGGCAAACTGTCGTCTTGCTTTTTTATGTCTCTGTGTCAGCAGTGGGGTCCTCCTGGGTCTCCTGCCATAGCGTTTCATTTCATTTAAATGTTGGATAGTTTGCGCTGACACTGATGCTCCCTGAGCCTGCAGGACAGCTTCAATTTCTTTGGAACTGCTTATCCACCATCCGGACTATCCTGCGTTGCAACCTTTCATCAATTTTTCTCTTCCGTCCACCCACAGAGAGACTAGCTACAGTGCCATGGGTTGCAAACTTCTTGATAATGTTGCGCACTGTGGACAAAGGCAAATCTAGATCTCTGGAGATGGACTTGTAACCTTGAGATTGTTGATATTTTTCCACAATTTTGGTTCTCAAGTCCTCAGACAGTTCTCTTCACCTCTTTCTGTTGTCCATGCTTAGTGTGACACACACTGACACACAATGCAAAGACTAAGTGAACTTCTCTCCTTTTTATCTGCTTTCAGGTGTGATTTTTATATTGCCCACACCTGTTACTTGCCCCAGGTGAGTTTACAGGAGCATCACATGCTTGAAACAATCTTATTTATCCAATTTTGAAAGGGTGCCAAGAATTTTGTCCAGCCCATTTTTGGAGTTGTGTGACATTATGTCCAATTTGCTTTTTTCCCCTCCCTTTTTTTGTTTTGTTCCAAAACACACAAAGGGAATAAACATGTGTATACCAAAACATGTGTTACTGCAATACTTTTCTGTGAGAAATACTTAATTTTCTGGAAAAATGTCTGGGGTGCCAACAATTTCGGCCATGACTGTACCATATACAGTGGAACACTGGAAACAGATGTTACCCAGTGTCCTTCCACAGCCCCAGGGCGGGCAGAGTCATGCTTTAGTGCCCGGAGACTTCTGAACTCCAGGAGCCCATACGAATGGCTCGAGCTGCTAACCCAGCGACAAGGTCAGAACAGAGAGGCTAACAGTGAGCTGCAAATTGAAAATATCTCACGCGGGGTTTTCCCATTCGTGAGCGGCCAATAAAAAAGGGACACTCCAGCTTTTTGAAGTTGTCAGGCTGCGTGGAGCACGCTCCCTCTCCAATTACAATTTTTTAAGGGAAAGAAAAAACAGGGGCTAACGTTTCACTACAGAACCCTTTCAACGGCTAGGTTGGAATAACATCCATATAAAAGTGCATCTGCATCGCCTGTGGGATTCCCCTGCCTGTCAGGGGGAATCCCTGTTTGTGACATCATCGTGCCCGCGGCTGGGGGGGCAGTCCCACAAAGTGGGCTGGGCTGACAGCTCGCTGTGGCTGAAGCCCCTGCACGGAGCCAGATCAACATCGAGCAGCAACAAAACAGTACAGGTGTGGAGGGTCCCATCTGGCAGGGAATTACCACTACAGGGGTCCGGTAGACCCCTGTAGTGGGCATTCCCTGCCGGATGGGAGGGAAGCCCCATGTCTGTGCGTGCGTGTTGAGCAGACAAGACTCCGGGATCTACGCGAACCCTGCTGCTTGCCCAAAGCAGTGCTAAATGGGGGAAAAACCATCTGCCTGGCCCCTGGACTGCCTGTCCCGAGAGTTGAGTGGTAGGATTTGCCCATCCCTGTTCAACAGACTAAAGTGATGTCTGGTCTTCTTGTCCTAATAGATGGCTTTACGTATTACCATTTCTAATTTTAGGGTCACTGCTTTTAATTTTATTGTACTGCGACGCAGAATATGTTCTTGCCTTATAAATAAACGTGATTTAATTAAGGTTGCAGCTTCTGCTTCTATTTTTATTGTACTGCGCTACAGAATAACTTGGCATGGTGAGTTAACATGCCAATATATTCTGCAGTGCTGTAAATTAAAAATACAGGCAGAAGCTTAATTTCCCCATCCCCTCTTCGCTAATATGTAGTTGCCTTCTCCTGTATCCCCCCCCCCCCTTACACGGGGGATGTTATTAGGCACAGTTAACAGTTTGTTTTTTCTTGCCGGGCTGTATAACTCCCGATGACAGGCACACACTTTTAAATCTCCCGCTCGACCAGTAGAGGGAGCTCCTGCCTTCAAAATGAGAAACCATTATTATACCTACCTACAACAAAGACATTGGGGCCTATTTACAAAGCCCGAAATGGAAAGCTATTTCAGCGATTCTGTTTCAATGAAAACTCATTGAATTAATTATTTATTGACTGGTCACTGTATTTTGCCGAAGGTGGAATTTTGGTATTTTGCCTTAGCACTGTCCACTGAAGCATAACATAAAAAAAAAAAACCAACTAATAGGAGCTTAAATCAATAAAATAAAAAGAATGTGTCAAAAATAATAAAAAAGGTCCTTTAAAAAAATAAAAAAAGTAAAAGAAACAAAAATGTCTTAGAAATGAATAAACAGGATTTTTGAAAAGAAAAAAAAAACAAAGAAATTCCATTTATGACATTGAAACCGATCAAATTCGTCCGTTTAACCCATTCACTACCAAGTGATTTTCCAAAAAAACAATCAGAGACCAGTGTTTTTCGTAAAATCATTTTAATAAACTTTAAAAAAGTAAGAAATATTTGAGTTTTTATACCCATTGTGTTTCTTACTGTATATAACCTATTTTGGCCAGTAGACGGCGACATCTACAGCTAAATTCAGTTAGACGTTTGAGCAGCTGGTCTATTTTCTTCTTTTTTTTCCCTGCATCAGCTGCTGAAAGCTGATATTTCAGAGCTTTGAGCAGTTCATTTTACAGTTTTAGCTCTTTGGGCATTATGCCCACAGGGCTAAAACATTGGGGCACCTTCTGCAGCCCAAAAGCAAAGAAAATTAGCTTGCAGCAAACAAATTTCATTTGCATTTGGGCTGCAGATCAGCAGATCGAGATATCAGGGCAGCAGATGGTGCCTTTGAAGCCCGAGATAGCTCGATATTGGAAGTGAAGGGGTTAAACCTGTTGAAATGAAACACTGAAAGTCATGCCAAAATATTTGGTGCAATTCGGCAGTCTGTGAATAGAGAAGTCTATTGATTTGTTCTTAACCTCTTAAGGACAGGCGGGTGTTGCCAGTCGGGTGGGGGTTAAACGCCTCGCCGACAGGTGCCACTGATTTCAGCCCAGCCCACAGCTGATGCGAATCATTGGCTGCAGGGGGACGGCCCAGTTCAGACCGTCTCTCAGCAGCCAATGGTGGCTGTGAGGAGGGGCCGAGGCAGTCCATTGAAGTCAGTGGGGTGTACATGTACACCCTGCGGCTTCAAAGCCACCCCGCGGCGTCAAAGTGTTAATGGGACAAATTTATTGCCGCTGAATTGTGGTGAAATACTCCGTATTTCACTTTCAATTTGCCAAATTGACAGCTTTGTGACTATATGAATTGCCCCAACAGTGAAATTCACCTCTCGGTGCAATTAGGTGGAATTCCAGAGGCTAGTGAATAACATCCATAGTATATACTCAGCAGAATGAGCTAATATTTCAATTGGAGAGAAACCAAACCGCAAGAAAGAAAGTGCAAGTCAGCTCAGGAATGGATTCATAAAATAAGATGGAATCATAGATTATATATATATATACACACACTGTATAGGCTTTAGGTTTACCTTTGCGCGCTAGCTCATCAATCTTCTGCATGTAGGTTCGCAATTCTTTCTGCAATCGCTTTACCTCGCGCTCACACGGATCTGCTACAGTTCTAGGGCTGCTTCTGTTTCCAGGCCCTGGATCATGGGTCGGAGGAGAGTCTGATGTAGCAAGACGCATGCCGCTTCTTTCTTGGGTATAAACATAGATCCGAGCTCCAGATCTGGTCAACTCAGGCTTTGAAGCGTTCACCGGATCCTTGCTTTGCTTATGGACGTTTGTTTTCGTCCGCGATCTGTGTTTTGCTGTTAGGTCTGTTTTGAGCTGGGGTGAATCCTCATGTGATTGCACATTCGGCCTGACCTCTGGCTTTCCCCTGACGTGCTTTCGCTTCACATCTCGCTTTGCAAGCTGCAGGGCGAGATTCAAGCGTTCTTCTGACACTACAGAAAAGGATATTGAAGAGTTGGAATGTTTGAACGCGCCATCTCCATCAAAACGTCCTGCCGTCTGCCGGGGCGTGCAGAGTTTCTCAATTACGATTGGGCATGGTGTAGAAAAATGAGCAGCCAGGTTTGCTGGGTGGGTAAGAACATCTCTCCTAAACTGAAGCTAAAAAAAAAAAAAAAGCCAAGACTTCATCATTAGTATGAAAGGTAAGACAAAATGCAAAAGGCATTGACCCAGGACATCCTTGAAAACGAGAGAAATCTCAATGTATCCTTCCTGGTAAAATCCTTTATCACATTATGTTAACGGGCACTGGGTGGGTATGATGTAAAAAACGTAGAAACAAATTATTAACTTTGTCAGCCCTGCTCATTTTCATTATTTCAATATTTGGCAGAATGACCATCATTCAGCGATGCCCACGAAGAGGAAACATGGTGAAGCCTGGCACTGGGACAAAGCGCAGTTAATGTCATCAAGGCATGAAACATTGCATTCATCTTTCGGATCAAGGTGACATCCATCCATCCATCCCTGATGAGACATCACAGGGAAAGTTGACAGGTTCACTTAAAATAGAACTCTGGGGACCTGGACCTGAAGTTACTCTTGGGAGGTGTGGGACTACGCTTTCTGCTGGGTTTGACTGTTCGCATTGTTCTACAACGTTAAGGTCACCCTGTACCTAATGGTTTAGGTACAAGGTGTTTGTGTTTCTGTGTCCTATCCCCTGATGTCTGTGTTAGTCTGCGATGTATTCATTGTAGAGTGACGAGCTGTGTATGCTCTGCAGTTTCCATGATTTGTAATGTGTACTTGAGGTTCCTTTGTTATCCTGGATGTTTCTCCATGCTTCCATCTAACCTCAGAAACTGACTTGTACCAAATCTCTCTTCCACCTTCCCCACCTTTTGTCTATTACAAAAAGGCATGTGTGTGGGAGAGGGTTGGCTATTCAGTATGGTAATGCAGAGGCTTGTTTTGCCTTTGTTGTTCTGCCCATCCCCTGTGTGCGTTGTCCCAATTTAAGCTCAAATTTAGGATTCCTTCCTGTACTGCAGGGCTTAACAAATTTGCTATGAATCTAGGAGCCAGCTATAAAAGTTAGGAGTCAGACTAACAAAGCTTTACTTTCCATAACTAAAGATACGCGGATACATTTAATGTCATGTGCCGCTTTCCAATAAATAATTTACGACTTTGCTGAAAGCATGTCCAGTTTATGAGAATATTGAAATGTATGGCCAGACACCACATTCACCCACTGCACAGACTGCCATACACAGACCTCATATATAAATATATACACACAAACACACACACACCAGACCTCAGATACATGTATGTGTATATATACACCTACATACATTCCGGACCTTAGACACAGACATGGGGCAGCTGGCAGAATGCACTAACAGCATTCTGCCAATCCCCTCCGGCAGGTACCGCGTTCCGGCAAACAGCCATCGGCAAGATTGCTCCGCTGGGGCTGCGCTCTTACGAGAGCTTGCAGATCTCACGACCTGCTTGCAGGGGCATCAGAACAAAAGAAAAATATAATATTTTGTTTTTTTCTTTTTGGTCTGATGCGGAGGCTGTGCTGAGTTTACAGGGGAGTGACCGTGGTACCATGCTGTGCCCAATCCACTTACACAGTAGGTAGTCATGCAGTGACTGGAGGTGCAGGTTAGCCGAAAATCCTTTGCTATCTGACAATATTGTTGAGTACTACTTTTATCTATCCTTTAGGTAAGACAAGCTGACAAACTTACAATTATTATTTGTCTGTGTGCGACTGACATAAACCATAAAGCTACGACTAGCATTTGACTGTGAATGTTCTGACTATCTGAGGTGCTCAGGCAACTCCCTCGCTAAAAGCTGAGGATAAGAGTGGGTACGGCAGTACAAGCCCCATTACAAACAGTCACTTTTGCACTACCATAACCTTGTGAGAGTGTTGTTTTTGCTTTAGAATTTCAAAGCTTTATTAACACAAACCTGATTTTCCTTTGGTCGGTAACTTCCCTTCAGAGATAAATGAGGATCGCCAGCTTGACCTAATCCCTGCTGTACCATTCTCAAATGGGAAGCGAAATCCAAAGCCATCATCCAATCTATGAAAGGAAAACAAACCTTTATGAACAAAATAACCTGCACTCATGGACGGCGGGGGTAAATCCCTGGTGATTAGCCCCAACGGAAAAATAGCTGGCACTCTAAGGTCTCATACATTAAAAGAAAAAAAAGAGAGCAGGGACATCGCGCGTAAAAAAAAAAGTTTATAGATTTAAGTATGAGAACAGGGGCTGTAAGGCTAGGGTCAAACGAAAGCATTATTCACAGCGACCGTCAAAAAGTGCGTCTGAACGCATTGACGTATTTTTTCACGGAATGCGCGAAAACGGTCATACGATGCACATTTTTGTGCGTGATTTGTTACGGATCCAAACCAGGAAACTTTGGGCGTCTGGACGTTATGTTGGCCGGACATGAGCAGCGTTTGACGTCTCCTAATCATGCACACACGCCGCTATGCGGGCGCAGCGCACTCTGTACGTCAGTACTAGCGGTTCTTCGTTCTCAAAAAAATGCGTTCGTTTGCCACTTGCGTTGCGCGGCTGGATTTTCGTGCAGCCGTACTTCATATATTGGCCATCATTGCCAGTCATTTGCTGCTACTACGGCCGTGATTTTTAAGTGCGCCTAAACGCACGTTAAAAATGCATTAGTCTGACCCCAGCCTAAAACCCTGGCCCCGCATGTGTTTCTGATCTACAGGCCCCATGATTATTTTGCCATCACAGTCAAAGAATCAGGGAATTTTGGGCCATCAACATATGGGTGGGTGGGGTGCAGTTTGACAGCCCTGCTTTCGAGTGCTAGCTCTTTTCGTGTTAAATACATATATCAGATGGTGTATATATTAGCAGAATATATAGCTATCATAATATATCAAAATGATGCTCCAACTGTAACAATCATTTGTAATAACACAATGCTATATTACATTTTTAAGGTTAGACAGTCATCAGGCAAAGAATGCAATGAAAATAAAAACCCAGCTAACAGTGAACTACCAGGGGATTACAGTCAAAATATATTATTGTGTTTTATGTCTCCTTTATTAACCATCTTATTTTCATATTGCTGGATGTACAGGTAATGTAATACTATATAAACACAATATATGTAGCAGAATCGAGACTGTAAAGCACACTGAGGGGCTGTTGTGGACTACAATTCCCATCATGCTTGTGTGGCAGGCTGATCACAGAGCACCTGAGGAGCCACAGGTAATGTCCTGCTTTTCAGAATGACTGGTAAGGACAGCTAGATAAAGGGGATAAACCATCACAAAATTTATGTGATCTGTTAAAGAAAGATGGAGGGAAATGAGTGGGGTCTGACACCCACATTCCCCATCTGTCCTAAGGGACATTAGCAGCCCCCCAAATAAACCCACTCACACCTACCACAGAAGTTAAAAGCAGCGCCATGACAACCGCTGCCCGGGCGGAAGTGGTTTTGTACATGTACAGGTCGCCGCTAGCACCAAGCTTAGCGAAGACACTTTCCAGGGCGGGAATGGCCAGGCTGGAGCGGGAGCTTTCAAACCGGATGTTATGTAAATGACCTCTTTCACAAAGGGAATCTATGACTAAACAATGAATAGCAAACAATAGAACAACACAGCCCATCGGCCAGACAAGAAGGAAATAAGACACTCGCCATAAACTATAAGTTCACCCCTATGTTTTTTATTCGCTGAGAGGATAATACATGGTTTGATTCATGGTTTTGAAAGTCAACGAGTAGCTTTTTGCCCTCAGTAAAAATGGCCGCTTTGGCTCGGGCACACTGGCAGAAAGTGGGCACATTTTTTGTCTCCTCTTCAGTAACGTTAGCCACTGGTATTCTATCGAAAACAGATTTAATGAAATGACATTTCAAGCCTCCGGTTCTGCTGCTCGACTCATAATCAGAGTTTGCACAGCAAGGGATTCTGGGATTGAAGATCAAACTGTCACCGCTTTGAGTCCAAGGGGTTGCCATAGAGCGTCATTGCAGCATTCCGACTGGATGAATCGCCTCTTTGGGCGGGGCGTGAGAAACAGGCTAAGGGCCAATAGGACAGGCGTTATGCTATTACTATATTCATTCATTCACAACGTGCTGTTTATGTCATGAATGGGTAACCGTGGCATTCCAGATTATTTAGAACTACATCTCCCGTGATGCTCAGCCACTCATTCGTCAAGCAGAGACTAAAGGGAAATGTAGTTCCAAAACATTCTGAAAGGCAAAGGCCCTGGTTTATGCGTATATTTTATGCTGTGGTATCTGAGATGGAAGGAGAGAGAGAGGAGAAGAGAATGAGGTTTTTTCTTAGCCCGTAAAACCCGGATTTACTGTTTGTGAATGACGGTAGCGCTGGCCCTTTAAGAGCTCAAAGCGGAAGTCTGGCGAGCTGCTTGTCATGTGACCAGCGTGCAGCCTCTTATACGGACTTGCTGCTGGCTGTGCGGTCTGTCGGTGTGATATGGCTGCCTATACCGAGGTGAAGGTGCAGGGCTACGAGGAGTATTGCCGGGAGGCTGACAAGCGCAAGGGCGCGCCGCTCTACGCTTTCTTCTGCGGCAACAAGAATGAGAGGGGAGTGAGCTGGTGCCCGGACTGCGTGAAGGGTGAGTGCCTGCTCCCCGGAGTGCTGTCACCGCGCCAGCTGCCTGCCTGGGAATGACACCCCATACTGCAGGATCCCAAACAACCCCCCCCCCCAGACCGTGATGGACTACACTGCCCAGAATGCTTTACTTGAAATAGATCGCCAGAGAATCATGGGAGTTGTAGTTCAGAAACCTCTGGGGAGGACAGCTGTAACCATTGGTAATGGCAGCCTGAGATCCATCTTTTTTTTTTTTCCATGCGCAGCTCCTTTTCAGCTGGGACTCCTGAAGCTTTTCTGCGCAATTTGTGCTCCTATGCAACATGTGTAGCGCAAAGGGACTAGCGAACGTTCTGTACATGCAGCATAGAATATGTCGGCAGATAAGGACCTTTCGGGCCTGTTTATGTGGATACCTTCCCGGGATTTATCTTTTAGTTCTGTAGCGCCTGCTCCGCACGTTGGATTGATTTTGCTGCACACATGCGCAGATCTGATCCATCATCTTAGACTGTTCGCTACAGAGGGTGACGTTGGCTTGCTCTGTGCGGACCGGCAGGCGGTACATTCAAAATCCAGCTCCTGGTGATAATGGGTGAGATGGAGGGAACTCCACTTCACCCCCACCCCTTTTCTCTCTAGATTGGGGGGAGGGGGCACTCCACATCTTGACCACTTTAAAACCCTAAGGCTCGGTTCACACCTAAAGTGTTTTTGACTCGCGTATCTTGCAAACGTGAAGAGCGCGCGTTCACGCTGCAATACGCCCCAAAGAAGCTCCTGTACTTCTTTAGGTGTAGGGCGTTTTACAGCGCGTTCCTATGTGCTGTAAAACGCCCAGGTGTGAGCGGCGGGCCCCATAGGAAATCATGGGATTTGTGTTTTTAGGTGTTTTTAAAGCACACAGGAATGTGCTGTAAAACGCCCAGATGTGAACGGGTCTTAAAGTGCTAAGGCTGAGGAAAGTGTCACTTTGTTTGTAATAGAGCGTTGTCGATCTCCCATTTCTGTTGACACAAATCGCCAGGATAGGTGGTGATTATGTGTCATAATTCTATGTTTATGTATGAGTTCAGATTTGTGATACTGAGGCGCGGCGCTGAGCATAAACACACCCTGTGCACACCTATTCCTTGGCAGAGGCAGGAGTCCCGTACAGGAATATTCTGTCACCATACGCTTGCATGGAGGTGAATGCCTATTGTGATTTACAACACTGCAAATCCACAACTCTTAAGGCTGGCTGTCCACTGGCACTGTATTTGTACGATCATCAGATGTCACCCGACTTACACCTGCATATTGTAGGATATCCGCTCTCTTCCATTGGACGACTTCAGACTTTTTTTTTTTTTTTTTTTTTTCAGGCCAGCGGCATTCAGCATTTGCTGTTCTTGGTGTTCAAACATATTTCAGCACCAGTGGCTTGGGGGGGGGGTGTCCTAACCTGCAGCCTTGGGGTTGGTTGGGTTGGGTTTGGTTTTTTTTTTTCCCCTGGTTCAGCTGTGTTCCTTGCTGCTGGAACCCATTTCGGCACCAAGGTTTTTTTTTTAACCACACAGTAGGGTTGTCTTCCCCCCCCCCCCCCCCCGATTGCTCCTAGACAAGGTGTATGTGTCCAGGAACCTGTTGCTGTCTGGCCAATAGAACGGTGCAGGGGTCTATATCCTGACTTGATTGGCTCAGATTACTCTTTAGAGAATATCCATAAAACGGGTTATTTATTAATGTTCTGCAATTTAATGCCTGAGATCGTCCTCTGGAGGAGTCAAAGTCCCTGGGCCTGCTCTGGTAAAGCCATTAAATCATTACCAGCTGCAGTGAAGCGTTTAAATGGGATTTCACAAGTATTTATTAGGAATATTTAGCTCAAACTATACTAGTGATATTAGGGTTGCACCTATACCGATACTAGTATCTATCGGTGCCGATACCGGTACTGCAGGAGTACTTGTACTCGTCCAGTACCCCCAATATTTTTTTCCGATACCGGAAGCCGGCATTGAGCCGGCTTGCCAGCATCAGAGGGGCTGGGGCGGCTGTCCGACTGCTCCATCAGCATTCGGACAGGCCCTGCAGCTGCTCTCCGCATTGTTTATACTTTCCTTCCTGGGCGCCGCCGGGAAAGTCTTTGCGCGCTCCTTGGAAGGTCCCCAGCCGCGACCACGTGGGACCATGTGATCGCGGCTGGGGACCTTCCAACAAGCGCACGCGCGGGAACTTTCCCGGCGTCGCTAAGGAAGGTAAGCATAAACAAAGTGAGGAGAGCAGCTGCAGGGCCTGTCCGAATGCCGATAGAGCATTTGGACAGGCCCTGCAGCTGCTCTCCGCTCATACTTACCTTCCTGAGCGACGCTGGGAAAGTTTCCGCGCGTGCGCTCATTGGAAGGACCCCAGCCGCGATCACATGGTCCCACGTGGTCACAGCTGGGGACCTTCCAAGGAGCGTGCGCAGACTTTCCCGGCGTCGCTAAAGGAAGTGGTAAGTATGGGGGGAGGGGGCATTATCCAGGAGCTGGGGGGCATATCTATGAGACCTGGGGGCTTTATATGAGGTCTGTTCTTATTGGAAAGCGTCACGTGACATAAAATAAAAGTATCGGTGAGTACTTGAACAAACGTATCGGTACTCGGTCTTAAAGTGGTATCGGTGCATCCCTAAGTGATATGGAATCCTTTTTGGATTCAACTGGCTGAGGATCCTGGGAATTGTCTACACTGATTTTAACATAAGAGCTTTGCAATGCATTTTTTAATTAAGTTAATCGTGCGTCTGTGTTTTCAGCGGAGCCGGTCGTGCGCGGAGAACTAAAGCATCTGCCTGATGGCGCTGTATTTATTTATTGCTCGGTTGGAGAAAGAGATTAGTAAGTAATTAAAGCATCTGCTTCTATTAACCTACAAACAGGGGCATCACCGTGTGGGATTATACACGTCTCTCACAAATGATGTGGGGGCTTGTACCTCAGTCAGCGCTGAGCAGTTGGATAGTTAATGTGAAATCTGGTTACTATTTTTGTTTTAACATGATCAGATCTGTTTAAACCTTTTACTGTTCCTTTTTCTAGCTGGAAGGACCCAAACAATGAGTTTAAGCAAAACCTGAAACTGACTGGAGTTCCAACTCTTACCAAGTGTGGCACGGTGAGAAACATCACTACAAAAAATCCCTGAATGCCCCTGGGTAGCGTAGCTGTGTTACCCAGCAGAAGTGCACACTTGGCTGTGGGCACACAAGCGTTTTGAGGGTGGAAGGAACATCCATGAGGTACATGTTTCTTCTGATGCCTGTGTGGCCACCTCGCTGAGCGCATTTAGTGCTCGATCCTCCTATGGCAGATCACACTTTACATCCTTTTAGCTTTTTAACAGTGAGGTGGAAATCACATCTGGTAGCGTGTGCATGCTACCCCATGTGACCCTCCCCATCCATCCTGTCACAAAGCTGCGACGTTCACAGGGAGTGCAGTCAGATGCACTTTAACCGCAGCCTTACAGAACCATTTGTGTAATTGGAGTCTTTTTTTTTTTATTTGTGTGCAACCTGTGAGTGCATGTAATGGACACTGGGCAAAATCAAATTTTGATGGCAAACAATCAGAACGAACATGAATTTACTGTGACTAACCGGTAACTTTGTCTTTTACAGACCCAGAAGCTAGTGGAAGAGCAGTGCCTCAATGCAGATCTGGTGCAAATGCTGTTTACTGAAGATTAAATCTCCTGAAACATTCCTTTTTAATCACTACATGAACATTATATGGACTGGTGGGATCTGATAAGCGGCTGCTATGCAGAAGCGATCACATAACTAACACTGAGCACTCATATTAAACTGCTTCAATTCAATGTTCACTCTTCATGTATTTTGACTCCTTGTAATAGAACTGTACCATGGGTCCGTTGACGGTATGGTCCTTGTTGTACATGGGGCATGAAGTTCTTACACTTTAAGTACCCAAAAAAAAAAACATTGATCTATGCAATTTTGACATTGCTTCCTAATCCTGCAGAATATTGATGTAGAAACACTTTGAAGAGAGAATCCACACACTATGAAAGTAGATGTCCTGTCTGGAATAATGTGATTAAATTTTACACTGCTACTGCCAAATAAAGCTTGGACTTGTTTTGTGTAATATAAAAAAAAAATTTTAGTCATAAATTCCATACCTGGTTAAAACCTGAAAGTGTGTCATTGCAAGCAGCATTTGGGCTGTAGTGTGGTTTAGACCAGAACCTTTTGGCCCATCTAGTCTACCCAATTACCTGGATTTATCTTCTGTTTAGGATTGCCTTATGCCTATCCCATGCCTGCTTAAATTAAATCACTGTTTTGGCCTCTACCACTTCAACTGCAAGGCTGTTGCATGTATCCACCACCCTCTCAGTAAAATGCTTCCTGATGTTACTTTTAAACCTTTGCCCCCTCTAATCTAAGACTATGTCCTCTTGTTTTGCTACTTTGTTTCCTTTTAAATATACTCTCTTCCTCTACCTTGTGGATTCCCTTTACGTATTTAAATGTTTCTATCATATCTCCTCTGTCTCGTCTTTTTTCCAAGCTGTACATGTTAAGATCATTAAGCCTTTCCTGGTAACTTTTCTCCTTCAAGCCGTACACCATTTTAGTAGCCCTTCTCTGAACTCTAAGATGTCTATATCCTTCTGGAGATACGGTCTCCAGTACTGCACACAGTACTCCAAGTGAGGTCTCACCAGTGCTCTGTACAGTGGCATGAGCACTTCCCTTTTCCTACTGCTAATACCTCTCCCTACACAACCAAGCATTCTGCTAGCATTTCCTGCTGCTCTATTACATTGATTACTTACCTTTTAGATCCTCTGCAATAATAATCCCTTTCCTCAGATATTGAGGTTAGGACTGTATCAAATATTCTATATTCAGCCCTTGGGTTTTTACGTCCCAGGTGCATTATCTTGCACTTATCCACGTTAAAACTCAATTGCCACAGTTCCGACCATTTTTTTAGTTTACCTTTGTCATTTGGCTGATCCCTCCAGGAACGTCAACCCTGTTGCAAATCTCTGTCATCAGCAAAAAGACATACTTTTTCATTAACCTTCTGCAATATCACTAATAAAAATAAAGAGAATGGGTCCAAGTACTGACCCCGAGGTATCCCACTGGTAACAAGACCTTGCGCCGAATAAACTCCATTTACCACAACCCTCTGTTGCCTGTCACTCAGCCACTGCCTAATCCATTCAACAATATTGGAATCCAAGCTCAAAGATTGCAATTTATTGATAAACCTTCTATGCGGAACAGTATCAAAAGCCTTACTGAAATCTAAATAAGCAATGTCTACTGCACCGCCTGTGTCTATTATTTTTGTTACCCAATCAAAAAAATAAATAAGCTTAGTTTGGCATGATCTCCCTGAGGTAAACCCATGTTGTTTCTGATCCTGTAATCTATGTGTTTTTAGATGGTCAACAATCCTTTCCTTTAACATGGTTTCCATTAATTTCCCCACTACTGACGTAAAACTAACTGGCCTATAGTTCCCAGATTCCTCCCTACTACCCTTCTTGTGAATTTGCTAATTTCCAGTCTTCTGGGACGACTCCCGTTAGCAAAACCGTTAGCAAGGATTGGTTAAATAAATCTGTTATTACATCACTGAGCTCTTTTAATAATTTAGGGTGGATCCCATCAGGCCCCATTGACTTGTCTACTTTAGACAGCTGCTGTAGAACCTCCTCTGTAAACTGATATGTAATTTGTCTCGTTAGTGTTTCCTCCTAACTGAGGTCCCTTTCCTTCCTTTTCTTCTGCAAAGACTGAACAAAAATATTCATTGAGGCAGTCAGCGAGACTTTTATCCTCTTCTACATACCTTCTTTCCTTGGTTTTTAATCTAACTAATCCTTGTTTTACTTTTTTATCGTTTATGTATCTAAAAAATGTTTTGTTCCCCTTTTTTTTTACTGACTGAGCTATTTTCTCTTCTGCGTGTGCTTTGGAAGCTCTTATAAATTGCTTTGCCTCTTTCTGCCTAATCTTATAGGTTTGCCTGAGTTTTTTTATAATTGTTGAATGCTGTCGTTTTGTTCTTCACTATTTTGGCCACTTCTGCAGAGTACCACAGTGGTTTCTTCCCTTTTTTGTTTTTGCTAACAAGTCGAATGCAATTTCCTGTGGCCTTCAATAATGCTTCCTTTAAATAATCCCATTTCTCCTGGACTCCCTTTAAACTCCAGTCTGATAATGACTCCTTCACACAAAGTCTCATTTTAGAAAAATGTTTTTTTTAAAGTCTAAAACTTTTGTTCTTGTGTGGTGCGGCTCCATCCCTGTTCTTATATTAAACCATACTGACTGGTGATCACTAGATCCCAAATTTTCACCTACAACAACGTCTGATACCAAACCTCCATTTGTGAGTATTAAATCCAATATGGCCTCTTTACGGGTCGGCTCCTCAACTACTTGTGTTAGATAATCCCAGTAGGGAGTTTAGAATATTTGTACTCCTGGTGCACCCAGCTGTTTTGGTTTTCCAGTTCACATCAGGAAGATTAAAGTCCCCCCATGATAATAACTTCCCCCTTCATTGCCATTTTGGCTATTTCCTCAAGCAGCAGATTATCTAGCTGTACTTGTCCAGGGGGTCTATAGATCACACCTACACGAGCTACTGTATGATTGCCAAATGTTAGCGTAACACAAACTGACTCTAGGTTCACCTCGCTCACTTTTATTTGGTTTGTTTTTATGTTGTTTTTCACATACAGGGCCACTCCTCCTCTACCTTCTCGGTCTTTTCTATATAAAGAGTACCCCGGTATTGTTATGTCCCAGTTATTTTTCTCACTGAACCATGTCTCAGTAACCGCCACTAAATCTACTTTTTCAGCTCCCATCATTGCCTCCAGTTCATTGATTTTATTGACTAAACTGCGAGCATTTATAGAAACGACTCTGAGCTTGTCATTTTTTTCCCCGCATGTTGCTTGCACCCTCCGATTTAGTTTTGGGGGACAATCAGGCAGATTGTTTTTTACCCTTTTGTCCCCCCCTCCTAGTTTAAATATTCCTTTGTGAAACCTTTGAACTTCTCACTGAGAACATATGTTCCCCTATGAGTAAGATGCAAACCATCTTTTTTATACAGTTCCTTTCTGCTCCAATTAGAGCTATCATGGGACACAAAGCCAAATCCTTGCTCTCGACACCATTCCTGAAGCCACAAATTAAATTCCCTATTGCGCATCTGCCTATCCTGAATGTTATGCACAGGCAAAACTTCAGAGAATGACACAGTGGATGCAATCTGCTGTATTTCACCTCCAAGAACACAAAAATCTTCCTTAATCTCAGAAACCTCATTGCTAGCCAAGTCATTTGTCCCTAGATGGACTAGAACATCCACTTCCCCTTGCTGCTTTGCTTGTTTGACAATATTGAGAATACGTCTCTTGTCTCTACGAGCAGTAGCCCCAGGAAGACATCTCACCAAACCACTACTCTCCAGCTCCACACCTGTTATGATAGAATCACCCAGCAACAATTGCCTTCTATCATGTCCCACCTTTTCCTTATTGTTCTTGGTTGCAGTCCTGCATACCTTAGGCATAGGGGATGGTGGTTCCTCAACTATGGTGTCTGAGCCTACTTCCGTCTCACCACTACACTTGGAAAGTGCCTCAAAAGAATTAAGAAGAGCCACAGACTGTGGGACATGCCTTCTATCCACAACTCTAAGTCTACCAGATCCTACAGTAGTCCATCTGCCGCTCCTAGGAGGCCTCTGTGGCAGTGGCTTTGTAACAGTCATAGCCATAGCCTGAGTTTGTGTAACAGATAATTTACAAATCTCAGACTTCAAACAGGCAATTTCCTGCTGCAATAAAGAGAGCTGCCTACATATCAGGCACACTCCAAACCTCCAAAAATTGGATCTAAAAACAAATGCATGAGAGCTCTTACACTGGACCAAGCCTGCCTATTATAAAAGAATGGATTTAAACCAACAAATCTTACCTTTTTGTAGGTTTTCTACCTCCTGTCTAACCTCAGACTACCTCCAGAAGATCTCCTCTAAGTGCTCACTTTGAAGGCTTCCCAAGCTCAAATTGCCTATGCAATGTACTGGTTAGCTCCATCCATTTTTAAGGGCAAACTATGGTGGCAGTGGTCCCAAACCCTGGTCCTCAGTTCAAACCTGGCCTGGTTTTGGGCCCTATCACCTTGGGGAAATGCAGACAGGATTTGCTGCTCAGCGACTGCAGGATTCAATCACCTGTGCTTCAGCTATCTGGCAAACCTGATCTGGTAGTGGCCCTGGGGACCACTGCAATATGTCAACAAGGGCTGAGAATATACAAAAATATCCCCTGAATCTAAAGCTTTAACCAAATAACATCTACGGCTCGTGTCCGATGAGCACATTGATCATGTCTGTGTTGCTGCACATTTGTACAGCCGTTATAGCATATAATTCTGACCAATGGAGCCCCACACGGAAAACAAACGCAGGTTAGGCAAGAACATAAATCCGCTAGAATGGATGCACAGAGTGCGCTACGTCCACATAGACGGACTGCATTTTTGATGTCCAGCATTGACAATGTTTTTCATATTTATTTTCCTTTATTACATCAGTAAAAAAAAAGTCAAACGGACTGTGTGGCCACTACCTTGTCAGTCAAAGTACGCCCGTTGCGCACAGAATGCGCTCATCTGACCCTAGCGTCATAAAATTGGGGCACAATGAAACAACATCTAAATATTTTTACTATAAAAAATGTTATTGAATACATGCATTAAAAGTTTCAAAGAACAATTCCCATTGCTGAGATTCCATAGTGACAGCACAGGGTGTTTAATGCACAAGTTGGAATTTAAGCAATAGGCCTTTGCAGGGAGTAAGTTTTTTCTTTTCATTTTTCCTCTCAATGTATAAATGGTTTCTTTCAATGAGTCCACAGGTGCGTAATCAGTGTTTGATGGTTCTGTACTCAAACAAGTCCAAAGTATGTGAAACAGCCTTTATAAACAGCTCAGTCCAGATAATTTAACTCAAACTTTACTCTCACCAAGATAAACCCGTGTCTTTAGTAAATATCTGTCAATACTGTGTCCAATAGAAGAAAGTTTGACCATCCACAATCTGGTAAACCGCGTGGGTCATTTGCCAATGGTGTTTTGCAGCTGTTGTTCTGCCAGGGCCTGCTGGAGCCTCAAGCGTTTGCGGCAGTAGTGCTGCCAGTGCAGGATCTGCTGCTCGTCTATAAACTTGGCGCACTGGGCATTCACCAGCTCCTTTCGGAAGTGTTCATATTGTAACAGCTCCAGCATGTGTAAGCACTGAGGGTACCTGGAGAGAAAAACAAGAGGACATAAAAGGCAGAGCTACGATAAATTGTAGGAAAGTCAGTGGCATTATATTTAAAAGGGACACTAGCCACTATGGCCAGGGCAGACGAGGGTACTATCGTACCTCCCACGTCCGTCGCAGCATTGTGCCGCTTCGATGGGGCTAGCGCGACACTGTTGCACGCACGCTACAGCGGTCGTGCTGAAAGCCTCGCTGTCGAAGCGCTATGATGTGTGTTCAACGGGGCTGCAAAGCGCGATTCTCCATAGGATCAAGCCTTGGAGCGCACTAACTGCGTTCAGCAAAGTGGCCAGACGGGCATCAGAGTGGAAGGAACGTACACTCATGGACGTTCCTTACGCTCTTAAAAACGCTCAACTGACTGACAACTATTCTCATTATTGATTAATCGTCGCCGATTATTGGATTTGTGTATACACAATGTTTAACCTCTGACTGCAACTAACGATTAAATCGATTCATCGGATAAATTTTTTTAACTTTCGTACATACATTCGCTAATTGCTTATCTTGTGTACTTTTGATACAAGGTATGCCAGTGCTTGGTCAGAGGGACGGGTTGATGCTGCGAGTGCTTGGTCAGAGGGACGGGTTGATGCTGCCAGTGCTTGGTCAGAGGGACGGGTTGATGCTGCGAGTGCTTGGTCAGAGGGACGGGTTGATGCTGCGAGTGCTTGGTCAGAGGGACGGGTTGATGCTGCGAGTGCTTGGTCAGAGGGACGGGTTGATGCTGCGAGTGCTTGGTCAGAGGGACGGGTTGATGCTGCGAGTGCTTGGTCAGAGGGACGGGTTGATGCTGCGAGTGCTTGGTCAGAGGGACGGGTTGATGCTGCGAGTGCTTGGTCAGAGGGACGGGTTGATGCTGCGAGTGCTTGGTCAGAGGGACGGGTTGATGCTGCGAGTGCTTGGTCAGAGGGACGGGTTGATGCTGCGAGTGCTTGGTCAGAGGGACGGGTTGATGCTGCGAGTGCTTGGTCAGAGGGACGGGTTGATGCTGCGAGTGCTTGGTCAGAGGGACGGGTTGATGCTGCATGCGCAGTTTAAGCCCATGCTTGCTTTCTCAAATGAACGTGGCTACAAGCACTTGGTCATAGATTATGATGTCACCATGAAATCGGGGTTAATAAGTTAAAGTGTCAGGATGCATAGAGTGTCCCTTTTAAATAATTTTGTGAACAAACTGAGTGGGAGGAGGGACTGGCGGTGGAAGGGAGTGACTTTGCTCAAGTGACTTGACCTGAGTGTGAGAGGGAGTGTGTATGGACAAAAGTCTGGATCTGAGTGTGGGAGTGAGTTTGGGGAAAGGGACCAGACCAAAGGGAGGGGGAATGGCAGTTCCCAACCAAAGAGGGTGTGGCAGGGAGGGGGGGGGGGGGTGGCATAGGACTCCAACTTCAAGTAAGGATAAAACACAGGTATACAGCTCCTTCACCCAGTGGCAGTATCCTATTGTTTGTAGTATTGCAACTGTTGTAAACTACAGTTGTGTTCAAAATTATTCAACCCCCAATGCTGTAAAGGGTTTTAGTGAATTTAGTGTACATTTGTAATTGTATTCAGAATGAAATCCTACAAGGACTTTTTAAAGAAACATGCAACTAAAACGACATCAATTGGTTTTGTAATACAGTAGTAAATGTTTCTTTTGTGAATTCTTCATTGACACAATTATTCAACCCCTTAAAGACTATCACTCTGAATAACAGAGGTTCATTCAAGTGTTTTCAATCAGGTATTGAAAACACCTGTAGATGTCACGGAGCAGCAATAAAGCATAATAAGCACCAATTAGGCAGCTTTAAAATGACTGATACTCAGCTCCTTCTAGACATTTACTGGTGTGGTTATAAACATGGTGAAGTCAAGAGAATGGTCCAGGAAGACAAGAGAAGAGGTGATTACTCTTCACAGGAAGGGCAATGGCTATAAGAAGATTGCAAAGATGTTAAACATACCAAGAGAGACCATAGGAAGCATCATTCGCAAATTCAAGGCAAAGGGCACTGTTGAAACGCTACCTGGTCGTGGCAGAAACAAGATGCCGACTTCGACTGCTGTGCGCTACCTGAAGTGTAGAGTGGAGAAAAGTCCGTGTGACTGCTGAGGAACTGAGAAAAGATTTGTCAGATGTGGGTACTGAAGTTTCAGCTCAGACAATACGGCGCACACTGCGTAATGAAGGCCTCCATGCCAGAACTCCCAGGCGCACCCCCTTGCTGTCTCCAAAGAATAAGAAGAGTCGACTGCAGTATGCCAAAAGTCATGTGGACAAACCACAGAAGTTTTGGGATAGTGTTCTGTGGACTGATGAAACAAAATTAGAACTGTTTGGGCCCATGGATCAACGCTATGTTTGGAGGAGGAAGAACAAGGCCTATGAAGAAAAGAACACCTTGCCTACTGTGAAGCATGGCGGGGGGGGTCAATCATGCTTTGGGGCTGTTTTGCTTCTGCAGGTACAGGGAAGCTTCAGCGTGTGCAAGGTACCATGAATTCTCTTCAGTACCAGGAGATATTGGATGACAATGTGATGTAGTCCGTCACAAACCTGAGAATTGGGAGACGTTGGACCTTTCAACAGGACAATGATCCCAAGCATACCTCCAAGTCCACTAGAGCATGGTTGCAGATTAAAGGCTGGAACATTTTGGAGTGGCCATCGCAGTCACCTGACTTAAATCCGATTGAGAACCTCTGGTGGGACTTAAAGAAAGCGGTTGCAGTGCGCAAGCCGAAGAATGTGACTGAACTGGAGGCTTTTGCCCATGACGAATGGGCGAAGATACCCATAGATCGCTGCAAGACACTTGTGTCAAGCTATGCTTCACGTTTAAAAGCTGTTATAACTGTAAAAGGATGTTGTACTAAGTACTAAGATTGAATGTCACTTGGGGGTTGAATAAAACTGATAATGATGTGAGCACAGAAAAGACATTTGTGGTTATTTCATTATAAATGTTATGTTATATTTGTCTGACCTACACGTGCCTCTTTGATTTAATTGTAAACAAGATGACTGAATGATCAAAATCAATGTCAAACTGGCCAAAACACTCAATTTCAGTGGGGGTTGAATAATTTTGAACACAACTGTAAATAAATAGAAACAAACTGGTTGTGTCTGACATAACCCTAGAAATAAAATCATACCTAGAAAATCAGCTCTGAAGCTGAGGTTATTTACATTTAACTCAGTCTGACCCTAAGCACTGTGTGCTGTACACAGGACGATTAAAAGCGATAATGGAAATAGTTAACTAATCGATGATTAAAATAGTTGTCGTTTCAGCTCTAGTTATGTCAGACATAACCAGTTTGTTTTTATTTAGTTTACAACTCTAGCAGCACTAGAACACAAACCCTGGTATACTGCCACTAGGTATGTACACTGTAACGCTAGTGTTTTATATATATTACTGGAGTTCTGTGCCATCACCCCAACCTGCCTGCCATCTCCTCTTTGGTCTGGAGCTGCCATTCTCTGTCTGTTTCAGTCGTTTCCCACAAACTCCCTCCCACAATCAGGTCTTTTGCAAAAACCCACTTCCTCATACTCCAGTCAAGTCCCTTGCCCAAACTCATCCACCTCCAGATCTTCCTCACACTCAGTTTGTTCATGAAATTATTATTGTAAAAGGGACACTCTCCGCACCATGACCACTTTAGCTTATTAAAAGTGGTCAGGCTGCGTGGACTGCCGCCCCCCCCCCCTTCTCTTCCTGCTTTCATGCCTGCATCATGTCTGAGCGCTCGTAGCAGTGGTCATTCAGGGAGAATGCAGACATGTGCTTAAGCTGCATACACAACATCAATCCATCACTGACCAGGCGCTCGTGTACAAAAAGTATGCAACTTGCATAAGTACATACAAAAGTAATATACACTACACAAATACCTTATGAAAAAAAAGGAGGGGGGCAGGGTTGATATATTTCTCTCATAATATTCCTTTTAAGTAATAATAATCAGATTAATCGAAGAAGAAAAAAATCTGCCAACTAATAGATTATGCAAATAATCGTTAGTTGTAGCCCTAATCAAAGTTGTCATTACTGCCCTGTATCTTCTCCCCACAAAGCACTACCCCTGGCCAGCCTATTAGGGATTAGGTGCAAAGAGGCAAACAGGGAGGGCAGAGAATAAAGGGATTTTATATACAGGGTTATTCAGAGAGGTGAAAACCAGGAGAATGACTGGAGAAGTGAAAATGCTACATGAAAATACCCAAACCAGAAAAATTCTCCCATTATCTCACTTTCCAAATCGGCTATTTTGACCTAGAATTTTCACTTCAACAATTCTCCTGGTTTTCACCTCTCTCTGAATAACCCTGATAGAGTCGTTATACTTTAATCCCCCTCCAGTTTTAACCCTTTAAAATCCTACCTAAATCCATTGTTGCTCTCCCTCTGGCCTGCCATTCTGCCAGCAGCGGCAAGTAGCGAAACCAGAAGGGATGGGGGCTTGAAGGTCTAGCCAATACTAAAAGGCACTTCAATGCCGGGTAAGCACCTAGAGCCATTGTTGGAACGTAGATCTCAAAAAAGGTGCCGGAACTGGTGATCACTTCTCAGATTCTGGACAGGACTAAGTCCCCGCACTCAGAGGGTTGGATCCCCCACTGCATAGAGCAGGGATCTCAAACGCTGGGCCCCCAGTTGTTAATGGCCTACAATTCCCAGAATTTGTTGAATGTAATAAGTAGCAGGAGAATGATGGGAGTTGTAGTTCAGCAGAATGGGGGGGGGGGGTTGCACAGTTTGAGTTCCTGGCATAGAGTGTCTCTGAGGTGCAAACAATTTACATGTGCAGCAGAATATCCCCAAACTTACTTCAAATACTTGGCATATTCCGGATCCTTCCAGTACAATAGATATTTCAAATAATTAACAAAAGCCTTGTCTTTCAAGTATCCTCTTTGTGCCAAAACTATGGAGAAAGAAATGAAGGTTATACAATTCTGTGCTCCCTACGCCTGCTCAGACAGTTACTATGTCAAAACGAACTTATTGAAAATCCAATTAATAGCACCCAGCAGGGTGAGACTCAAGAACAGCAGAATAGGTAGTCAGTCCCCCAACTGATTACTATAGACATTAGGGGCACACCATCAACACATTTAACACCATAAGGACCAATGACGTACAAGGTATGTCCAGAAAAAAGGTCACTTAAGGACCAAGGATGTACCCTGTACGTCATGGTCCTCTAACCCACTCCCTCCCTATACTTACCTCTCTGGCCAGGGTACCGTGGTGGTCTGACGTCCTTGAAGTCAGACCTCCAGTTTTAAGGACCCTGGCCATTGCACTTACATACTCGCTGGCCGTATCTCCCAAATCAGTGGCAGCCACAGGGTTATGTTTGGTACCATTGGAAAGGCCAGAACATGGCATTACCAATGATACCAAACATTATGAGATTTGGTGTTAAAAAATTGTTTGGGTCGTATAATAAAACAGGACTTCCAAAAAAAAATAAAAAAAATTCACGTTTAAACATGATGAGCACAAAACAGTCAAAATGAGCTCAGCACACAGAGGTGAAATGGCTCAGCAGTGAATGGCCGTAAAAAGCAAACATGTAAAAAATTGGGTATTTCTAAACTTAGGACAAAATTTCAAAAACTATATAGCCGGGGCCTTTTTTGGCAGTTGTAGATTTTGGGGGTCAATGTTAGAAATGGTGTGTTTTCCCATTTTTTCATAGTAAATTATAAAGATATGATGAAAATAATTATATCTTTAGAAAAAGTCCACTTAATGGCAAGAAAAAAAGTATATAATATGTGTGGGTTCCATAAACAAGTAAGAGGAAAATTTGATCTAAACACAAACAGTGCAGAAATTTGGTGGGTACTGTTACAGGTATCACATTGTTCATTTGACTCTTGTATTTATTGTATGGATTATTTTATATTCGATGCAGAATAAAGCTCTATTAAAAAGGAACAAAAAGATCAACATGATTGTGACGGATCGGCCGCCACAGGATTTAGTTTAATTTCATTCTTAATTTGTTATATTTCGTTTACCCTTTATTTATATGAACAAATTCCACTGTTAGATTTAGTGTAAAACTGTTGCTAGACTTCTATTTAATCATGGTTTTCCCCTAACTACGAGTACATGCGTGCTACAATGTATCAGTCACTGAAACAGCCAGGCTGCAATTTGTCTGTATATTTCCTGTGCTGACTAATAACTCGTTCTCCTTTGTGTCCAGCTTGTACCAGTGCCAACTGTACAAATGAAATATGTTATTAGTGTTCCTGGAAAGTGTACCCCGGCTTGCCTCATATCTTGTAACGCAGGAGGCTCCCCAGGAGATCACAAATTACCGCTGGCAACCCTACTCCTGTTAAACAGCTTGCCCTGGAGCCCCCTTTGCCTCCACCAGGGAGCTTTTTAGACATTAGGTCCCCAGGGAACGTTGCCTGGTGGGGTGAGTTTGAAGAGGAAGCGCCATCGGGAACCTCTCCATCTGACGGTCCCAAAACAGAGCGGCTATAGAGCTTGTGACAGAACAGCCATCACTTTCAATTTATTAGCACCCAAAAAGGTTAGAGGTTCGTTGGTTCAGGGTTGGAATTCGTTTGTACTTGTGTGATCCTGATGGTTAGTAAGTTCTTTGCCACCCCTGCCTTGCCCCGCCATCGTGGTTTATCTGCCCAGCGCAACCCAGATACAGCTGCCACCGGCCGAGACATTCCTTACACCCTGCACCACTCAGCCCCTGTACATGCCACCAGTGCTTTTTGGTCAGAAGGGCCCTGAGAACACGGTGCCACTGTGGGGTGAGTTCCAAAGGGGAGCGCCACCAAGATCACCCCTCAAATCAGCCACTAAACCCAGGTCAGGCTTCCCAGCGGCAGAGGAGATCCGTCACAATGATATTGAATACCTAGTCACTAAGTCTATAATTCCGTTTTCTCTTTACACAATACAAACTTCACTGGTTACTTACAATTCAGATAATTAGGATTCGCCAAACACTGCACAAATTCTAACTCCAACTGGAATCGAATTCGAGTCTGCTCATCTGTAAAAAAAAATAAAAAAATAGAAATGTAAGGGCAGATCAGTAACCCGGGCACATTACATGTCTTTACGCAGTCATTTGAGTATCGCTCCTCAGCCGCCATAGGCTCAGGTAATCCATAAAAGAAGCAGTCTGCAAATTCTGTGGATTCATTTAGTGATTACAAAGTAACTCAGCCATGACAGTGAGGAACATCAACATAAAAAGTCCATAAATCACAACTTTCCACAATGCAAAGGAAGTATTATGGGTCCTCCATCGCAGTCCAGCTATCATACGAAAGATAATTGGATGGGAACAGGCACTTCGATTGACAGGAATTTGTGCACGAGAAGGTAACGTTCAGCTGCCCAGAAAAGACTAGGGGCACTATTCCATGCCTGCCGCTAACCAGGAAAACATGCGCCTGGAAGTATCTCCATAGCATCCCCACTTTTTCACCATATTCCAGGGCAGGCGCAAATTCAGTCGCCTGCCCCGGAATGCAGCGCAACCCTCCATAATACTTGCGGTAGTGGTTCCACGCCACCACGTGTATCATCGCCCAGAGTCCATAGGACTCATGGAGGGTTGCACTGCTGGGCAAGAACGTGCAGGGCCGCAGAGTGATCAGAGGGAGACCCCCTAGTCTCAATCTGCTCCCCGCGGCCAGGAGTGGCAGATGGGGCCTTTGTTAGAGTATCAAATTTATGGGGGGGGTTTAAAGCTGGTGTTAACTGATTCTGCTAATGCATGTAGGTTTGCGCTTCAGTAGGGTAATTAACGCTAGCACTTTGTCATACCTTACTTATCCGAACGCTAATTACGGATTGCAAATCCTATACTTAACAGGGGGAGCACAAAGTACAGCAAGCTAGCGCAATCACTGACGTGCAAACTAATTTCTCACGGGTTTGGCGTCAGGAATGTAATATGAGGGGCATACGTCAAGGTCACTTATCATGGTGTTAACGCTTTCTCACACGAACGCTACAGTTAACGTTTACTAGGAAATAGTGCCCCACGAGTGCCTGCTCCCTCTTGTTGTTTTTGGAATGAGAAACAATCGAGACCAGAAACTCTGGAGGTGTCTTTACTTGCAAATTTAGTGGATTTCAAATATTGGGCTCAAATAGCACTACTTAGGTCAATAAAACATCTCAGCTAAATTCAGTTATAAAGTGCATATGGCACCATTACCACAGCGACCCACCTAGGATTCAGCGCTCTCCTCTGCCATCGTTGAGCTTTGACAGTTTTACAGTACATGCATTAGCAGTCCTTGACGTGTTTTGAATTTCTGATTTTGGAATATTTGCATATATTAAAGAGATACCTTGGTGATACCTCGCGCTCAAAAGATTTTGGATTTTCATATGAGGAATGTGCAGCCTAATCTGGTAGGAATGGTGCCAATGGGCAACACATGAAAGGGTTACCAAGCAGCACACATGATTTAATTACTGTAGCATGAATTCTAATACCTCATCACAGAGCAAGATTTGCCTTAATTCAATGACATCCCTCTGCAGGACATGAATCCTACACACTACAGAACAGTGGAAATACAGTGCTGCCCACCAAGGATAGGAGTCCAAGAGAACACAGCTGGTCTGGCAAAGCCCAAGAAAGATGGTGCAGCATGGCATCAATACAACAGATCCTACTAACTCTACCAGTGCATTCCATGCAAGGCATTCATGTAGAGGCAAACTCCGACTGTGAATCTGTGACATCAGATGTGAAAGTGATTACTTTTTTCACGTAAAATCCCATAAAAGCCAATTATATCGGATCAACAGTGATATTTGATCAGTTCATCGATCCTGTAAGTCAGCTGTATTGCATGAAAAGCTGTGGCCGCAGCATGGACACCCATTCTGATGTAATGCAGGCTTCAATGCCACTAGCCGATCAGCATGCAGCTCGAATTGGAGGAGCTCCCTATACATGGCCAGTGGGATCCCCATACTACACGGAAACAATGTACGCTTACCTGTCTCCATGGGTGGAGCGGCCATGGCTTTTACAGGGAAACAGCGAACACGACACAGGAAACGCTGATCGCCGGAAGTTGTCTGTAGCGTTGGAACAAAGTTCTGTGTCTCAAGCCTCGATTTGATTTGACAACGGAGTCTGGCTGCAGAGTAGAGCTCCACTCTGGACAGGAAACATGTGACCTCCACTCCCCCATGTGACCTCCACTCAGGATTTTTTTTCTTTGAGTTGTAACGAACAACAATTAACACAATAATCACAAAAATCAATCACAATAAACACAAAATCAAGCAGATACTAGTGTACTGTTCAGAATTAGTGTTCATTGTTGTTCGTTATACTAAAGTTGATTTCTAAGATAAAAAACTAAGCGTGAGTGGTCACATGGGTGAGTGGAGGTCACATGTTTCCTGTCCATAGTGGATCTCCACTCTGCAGCCAGACCCTTCTCCGATTTGTCGAAAGGCGGAAATTATGTGTATTCACTACAACCGGAAACTTCCCAGTTGCTATAGCGACAAAATCATTAGCGTTGGTCAGGGAGTGGGTGGAGTTTGTCTCCTGAATGTTTCTTGTGTGGCGTGCCAAGGAGCGGCAAAAAAATGCGGTAAACCCATTCTGGCGCAAACTACTAAAATCGAAGAAAGCCTAACACCTGCGTTCAATACCTCAGCCGCTGCAAGTGCTAAGTTAGTAACTTGCCATTGAACGCCGTTCAACCGCTCAGCAGTGCTAACCTAGCACTTGCAGCGACCCGAGGAGATGCTGTGAGTAGCTGAGTGTGACGTATTAAAGATGGCCGCTGCCATGAAGCAAGTAACAATTCCGTACAGCAAGATGGCCGCCGCCACGAAGCAAGTAATAATTCCGTACAGCAATGTTAATTTTGAGGTTTTTGTTCACCAAAGCACAAAATATTTATTTATTATTTCCCCCTGCACATAGTCATATATTACAGTTCAATTTATATATTGTTTCAGAAGTAAACATAACGTGTATTCATTAAAAACTATCATTTGTGGTGTGTGCATACAAAACGGAATTGTGCTGACTGCTTCTCTTTATCATATTTTGTCCGAGTGATCCGAAAAACAATCTGAATTTTTCATTAAGAAGTCGTCGGCCATTTTGGATTCAAAATTTGCATCCAAAGCGTTCAATGACACTGCTGCAGCAATTCAGCAGCTGCTGAGGTATTGAACGTGCCTCTGTATACTTTTGTGTTGCTTTTCATCTTAGACATTCAGCTGCATTGTGTGGTGTGATCACTGCACAGCCTCCTTATTCCAGAAAAAGTGATTATATATGTATATATAAAAATCATGATTATATTAGTATGTAGTGATACCTTTTTTATTGGACTAACATTACATAATGAAGCTGAAGTTAGCTCCTTATTTGGCCAGCTTCTTATTCTCACACTGAAGATAGCTTCTTATTCAGGCAGCTTCCTATTCAGTGACTGAAATTGGCTGCTTATTCGCCAAGATCTTATTCCTCAAAGAATAATGTCAATAAAAAGTATATCGAACAATTGGACAATTCTAACACATTCATATGATGAAATAAATTTATCCAGATAACTGGCACCCCCCCCCCCCACTCGTTTCAATGGTAAAAAATGAATAAGTAATTGGTGATTTTCTCTATGAAAATCATCTTGGCTCACCCCAAACTGACTAGTTTTCTATCAATTAGACTGTTCTCTATCAGAAAGAACATAATCTGGCCCGAGCCAAACATTATTGATTAAGCAAACTGGCATCAAACCTAGCCCCCCCCCCCCGCTCCATTAAATGCAATGAGAAAAAATAAGTAACTGATGATTTTCTCTGAAAATCATCTTGGCTCACCCCAAACGGACTAGTTTTCTATCAATTAGACTGTTCTCTATCAGAAAAAACATAATCTGGCCCGAGCCAAACATTATTGATTAATAATACTTATAATAATACTTATTAAGTATACAAATACTGGTGAATTGCCAGCAAAATATGGTGCAGTTTGCCGCTGAACTCCGCAATTCGGCAGCCTGCGGTGGCAGTGAAATTGTCCCATAGAGAAGTAATATATCTATTCAGAGACGCTGAACTGTACCAAATTGTCAGTGAAATGCCCTGATTTTCAGTGCTTCAGTTCGACAGGTTTAAACAGGTGAAACCCTTATGATTCAATGTAAAAAGATATTGTTTTTATTATTTATTCAATTGATAATTATTTTCAGTTTCAGCAAAAAAAAATTTATTCACTTGCTTTAAAAATGAAAAAAAATTTTGCCAAAATTTTTGATTCTCATTTTTTTAAAATTCTGTAACACACCATTCAATTATTTTTTTATAGGACTTTTATTATTTTCATGCATTTTTATTCTTTAACCACTTGGCTGCTATGGACGCGCTCAGCGCGTCCAGCCAAGTGGTTCTCCTGTGCTACAGCGCGTCTGAGCACAGGAGGCAGCAATCCGCCGGATTCCGGCGGATTGCTGCGCCCCCCCGGTGCGGGCTGACATCTTGGATGTCAGCCCGTCAATCCGGGACCCCGGCGGGGACATTAGATGTCATCGCGGCGACGCGATGACATCTAATACAGGCGAGCCCCCCCGCATGTGCGGAGGAGGCGCCTGAAAGGGAGGGGGGACCTCTCTCCCTCCCGATCGCCGGGGAGTAGGGAGTTAATACAGACACCGCTTGGAAGGGCACAGCCTGCCCTTCCAAACGGTGGCTGTCATTAACCCCTGGGGAGCCGGATCACGAATCGGCGTTGAAAAGCGCCGGTTCGTGATCCTTTCCCGGAGCTGGCCGACATCTTGGATGTCGGCCAAGCCTCCGGGAACTCCCCCTGAGGACTGGCGTCATCGTGCATAGCACGATGACGCCAGTCCTGGAGTTAACCCCTAGCTGCCACCAACGGTGGAGATAGGGGGTTCCAATCTCCCGATCCGTGGCAGCTAGGGGTTAATGTTTGGTACTGTTGGATCGGCCAGAGGATGGCCGTTCCAACGATACCAAACACCAAAAAAAGTTTTTTATAAAAATAAAAATAAAAAAATATTTTAAGAAACAATTCTAAAAAAAAAAAAAACAAGTTTTTTTTTTTTTTGGTTTGTTAATGCAGCAATATTGTTCCCATTTCAATTATAATGTGAACAATGATGCTGCACTAACGATTTTTGTATGTGGTGCGTTTGTTAAAAATCGCGTAATTTTCCCCAAAAAAAAATGTAACGAGACCCCATCTCTAATTTTTTTAACAAGCGCACCCCATACAAAATATAACCGCAATTGCTCGCATGTTAAAATGTGAAAAAAAAACACTTTACACGTTGTAAATTATTGAAAATTCATATTTTATTGCATTTTTTGTTATAATATACAGACAGGACATGACGTATACATATAATAATGACATATTATGAATCTGCCGAGTCTGACGGAAAGAACGATATATAATATGTCTGGGTCATATACTAAAATAAGCCTTCAAAACACGTTTAAACATGATGAGCAAAACCGGTAAAAATGACCTCAGCACAGAGGTGTGAAACGCCTCAGCAGCGAAAGGGTTAAAATGCCTTTTAACCCCAACACGGGCATTTTACTAGTGCTCGCTGCTGTTTTTTGTTTCTGCACTGTTTGTGTTTAGTTTCAATTTCCTCTTACTAATTTATGCAACATACACATATTATATACTGTGTTTCTCACCATTAAATGGACTTTATAAAAATTATTTCCATCATATCGTATAATTTACTATAAAAAAATGTATGAAATATGGTGAAAAAAAATGGGGAAAAACACGCTTTTTAGAAATTTAATCCCCAAAATCTACAACCGACAAAGATGGCCGCCACCATGAAGCAAGTAACAATTCCGTACAGCAAGATGGCCGCCGCCACGAACAATTACATAACAATTCCGTACAGCAATGTTAATTTTCAGGTTTTTGTTCACCAAAGCACAAAATATTTATTCATTATTTCCCCCTGCACATAGACATAGATTACAGTTCGATTTAGATTTTGTTTCAGAAGTAAACATAACATTTATTCAATAAAAACTATAATTTGTGCATACAAAACGAAATTGTTCTGACTGCTTTCCTTTATCATATTTTGTCCGAGTGATCGAAAAACAATCTGAATCTTTCGTTAAGAAATCGTCGACCATTTTGGATTCAAAATTCACATCCAAAGCGTTCAATGACACTGCTGCAGCAAACTGAATTGCTGCGCTGCAGCAATTCTGCAGCTGCTGAGGTATTGAACGGGGCTCTGCTGAGCTCCATGCCGCAGAGCCAGATATCAGGTCCTGAGGTCGTTTTAATTGGCTGAGATTGGCACAGTCTCCTCAGGGCATTTGTCTGGAACTCTGGCACCCGATTGACTCACCCTGTGGCTGTGGGAACAGAGTGGAGCACCGATTCACACTCCTTTTCTTTCCGACTGGGCCGCTGAGGCAATGGCCATCTTGCGGCCTGTGCTTGGGGTTCCTACAGCATGGTTCCTTCCTGTGTGCACCATCCTTACCGGCATGAGAAAGAAATCAAGGAAATCTGGTGAGACAGAGGGATCATATCTCCTAGATATCAGGGTCTCGCTGGGTGTTGGGCGCGAAGGAGGGATGCGGGACCGCTGTTGTGGGACCTCGGCGAACTCCGAATCCTCTGACGACCCCATTGACAGGGTTGAGTGTCGAAGCTGCATAGGCGCAGGGCCGGGCTCCGCCACTCACTGCAGTTGACCTTCAAAAGGTCATGGATGACTTTCGGGGTTTGTGACACAGCGACCTGAACGAGATATGCTCTGCTGTGGAGTCCATGCAGACTCGGGTTGCTGAGGTCCATTCCCATTCTCAGGAGACGGTGGTGGTGGCGCTGGGCACAACGGATGCTACAGTCGCAGATCTCCAGATGCAAGTTGTCCGCTTCAGCTCTGCGGTCCTGGCCTTGGAGAATCGGCACCGGCGCTGGAATATCCACTTGTGGGGGATCCTGTAGGATGTCTGTGATAAGGGGCTCCTCGCTTATCTGGGCAACTTGTTGACTCACCTTCTTTCAACACTGCGACCTTCCTGGACTCCCCTATTGTTTCCGCTATGCGTGTTCAGAAGGCTGCCACTGCCAGGCTCCTCCCGCATGATGTTATATTGACCACCAGAGATGTGCTTACCCAGTCTCGGATCCTTGCAGCGGCTGGCCCCACTTTTAAGGTCACCTTTACCTCTACTTGTATCACCTTTTATTGAGGCTTACCATTTTTGGCGTTGGCTGCATGGCGCGTTTTGGCGATGTCACAGCTCTGCTATGGGGCTGTGGGATTCAACATCACTGGGGCGCCTCAGGTTCTCATGATGTTACCTGGGAGGGAAAGGCCTACTCTGCCGCAACCACAGAGGCGGTGCAGGCCGTTTTGACCATCGTGGGGCTCTTGGCTGCTCCACATGGTCCCCCAAGGGTCTACCTTCAGAGCCCGGATGAATGACTCCCCTCTACATCTGTTTTTCCTTGGGATAGCTGGGACTGTTCGCCCCAATTTTTCTGAGGCCGTGCTGCTCATTTTTGTCTGTGATTTCACACTCTCCACCATTTCCCCTTTTTTTTCTTTTTTTGTTTAAGTAGCTCGACTTATGCTGAAGGCATTTTTTATTTCTCCTCATTTGCTGTGACATTCTGAGGATGTTTTTGATTTCCCACATTTTTCACCCTCCTCACCGCCCAACTATTTATGCGGGGTTCCCTGTGTGACCCTTTTATCCAGGATTGACGTGGGAGTCCGGCTGGGGGTGGTGATCCACCTTTTATTTATTTTTTGGTATGGGACACTGGGTAGACACCTGTGCGAGCCACTAGGGTGGCAGCCTAGGCTCGGGCCTCCCTCCTGGCCCCAGATCTCCCAGCCTTGTGGACTCTTCCCAGGCCCCCGGTTTCAGTTAGGTAGCTTGGGTGAGCAGGGTACGCCATGATTTACTGGGCAGTCCCTTGCCTCCCCCCCTTTTGATTCCCCCCCTTCATGATGCCCCCGCCCTGCCAGACTAGACCACTTTTTTTGGTCTGCCCCTCTCGATTTGTTTGGATTTGTTTTACTCCACTTACTCCTTTACCCCCTTCCCCTCCATTTTATTTTTACTATTTCATGACTCTATAGATGACATTTTATGGTCCTGCGTGGCCATTGTTCATCGCTTACTTTCTTTTTACTATCTGTATTCAAATTCTAAAATAAATAATTCAAAAGAAAAAAAGAGAGTTTTCATTGAAAAAGTCATTGATTTGATCATTTTAGTTTAGCATTTAAAAGAATTAATGTCAGGGTTCGAGTTGTCTCAATATTGTTTGGCTCAGGCAAAATTTTGTTGTTTTTTTTTGCAACGGAAGAGAAGCCACTTAATAAAAAAAAATTCATTCATGGGTGAGCCAAAATGATTGTCATTGAACAGTTGTTCCCAAAGTGGGATATGTGAGAAGACAAAGGAGTACACGAACTGCAGATGGGTGAGCCAGTGAGTTGGGAGAGTTGGTGACATGGAAGAGTCAGTGAGAATGCTGACTTACGTTACCAGCTGAGAGCGGTGCAGCCAGTAGTAAAGTAAACAATGTTCATAGAATGCTGGTGTCTCTGTCCGTATGCTGCCCGCATTTGTGATGAATAAAGCAAGATGCCAAAACTGCAATGCAAGGCAGTTTTATTGTGATGCTCTATCTCATTCCACCCTTTTCTCCTTCACTACTAATCAGGACTCCATTAGAAAAGTTGGGATCACTTTCTGGACCACTGTCTGGGCAACCTGACCGCCAATTCGCCCTCCTCATTTTAGCCCCTTTTACGACCTTGGGCTAATCATATCCCAGTCATCAACTGGGATCCACAATTTGAAAAAAGCTGCATGATTTTATTTTCTATTTGTGGCTCACCATTAACGGTGCTATTCTGGCTTGAGCCAGCATATTTTTCAGCTACTGATCCATAAAAGCAGTGCCGCTCTCACCAGTATCGGCTCCAAGAGTGCAATGGACTCCAAGGAGCTCAGGGCAATCCTGCAAAAGTCCTGCATGTTCACTTCAGTGGGGTTGCGTAGAACCAAAAAATAATGCTGAGGAATATTTGTTCACAATTGTCTGTTGATAATGGCCAGAGAAAGCAGCAGGTCACTCCACCCCTTCACCTATGGATCTTAGGTAAGTGAGCGATTTTTCAAGCTCTGTTGATTGAAGTTTCAAATGTTTGTTGCAAAACAAAAATCACTTAAAATGACACTCTATTGAAAATAGATTTTACCCTTTTCCATAAAATAATTGGGCAAATGCTGCCGACAGCCTCTGCACAATTATTTAATTTTTTTATTTTGAAGTGATTTTACTCTCCTTTTGTCCCTCGATGTGCGCAGCTCCTCCTCTTCGACTGCGGAGCTTCTGAGTCCGAAGTTTCCTGAAACTTTACTATAAGGGTTATTCAGAAAGAGCCGGTCTGGCCCCGAAATGGCACCAAACAATGAATTTCCCCGTACGGTGCATTTCCGGGGTCATTCAGCTATTCAGAAAGCAGGCAGTTCGCCAAATTTAGGCGAATTGCCTGCAAATATGTTGCCTGTTCGACGGCAGTGAAATCCCCCATAGAGAAGTAATGGTTAATCTATTCACAGACACCAAACAGCAGAGCAATGTCAGTGAAATGCCCTGCTATTCAGTGGTTTCAGTCGACAGGTTTATTCAGGCGAATCCTATAGGTTTCAATGTTAAAAATATTCCTGTTTTGATTCAATATCTTATAAACTGTTTATTCCTTTAATCTGCAGCAAAAAGTCAAGCTGCGGTAGCGAGCTGGCGTCAGGTCCCTTGCTGGAAGCTAGCGAGTCAGCCATAGGAAATACCTAGCAGATAGTTCCTCTTATCAAATACTCGTTGAGGTGTAGTGCAGGTTAAGCAGGTTGGTTTATTTTTGAACAATACAGACACATTTATATGGTACAGTCCCATTGTTCTCTCCCATGCCAGCCCTCAGACATCCCGGCGCCAGTTTTAACACTGCCACCAGCCATAGCCCTTTTGGTATACTTAACATGGGCTGCCCCTGCCCCTAGCTCGAGCTCTGCTCTTGGTGCCACACTGTCTGGCCCGCCCTGGGCTGTTCCCTGCCCGTGAAATTCCACCCTCCTGGAGTGCGGGCTCTGATTCCGAACCCAGGATTTTCTCTGCACCTGGAAGCCCGGCCTGAGTTTAGCAGCTGATTGAGGGGTGATCTCAGTGGCGCTCCCCTTTACAACTCACCGCGCAGTGGCACCATGTTCCCAGAGCCCTTCTGACCAAAAAGCACTCTGGTGGCATGTACAGGGGCTGAGAGGTGCAGGGTGTAAGGCATGTCGGCTGTGCTAGGTCTTGGCTGGTGGCAGCTGTATCAGGGTTGCGCTGGGCAGATAAACCATGGTGGCTGGGCAAGGCAGGGATGTCAAAGAACTTAATAAACATCAGGGTCATGCAACGAATTATAAACTTGGGGGAACGAAAACTGGGCAATTTAGGTGGTATTAAATTGTGAGGGAATACAGGTGTGTTTGGTGCGGGGAATTGCGAGGGGAAACACAATACACACAGGGATCATACAGACATAAATTGTATAAACGAAATTTAACATTGAACCAACGAACTTTTAGGCTAGGGTCAGACTAACGCATTTTTCGCGTTGTCCGTGAAAAAGTGCGTTCGAACGAATGGACGTATTTTTTCACGGAATACGCGATAGCGGTCATACGATGCGCATTTTCATCCGTGATTTTGAACGGATCATCAATAAAACACTTTTTGCGTCTGGACGTTATGTTGGCCGAACATTAGCAGCATCTGACGTCTCCTATTCACGCACACATGCTGCTAGCGGACGCAGCGCACTCTGTACGTCAGTACTAGCGGTTTGACGTTCTCGAAAAAATGCGTTCGTTTGCCAATTCGTTTGCCAATTTGTATGCTGCCCGGCATTGGATGTAATTTCCTGCTAGCACGGCCGGGATTTAGTGCGGCTAAACGCACGTTAATACTGCATTAGTCTGACCCTAGCCTTAACGTTTTATGTGCCAATAACTTGAAAGTGACGGCTGTTCTGTCACACTAACGTTAGCGCTCACCTGCGTGAGCATTAACCTTAGCCCAAGTAGTTAACGCAAATTAGAATCCAAACGCTAACAGGTTAAGTAACCCGTTTGCGTTTGGTATCTTGTGCTTCTCTGCGCGAGGTTACTGTACTTTGCACTCCCTATACTTAACATGGGGGCGCAAAGTGTTAATCAGCGTTAGGATTACAAAGTCCCAGCGCTGATTAACGTCTGGCTGCGATTAACAAAAAGTTAACCAGAGCAAGGACTTGGTGCTAACGGATTCCGCTTCTAAAGAATACGTTAACACCAGCCTAAAATTTTTCTTAAAACTCGTATACTCACCTCCTGGTTCGCGGCGAAGCCTGCGGCTCTGTCCGCCTCCTCCTCAGTACGGTGGGAGCAGGGAAAAACTGGGGGAAAAAGTCCCCCCAGTCTCCCCCTGCGTATCACTACGCTGACCGGCCGGATCTCGCAAGACGATCTCCAGCAGGTCATGTGACCGCCGGCGTCTGTTTCAATTGAGTCCTATGGAGAGGATGCGTGTGGCTGAGCTTAAAGCCTGAGATACACTGAGCGCGTAGCGACGCACAGCGTAGTGAAGCAAAGATTTTGCAGGCTTGACTTCACGACGCTCCGCCTCGCAGCCAGGCTACACTGCATGATGTTTGCTTCTCTCCGTACTGGACAGGAATCCAATAACTAAATTAAAATGTACACACGAAAATCTTCTATTTTCACAAAAGTGCATGTCATATAGGCAAAAAAGTTTCTATTGAATAAAATACATAAAAATTACTGCCAATTTAATAGGAATAGTATAAAAAAGGTAGCCCTGATCATATAGCAACCCCATGTGATATATATAAATATATTATAGGGACGCAGGGAGCGCTATGTATAGAGTAGGGATGCATCAAAACCAAATGCATACCACATAATTAATAGAAAACTAGTCCGTTTGGGGTGAGCCAAGATAATTTTCATAGAGAAAATCATCAGTTACTTATTTTTTCTCATTGCATTTAATGGAGCGGGGGGGGGCTAGGTTTGATGCCAGATTGCTTAATCAATAATGTTTGGCTCGGCCAGATTATGTTTTTTCTGATAGAGAACAGTCTAATTGATAGAAAACTAGTCAGTTTGGGGTGAGCCAAGATGATTTTCATAGAGAAAATCATCAGTTACTTATTTTTTCTCATTGCATTTAATGGAGCGGGGGGGGCTAGGTTTGATGCCAGATTGCTTAATCAATAATGTTTGGCTCGGGCCAGATTATGTTTTTTCTGATAGAGAACAGTCTAATTGATAGAAAACTAGTCAGTTTGGGGTGAGCCAAGATGATTTTCATAGAGAAAATCATCAGTTACTTATTTTTTCTCATTGCATTTAATGGAGCGGGGGGGGGCTAGGTTTGATGCCAGATTGCTTAATCAATAATGTTTGGCTCGGGCTAGATTATGTTTTTTTCTGATAGAGAACAGTCTAATTGATAGAAAACTAGTCAGTTTGGGGTGAGCCAAGATGATTTTCATAGAGAAAATCATCAGTTACTTATTTATTCTCATTGCACTTAATGGAGCGGGGGGGGGCTAGGTTTGATGCCAGTTTGCTTAATCAATAATGTTTGGCTCGGGCCAGATTATGTTCTTTTCTGATAGAGAACAGTCTAATTGATAGAAAACTAGTCAGTTTGGGGTGAGCCAAGATGATTTTCATAGAGAAAATCACCAATTACTTATTCATTTTTTACCATTGAAACGAGTGGGGGGGGGGGTGCCAGTTATCTGGATAAATTTATTTCATCATATGAATGTGTTAGAATTGTCCAATTGTTCGATATACTTTTTATTGACATTATTCTTTGAGGAATAATATCTTGGCGAATAAGCAGCCAATTTCAGTCACTGAATAGGAAGCTGCCTGAATAAGAAGCTATCTTCAGTGTGAGAATAAGAAGCTGGCCAAATAAGGAGCTAACTTCAGCTTCATCATTACATAGGCCGTGTTAGTCCAGATGCTGAACTTATGTAACGTTAGTCCAATAAAAAAGGTATCACTACGTACTGCTATACTCGTGATTTTGGCATCTGGACTAACACGGCCTATCAATATGTATATATATATATTAGAAACTGCCAGGAATTTATAAAACAAGGAAGTCACACATTACAGATGATTATTTAGCTGAATCAGCAAGGGGGTGACGTCTTATCTCCCTCCAGCAATGGTTACCTCAAATTCAAATAAACTGACACGGTGTAGAGTAGCCTGTATGTATTTAGTGAGATTTAAAAAGTTGGTATATCACTCACGATTTTTAGTGCCTCAAATCGGGCACTGGATGTTCTTGCGGCCAGCGTTTTACATTGGGAGCGCTGGATCACACCTCCAACATCTGATGTCCACGGTACCTCTGTTTCGGCAAACAGCAAAAATGCAGGACCAAAAGGAATATCTTTTAAATGTATTTTATTCAATAATTGGTAGAAATAAAAAGGATTCAATGCAGCCTGGCTGTGTTTAATCATTTCTATTCTATTTTATTTCTACCAGTTATTGAATAAAATATAGGGATGCACCGATACCACATTTTTAGCACCGAGTACAAGTATCAATACTTTTTTAAAGTACTCACCGATACCAAGTACCAATACTTTTATTTAAGGTCATGTTAAGCTTTCCAATAAATTATTTAGGATTTTGCTGAAAGCCTGTCTAGTGTATGTTTACATTGAAATGTATGGCCAGAAACCCCATTTACCCCTGCACACACCTCATCTCAGATACATGTATACCCACTCAGATACATATATATACAGACCTCAGACCAGACTTGCCTACATACATATACATGTGTGTATGTACATACATATATATATACCATGTTGAAGGTATGCCAGCACTCTGGGATTTTTTAAAAATTCTTTATTATTCTGTTAAAAAAATCAACGTTTCAGTTCTCACAAGGAACTTTCCTCAGGACAGACAATGTGATGTTTGTCCTGAGGAAAGCTCCTTGTGGGAACTGAAACGTTGATTTTTAACGGAATAATAAAGAATTTTTGAGAAATCCCAGAGTGCTGGCATACCTTCAACATGATATTTCAATAGAGGCCACTGCTGAGCAGCAGGTACTAAGGAGAAGCAAGAAGGTGAACCGTGAATGCAAACCCTATTGTTGACTATTTATATATATATATATATATTACACAGACCTCAGACCAGACATAAATATAGACCTCAGACCAGACTTGTCTACATACATATACATGTGTGTATATTAGGGATGCACCGATACCACTTTTTTAAGACCGAGTACGAGTACCGATACTTTTTAAAAGTACTCACCGATACCGAGTACCAATACTTTTCTTTAATGTCATGTGACGCTTTCCAATAAGAACAGACCATATAAAAATGCCCCAGCTCACATGTATATATCCCCCAGCTCATGGATATGCCCCCAGCTCATGGATATGCCCCCAGCTCACACATGGATATGCCCCAGCTCACACATGGATATGCCCCAGCTCACACATGGATATGCTCCAGCTCACACATGGATATGCTCCAGCTCACACATGGATATGCTCCAGCTCACACATGGATATGCTCCAGCTCACACATGGATATGCCCCAGCTCATGGATATGCCCCAGCTCACACATGGATTTGCTCCAGCTCACACATGGATTTGCCCCAGCTCATGGATTTGCCCCAGCTCACACATGGATATGCCCCAGCTCATGGATATGCCCCAGCTCACAGATGGATTTGCCCCAGCTCACACATGGATTTGCCCCAGCTCACACATGGATATGCCCCAGCTCACACATGGATATGCTCCAGCTCACACATGGATATGCTCCAGCTCACACATGGATATGCTCCAGCTCACACATGGATATGCCCCAGCTCATGGATATGCCCCAGCTCACACATGGATTTGCTCCAGCTCACACATGGATTTGCCCCAGCTCATGGATTTTCCCCAGCTCACACATGGATATGCCCCAGCTCATGGATATGCCCCAGCTCACACATGGATTTGCCCCAGCTCACACATGGATTTGCCCCAGCTCACACATGGATATGCCCCCCAGCTCATGGATTTGCCCCAGCTCACACGTGGATACTGCCCCAGCTCACACGTGGATTTGCCCCAGCTCACACATGGATTTGCCCCAGCTCACACATGGATTTGCCCCAGCTCACACATGGATACTGCCCCAGCTCACACATGGATTTGTCCCAGCTCACTCATGGATATGCCCCCCAGCTCATGGATTTGCCCCAGCTCACTCATGGATATGCCCCCCAGCTCATGGATTTGCCCCAGCTCACACATGGATTTGCCCCAGCTCACACATGGATATTGCCCCCCAGCTTATGGATATGCCCCCACAGCTCACACATGGGTATGCCCCCCCAGCTCATGGATCCCCCCCCGCGATGATACTTACCTTCCTGGGCGCCGCCGGGAATGTCTCCGCGCGTGCGCTCGTTGGAAGGACCCCAGCTGCGACCACGTGGGACCATGTGATCACGGCTGGGGTCCTTCCAACGAGCGCGCGTGGGGAAACTTCCCAGCGTCGCCCAGGAAGGTAAGTATCATCGCGGAGAGCAGCTGCAGGGCCTGTTCGAATGCTCTATCTGCATTCGGACAGGCCCTGCAGCTGCTCACTGTGTTCATACTTACCTTCCTGGGCGCCGCCGGGAAAGTTTCCGCGCGCGCTCGTTGGAAGGACCCCAGCCGTGATCACATGGTCCCACGTGGTCGCGGCTGGGGTCCTTCCAATGAGCGCACGCGCGGAGACATTCTCGGCGGCGCCCAGGAAGGTAAGTATTGTGTGAGCAGCTCCAGGGGCGGCTGCCCGAATGCCGATAGAGCATTCGGACAGACGCCGCAGCCCCTCGGATGCCGGCAAGCTGGCTCAATGCCGGCTTCCGGTATCGGTAAAAATATCGGGGGTACTGCACGAGTACCAAGTACTCCTGCAGTACCCAGTATCGGCCCCGATACCGATACTAGTCGATACCGATACTAGATACTAGTATCGGTATCGGTGCAACCCTAGTGTATATATACATACACATATATATACATACATACACATATATACATATTACACAGACCTCAGACGAGACATAAATATAGACCTCAGACCAGACATACCCATATACACTATATTGCCAAAAGTATTCGCTCACCTGCCTTGACTCGCATATGAATTTAAGCGACATCCCATTCCTAATCCATAGGATTCAATATGACATTGGTCCACCCTTTGCAGCTATAACAGCTTCAACTCTTCTGGGAAGGCTGTCCACAAGGTTTTTGAGTGTGTTTATGGGAATTTTTGACCATTCTTCCAGAAGCGCATTTGTGAGGTCACACACTGATGTTGGACGAGAAGGCCTGGCTCTCAGTCTCTGCTCTAATTCATCCCAAAGGTGTTCTATCAGGTTGAGGTCAGGACTCTGTGCAGGCCAGTCAAGTTCATCCACACCAGACTCTGTCATCCATGTCTTTATGGAACTTGCTTTGTGCACTGTCATGTTGGAAGAGGAAGGGGTCAGCTCCAAACTGTTCACACAAAGTTCGGAGCCTGGAATTGTCCAAAATGTCTTGGTATGCTGAAGCATTCAGAGTTCTTTTCACTGGAACTAAGGGGCCAAGCCCAGCTCCTGAATAACAACCCCACACCATATTCTCCCCCTCCACCAAACTTTACACTTGGCACAATGCAGTCAGACAAGTACCGTTCTCCTGGCAACCGCCAAACCCAGACTCATCCATCAGATTGCCAGATGGAGAAGCACGATTCGTCACTCCAGAGAACGTGTCTCCACTGCTCTAGAGTCCAGTGGCTGCATGCTTTACACCACTGCATCCAACGCTTTGTATTGCACTTGGTGATGTATGGCTTGGATGCAGCTGCTCGGCCATGGAAACCCATTCCATGAAGCTCTCTGCGCACTGTTCTTGAGCTAATCTGAAGGCCACATGAAGTTTGGAGGTCTGTAGCGATTGACTCTGCAGAAAGTTGGGACCTCTTCGCACTATGCGCCTCAGCATCCGCTGACCCTGCTCCGTCAGTTTACATGGCCTACCACTTCGTGGCTGAGTTGCTGTCGTTCCCAAACACTTCCACGTTCTTATAATACAGCTGACAGTTGACTTTGGAATAATTAGGAGCGAGGAAATTTCACGACTGGAATTGTTGCACAGGTGGCATCCTATCACAGTTCCACGCTGGAATCCACTGAGCTCCTGAGACCGACCCATTCTTTCACAAATGTTTGTAAAAACAGTCTGCATGCCTAGGTGCTTGATTTTATATACCTGTGGCCATGGAAGTGACTGGAACACCTGATTCTGATTATTTGGATGGGTGATCGAATACTTTGGACAATATAGTGTGTGTATATATATATATATATATCAAATGTCTGCTCCCGCACTCCTTATTGCGTAAATATACTAAGAAAAAAACGGTGCAAGCCATTAGACATGTAGAATATAGAAAATCGGAGAGATGGCTGCTCACGCACCAAATTAAATAAAAGGCAAAAAATTTATTAAATCATTTAAAAATGACCGTTTCGGTTCACACAGGAACCATCTTCAAGGTAGCTTTGCAAAGAATGTACACTGTTTTTAAACCACACTCATGCATTGCTTTCCTACAGAAACGCCCCTTCCAATTAGACATCACCAGGTGAATTCACTGCAACATGGAAATATCCAACAGGACGCCGCTGAGCGCAACGTCCCAGGAAGCTTTCAATCTCCCACTTACAAGAGGTGATTCCAGTTTTCAATCTGTCACATAAACCACTGTCCCCGATACATCTACGTGTCCTCAATAAAGGTTTAACCTTTGTACCCACTTCAAAAGCCAAACCGTTTGATATTGAGATACAGAATTATAAACTGAATCGGTCGTTAGCGATTCAAGAACGCCTTTCGAATTCGGCTATTCCATATAAACCCACATTGAGACTCAAAGGTACACAAGATGTAAAAACGAATAATGCATTTATTAATACGTATACTAACATCATATACGAAGAATCAAAAGCTTTACTGAGATCCAAACCTCGCCATTTCTCTAATCTCTCGAAAGACGAATTTATAGCATTAAAAGAATTATCTACGGATACCAGCATCATTATACGCCAAGCTGATAAAGGAGGTGGGATAGTGTTGATGGAATACGCGGACTATCGAAATGAAATATTGCAACAGCTTGCAGATACAACAATTTATCGAAAACTGACATATGATCCCACAAATGAATTATCTGCAAAAATTAATTCAATAGTCACGAGAGGTTTACAAGCAGGGTATATAACAGAGGCCACAGCCTCGTTTCTCATGGTTAAACATCCAATTGTACCAATATTGTACACGATTCCAAAAATTCACAAAAATAACCAAAAACCACCAGGCAGAGCCATTGTGTCAGCGCGGGGGAAGTCTGTTAGAACCTATAGGAAAGTATTTAGACCGCATTTCAAAAGATACTATGATGCATTTACCGACTTGTCTTAAAGACACAATGCAGTTGATACAGAAAATAAATAGTTTAACCCTACCGGCTACTCCATGGCTTTTAGCCACAATGGATGTAAAGAACTTGTACACCATAATCCCACATGAAGAGGGTATTTCAGCATTTAAACAACGTTTGCAAGATTCCTCACATTATGATGGTCTACCAATAGAGTTTATATTGGAATTATTATGTGTTACACTATATCATAATTACTTTCGTTTTGAAAAATCTTTTTACATTCAAGTGTCTGGAACGGCTATGGGAGCTTCAATGGCGCCAACCTACGCCAATTTTTACATGTACAGCTTCGAATGTGAACACCTTCAAAAACACACTGAAAAGATTTTGTTCTATGGATGCTTTGTTGACGATATCGTAATTATTTGGCAAGGAGATGAAGAGAATTTTGTAAGCATGGTAGAAGAACTTAATCATCTGAATACACCAATCAAATTTACAGCATCGTATAGTAGAGAAGAAATTGCATTTCTTGATATTTTGCTTTTCCATACAGAAGACAAACTAGGTTATACCCTATACAGAAAGGAAACGGACAGAAACACGATACTCCATGCGGAAAGTCATCATCCAAGACATCTTATTAACTCCTTGCCAATTTCACAATTTTTTCGAGTTATACGTTACAATAGTGATTTAGTAAAACGTGAGCATCAAATCAAGGATATGTATACAAGATTCTTAGAGAGAGGTTACTCTCAAGATTGCCTGGAAAGAGCATTACAAAAAGCTATGGAACGTGACAAAAGTGAAACCACTCTGAAACAGTCACAAGACCCCCGGATTATTCTGTCTATGAATTACAATACTCATAGTGATCTTCTTTCAAGACACGTCAAAAGCCATTGGAGAAATTTTACATATGATCGTAAACTACCAAAACCTTTTCTCTCCCCACCTTTGATCAGTTTTTCAAGAGGCAAAAACCTGCGCGACTGGCTGGTACACACTGATTCAGTTAAAGCATATGACAACCGTCCTGTTCATTTTAAGAAAGGCTGCTTTAGATGCACTGGTTGCGTTACATGCAACCATATGTGTCCAACTTCTACCTTCTCACATCCTCATACTGGCCATAAGTATGGCATAAAACATCGAATTACGTGCCAGACAGCATTTGTAGTTTATTTGATCACATGCCCATGTGGGTTGGCTTATGTAGGGAAGACAGACTTAACACTCAGAGATCGGATACGAGGCCACCGCTCCTCCATCAATACAGCCTACAGAGACGGCGTCACAGATAAGCCAGTCGCGAAACACTTTCTCGACCTACAACACCGGTTGCCGTCACTTAGATTTGTGGGAATTGACCATGTCCCCCCACTCCTTCGTGGTGGCAATCGCTCCCAGTTGCTTCTTCAGCAAGAGACTTTTTGGATCAAAACGCTGGATACGGTCTCACCTAGAGGCTTAAATGAATATGTTTCTTTTACATGCTTTCTTTCAGAGAGATAAAGCTGATTATAGTATAAACCAATGTTCATACAGTATAGTTGTTAGTACGGAGGAGTGTACCATTATTGTTGCCGTCCTCCATCATATGCATTTTATTTTTCATTCTTATATCTTTGTTTTGTTTTTAGGTTGCTACGGCAACAAGTAGCTCTGAGCTTCCTGGGACGTTGCGCTCAGCGGCGTCCTGTTGGATATTTCCATGTTGCAGTGAATTCACCTGGTGATGTCTAATTGGAAGGGGCGTTTCTGTAGGAAAGCAATGCATGAGTGTGGTTTAAAAACCGTGTACATTCTTTGCAAAGCTACCTTGAAGATGGTTCCTGTGTGAACCGAAACGTCGGTCATTTTTAAATGATTTAATACATTTTTGCCTTTTATTTAATTTGGTGCGTGTGCAGCCATCTCTCCGATTTTATATATATATATATATATAAAAGAAGATATTGGGAGCACTCACGGACTTGTATAAAAAATAACAAACTTTATTGGTTCTTCATTAAAATTTCCGACATTTCGGCTCACATCTGAGCCTTAATCATGGATAAAAACAGTTGCATTCATTGCACATATTCATCTTTCCACTTGTTCCATTTTCTGTTTTTGTCATTCATCACACTCAACATATGCACCAACATTTGTCATCACATTATCACTCCATCTGCATGTGCCACTCACATTATTATCCATCAACACATAGTTACATCTTTTTAAACATTCTCATATTTTTTATTTTTCACATTTTTTCTTTTTTCACATTTTTTATATATATTGGACAGCAAGGGTCGTTAGTGGTTATACTGTTGTATATATTTTGTTTGTTCAACGAGATTAGATTATACCTGGATAACTCTTATGGTTAAAGTTCAATTAAGTGCATTAATACAATGTGTGGGTTAACACCCGTTCACTTTAATCTCTTCCATGAAGCGCTCCGTTTTATACCGTTCAATTAAGCGGGTTGCCAAGGTAACTAGACTAGCGTCCTGTGAGTAGGAAGCAATCACGTCAGTATTGACGTGCAGAGCCGGCAACGGCATGTCATTTCCGGACGCTGGGTTGACTAGGTCGATGGCAGCGCGGTACATGGTTGGTGAGTAGTTTAACTCCTTCTAATATAAAAGTATGTGTTTTCATTACTGGTTTTATCTATGATTAAGGCTCAGATGTGAGCCGAAACGTCGGAAATTTTAATGAAGAACCAATAAAGTTTGTTATTTTTTCTGCAAGTCCGTGAGTGCTCCCAATATCTTCTTCTACATACTATGCCTTGGGGAATTCTTGCAATGCTGGGTATTTGGACTCATATATGTATATATACACACATGTGTGTACATACACACATGTATATTACACAGACCTTAGACCAGACATACCCATATATATATATATTACACAGAACTCAAACCAGACATACATATATATATACACACACACACACATGTCATGTGTGTATGTATATACATACACACACATATATATTACACAGACCTCAGACCAGATATATATATACGGTCATGGCCGAAATTGTTGGCAGCCCGTGATCGCGTCACACACACACACACATGTGTATACAGTCATGGCCAAAATTGTTGGCACCCCAGACATTTTTCCAGAAAATCAAGTATTTCTCACAGAAAAGTATTGCAGTAACACATGTTTTGCTATACACATGTTTAATCCCTTTGTGTGTATTGGAATAAAACAAAAAAAGGGGGGAAAAAAAGCAATTTGGACATAATGTCACACAAAACTCCAAAAATGGGCTGGACAAAATTCTTGGCACCCTTTCAAAATTGTGGATAAATAAGATTGTTTCAAGCATGTGATGCTCCTGTAAACTCACCTGGGGCATGTAACAGGTGTGGGCAATATAAAAATCACACCTGAAAGCAGATAAAAAGGAGAGAAGTTCACTTAGTCTTTGCATTGTGTGTCTGTGTGTGCCACACTAAGCATGGACAACAGAAAGAGGAGAAGAGAACTGTCTGAGGACTTGAGAACCAAAATTGTGGAAAAATATCAACTTTCTCAAGGTTACAAGTCCATCTCCAGAGATCTATATTTGCCTTTGTCCACAGTGCGCAACATTATCAAGAAGTTTGCAACCCATGGCACTGTAACTAATCTCTCTGTGGGTGAACGGAAGAGAAAAATTGATGAAAGGTTGCAACGCTGGATAGTCCGGATGGTGGATAAGCAGCCCCAAACAAGTTCCAAAAGAAATTCAAGCTGTCCCGCAGGCTCAGGGAGCATCAGTGTCAGCGCGAACTATCCATCGACATTTAAATGAAATGAAACGCTATGGCAGGAGACCCAGGAGGACCCCACTGCTGACACAGAGACATAGAAAAGCAAGACTACAGTTTGCCAAAATGTACTTGAGTAAGCCAAAATCCTTCTGGGAAAACGTCTTGTGGACAGATGAGACCGAGATTGAGCTTTTTGGTAAAGCACATCATTCTACTGTTTACCGAAAACGAAATGAGGCCTACAAAGAAAAGAACACAGTACCTATAGTGAAATATGGTAGAGGTTCAATGATGTTTTGGGGTTGTTTTGCTGCCCCTGGCACTGGGTGCCTTGAATGTGTGCAACTCATCATGAAATCGGAGTATTACCAAAGGAGTTTGGGTCGCACTGTAGAGCCCAGTGTCAGAAAGCTGGGTTTGCGTCCGAGATCTTGGGTTTTCCAGCAGGACAATGACCCCAAACATACGTCAGAAACAGTGGTGTAGCGTGGGGGGTGCCTCGGGGGCGGTCGCCCCGGGCGCAATTTTCTTAGGGGGGCGCAAAATTTCAAAAGAAATTTGAACCACTAATATTTTCCAGCAGGGATCAGCAAGGTGTCCACTCACAGACACTGGTGTCCTTGAGAGGCCCTTGCACGTGCAGCCGCCAGGTTTTGCAGTGCCGGCGGTGACTTAGCACTCAGCATCCGGAAGGGAGGAGCAGAACATAAAATTCTGGTCCTGTCCTGACTCCTCAACACTGACCTGAGTCACGTGAAGCAGTGCAGCCTTATTCGATGGGACACCCTATATCACGCTTGTCAGCCCCCCTTTAAGCCCTGTGCCAGCACCCCACCGCTAGCAGCCCTGCGGCCGCTGAACAGGGAGGGAGGAGGGAGGCGCCTGCCCTGCAGCACATTTAAAATCTGGTCCCCACTAAGAACCCTGGACAACCCACCCCCTGGACCACCAGCAACTCCATGCAGGTAGGCGACACTGTGTGACACCAGAGCAGTGTAACCAACACACACAGTGAGGGGGTACTGGGGGTACGGGTGAATGGGGGTACTGGGAGAAAGTGGGGGAACTTTGAGAGAGAAAGAGTGACTGGGGGTACTGGGAGAGTGTGACTGGGGGTATTGGGAGAGCGTGACTGGGGGTACTTGAGGGAGAGGGTGACTGGGGTACTGGGAGAGATTGACTGGGTATAGTATGAGAGTGGAGCTATGCTAGTGTATACTGGTGACTGGTAGCAGTGGCGTAGCGTGGGGGGCATGTGTGTTTCATTTTTTTATTATATCAGTATTTTGTTAATATACAATACATGTGCTTGTGGGGTAAGAGGGTCAATACTCTACTGGTAGAAAGGAATAAGGGTGTGTTACTGTGTCCACAGGTTGGGGGGTGCACAATTCTTGCCTTGCCCCGGGCGCTGACAACCCACGCTACGCCGCTGGTCAGAAATGGATGGCAACAAAGTGCTGGAGAGTTCTGAAGTGGCCAGCAATGAGTCCAGATCTAAATCCCATTGAACACCTGTGGAGAGATCTTAAAATTGCTGTTGGGAAAAGGCGCCCTTCCAATAAGAGAGACCTGGAGCAGTTTGCAAAGGAAGAGTGGTCCAAATTTCCGGGTGAGAGGTGTAAGAAGCTTATTGATGGTTATAGGAAGCAACTGATTTCAGTTATTTTTTCCAAAGGGTGTGCAACCAAATATTAAGTTAAGGGTGGCAAGAATTTTGTCCAGCCCATTTTTGGAGTTTTGTGTGACATTATGTCCAATTAGTTTTTTTTCCTCCCTTTTTTTGTTTTGTTCCAATACACACAAAGGGAATAAACATGTGTATAGCAAAACATATGTTACTACAATACTTTTCTGTGAGAAATACTTGATTTTCTGGAAAAATGTCTGGGGTGCCAACAATTTTGGCCATGACTGTATACACATGTGTGTGTGTGTGTGACGCGATCACGGGCTGCCGGGCAGTGAAGGCTTTGACGCTGCCTCCAGCCGAAATCTCGCGGGAGGCTCCCGATGTAGTTGAGTATGTGCAATGCTGTCCACCCCCCCAACAAAATCCATCACCTGGGCCTGGAGGCCCGTCCGTGCCCCCTGCTCAGCCGGCCTTCAGACTCAGGCGAGCACCCTGCTCGGCTGGGCTTTCAGGCCGAGCCGGGGACTCGCCTGAGCCTGGAGGCCGGCCGAGCAGGCAACTTGGCCGGCCTCCAAGCTCAGGTGAGCCCCCGGCTTGGCTGGGCCTCTAGGCAGCTCGGCTGGCCTCCAGGCTCAGGCGAGCCCCCGGCTCGGCCTGAAGGCCCAGCCGAGCAGGGTGCTCGCCTGAGTCTGAAGGCCGGCCGAGCAGGGAGCACGGGCGGGCCTCCAGGCCCAGGTGACGGATTTTGTTGGGGGGGGGTGGACAGCATTGCACATACATTTTGGCCGAAGCACCATTTTTGGTCGATAATTTTCGGTGGCCAAAATTTCGGTGCATCCCTAATTTAGACATTGGTACAGATTGAAAAAGACTACAATTGAAAAACTTTTTATTGTGTGCTTCATAAACGTTTTTATACATTTACGTTTCATTTTGTTTATTCTCTTAATACCTAAAGAAACCACTAGGTGGCGCCCAATACACAGAACCTTCACGGTTTTAAATACTCAATTTATGTACTGGGTTATTCAGAGAAAGGTGAAACTCTGGAGAACGTTTGGAGAAGTGAAAATTCTAGCAGGGTTATTCAGAGAGAGGTGAACACCTTGAGAATTGGCAGGAGAATGAACAATCTAGACCAAATAGCCAATTTGGAAAGTGAGATAAATGGGAGAATTTTTCTGGTTTGACTATTTTGACCTAGAATTTTCAATTCTCCAGTCATTCTCGATGTTTTCACCTCTCTCTGAATAGCCCTGCATGTCAAAATAACATGATATATCTTTGACTGATTTAATTTTATTGACCCGCCTATTCCTTTTGACTACTGTTCTCTATAATCCCCAACCTCGGAATGTCTACTCGATGTTGTGATACTCTGTTCTTTGATCGTGTTTTTTTTTTTCTTGTTCTGTTTGTTGGCCTAGATCCCGGCCTGTTTAGAGGATTCTCTGTTATTTTACCATCCACTCTAAGGACTGGGGTTAGGTAGCTTTCACTGTGGTTTATATTCTGCGTGTTAGGCCACTTGCTATCTGTCATTATTGCGCAGCGCAGCCATTTCAAGGAATGGTACTGCACTGTCCTTCAAGAGTTTCTGATCCTATGGTTAGTTTTTACCAGAAACTTACTGAAACCTTTACAATTAGAGATCCAGGGAAATCCTCATTGACCTGCGCTGGTGTGCATCAAAAAGGAAATCAAAAAATGACACACAATACGATGCACCTGGCATCAATTTAAGTCACATTCACAATGCAAGCAACATCAGACAAAACATCTTAACTTCACTGCTGAACCATTTCACGGCTTAAAAAAACACATTTTTGTTTTTTGTATTATTATTGTTGTTATTTTTTTTCTTTACTTTAAACATGGTCATGTTTGGTATCATTGGAAATACCATGCTCTGGCCTTTCTAATGATATCAAATATGACCCTGCTAGCTGAAAACAGTCTGGAGATATCGGGGTTCAAAGGAACCCTTATCTCCACCTCTATCTTTCCTTAGGAGTCAATGAGGATGTTCCCCACACGTCCTCAGCAGTGAAAGGGTTAATCAGGAAAAGATGCCGACAGAGTGTCGGGTTGACTGATGCAGACAGGTATCAGGATTTACTTTCAGAGGAGGATCACTGGTTTGACACTGAGCTGGCCTGGATCTTCACACAATGACTGAAAACCTGCTAAGAACTACTAAGTTTGTTTTTGGGCATTTATTGAGAATTGCCCGATCTATGACCATTTTGGCCATGTTCAGTCTGCTCTTAGGTGCCTCTGTGCCCTCTGGCTTATGAATTCAGGCTTATTCATAGAACCTTCGTTATGGAAATCAGAATTAATAATGGAGGGACTGCTTCAACTGGTTCAGGTCAGAAGCGAGTTTTCAGCTTCCATTTCAACAATCTTTAGGCTGGGTCCACATGGGCGCGCTAAGTGCATCTGTTGTGACCCACCCTCCCAGTGTCCGTTGTAGCATTTTGCCGGATCAGCTGGGATGACCACACGATGCAACATGTATAGTTTTAATGCACGTAGATTTTACCTCCCTGTTGAACCGCTATGATTGATGTCAAACAGGGCGCACAGCGAGGGGGCCACACGGGCGTCTGTGCGGAAAGAACATCTGTTTTCATCCGCGTTCTTTACATGCCTGTGTGGCCCCTGCCTTTGTGTTATTGAAGAGGAGTTCTGCCAAATTGGGGGAGGGGTGGGGGTAGAAACTTTGATGGCTTCCCCTTTTTTTCCTGTACTTGAGCCCTGCCATTACATTCTGGATTTTAGAAGTCATAATTCTCTTCACTGTATTCTGATTCATAAAGCAATTGATATGTAAGCCATTGTATTCGGCCCAGTTCACACCTGGGCATTTTACAGCACATTCCTGCACGCTGTAAAAATCCCATGATTTCCTATTGGGCCTGTTCACACCTGGCCATTTTTCAGCGCGTAGGAACGCACTGTAAAACGCCAAATGCCCAAAGAAGTACAGGAGCTTCTTTGGGACGTATTGCAGAGCGTTCACGGCCATAGACTGCAGCGTGAACGCACTGCAATGCGCGTTCACGCGTTTTTCACTTTTGCATGATACGCGTGTCAAAAACGCGGATATTACGCACATATGAAAAACGCTGAGGTGTGAACCCAGCCTTAGTGTCATAGCAAGACCTGTGGAACAACCGGCTTGAGCTTACTCTTGAGGCATACTTCTGACGACTCACACATTGTTCTACAATATGTTTTGCTTTAACCCTTTTACTACTAAAGCCATAAATTGACAATTTTGCATTCTAATACTATGGAGAACAAAACTTAGCATACAAAGCCATATTTACATTCCTTTTTAATGAAAGATTAGTGTGCCCCCTGGAAAAAAAAGAAATTCTTTGAGATCTTACTCCAGTGACCAGTGGCGTAGCATGGGGGGGTCCTCGGGGGCGGTCGCCCCGGGCGCAATTTTCTGAGGGGGTGCAAAATTTCAAAAGAAATTTGAACCACTAATATTTTCCAGCAGGGATCAGCAAGGTGTCTGCTCACGGACAATGGTGTCCGTGAGAGGCCCTTTCACAGGCAGCCACCAGTTTTATGGTGCCGGCAGTGACTTAGCACTCAGCGTCCGGAAGGGAGGACCAGGACAGGAAATTCTGTCCTGACTCCTCCTTAACGCAAGAGTCACATGAAGCAGCGCAGCATTATCTGACAGAACACTGACCCTGTGCCACGCTTGTCAGCCCCCCTTGAAGCCCTGTGCCAGGCCACGGCACTGGCAGCCCTGCAGACGCTGTACAGGAAAGAGGGAGGGAGGCGCCTGCCCTGCAGCACATTTAAAATCCGGTCTCCACTAAGTCCCCTGGACAGCTCTCCCCGGGGCAACAGCAACTCCACGCAGGTAGGTGACACTGTGTGACACCAGAGCAGCATGACCAACACACAGTGAGGGGGTACGGGGAGAGGGTGACTTGAGGTTCAGGGAGAGAATGACTGGGGTACTGGGAGAGAGTGACTGGGGGTACTGGGAGAGAGTGACGGGGTACTGGGAGGGAGAGAGTGACTGGGGTATTGGGAGAAAGTGTGGGTACTGGAAGAGAGTGACTAGGGGTACTGGGAGAGAGTGACTGGGGGTACTAGGAGAGAGTGACTGGGAGATACTGGGAGAGAGTGACTGGGTATAGTGTGAGAGTGGGGTAAGGGGATAAGGGGTACCCCTGTGGGGTAAGGGGGTCAATACTCTACTGGTAGAAGGGAATCTGGGTGTGTTACTGTGTCCACAGGTTGGGGCGCACAATTCTTGCTTTGCCCCGGGTGCTAAAAACCCACGCTACGCCGCTGCCTGTGACCCAGTATTAATGTAAAGAATCCCCAATGAGCAACCTCCACCCTCACTGTAACAAAAATCTCAACAAACCTTAATGCAGCCAGGGAGAGAACAGAATAAAAGAAGAGCTCTGGGGTCACTCACTACTGTACAGGGATAAGGTTCAGGGGGTTACAATTGCCTTCACAGCACAGATACAAGACGTTACTGTAATTTCCAAAGAGAGGCTTCATGCCACATATATATATTAGTTTTACCTTCTATTGGTATATTTTTGAAGCTTTTTAGATAATAATTTCATTATTATCACCACAAAGCCCCATAAACAGGAGATCATCTGACCATTTTTCTAATCAACCTCCATCACATTTACTGGACTTGACACAATGGCCATTTCTGCCTTTAAGCTAATAATGCAGGCTCTGTGTGAAATTGTGTGATAAGTGACGGCATCACTTTACGGAGTTTAGAACCTTTCATCCCAGGACTATCTCTAAAGCAGTGTTTCCCAAACCTGTCCTCGGGATCCTCTAACAGGCCAGATTTTGCAGATCCCCTTGGGGAAATTTTATTTATTTATTTATTTATTTATAAAGGATTTTACCAGGAAGGATACATTGAGATTTTTCTCGTTTACACTGCTGTAAAGGGTAAACAAATAAATGAAAAATTCTAAAGAGCAAATTTACATTTTAATATTTTAACCAAGGATAGCAGACTTTATGCAAACCATGCTGTTTTACGCATCCCATGTTTTAAAGAAATTTTATTATAATGTATTTTTCAACAAAAAGTGTTTGGTAGCGAAAGCCTGAACAGAACTAACCAGATTGAGTCCCTAGTACATCAGAAGCCCGTGATGCTGTTTGAGCTAAGACGCTTTAACAGCAATATCTTTATTACAAAATATAAAACCTGTGAAGCTACTCTCTCCCTGTGATTTTTTTGCCAACAATATAACAGCAAAACAGATGAATAAAGGACATAAAGGAGTGATGTTTTATACCGCTCTCATCTCAAGCTGGGATTTGCATCTGCACGACTGCACATCCTCAATAACACGCTTAGTTCTCTGCTGACCTGAAACCAGTGTGTGCTCCGCAAACCGGATGCTTGGGTGATCCTCGCTTTAAACTGCCTTCTCTTTATTCAGATCACAAACAAAAAAAGATTCCGCCTTGTAATTATTGTTCCAGCTTTACCGGAACATTATATTTTGCTCGATTTATGTTATTTAGTTTAACGACCACGTTGCTATTTTTTCCCCAAAGGTAGTTGTTCCAGTTCTATCGTTAAAGGAGAATTCTTCTGCCTGTTGGCGCTAAAGACTCTGCCATGTTTTATTGCTTGCCTGTACACAGTAGTGGTTTTCAAGCAGTGTGCCGTACATGCCGGTATGCTGCAGTGGAATGTGAAATGACACAATGCAGTCTGTAGCAGATCAGTGACACATGAATGATAGTGGTGCGCATGGATCAGTTATGAGGTTTATAATTGGAACAAGCTTCGTCTGAAACACTTGTGGGAACTACGATGGCATCTACGGTAAATATGGCAAAAACTTCGGCAGAAACTACAGTGGAAACCCTAACTGAAAACTACGCTGAGGAACGTAGCCTGAAACTCTGACGTCAAGTACTTTGAAAAGTATGGCGATCTACTGTGCCATTTTCCTAAGAAGTTAATTCACCGTAGTGTCCATGGACCTGCTCCACCGTAGTTCACTGAAGTTCGATGAAAGAACAGCAGTTCGTGAAGTAGCCCTATAGATCCTATTTCACTATACAGAAACAGCAGCAATTCTTTTATTTATAGCTTTAAATCCGACAAGTAAGTTTTATATCTTGGCTGTTGGCTTAATAAATTACATTTTGAGTCCTGCTACTGCTTTCCCATATTTCACAAATCAGTGGATTCTTCTGTAATGTAGTGTCAGGTTTATAATGTCCCCTTATACTTTGTCAACTCACTCCATGTTTACTCGCCCTAATTCCAGTCGAACTAAAATCCTAAATGCTATATTAGTATTTATTTCTTGTACAGTCACTTCATGGGGCAGTATCTCAGAATAAATAATTGCCTAGCCACACATTCAACATTTTAACATATATATATAGAAAAAAATGGTGGTGGGCGGCACTCCGGGACTTGTAAAAAATCGAAGTTTATAAATTTTTACATAAAACAGCCCTTCAATTTTTTATATATATATATACAATATAGATTAGGTAGGCCGTGTTAGTCCAGATGCCAAAATCACGAGTATAGCAGTATGTAGTGATACCTTTTTTATTGTGGTATAGCTTCCAGCCCTGACGAAGGGAGGATCACTCTCGAAAGCTTGTATTTTAAATGTAACGTTAGTCCAATAAAAAAAGGTATCACTACAAACTGCAATACTCGTGATTTTGGCATCTGGACTAACATGGCCTACCTAATCTACATTGTATATATATATATATATATATCCAAAAATGTGAGAAAAGAGACCAGGCACTCAGTTCCAAAAGGGATCTATGGTGGGGCAGAAGGAAATCCCACCATTGTTTTCCGTGCCCAGCTACTACACTCCCCTTGTATTAAATATAGAAAAAAATGGTGGTGGGAGGCACTCCAGGACCTGTAAAAAATTGAAAGGCTGTTTTATGTAAAAATTTATAAACTTCGATTTTTTTACAAGTCCCGGAGTGCCGCCCACCACCATTTTTTTCTATATATATATGTTAAAATGTTGAATGTGTGGCTAGGCAATTATTTATTCTGAGATCCACTCTGACGCCCGTCTGGCCGCCTTGCTGAGTACAGTTAGTGCGCTCAGCGCTGCAAGGCTCAGTTCTCCTATGGAGAAATGCGCTTTGCAGCCCTGTCAAACGCGTGTCCTAGCGCTTCGACAGAGAGGCTTGCAAGATGGCCACAGCGCGGCAACAGCGTGTGGCTAACCCCGTTGCAGCGTCACAATGCTGCGACAGACGCCAGAGGGCATGTTAGTACAGGCACCCAGTGCGCTTGTCTGACACCAGTCTCAAGCGTACACACTCACTCTGCCAGCTACACACACTCTCGCACTCTGCCAGCCACACACACTCAGTCTGCCAGCCACATTCACTCACTCTGCCAGCCACACACACTCACTCTGCCAGCCACACACACTCACTCACTCTGGCAGCCACACACACTCACTCATTCTGGCAGCCACACACTCACTCACTCATTCTGGCAGCCACACACTCACTCACTTTGCCAGCCACACACACTCACTCATTCTGGCAGCCACACAGTTCCAGGCTCCGGTCTCACCTCTCCCTGCCGAGTATCAGACATGCGGCTGCGGGGGGAGGGACTTCCTGCCATCACTACAGCCAGATGATTAGCTGTGAAGGCAGCCTATCTAGCTCATGTTTGCACGATGAGCAAACAAGGCAGAGCCCCGCCCCCCGGCACGGATTGGCTTATGCAGGAGAATAGTCACAGCAGCCTTTCCACTGGGGGCAGAGAATACACAGAGGTGCTGGTATGGGAAGAGACAAAAAACTTTAGCCCTGCAGTTTACCCGCGGCAGCGCTAACGTTTTTTTTCTCTTTAAATGATCCAATAAATCTGCTGCCCGGCCAATTTTTAATTCCTGCTGCCTAAAGTGAATGGGCTGACAAAAGGCCAGGCGCCTGGAGGCTATTTATAGTCGCCATTGCGACCTGGCTCCTGGACTTTGTCGAGCCCTGCATTAGATGATTAGGATATTTAGCTTACATATTGACATGTACTAGCATTTATGAATTACTAGATTATATGAGCCGTCTGATGCAGAAACGGTTCAGATCAGATCTTCTTCGTGATCTTATGCAGGACTTGACAAATTTGCTTTGAATGTAGGAGCCAGCTACAAAAGTTAGGAGCTAGTTTTTGCTTCAGACTAATAAAGCTTTACTTTCAACAACTAAAGATACACAATACCATTTCTTTTTTGAGTATGAGTACCAGTACTCTTTTTGCCAGGTACTCACCGATACCTTTATTTAACCTCCCTGCCGGTATTCCCGAGTGTGACTCGGGGTTAAATTTCACTACCGCGAACGGTAACCCCGAGCCACACTCGGGCTGGATACATACTCACCTCCTCCTGGCTCCGTCGCTGTCCCCCGCAGTGTGATTGCGGCGAGCTGCTTCCTGGAAGGCTCCCTGCGAGTCACATGATGCAGGGGGGCTGGACCACAGCAAATTTCATTCATAATAAACACTGAATACAAAATGCTATGTTTATGAACGGCCACTAGGTGGCAGTACAGGATAAGAAATAGACCATACATCGTCTCACCCTTGTTCTCAGACAGATTTCAGTGTTTTTTGTTGTATTTTATTGAATATCATTTATTTGCATTATTTTGGATAATTATTTTTGGGATAATACATTATTATGTCGTGTTTCAAACTTTATCGGACCCCGTGTATTTACTATTTTTTTTAAATTAATTTATTAATTTATTTATAAAGGATTTTACCAGTAAGGACTCTTGATTTCACGGATTTCAGTGCGTGATTCCTAATTATTACAGGCTAACTATGTACAAAAACACGTTTCCTTTAAAAAAAAATTGAGACGCTTTTAGACACAAAATTTTGAAAAAATTAGACCGCCAGGGAGGTTAATGTCATGTGACGTTTTCTAATAAATAAAGTTTATGCTGACAGCCTGTGCAATTTATGATAGTATTGAAACGTATGGCCAGACACCCTTTTACCCACTGCAAACACAGACACACACTGACACACAACAGTCCTCATATATAAATATATAAGGCTGCAACTAACGATTATTCTCATAATCGATTAGTTGGCCGATTTTTAATTTGATTAATTGATTCATTGGATAAAAAAAATGGAAAAAAAATTGTTTACTAAAAAGGAGTTTTATGTAACAATATATAACCACAACCCGTCAGTCTTCTCATAAGCAATTTGCTTAGTGTATGTAAGTTTCGTACGTACATACGCAAATTACGTATCTTGCGTACTTTTCATACAAGGTATGCGAGTGCTTGGTCAGGGGGATGGGTTGATGCTGGATGCGCAGCTTAAGCCCATGTTTGCTTTCTCAATTGAACGCGGCTAAAAGCACTTGGATAGAGATGATGATGTCAGCATGAAATCAGTGTTAATAAGCTAAAGTGGTCTGGGTGCGTAGAGTGTCCCTTTTAAATAATTTTGTTACCAAACTGAGTGGGAGGAGGGATTGGAGGTGGAAGGGAGTCACTTTGCTCAAGTGACTTGACCTGAGTGTGAGAGGGAGTGGGTATGGACAAAAGACTGGATCTGAGTGTGGGAGTGAGTTTGGGGAAAGGGACCAGGCAAAAGGCAAATGTCAGTTCCCAACCAAAGAGGGTGTGGTGGTGACACAGGACTCCAGTTTCAAGTAAGTATAAAACACAGGCACACAGCTCCTTCACCTAGTGGCAGTATCCTATTGTTTGTGTTATAGTTTTACTGTTGTAAACGGAATAAAAACAAACTGGTTGTGTCTGACATAACTCTAGAACTAAATCATACCTAGCAAAGCAGCGGCGCGTTTTCTTCAATCCTCTCCGAAGCAGAGGTTATGTACGTTTAACTCAGTCTGACTCTAAACAGTGTGTGCTGTACACAGGACGATTAATCAACACCGATTGATCGATGGAAATAGTTGACAACTAATTTAATCATCGATTAGTTTTCATAGTCTGCCTGATAACTTTTCACTTTTAATGCCTTCCCTCCAATTTCTATAGAATTTTATATTACAAAAAACTTGCTGTTCCACCATGCTTCTGCTCCCCTCCCCCACTTCCTCCCCCTTGCATCTCATTTCCTGCTTGCATCTCATTACCTGCTTGCATACAGAGCCCTCTACTAACTCTCTGCCTCTTCCTTCACCACAGCTCAACACTCACTGCCACCACTCCAGATTCTGCACTCTGCAGTGCCACCCGCCCGCCCCATCCACCCTCACACCCAGTCCTTGGTCCAAACATATTCATTCCCCTCCACCTGTAGCCACTTTATTCTAATCAACCTGTGGCTTGCTATTCTCTCTCTAGCCACCAAATCCACACTCCCCAGCTCCCCTTCTGTTTCACTTCCCCCTGTCCTTTAGATTGTAAGCTCATGGGATGTCTAGCTGAGCACTTGTGTAAAGTGCTGTATCAGTAAGGCAATTATCCTATGGGCAGGGCCATCTGTTCCTTATGTGTTTTAGTATGTCTCATGTCTGCACTCCCCCATTGTACAGCGCTGCGGAATATGCTGGCGCTTAATAAATACATAATAATAATAATAAAAATAGTTGTCGATTAATTGATTAGTTGTTTCAGCCCTATAAATATATACACCCAGGGCTGGATATATTTACATTAAATGTAGGAGACAGGAAAAAAAACATTAAAGCCAACTAGATGTTTAGATGCCAGGCAAAGACTGCTTTTAGATTGGTGTAAAATAAACTGGAAATTTGGGAGCCAGGAGTAAAATTCTAGTGGCTAGTGGCTACGAGGCCCCTGGATTTGTCAAGCCCTGTCATAATGAATCCCTAAATCCCAGTTTATCACAATATTTAAACATTGATACCAAATTTGCGTGTTGTGTTGTTGGTTGAGTCCAATATATCAGTGGTTAATTAGGGAGCAGATATCTTGGAAAAGTTCCCATACTTTTTTTCTTATGACTAGACCACCTGACCATATTCGTATTTGACAATTATATACGCAATATTTCACTATGTGCTCTGCTATGTTTTATTTGCAAAGACAAGGAAGGAAGACTATTCCTGAATAGAAGTGTAGCGCTCACTCCCGGAGGAGCCGCTGAATTTAACCTCGGGTTAGTCTCACCGCACTAGGGAATAAATATACACCAGCACTGTTGTGGATTTTATAGATTATATACTTTACTGATCCCAATAAAGCGGCATATATAATGTGAATACGGTATATGAACGACAGGATTTCGTAATGTGAGAAAAACACGCGGCGGCAAAAGGAAAGTTTAACCCCTTCGTTTCTGGAGTGTAAGTCCCGCAAAAGTAATGTCCCAAAAAGGTGTGTGTGTGCGATTTAGGTACCCGGGTACTATATTCAACTGGTCAGTGAATGGATTGAGCAATTCTTCGACTAGTCACGTTGGGGGCCTGTAGATTTAAACAATACTGCAGCGTGCTTTGTTTAAACTTGGACTGTGGCCTGGAAGGCCTCTCACCCATCCGCTGGACAATCTGTTCCGCTGTCCGATCAAGGATCTCTCTCCGCTTGATTATACTGGAACTCTGTGCCACCGGATCCGCTTCTCCTGCTTGTCTGATTTCGGTAACGAGAATTACAGCCTACTGCCTGCACTCCCAGTGGATCATCGCGGTCTCCTTACTCGGGGTCCAAACCGGAACATTGTGTCTGCGCAAAACCTCTCAGCGATGTGTGGATAGGTCTCCGCCAGCACTGTCTCTGATTCTCAGCACCCGCAAGGCAGCTCCTTCTCTCTGGCCTGGTCTCAATCTCTGGCAGTCTCACGTGCGTCTTCCACCTTTCGTCGCTCGGCTCACACTGGCGCTCCTCTGCACAAGGTGGCGGATGTCCTTCGTTCTCCCTCACCCACTTCCAGTCCCTGCCGCAAAGCATGATGGAAAACGTAGTCCTGTTGTGTCCGGTATACTTTACATTGCGCTTGTCTCCCTCTGGTGGCCAAACCCGAGCAATACATCAACAGAGTTTTTAAACAGGGCTACACTCTCCCCCCAAACTCTTGGGTCCTCCCAAGGGCGTGTAACGGGTACATGTATCGGTTATACATAACACAACATGACAGTTCTCACTTTAACCTATATATTCAGGGCTGACAACAGGCAGCAAATATCCTCAATCTCACCTAAACCCCTAGACACCTCCGCAAGTAGGGCTGACACTTCAGGAAACCTCTGCACAGTTGTTACAGCTTCCTCTGTGCTATGTCCTGGTGAATCATACGTGAGTCTCTGAGGGGGTCGTACTGAACGTTTAAGCTCCAATTTTTCAGGACCCTCTTCAGTCGGGAGAGCTGACTCTACAGCCTCAATTCTCTCTCCTGCAGACTGAGTGGATACATCTTCGGTGTATGAACCTTCCAGGGAAGGCATAGAACTGTAATCTATGGATATTTTCTCTAGAACTTCTGAGGTCTCAGGTACTTCAGGTGCTTGAGTCATAACTTCAGAAATATCAGGCTCTAAATCACTCTCACCCCGGTCAGAGACCGGCTTGACGTCCTCGGACTCAGATGTCCACACCCAGCTCAGACACCAGCCTTCTTCTTCACTGTCTTCTTCACTCTCTCCAACGGGATATAACTGCTGAGGCCGAGTAATAGAAGTCGGACGAGATATAGGCGGACCAGGCAAAGAGAATTTGTCTCCAATCGGTACTTGTACAGTCTTTCCTGACCGTAGGACCTTCTCTGTCCCTTCCGTTCTCCTCAGCCTTCTCAATTCTGTAGTGGCTCTCTGTTCTTTGACCCTCCGTGGACAGGCCGGTCGTGACATCGAGTGTGCCTTCTTAGGAGCAGGACTCTCTTCCATCACCAGTGGGGTTAAGAAGACATCAGTGTTCATCCCCACTATCATAGAACTTCGATTAGCTCCCGAGGGACGAGGACACACAATTGCCAACGTGTCACATACTCCCGGTTGTCCAGTGATTACTGTGCTGAATTCTAACTTCACCTGTACATATCCATCATAGGGAAACCTCTCTGTTCCCATACCCCAGATTTCAAGATCCTTCAATTTCTTCAGGGGTATATGCTTCAAATATTTCTGATAGAAGTCTCGGTAAATCAGCGGTACTTGAGCACCCGAATCTAAAAGAGCCTTAGTGTAGACTCCTTCCACTTGAACCGGGATGATGGGCGAAGGACCTATCAACTTGTCAGGGAACTTTTTCGTAGCAGCAGGAGATGTAGCCCCAGTCTGTTGTACTCTAACCCTCGTCCTCATACGTGACTGCGGGTGTACATTGTCTTCCCGTGACGTAGGACCGGACCTCCAGGGAGAGGATCTCCTAGTTCTAGCAGGCACATATAGGGACCCTCCCTGTCTCCTTTCCGGGCACTGAACCTTGAAATGGCCGAATTCCCCACAGGCGAAACATCTTCCCCGCGAGGATCAGGGCACACTTTCTTCCTGTGGCTCATTTGAAAATCCCCTGTCAGAGGCCACGGCAACTGCTGCTGTTCGTATATCTGAGAGAGACCTCTGTATTTCAGTCTGTATTTCTGCTACTGTCAATATTGCCCGGCATAGATCTGTATGTGTCTGCTCCATCTTAACTTGGGCTTCTTGTACTTTCTTGAGAGTCTTTTGTATCTCACCATACACCTGGTTTGACGACTTTTGGGTTATCTCCGGCTCATATGTTTCTTCCGGATCATCTTCATCTGATGAACACTCGTTATACCCTATGGGTTGCGCTTAGACCTTTTCTCCCCTTCTTGCAAGCTTCTCTTCCAGAAGGGCTTCTTCTTCCCGAACAATTCGAATAAGTTCTAGGTAATTTAACTCTTTATTACCTTCTCGAGTCTTTAGTTGCAACATCACAGGGTCTAAGGGTAAAGCACCTTTCAATATCTGCCGCATTCTAACCTGATCTACTGTAGTGGGGTCTGCTCCTTTCTTCAACAGTACTTAGAAACATAGAAACATAGAAAAATGTCGGCAGATAAGAACCTTTCGGCCCATCTAGTCTGCCCAATTACATGGATACTTAACCTGGATTTATCTTTTGTTTAGGATAGCCTTATGCCTATCCCATGCTTGCTTAAATTCAATTACTGTTTTGGCCTCTACCACTTCTACTGGAAGACTGTTCCATGTATCCACCACCCGCTCAGTAAAATAATGCTTCCTGATGTTACTTTTAAACCTTTGCCCCTCTAATCTAAGACTATGTCCTCTTGTTTTGCTATTTTGTTTCCTTTTAAATATACTCCCTTCCTCTACCTTGTGGATTCCCTTTACGTATTTAAATGTTTCTATCATATCTCCTCTGTCTCGTCTTTTTTCCAAGCTGTACATGTTAAGATCATTAAGCCTTTCCTGGTAACTTTTCTCCTTCAAGCCGTACACCATTTTAGTAGCCCTTCTCTGAACTCTCTCTAAGATGTCTATATCCTTCTGGAGATACGGTCTCCAGTACTGCACACAGTACTCCAAGTGAGGTCTCACCAGTGCTCTGTACAGTGGCATGAGCACTTCCCTTTTCCTACTGCTAATACCTCTCCCTACACAACCAAGCATTCTGCCAGCATTTCCTGCTGCTCTATTACATTGACTACTTACCCTTAGATCCTCTGAAATAATGACCCCTAAATCCCTTTCCTCAGATGTTGAGGTTAGGACTGTATCAAATATTCTATATTCAGCCCTTGGGTTTTTACGTCCCAGGTGCATTATCTTGCACTTATCCACATTAAAACTCAATTGCCACAACTCCGACCATTTTTTTAGTTTACCTAAATCATTTGTCATTTGGCTGATCCCTCCAGGAACGTCAACCCTGTTGCAAATCTTTGTGTCATCAGCAAAGAGACATACTTTTCCATTAATACCTTCTGCAAGGTATTTGGTACAATACTTGGTACAGTATCTTATCCAGGCGCCTCATGTATTCTGTCATCTTCTCACCCTTTTGCTGGTAAGTATGTTCATACTGGTACATGAGCTCAGCAGCCTTTTCCGTTCGCCCGAAGACTTCCTGTAATATGTTCAGGTAATCTAGAGCAGTACAGTCTCGCTTACTCAGCTTCAGATTCCTGACAGCCTCTGATGCAGGTCCCTTCAAGCTCTCAGTAATTCTTTGCTTCTTCTGCGCTTCAGAGACATCCCACTCATCCAGAGCCTGCATCGCCTGTTCCACCCATTCTTCGAAGGTTACTTCTCCCACCGGAGTTGGCAAGTTTCCTGAAAATTTTTCCAACTTCCGATATCCGAAGCTGATGTAAGAAGGGTGGGCCCTCTGACACTTAACTACGAGATCTCCAATAGCAGCAATGAACTCCGGCCCGATCATGGCCAGCGGGCTGGACGCAGGAATATTCGCAGAATCACCACGTGGCTTACTTGGCTGGATCAGACGAACTTCCACGTCGTCGGTTAGGTGCATACTCACGCCCTGAAAACACACGGGAACACCCTTTCTCCACTCAAAAAGAACATACGTGTGAGAAGCCTCTGGGTTCACTTTAACGTCCACTATGAATCCCTGCTGGTCAGGTGCCAACGCTGCCACGGCCCGGCGGATCTGTTCTTCTGCCCAGGTGCCTGCAGGGATGTCCATTACTACGCTCAACCCTAACTGGCCATTTTGTGCTTTACACCACTCTGCTGCTTCTTCTGGATCCATATTAACCCCTTAATTGCGGTATTTTACAGACACTGGAATCCCAGACGAGCCCCCCACGTGTAGCGCTCACTCCCGGAGGAGCCGCTGAATTTAACCTCGGGTTAGTCTCACCGCACTAGGGAATAAATATACACCAGCACTGTTGTGGATTTTATAGATTATATACTTTACTGATCCCAATAAAGCAGCATATATAATGTGAATACGGTATATGAACGACAGGATTTCGTAATGCGAGAAAAACACGCAGCAGCAAAAGGAAAGTTTAACCCCTTCGTTTCTGGAGTGTAAGTCCCGCAAAAGTAATGTCCCAAAAAGGTGTGTGTGTGTGCGATTTAGGTACCCGGGTACTATATTCAACTGGCCAGTGAATGGATTGAGCAATTCTTTGACTAGTCATGTTGGGGGCCTGTAGATTTAAACAATACTGCAGCGTGCTTTGTTTAAACTTGGACTGTGGCCTGGAAGGCCTCTCACCCATCCGCTGGACAATCTGTTCCGCTGTCCGATCAAGGATCTCTCTCCGCTTGATTATACTGGAACTCTGTGCCACCGGATCCACTTCTCCTGCTTGTCCGATTTCGGTAACGAGAATTATGGCCTACCGCCTGCACTCCCAGTGGATCATCGCGGTCTCCTTACTCGGGGTCCAAACCGGAACGTTGTGTCTGTGCAAAACCTCTCAGCGATGTGTGGATAGGTCTCCGCCGGCACTGTCTCTGATTCTCAGCACCCGCAAGGCAGCTCCTGCTCTCCGGCCTGGTCTCAATCTCTGGCAGTCTCACGTGCGTCTTCCACCTTTCGTCGCTCGGCTCACACTGGCGCTCCTCTGCACGAGGCGGCGGATGTCCTTTGTTCTCCCCCACCCACTTCCGGTCCCTGCCGCAAAGCATGATGGCAAACGTAGTCCCGTTGTGTCCAGTATACTTTACATTGCGCTTGTCTCCCTCTGGTGGCCAAACCCGAGCAATACATCAACAGAGTTTTTAAACAGCGCTACAGAAGTATTATTGTTATTGTTGCACCATATGGTGTTTTGTCACTGAATACGTTTGAGTTATCACTATATACAGTTATATTGCTATAGTGGGAGTGAATTTACTCATATTGTAAACTGTCCGCCATACGGATATGCAGGGTGTGTGCCTAGTGTTCCCAGATGCACCCTAATGTTGGGTGAAGAGGTCCTCGTTCACTGCCTACATTGACATTTTAGATGTCGCTTATCTGGTTCGTTTTGAATAGCAAAAAATTGAATGTATCTTTGATTACAGGCTTATTATTTCTAATGAACTAATTGTTACATCCTCAGGCCCTGCTGTGCTGCCCGGGGGGTCTGGGCATAGTTCGGTGCCACTAGCTGGTTGAGTGCCAGCGCCTTGTGATGGCCGAGCGGCGTCTGAGGGGGCGGGGCCTGGTGTGGTCACGAGGAGCCGCTGGGTTTAAAGCAGGGCACGAGGAGTTGCCTCGTCGCCCTGACGTGGAGTTCTGTTCCTGCATCGCTACGCTTATTCTCATTGCTGGTTAAGTTGCCGACCCGTTTCTGTCTACGATTCCTGCTCCTGATTTTGACCCGTCTTGTTTCTGACCATTCTGTTGCTTCCATCATTAGCGATCGCTAGTATTGGGCATTGGTGGATTAACCCTATGTTTGCAGCTGGGGCATTCACTCGATATCTGGGATTATTCTGGGGTATCATTTGTGGCCTTATCAGGTTACTATTTAAGACCCAAGGTGTATGTTTCATTGCTGATAAATTTGGATTTAAAGCAAACAAAACAAACTCCCTATAATAATTACCATTTAGGAAATTTCAATAAACCTTTTTCAAGTTTCTTCTCATATATCAAAGTCAAAAACAGGGCGCGGCGCTTCACCATGGCGAGAGACAACAAAATCAGCCACAAAGCAATGTAGCGTCAGTCCTGTCTGAAATATCCTTCCTTAGACAGGTCTTTTATTAGATTTCAAAGAACTTATAGCCAATCAGCATACAGATACATTTCTACGTCAGAGTTTAACCAACAGTGAGCCAAAAATTACTATATTGATTCAGAGATGGCTTTTTCTAGCATACACTTTTCACACACCCCTTCCTGCACACAAAGGAAATGGCTAAATTCCACAGGCTAACATCCTATGCAAGTAAAAGACTTCCAGGGTTTGACACTTATAATGGGGGGGTGGATTCACACTACCTATCATATTAAAATACCTTTCAATTGCTAAGAGCATATGTGCAAATCGCGGTAGAGAAATACTGTTTAAATACCGCATATGATCATTGCACCCTAACCGCTAAATTTACCCAGGTCTGTACCAACTGTATACCCGTATGTGTGTCCGCCACCTCTGATAATTGTAAGGTACTTCTTACCCGCTCAAGCTTATCAGATAACGCTAAATCTGTACATTTGTTGACTGCCCTGCAGCCTGCACAATTCATTGACTGTCAAACGAATCATTGTGTTTCTGAATGTGCTCTAAATTGTCCGTTGGTCTTGAAACCTTTGGAACTTAGTGGCAAATCAGTTGTTCTTTTGTGGTCCTTGGCTTTGGAGTACAAGTCTGTGAATATCGAGTATTTGGCACAAATCAAGCAGGTATTTCTGTCCAAAAAGATCTCAACCTCGGTACTCCTGTGTGAGCGCTACGGCGCCCGTTACACCAATAATACTGTATAAGCCTAAACAAATAAGAGTAGCTAGATGCAACCACCCAAACCTTGTATCCTTAAAATGGGGGTAACCATTGGAGCCATACACACAAATTCATGTATACAGGGTGCATAACTACAATAAATTTCCTAAACCAAAACTTAAATGAACTCAAAATAATTATAATAAGTTCCTGCAAACACATGAAAGCGATAACAAGAACATGTTAGCCTTGCGCAACTGACTCATTTCAGATAAACCACTAAAAACAACATCTTCCCTAGGGTATCCCTGGCGCTAAGGATTAGTGGTATTCCACCAGGTGGTACCACTATTACCATTCGCCCGGTATGACCGATGGCCAGTCTGGGCCTGCATAACAGTATCGCAGAAAAAGATCGTGCTCGGATCAGTCTTCTGTGTCTGCAGTCGCTGAGTTATGTTTTGGCATTGATGGGGTTAAAGGTATGTTTTCAGGACAAAATACTCATTCATTAAACAGTCCAGCAATCCATTTCCAATTCATACAGCCTTGTGATGAATACCTGCTCTTAAATCCCCATTACTGAGATGAAAGACAAGAATGATTGCTATCTCCTGGTACATATATAGAGATTTTGAAAAACGCACCTGACTTTAAAAGAACTGATATTGTGAAGTGACAGAATGGCCTTTTATGACTTTCCCCATACCATGAACTCTGGGCGGAATTCTACACGTCTCAGTAAGCTCAATCTAACAGAATATGAAGGTTCTTCTGGAAGTTTTTTATATTTAGGAATAATTTTCATTGAATTTGAGCCCTGTGCCGCATTGCAAGACACTTACAGGGTCCTTCACGAAACCTTGAACTGCAGAACGAAAAAACACATTTTCTGGTTTGCCCTAATGGGGAGGTTTGTTTTCCTGTTTAATCCCTTCCCATATCATGGATGACATGTGGGGGACGAACTCATGCGCTACCGTTATATACAGAGGACGTCCCCTGCACCTCATCAGAAAACCATGGCCTAGCGGTGGATACTCACTTCCCTTTCCGGGGTCCCGCGGTGGTCTGACTTACGTAGTGATGCCTCCAAGTTGTATAGTCAAAGGGCCAAATTACAATCTTCGCGCAAACGTTTGTGCAGGCACAAAAAAACATTAATGCGAGGTGTAAAGCCCTTTGCGCTGAACGTTGTATTATATTGTCAGCACAACAAACGCACGTAATCATCTACCGCGGGTTAACCTGCGTGAACCCTGCGCGAGCGTACTGTACTGTGCGCGTCCTATACTTAACATTGTGAGCGCAAATGCGAATGTGCGCTGGTACGCGGATGGTATTACAATCTATGTGCAGGATTTAACGCATAGCCTTTGCACGCATAATTTTAGCAACTCTTAAAAGCTGGTGTTAATGGCAAAGTCTATCAACCTGGCCGAAACCAAATACACCAGCCCAAAAAAAATACGCAGCAAAGTATAGTTACACATTCTACTCATACCAAACCAATAAAATGGAGAAGTTGTGTGTGCATTTATTATTGCTGCAGCATATATGCTCAGATTGACTTTGACAGGCGCAAAAACTTAACGTGAGATAATTGTGGTTCTTAATTCTGATTGGCTGAATCGCGTGAAAAAAACAGTCCGCACACTGATTTCTGCACGCAACGTTACTGCGCGCGCATTTGTGTGCATCTGTTTTACGCGCGTTATTGCTCGACGGATGAAAAAATGCGCGAGGATTGTAATTCCAGCAGTGATTTACGCGCGTAAACGTTTAACGCTTGGCGCAAAAATTCATGTGTTCCATCATGTCTTGATTATCACGTATGAGTGAAGATAAATGATTAAACGTAATGCATCATTCAAGAGCCGTTAAATATTTTAGTGAGCTGATCAGTTGCTGACTCCATGTGATAGATCAGTGGTTCCCAACGCTGGTCCTCAAGTACCCCCAACAGGTCATGTTTTCCAAATATCTGAAGCACAGCACAGTCTGCACTTTCTTAAGGTGATCTGTAAAATCTGGCCCGTTAGAGGCACTTGAGGACCACGGTTGGGAATTTACGGTGGGAGATTATCCAAATTCTTACTTTAATAATATATGGATGTTGAACAGCTATATTATAGTGACCTTGCTGAAAATGCCACAGAACAAAGTTTTACCTATTGGTTTCCCAATATGAGTCCACCTTTACCCCTCCTGTGATACACTCAGCTCCTTCCTGTTTGCATTTGCAAATGGCCAATTTCTTTTATGTTAGAAACAATCTTAATTAAAATAATAGTAAAATGTTGATATATCATCCAGAGAACTATTTACCACTTGTGATCCGTTAGAGACATGATGTCTGCACATTATGGCATGGGCTGTCAATAGCAATAACTCCCGTATTATATCAGGTCAATGAAAAGCATATAAAAAAAACAAGATTAAGCATTTCTGCTTTAATCACTATCTTTGTTTATGGAAAATTATGGGCTTTATGTTACTCGCAGACCATAATTTGGGGTATTTTTATGACTCACTCAGCCATTCGTTTTAAAGTGTTCATAACAAACTTTGATTCCATTGCAGAAAACTATCACTAAATTAGTAGCCACTTATGCCAGGAATGCTCTCATGCAGGTATGTAGCTATCTCTATCTACAATGGCGTGCTCAGCCCATTTCATTCAGGTGTGCACCCACGGAACATATATATATTCCATATCTATACTTGGATCATTTTCCACAGAACAGCTATTTTCAGCTAGAAATGCTATTTATTTTGAACCAGATAAGGAACTTCCAAAATATCTTTGTAGGGAGTCAAAGATGAACCATTTACCCAACAGTAGGGTGTACCTGGGCACACCCTGTGCGCACACCCTGTGCGCACACCTATGTCTATCTAGAGAAAAATAAAACCCTAATACACACGTCAGATAGAATGGTTAATTCAACTAATTTGCACAAAACAAGCTGTGGTAAAGAACAATATGATACAATAGTCTAGGAATGCTTGCATAGACAAGATGTGTTGTATGATTAGCAGAGCTTTGATATGGTTTGTACTGGACATAATATAGTCAAAGGTATTTTCTACTAAGGTATCACTCCTCCACATCCATTACTTTGCTATGTAACAAAGAGTTGAATGCAAACAAAATACTATAATATCACAGTAACTTCATTATTGTTGCTCTTTAAATATACTGGTTAAATTGAATTATTGACTATTTATTATATAAAATAGCCGCTATGCTACTTAGGGAGTGACGGCACAATGGTTAATGACATAGCATGACCCCTTGTCCCCCCTGTGTCCAATTAAACATAGAAAAATAAACATAAAAAAATATGAACCCCCCCTTTACAACTAATAAAATGAAAAGGTTTTCCTTGTTCTTTTCATCGTATTTTCTGCTGAAGATTCTGTTTCCCCTGCAGTTTCTGGTGAAGTTCTTCAGTGTAAGTGTAGTGTAATTTGAGTTACACTTGTCTAGAGTTGTTTTACCATTTTCACCCTAATTTTAATGGCGGACTGGTCCATCTGACACACAGGTGGGGCACTGTTTCTACCGGAGAACAAGTGAAGAAAAATGATAAAAAGTAAAAAAAATAGGTGATGATAAAGCATAACCTTTTATTGTAGCTCAATAGAAATTAAAATTTAGGGTTGGTCATGATCATGGTCCACGAACAACAACATGGTCAAAAACATGCCACTGTATATATTCCAGCAAATAGTTAACTTGTGCAAAAACCTGATAATTAGATTATTGATTTAAACAAACCCGGATTGGTATGTAAGCACAAGGAGAGGAAGAACAGTGGACAGAAAAGAGAGCCAGAGAGTTAATCAACCTAATTGGCAGTCACTATAAATTGGATATACACTGGGTGGCCAGATTATTATGACCTCCCCATCAGTACTTTGTTGGGCCACCTTTTGCCTTTAATACTGCGGCGATTCTTCTTGGCATTGACTCCACGAGATGTTGAAAGGTGATGCGAGGAATCTGACACCATGCCTGATGAATAGCACTGTCCAGTTCTGTGAGATTTGATGGTTGTGGAACCAGCTGCCTGATGGCTCTTTCAACTTTGTTCCACAAATGCTCAACTGGATTGAGATCTGGTGATTGTGGGGGCCACCTAAACAAGGTAAATTTTCCCTCATGTTCTTGAAACCACTCTCTGCAAATCATACTCTAGCAGCTCTATAGCGAATCAATGGTGAATATTGGAAACCTTGCATTGCAACCTTTTATTGGTAAGATTTAGTGCATATTGAAATATGTAAGTAATTATTTCCTTCACTTCTCCTGGTGGGGAGAGGTTTTCTGTTCGGGTGAAAATATAAATATATATCCAATTTATAGTGACTGCCAATTAGGTTGATTAACTCTCTGACTCTCTTTTCTCTCCACTGTTCTTCCTCTCCTCGTGCTTATATACCAGTCCGGGTATTGTTTAAATCAATGATCTAATTATCAGGTTTTTGCACAAGTTAACTGTTTGATGGAATACATAAAGTGACATGTTTTCAGCCATATTGTTGTTTGTGGATCATGATCACGACCAATCCTAAATTTTAATTTCTTTCGAGCTACAATAAAGTTACGGTTTATCATCACCTATTTTTTCATTTTTCTTCACTTGTTCTCTGGTAGAAACAGTGGCGCACCTGTGTGTCAGGTGGACCAGTAGACCTGTATCTCTTAGGGTTAACCCCTGATTCTCCTGCGACTACTAATGCATATCTAAATCGTTTCTCTTTCTTACAATTATGTTGTGTAACACTACACTATTGTATTGATTTCTCTATCCTAATCTTTATAGGAGTTAAATGAGGATTGGCACTTTAAAATTCAGAAACACCAAGGAGCATAGACCGGTGCTGCAAACAACGATGGAACAATGCTAAATGTAGAATAGCCACAGTTTATTAATTTTTCTTAAGAATAATGGTGGTATCATTCTTGTATTTTGTTTCTCTGGATAGCAGTCGTTGACTGTGATCACAATGATGGTGACCTTTATCATTGTTTGCAACTACGGTGAACTTCAGTCATACAACACTACTTAGTGAATAACCTCTAAAGAGTTTCAGCAAGTCCTCTAAGCATTTAAAGTGCAAGAATATACTCTAAATCAAGCTCATTTGGGCTGTGAATCCACCTTTACCTCTGTCCGTTTCATGTATTGTTTACATGTGTGCACCATATATTTTGCATGTCTAGTGATCCCTAGTATCCATAATAGTCTTCTTTATATTTTGCACGCTTGAACTGTGATTATACACTCCTATATCTCAACCTAACATTGACCGAAAACATTTCATGTGGTTTTGCGTCATCTCCTAGTATATGCTTATATAAAGACACACTCTATAATTTGTTTTGATTTAGTATTTTCTACCACATAAGCACACCATGTTCTACGAAAACAAAAAATACAAGTCTGTTCAAGATGACACTAGGTAAGTAAGTGTGTAATCGCTCTCGTCTGTAACTGCATTGCTTGTTATTTTGACAACGCTGAACCTCTTATGGTTACAGATTCATTAACACCTCATCATGTAAACTTTTGCAGTGTCAGAAATGTTAAGGATATTTTGTGGAATGGAATCGTAAAGTTGTGTAATCCTAATTTTCGTGTATATTGTTTTTGTCAAACATTTTTGTTATTTTAAAACTTGGTGTTACCTGCTTTTTTTGATGTGTTAACCTTCTCTGTGTCGCTCGCCATGGAGAGGAAGGGGGACAATGACATGGAAGGTGAGAGTGACCTGCAAACGCACGCACACAATTACTTGTATTGTACCAATGAAAGTATCCACCACCTTATTACTATATACACTGACTTCCACAAGCATCAATCCTACTACCACACCGGGACCTACATGCACAAAATATTAATCAAAATTGTTGTGCTTGGTGGCAAATGCGCTCAATGGACTCAATTTAATTTGGCCCTATAGCTGAAATTTGCAACTTTTTTTGGTTGCGCTTCAGCCATTTTTCAATTCAGCAGCTTTAAATTCAGGTTTACTGGCATATTGATTCCAGATAAAAATTCCGCTTATATATTGGTTCCCGCGGCTATACTTTTCAATGGAAATATTGTCTATAATCGATTCAAATTTATCGGTATGCTCATTTTTAAAAAAATATTAAAATGTTAAAAGGTGTCGATAAATGGATTTCCAATGGAACAAGACTGAAATTTTTTTGTAAACTTTGGGGTTTTCTAAAAGCCATGTTTAAAAGCAAACTCTGTGTGATGCTGTCCAAAAATATGTTTTTTCAAGCTTTTTGCTGGCCTCCTTTTTCAGACCATCATCATTTTTCAAATTTTGATATTTTTTTTCCAATCAAATCAGTCGATAATTCAAAAAAAGATATCACTTGAAATCAGACGATATTTTTTACTCAAACATTGGCCAATTAAATTGAATGTTATATTTGGTCTGTAGGTTTCTTCAGAACCTGAGATGTTGATCCTGGCAGAAGGCACTTCTTGGTGGTGCTTATTCATTTGTGAGGTGTGAGCAGGAGGTTAAATATTAATATGCATTGATACGGGGGATTTGTGTTTTTTTGTACATTTCTAGATATTTATATTTTTATATTCTCTGAGTACTCTGAGTAGACGCTGCTGAACGTCATTCTTAATAAATGCAAGCTGCCTGGTTGTTGGCACTCACTCAATAAAATATAGCATTACAATGAATTGTAACCCCACCCAACTCCCATCCTGACATAACCGACAATACACCAAACAGCAACACATGACTCCATGGAATGGGATTGAAAAATTCAGCCACAGTTTATTAACACTTTCTTTCATTGAAGATCAAGCCATTTTTAGATTGGGAAAGCGCATCAAGCACATAACACTTAATAAAGCAATTATTAATTTAACAACAAAACAGAAGGCTTTGTGAAGCCGTCTGTAACAGATTTCTGTGCCCGGACAGGGTCACATCTGTCAAATGCTGCTTCCTCGCTGGACACCTGGGTTCTCTTCGTGACTCCCACGCCTTTCTCCAGTACCTTAGCCGCAACTTAAAGACAGGTGCATGTAGACAGCCTGGCTAGGATCCCCCAAAAATAAGCCGAAGCTGTAGACTTGGAGCCTTTCGTTGGCACAGCAAGCAGAAGATAGCTGCTACCCCAAAACATGAGCCGTGACTTCAAGTTTGGTCAGAATAGAACTGCTTTAATCTGATGGCAAGCACAGATTTTTATGGGGACAGACAAGTCATTTACATATAAAAAAATCACAGCCTCTTCTAGGAGGACCTAATCACACTGATACAGATAATTGCACAAATATTGACTTCTTGGAATGAGAAATCAAATTGCATTAGGTAGACGGTTACAGTAAACATTACTTAACATTTCTTAACAAAGTAAGACAATGGATGATCGTGATTGACAAATAGATTACAACTTGTTCAAATGCCCAGACAGCAGTGACACACAGACAATAGATAGTGAGGCAGTATTCTTACATAATCCAGTTTACACAAACCTAATTACATTATTCTGGTTCAACACAGAAATACTTTAAACCAAATTACAGTATGGCAATGCCCAAATGCCCTATGAACATTCTCTGCCATAATTACCCATAGTCTGCAGGCATGAGGCTGGCATCCGCGCCTCTCCAAGGGGCACACAGTCTATATGTAGAGCAGGCAATGCTGTGAGTGCCCGCGCCCGACAGTCCCATACACCTGGAACATATGTCACTGGAAAGGTGGCGGAGGCTTCCGTCACACCATCCAACTAACATAACTTTATTAATAACTCGAGAGATAATGTGATAATTTACCAACATCCCTTTGCATTTGCGCTTTCACTTACCCACTGCCACAAGCAAGTGCAATAACTAACCTTAGGCATACAGTTGTGTTCAAAATTATTCAACCCCCACTGAAATTGAGTGTTTTGGCCAGTTTGACATTGATTTTGATCATTCAGTCATCTTGCTTACAATTAAATCAAAGAGGCACGTGTAGGTCAGACAAATATAACATAACATTTATAATGAAATAACCACAAATGTCTTTTCTGTGCTCACATCATTATCAGTTTTATTCAACCCCCAAGTGACATTCAATCTTAGTACTTAGTACAACATCCTTTTACAGTTATAACAGCTTTTAAACGTGAAGCATAGCTTGACACAAGTGTCTTGCAGCGATCTACGGGTATCTTCGCCCATTCGTCATGGACAAAAGCCTCCAGTTCAGTCACATTCTTGGCTTGCGCACTGCAACTGCTTTCTTTAAGTCCCACCAGAGGTTCTCAATCGGATTTAAGTCAGGTGACTGCGATGGCCACTCCAAAATGTTCCAGCCTTTAATCTGCAACCATGCTCTAGTGGACTTGGAGGTATGCTTGGGATCATTGTCCTGTTGAAAGGTCCAACGTCTCCCAAGCCTCAGGTTTGTGACGGACTGCATCACATTGTCATCCAATATCTCCTGGTACTGAAGAGAATTCATGGTACCTTGCACACGCTGGAGCTTCCCTGTACCTGCAGAAGCAAAACAGCCCCAAAGCATGATTGACCCCCCGCCATGCTTCACAGTAGGCAAGGTGTTCTTTTCTTCTTAGGCCTTGTTCTTCCTCCTCCAAACATAGCGTTGATCCATGGGCCCAAACAGTTCTAATTTTGTTTCATCAGTCCACAGAACACTATCCCAAAACTTCTTTAGTTTGTCCACATGACTTTTGGCATACTGCAGTCGACTCTTCTTATTCTTTGGAGACAGCCTGGGAGCAGTGGCGGAAGTACCAGGGTCGCAGCGGTCGCAGTTGCGACCGGGCCCTGGCATTCCGCCACTGGAGGGGGGCCCAGCGCCACCGCCAGATTCCAGCAATCAGCGCCGGAATCTGGGAGCCGCGCGCTGGCCGTCCCTCTCCCTGCGAGCGGCCGCTGACATGCAGCTTGGCCACTCACGTGGGAGAGAAACCACCTGACCAGCGCACGAGACCTCTGCGCTGATCAGGTGGTTTCCGGCGAGCGGCCAAGACGCATGTTTCCAGCGGCCGCTCGCCTCAGAAGAACGGAATGCCGGCGGAGCCTGCCCTGGGCCTGGGCCCTGGGGCCAGCAGAGGTAAGAGCTGGGGGCAGTATATCCATGAGCTGGGGGCAGAGCTGGGGCAGTATATCCATGAGCTGGGCAGAGCTGGGGCAGTATATCCATGAGCTGGGGCATGTCCATGAGCTGGGGCAGAGCTGGGGCAGTATATCCATGAGCTGGGGCATATCCATGAGCTGAGGCAGAGCTGGGGCAGTATATCCATGAGCTGGGGCAGTATATCCATGAGCTGGGGCAGTATATCCATGAGCTGGGGCAGTATATCCATGTGTTGGGGCAGTATATCCATGAGCTGGGGGCAAAAATATCCATGTGTGAGCTGGGGCAATATATCCATGTGTGGCCTGGGGGCAATATATCCATGTGTGGTCTGGGGGCAATATATGTCCATGTGAGGTCTGGGGGCAATATATGTCCATGTGAGCTGGGGGCAATATATGTCCATGTGATCTGGGGGCAATATATATGTCCATGTGAGCTGGGGGCAATATATATATCCATGTGAGCTGGGGCAATACTATCTTTTTTATATTGCAGGGAAAAAAAAAGGTAAAAATATGGATCTTTTTTGGGGGGGTTGGGTGGGCCCTTCATGGATTCTTGCACCGGGGCCCTCAGGTTTCTAGTTACGCCACTGCCTGGGAGTTCTGGCATGGAAGCCTTCATTACGCAGTGTGCGCCGTATTGTCTGAGCTGAAACTTCAGTACCCACATCTGACAAATCTTTTCTCAGTTCCTCAGCAGTCACACGGGGACTTTTCTCCACTCTACGCTTCAGGTAGCGCACAGCAATCGAAGTCAGCATCTTCTTTCTGCCACGACCAGGTAGCGTTTCAACAGTGCCCTTTGCCTTGAATTTGCGAATGATGCTTCCTATGGTCTCTCTTGGTATGTTTAACATCTTTGCAATCTTCTTATAGCCATTGCCCTTCCTGTGAAGAGTAATCACCTCTTCTCTTGTCTTCCTGGACCATTCTCTTGACTTCGCCATGTTTGTAACCACACCAGTAAATGTCTAGAAGGAGCTGAGTATCACAGTCATTTTAAAGCTGCCTAATTGGTGCTTATTATGCTTTATTGCTGCTCCGTGACATCCACAGGTATTTTCAATACCTGATTGAAAACACTTGAATGAACCTCTGTTCTTCAGAGTGGTAGTCTTTAAGGGGTTGAATAATTGTGTCAATGAAGAATTCACAAAAGAAACATTTACTACTGTATTACAAAACCAATTGATGTAATTTTAGTTGCAAATGGTTCTTTAAAAAGTCCTTGTAGGATTTCATTCTGAATACAATTACAAATGTACACTAAATTCCCTAAAACCCTTTACAGCATTGGGGGTTGAATAAATTTGAACACAACTGTATGTGCTCTCCCCAACTGAGAATACTGTGGTTTACGCCCGCTGGAGGGGCAGTATTTGCCCGTATTACTCTGGCCTGTCTCCAGCTAAATCGCTTTGAAGCCTAGTCCAGTCTAGTCTGGTTTTCCTGCCAAGCCAAGAATTCCAACTGCAGCCCATTTGACCTAATCAGGATTTCATAATAAGCAGCAACTCCCAGAAGGCAATGCTTCTGCATTGGATGAAGTCTCTCTTGGTGTGTGGACCTGTTTGCCATCTGTTTGTGTTCTCCTGTTTTGCTTTACCGTGTATCGACTTCTGGCTTTGGATTCAAGACTACTTGCTGGACTATCTTCTTTTGCCATACTATGTCCAGAACCCCTGCCTTGGATTTACCAACACCGCACTGCCAGCCGCCTGCCACGACTTATAGCATATGGACATTGACCACATTATTGGCAAGTTCCTGCCAAATCCTATTGTTTCTGTTATTCTAACCCCCAGTCTTGCCTTTGTTTATTTGTTCCAATGTTCTTGTTTTTATGTTCTTTAGTTACATTATATCTTGTTGCTCCATTTTTAGTTTTCCTTGCCATTGTTTTCTGCTTATAGAATTTATTGCCTATTATCTTGTGTAGTTCTCCTTGTAGTTCTCTCCGCCTTATATCCTTACTTTCACTTTTGCCCACTGACCTTTGTTTAGCCTATGCAGTTATTCCTTGTCAGCCCCCTTTCTGTCACGCCCCTGTATTTTCTTGCTGTTTCGCCTGTGTTTAGTTATTCCTTCTTGTCTCACCCGTTCTTAGTTAGCCCTCTCTCTGTCTCGCTTCTATTCTTAGTAACCCTCTCTCTGTCTTGCCTTTATTCTTAGTTAGCCCTCTCTCTGTCTCACCCTTATTCTTAGTTTTTGTTTGTCTGTTTCTTTACTGTTTAGTCATTCCTTGTAAAGCTCTCATTCTATCTAGCCCTTTTCCAGTAGGGTCCAGCCTTCTCCCTTATTTAGCTCTGTGTCTTATTGTTGCACTATTTGCCCTTTTATTTCCTGTTAAACTTTACTTATTCCCATGGAATCTGTGTGGCCTCTCCTCTCTATCACTGCACACTGGACTCCATCTTGCCCAACGCACAAGCCATGCTTGGCAAGAGTGTTCCGTTATTTACACTTTGGCACTGGTACCTGTTAATGAAACGGTATCAGAAATATTGAACTGTGTAATTTGCAAGACATCCTATCAATTGACTCAAACCCAAACACTCCAATAAACACATTTTGTTTTTGTTTTGTTTTTTAATAATAAATGCCTTCTAAAGTAGGGTGTAAAATACAGAGACTTCCAGTGACGTATTTGTTTGATGTAGAGTCCCCGAACCTGAGATGCACTATGTCCGTGGCATCCAATATGCAAAAGATCCCATGTTGAGCGACACCATTTTGAACATGCAGAGAAATTGATATTTGGAGAGAGAGGAGCCATCCCTATGACAGAGGAAGGATCTCTCCACTTGCGGTCTGCAGAGTAGATAACTGGAAAGAACTAGCAGTGGGCATAACATGGATTCCCTGTTAAGGTACAAAAGATCCTCTTTCCTTTCACGATAGGGTCAGTCTTAGATTTTGTAAGTAATATAGTCACAGAGTCCCCATCCATCTGTTCATTGGAAAAATTTAGATCCCCTGAAATGGTCCTGCTCTAAATAATTCACTGACCAATAGGACCCCCCCTCCCACAAAACAAATGATAATGAATAATGCATATAAATCTGCTATTCACACCTGGACACACAAATGTCAATCAATATATCGCAAAAGTGTCTCAATGAAAGAATCGATATAAGCCTCTTGGCATCTTGAGTGCCGCTTGCCTCACTGAAAAAAAGCCTTCAACAGCTGGTGAATGCTAAAATGCTTAGTCACGTTCTCATATTGTATAAGTCGGCGAAGTTGCGTGAATGGTAACCTGTTTGCAGAGTTCCACTAGGGATGCAGAAGCCTGGTCTGGGAGCCAAGTAGTTATCGGAGGGGTTATGGATGTGTTGCCAGAGAGGGGCCTCCTCACCTGTAGGGTAGTTGAGAGGTTTGACATGGACATGATGATGAACCACCTTTGGTGGTAATCATGGGATGGAGACCAGTGGGCAAGTCGCCGCACTGTTCCAAAGCCACCAAACATTTAAGAGGGGACACCGTGATCTAATCCATGATGAGCTGCAAGTGGATGGCTGGGAAGTACAGACTGAACTCTCTGAAGGCTGTGCCAGTGTAAGTTGATAGAAAACCTTCTGAGTGTAGGGAAGCCCTCTACATTTTTAAGGCTGTTACACCCCGCATGGACAAACAAGAGGTGCGAGGTGAGTGTGAAACACCTAGAAAACTAGTTAACTTAATCAATTTGGTCACGGTGGCTGGAATATCCATTTAAAAGGACATTCTATCATTTGTTTATTTTATGTTTGTTTTGTCCTGCCCATTATACAGTCAGTGCTGCAAAATATGTTGGCACTTTATAGATAACTGTAATTGTAGTTTTTAACTAAAAAGGTAACTTTAAAGCAGTTCAGCATTTTAAGGCGAGTATTTTCCTGATTTACATTCATTAATTATTTTCCTACTTTTAATTAGTTTTTCATATTTTAAAGACGTCTGTGTGCTTCTTCTCCCTCCTGACCTAAATGTGTGCGCCTTTCTTACCAGGTAAGTCTATGTGCTGATTTCGAGTCCTGACTATACAGTATTAATACACTTACTTAGCTAATAAGTGAAGCAATTAAAAGTTCAAAAATCACTAAAATGCCCCCTTAGAGCAATGTCCAATCAAAAATATTGCATCATATGTCCGGTACCAAGATTGCGACATTGTGTTTGCTTTGGATGTTGAATGAAGGAACATTTTGATTTATAACAGAATTGATCAAGCCAGGGGATCACATGACGCACATGAAAAGACTTTCAGGAAATATAAAACTTTGTGACATTCTGTAGTATTTTGACACATCCCACGTGGTCTGTTGTCTACGTTAGCTGGAACAGTTTGTATTGTACCGTTGCTGATGTGTTCCCACAGAACCAGGGCACAAGGCCATAAGATCGTTTTGCAGTCCAAAGTCTCAAAGCCCAAATCTGGGTTATGACTCTATTCAGAGTATACTGATCACAGATTTCAGTTTCTACATTCTGGAGTTTTACAACCTGGAATCAAATAGATTTTTGCTACAGTTGAACTTAGAATTGTAATTATTTTATTTTCAAACATATATATATATTTATAACCTGCTTAACCTGTACTACGCCTCATCGAGTATTTGGGAAGAGGGACTAGCTGCTAGGTATTTCCTATGGCTGACTCGCTAGCTTCCAGCAAGGGAACTGACGCCGGCTCGCTACCGCTGCAGACTGTAGAACAACCCCAGCACCTGTGGCGGATCTACTCCCTCCAAGTAGCGGCGTCCGTCTCAGTGTGTGTATATATATATATATAACTAGCAAAAAGAGGAGGACGCTAGTTTTGCATGATTCATCAGACTTTGCACCCAGGCATTTTGAGTCCATGTGGCTCCAGCAGGTTGCCATTGTTTTTCTGTGTATATATATATATATATATACACTGGTGGCCAAAATTGTGGATACACCTTACATTTTTACAAACGTTTGCAGTTTAAAGTACTTTTTATATAAAAATCTCTAAAAATGTCATAGCACAAGTAAAAATTAATATAGTAAATGAATGCCTTAACAACAACAAATCTTTAATTAAGGTCTGTTTTTGCTGGAAATGTACCATAGTGCATCTTGGCTATTATATAGCATACAAATTATAATTTCAAATTTGTCACAATGTGTTTTTTCAATATCGTGATGGATAGCCTTTGGCCTTAACTACTGCATGACACCTTCTAGGCAATGACTACAAGTCTTTTGACATCCTCTTCTGTGATCAAATGATGCCAGGAATTGATAATCGCCTCAATGAGTCCTCGCGTGTTGCTTGGATTCTTGCTCGAGACCATGTGTTTCAATCTTGACCACAGATTTTCGATGGGATTCAAGTCAGGGCTATTTCCAGGCCAGGGAAGCAGGAGAATTTTCTTGTCAACCGAAACTGACAAAATCAGAAGGTGTATCCACAATTTTGACTACTAGTGTATATATACTGCATGTGTGTTTCTTAAGATTAATATTATTCCATATTCAGATGTCATTATGTGTCTAATATATTATGTGTCTAATATATATATATATAAAATAAAGTTTATTATTGCAGAAGTCATTTACACATTCCAGAAATTCAGAGAACTGCTTCACAGAGCTCATGTGCTACATTCCCCATATGCAGCACGGAACTCTGGGTAAGACATGCAAATGACTTTTGCAATTTCTCACTTTTTTTGCACCGTGGGTCTGTGAAGCAGTTCTCTGAATCTTATTCCAATAGGCCTTCCATCCCTGGAGCTCTCCACAATCCTGGGGATGAATTCAACATCTATATCACCTTGATTTATTGTTTATGGGATTTGGAGTTGTGGATCCGGATGTAATTTTTCTTATATGTACTTTACTGCATGATGTGTCATTAATTCGATTTTTATATCAATTTTATGCCTTTACCAATAAAAGAGATTCTTTGAAAAAAAATTCTAAATTCAGAGCACTATTTATTGGGAGTAGAGATATCTTTCATTTGCACTAGCATGTTTTAGTGTAGCGAGTTAACCTCTCTTCATGTTTAAAAATAAAATAACAGGCAAATAGTATATAGTGAACTATGTTTTTATATTTAAGGGTGATGAAATAATATATGGGGTCCTGTTCCACATTTGGTGCTAACTTAACCAGAGCTGTTGTAAACATACCAGAGCCATGATATGGCCCTTTTCCCTAGTTTGCGCTAACCTGGGGTTGGGGGCCCTAATGGGAAAACCCGTGCCTGCGGATTTTCCCATAGTGTCCCCATATTACCGCGATATTCTGGGGCAGGCGCTACCTCAGAACCTCGCCCTGGAACACAGTGGTAACCGTTGGGATACTCGCAGTAGCAATCCTGCCCCACCGTGTGTATCACTTCCTGAAGTCCATGGGACTCCATGGAGGGTTGCGCTTTCGGGCCTCGAGCCCTGCGCCATCTCTAGCGAGATCATGCAGCGCCGTGGAGGGAGACTGGGAACTATTTGTTCCCAGTCTCACTCTGCACCCATCGAGAAGAAGCGGCGGATTGAGCCACCCTTTTCAACGCGGGTTGAGAGGTGAGCATCGGATCTATTGTGAGGGGTTTAAGGGGTGCTACATGATGCTGCAAATGCAGAATCATGTAGCTGCAGCTTTTAGAAGGTGGTAACGTTTGGCTCTCCACATCCCTACGGTATTTAGCACTCGCACTTTATAATACCTTACTTATCGAAACGCAAATGTAGGTTTGCGCTCCCCATGTTAATTATAGGATGCACAAAGTACAGTAAGCGCAAAGCAAGGTAGCGCAAACTCCAATGCGCAAACGGGTTACTAACAGGGGTAGCGTCAGAAATGTAATATGGGTGGCATGTGTGAAACACCCTATCCTGGCGGTAACATCTACATATTGTAGCGCTAACGTTAGCACCAACTATGAAATAGAGCCCACAGTCTATGGAGTTGTTAAGTTTACAACAGCTTTGGTTAAGTTTGCACAATTTGGATTATTGCTCATGGACTTCCAGCCACACACATGAATTAGCGTTTTTGATAAAAGTCATCCATATCTTTCTTAACCCTTAATCATATTAACATATTGCACAAAATGTTCAAATACATTAGAAGGTTATTGAAAGAGCACCGAAATTCCACCAGAATCAAACTCCCCGACCCTGCTGTGAATTCATCATTCATCGCTGGGTCCCCGAAGTGCAGGGAAATTACGCCGAACGCATCTGAAAAACTGCTGCATCGAATGGAAAAAACGCCGAAAATAACATCGGATCGATCCGATAAGCTGCCGTAAAAACGCTGAACTTACCTGACTATCTGCCACCAAACGCATATGAAAAAAGTGATGATTCGCCGAACAGAACGCTGACGAGCCACCGGAAAAACCCGACGAACAGGTTAAAAAAAAAACACACTGCAACCTTTAAAAGCTGTTTGCAAAAACTCTTCTGCACAAAAATGCCTGAAAATTACATATAAGGTCCTATGAATAGTAATAAAATGTCTGTTACAGAAAAAAAAAACGCTATTTAAAAAAAATCGTAAAAAAGAATTTCACCGAGAAAAATACCCCAAAAATTGAAATAAATAAAGAGACTTTTTGCTGCAAATTGAAAGAATAAACGGTTTAATAGATATTTGATTAAAATGGGTATATTTTTTCCATTGAAACCTATGGGATTTGCCTGATTAACCCCTTAAGGGCCGCTGACGTACCCTGTACGTCCTGTCCTCGGGTCTCCCTTAGACCCGCGGACGTACAGGGTACGTCAGCGGCGCCAAATCCCCCTCCCGCCCGATACTCACCTCCCTCGTCGGATCCCACGGCGATCTGGCAGGGAGGAAGCCTGCCCATGTGATTTACATGGGCAGGCGAGGCTGATGACGTCGCCACGCTGCGTGGTGACGTCATCAGAAGGTGCCCCCATGTGTTTCAATGGAGGGGGGGGGCTCCTTTGGAGCCCTCTATCTCCCCAACCATTGAAGCTAGGGAGATGCCGTTTGCACCGCTGGAGAGGGGAGAGCGGTGTATGGCATTAACCATTTCGCCGCCGGATCACGTTGCGGCGCCAATTGGCGCCAAAACGTGATTCAAACCTGGAGGGGGGCTGACATCTTGGATGTCAGCCAAGCCTCCAGGTCCCCCCCACCCACTGACAACCTCACCATATGTGTGAGGATGTCAGTGGGCCAGTTAACCCTCTAGCTGCCATGTAGAGATAAGGGGATCCTAAGGATCCCTTTATCTCCCGATCCATGGCAGCTAGATGGTCATATTTGCCATCATTTGAAAGGCCTGATTATGGCCTTTCAAATGATACCAAACATGACCAGGTTTGGTTTTAAAAAAAAATGTAAAAAAAAATTAAATAAAAAAAAATAATAAAAAAATGTAATAAAATAAAAAAATGTTTTTTTTTTTAAAGTTTTTTTTGTCTGGGGGGAGTTTAATTAAATAGGACCTAGGCTGTCATCTAAAAATAATTAGCACAAAATGGTCAGAATGAGCGCAGCGCACATAGGTGAACTGGCTCAGCAGTGAAAGGGTTAAAAGGTAAAAACATGTAAAAATTGGGTATTTCTATTCTCGGGATAAAATTTGGAGACTATTTAGCCGGGGTCTTTATTGGTGGTTATAGCTTTAGGGGATTAAATTACGAAAAAGTGTTTTTTTACCATTTTTTTCATCATATTTCATATTTTTTTTATATTAAATTATTGGATATGATGGAAATAATGGTATTTCTAGAAAGTCCATTTAATGGCGGGAAAAAGGGTGTATAATATGTGTGGGTTGAATAAACGAGTAAGAGGAAAATTTGACCTAAACCCTAACAGCGCAGAAACGTAAAAACAGCAGCGGTCACTATAGGACGGATTTGTGTAAAACCGCCCGGTCACTAAGGGGTTAAACCTGGGCATTTCACTGACATTACTCTGCTGTTCGGTGTTCTCTGAATAGAGTAACCATTGCTTCTCTATGAGGATTTCACTGCCGTAGAAGATCTAATCTAAGAAGAAATTGTATTACCATTATGAAATTAATAAGGAATGTTTGGTCTTTTGGCCTTAAGCTAGTTTTTGACTACTTTGGGGTCAACAGCTTCGGCAGGGATGTGTGGAATGTTCAACCTGGTCGATATTGGTTGTGTTTTTTTTAACTTTGTTAATATCTTAATTTCTTTAGAAGGGAATGTCACATCCCCAGAAATCATAATAAAGAACTACCTACATATAACTCAAACTATCCATTTTTTGTTTGTTCGTAGCTCTGTTATTTTTTTATTCACAAATGAAGATAATATGAATGATTTCTGTATGTGCTAAACTGTTGAGAAACACCAATTTCCACAGAAGGGACTTGGTTGATGTTTTGCCAACTCAGTGGCCATTCTTATCTTCATATAACGGTCTTAAAAATATATCTTCTGTTTATAAAGCAAAACCTTTCAATTCTGACCTTTGGAAGAATCCACAAGTTTGATTTTTTTTTTCCAATATGTTCAGTGAGCTTTATGATGGATCGTTGCCAGTGGTCCCTTTCAAATAAAACAAATCAAACAGTCTTGCTGTGACGTAGTGACAAATGGATTGGTATTAAATAAACTAAATTCAAACTACTTCACTTTTACCTCCTTACCGCCAGGTAGGTTGTGCCCGGCGGCAGGGCATTATCGCCTGTGGGGAGTATTAGTACACCCCGTTTGCTGGCTGCTGTGGTGGACCCCTGCTCCAGGCCCGCCTACGCAGCTGATGTGTGGCGCGCATCATTGGCTGGTGGACAGGTGTCACGTTTCCGACTTCCAGCCAGGTCCCCTGGTGGTGAGAGGGATCCAGGCCAGCTCTTCCCTGTTCTGGGATAGCCATTCAACCCTGTGCCGCCCCTGGGTTTCTCTGTGGCTGTTCAGGTCTTGGATCACATGTCCCAATTGCCCAGACCTGCTCACAATAAAGATGCAAGCAGAAGAGAGGCTGATTGCTCTTGCATGAGTTCTGGTTCCTGTATCCCGTCCCTGAGGGTTCATGTTGCTGGTTCTTGTGTTGCTTCATTCCTGCATAGTATCTTGGATTTTCTGGTTTATGATCTTGGTGTGTATCTTGACTTTTCTTTCGGTTACACTCTGTGTATTTGTTTCTGTGTACCGACCTTTGCTAGTCTGACGTTCCTTCCTGATCCATGTTCCTTTGGCTCCAGTCTTGACCATTCTATATTTGTTCCTTGTTTCATGTGTAGCGCTGGTTTAAAACACTGTTGCTTTAGTACTTTTTTGGCCACCAGAGGGAGACAAGTGCAATGTAAGAGACACTGGACAATGGGACTACATTTTCCAGCATGCTTTGCGTCGGGAACAGGAAGTGGGTGGGAAGAAGAGACTTACATCCGCAGCCTCGTGCAGAGGAAACCCAGAGCGTGCCGAGGAGTGAAGAGAGCAAGACGCACGTGAGACAGACAACGATCGTGACCAGGCCGGAGTGCAGGTGCGGCCTTGCGGAGCTAGAGATCGGTTCACACTACTTGCCAGAGACCTAGTTATTCACCGCTGCAAAGTATACAAAGATACAGAGTTGCTGAAGGACCCCCAGTGAGAAGACCTCGGTGATCTAGTGGGAGTGCAGGCGGTGAGCTGAGCATCTTGTGACAGAAACGGACAAGCAAGACAAGCGGATCCGGTGGCACAGAGTCCCAGTCGGGTCGAGCGGAGAGACGTCCTGGGTCAGGCAGAGCGCCGAGTATCTGGCGGATGGGTGAGAGGCCTTCCTGGCCACAGTAAAACAATAAAGCACGCTTCAAGCTTGTCTAAACCTACAGGGCCCCAACGTGACTAGTCGAAGACACATTTAAATCGTTCACTGGCCAGTTGAATCTTGTACCCGGGTACCAACACACGCATACACGTACACCTTTTGTTTTTGGGACACAACCTGTACGGGACTCACATTCCAACAATGAAGGGGTTAATATTCATTTTTCTTTTCCGCTGCGCGTTTCTCGCATTACGAACTACTGTAAATATATATGTATACCGTGCTGCTTTATATATGCCAGTTTATTTGAGATCAGTAAACTATATAACGTATAAAATCCACAACAGTGCTGGTGTATATTTATTCCCTAGTGCGGGGAGACTGACCCGAGGTTTAAATTCAGCGGCTCCTACGGGAGTTCGCGCTACACATGTTTTGTGTATATAGTTATCCTTAGCACAGAGGCCAGTATAAGGATCTCTATTCTGTTCAGGGCTCCCTGTGTGTTTTTGCTGGTTGTCTGGTTTAACCCTTGCCTCTCCTGTCTCTGTTATTCTCTTGTTAGGTTTCCATAGGCAGAAGACCATTCAAGGATCTTGCCCCAGTGTTAGGGATTCCTGTAGATTTCTTCTGTGTTCTCCTGCTCTTCTTGTTACAGTCCTGTTACATCCTGTCCTGTATCTGTGTATATCAGTGTGCTGTGATCTGTCCATGCAGCCAGCAGCTAACCTGCTTCAAGGGCTTAACCTCTTCCTGAACAAAGGCCCCACCATGGCCAAAGCCTGATGCCGCCGTGGCAACAGGATTGCAGAGGCTCATAGATGCTAGTGGGGCATGCTATGCCATCCCACATCATTAAGGCCCACCCGCCACAGGGACAGCATGGTACGCTCCACAATGGAAAAGGGTAAAAGTGCAAACCTGCAAACTGAATTGACTTGTGAAGTATAGCACAGACACACGTCCAGTGTGGGGAGGGCAGAGTAGACCTTCATCATTGTTTTTGCCACTGGTCCTGAAATTCAAAATTTTGGACTTCCATTGTGCAGTATATATAATCCAATCTTCATATCAGCTTCCAGATTTCCCAACCAGCCGCTGTTATTGGGGTCACGGCCCCTACCCATCGAAAATGAAAAAAACTGCTTATGGTCATTTCAGTGGCTGCTCAGAAATCCATCCTTCAACAATGAACCCCAATGTGATACCATTAATAAACACTGCAAAACCAGGGTGTTCACCATGAAATTAGAAGCAAGGACCTTCTATACTTGTCTAAATCATATATCTTATATTTTTTCCAAATGCAGGGAAATTGACCTAAAATAAAAACAGAAAAAACACAATTGTGCCGTATGTTTGTACACAGAAATCCTAAAATAGTATGTCTTAATAGTCACACTCCGTGCAGAGCGTCCCAACAGAAGGGATTGGCTCTGTTGAAAAGAGGCACCGTGCATTTTAGCAATATTTGTTAGTAGAACTCCACTGGGTCATAGGATATGTATTCTATGTATTTCGTTTTACAGAAGAGCCTCACTTCCTCAGGGTACTTTCATAGCAATGTCAGGGCTACCAGTCAGGTTGCCTGGAAGGAGACTTTAGTCCCTCCGGCATTAGTCAAATAGAGAAGAGGTGACCCAAGTAATGGGTTGGGCCTGATTCTAGAGTCTTGAACAAACTTCATTGTGTTCATGTTCTATAAAGGTAAACAGAAATCTTGATAATTGGCCTTGTCAACCGGTTTTCACATTTCAGTCCATTTCACTCATCGGAGTTTTTCATTTTAGCTTATTTGTTTATTATTTTCAGTTCCTCGTTCTCCATTTCTTTACTTGATCACAAGAGACTTATGGAGTTGTTTATAATTACTTCAATAAACTTTGGTTGAGACTTTTAACAATAAAATTATAAAGCACAGAAGCATTTCAATAAGCAATATCAGCTTAAAGGCTTAGGCCGCCTGTTTGCCTAGAAATTACAATTTTATGGACGGTTGCTTGCAGAACAGGGACATTCTATTTTTCATACTCAGCATGTCTTTTATTTCCGAACATCCGGATGTATATACAATGCGCATTGTGTAAGAGGAATGTGCAGAGGGTGTGTGTTTGCCCATGTGTACATATGTTGAAGATAAACATCTAAGCTCAGGCATTATTTGGGTTGGCAGTTGTTAGAATACCAAACGAGGGCAGATCTTCAGGTATTCATAGATTTGCAATAATTTTGAGGGTTTAGAAAAAAATTCATGAATTTTGGAAAGTGCTTTTTCCTCTCTCACAAGAACTTCAAGATCACTGATTATTCACCTCACCAACCCAGAAAGAAAGTGATAGCATTTTGGGAATTAAAAGAATCTTGAATGTAAGAATGATCGCAGAGGAAGTATCTAAGTTGAAGATGTGCGGCTGCTGGTATTTACAGTATGTGTTCTCCATATTATTACGAGCTTGTAATACAGCCAGTAATCGGGAGCCACACATGGTTAAAAGCTGACACATCTTTTGCTATTTGCAACTCTCTATTTCCAGCTTGGCCAGAGGACAATATTGGTTCTCAGGAAGTCAACTTTAGATGTTTGGGAAAAAATTCCTTTTGCTGATCATGAGTTTGCACATTCGTCTTCTTATTATTTATTTATAAAGTGCCAGCATATTCCGCAGCGTTGTACAATGGGCACAACATAGACAGGGTTACAATACATTGAACAACAATTGACAAACCAGTACAGGAGGAAACAAAGGCCCTATTCCCGTGGGAATTTACAATCTAAAAGGGTTGGGGGTGGAAACAGGAGGAGAGGACTGCAAGGTGAGAGTGATGGACTGCAGGGTGAGAGTGATGGACTGCAAGGTGAGAGTGATGGACTGCAGGGTGAGAGTGATGGACTGCAGGGTGAGAGTGATGGACTGCAAGGTGAGAGTGATGGACTGCAGGGTGAGTGTGATGGACTGCAAGGTGAGAGTGATGGACTGCAAGGTGAGAGTGATGGACTGCAGGGTGAGAGTGATGGACTGGTCGCGTCAGTGAGGTGTATCAGTGAGTCGGGTCAGGTGGTAGGCTTCCCTGAACAGGAATGTCTTAAGAGAGCGTTTGAAGGAAGATGAAACTAGGGAAAAGTCTGACCGTCATATTTGTACATTTTTTTTAAAAAAAACCTCATATTAAAAAAGTGAGATTAAGTCTGTTGAAGGGGGCACTCCAGATGGAGTCAATGTGATTTCAATCTATAGTATATTGTGATGATACTTTACACTCTTGAGTGCAGGTGAAAGGTGGGTCTTGTCCTCAGATGTCAGTCTTGTGTCCCCAACGTTGACTGCCATGCTTAACCCCTTTTGCCCCTACACCCATCTCTGTCCTTTTACCTGGCTGATGGACCTTTTAGAGTGTCATGCCATTCAAGTCTTGGCATGCATCATGACATCATTAATCCACACTTAAGGCTGGGGTCAGACGAACGCAGTGTGAACGTGATTTTAGCCGCACTTTATTACGGCCGTGGTAGCAGCAAATGACGTCCAACGCAGACCCACACACGAAGTACGGCCGCCTGAAAGTTCGACCGAGCAACGCAAGCGGCAAAGGAACGCATTTTTTCAAGAACGTCAAACCACTAGTACTGACGTACAGAGTGTCCTGCGTCCGCATAGCGGCGTGTGTGCATGATTAGGAGACGTCAGACGCTGCTCATGTCCGGCCAACATAACGTCCAGACACCCAAAGTTTCCTGGTTTGGATCCGTAAAAAATCACGGCCGTAATTGCGCATCGTAAGACCGCTATCGCATATTCCGTGATAAAGTACGTCCATGCGTTCAGACACACTTTTTTTACGGACGATGCGAAAAATGCATTCGTCTGACCCAAGCCTAAAAAGTCCCTGGAGTTAGAAAGAATAAAATGGAGATTATTTAATGTTGCGTACATAAAACAGCAGGAATAGCTTCAATCAACACTATTACCATTGTTCGAATATAAATATGGACTTCTAATAATAGTGCTGTTTGGGGCAAAAAATCTTCAAAGTATATTTAAATATGTAGGCAAGTATCAAAATGTAAACCATGGAGTACCAATTCACCCAACATTTGGGTGATTCTGGAGACACCAGTCACCCTCGGTCTTGGTTATTGCTAAAGACCTTTAAAATCTAAGATAAATGTAGACGCTAATATCACAACACAGACAGACGGACTAGAACACGAGAGACCATTTAATTTTTATTTTGTTAATGATTAGCTATGTATATATTTTATAAACACCATGATAGTTATTTACATAGCAGCTTCTCTAGTCATGAGTTACCAGCTATATCTAGGAAAAGACAATCTAATATACAGGTAAGTATAGTTTTTTTTCGGATCTCTAAAAGCAGCTTTAACATATGTTGATCATGAAACTGGACCATTGCCTTCATACAATAACATCAATACCTTACGTGAAATATACATATGAGTTTTGACACTGGCCAACGAAGAACAGGAATATAGCATGATTCTCATTCTTTAATAGTATTAATTACTAATGTTGAAAAGATATCAGCGCTGCGGAATGTGTTGTGCTTAATAAATAAAAAAATAATATCTCATAAAAGGGGACTACAAATGTTTTCTGATGACTGTGTTTCATGAAGTTTATTTAAAATCATGGCTGTCAAATAGATACCTTCAAAATATTCAGAATTGTTTGGACAACACCCTGATGGTAATACACTCAACATATTGCAGTTTCCGTTACCATTTGTAGTGTCGATAGGATAAGGAGGACCTCAGGGATATGGTAAAGGGGCATCTACAGTAAGGGGTGCTTTATGTTTCATGGCGATGTCTAAACTTGCCTTTGATATGGCGACTTTAAAGAGCAGACTGTATCCATTATCATTCAGCTAAAGTATGTTTAGGATTTTGGTTTAAGTTGGGGGCTTAGTTGGGGGTCTGTACATTTGTAATGTTTTGGGGTGCATATGTATGGGAAATCTTAGGAATTGGGAAAAATGCAGTGGGTTGGAAACTCTGGCCTAAAATTCTAGGACTTATCTTGTGCAGTAGTTTTAAAGCTGTTGCCTCCTATTTTTATGCTCCATCTACATAAAAAATAATAAAGAATATGTTGGTTTTATAATAGCCATCCATTACATAAGTGCTATACAGGATCTATACAACATGAGGTATCACTGCATAACCCCATTGAGTGATGGCGCACTGTCACTGTTGAGAGTCAATCTTAATGTGCCTCTCGATGACCCTCAATGTGTGTTGCTGACGGAGCAGGATGATGGTGATGCCCGGTGCTGGCACTGGCTAATCTTTATTATTGTATCCATCAGCTGTTAGATCACCTCCAGTAAAGTGAACCTAGCCACTACAGGTTCACTTTATGAGTGACACTGCTGTACCTTTCACTCCAAATACATGGGGTTATTATGGAAAGTGTCATCCCTCTGTTGTGGCAATGATATATATCTCATGCGTGCAGTGTGCTATAACAGCATGGCTATCACTAACCTTCTTAACTTTCCATATATATGGCTTATTAAAGCAAATCACCTTAAATCGTTACTCCATCACCTTCATCACTATGCAGCATTCTGCCTTATATCAGCTTACAGTTCAGAAATTTGAGAATGATTTTTTTATTAATTGTTCACACAACTCTTTGACAGGACTGAGCATAAATATATTGGTTCTGCAATACATTATTCAGAATAATTGTTCTAGTCCCTTAATAATCTCTGTTGGTAAATTATTTACATTGTATTAAATAAAATTCATATAATTTATTTAAAATCATATACTTACACAGAACAGCATTATAAAGTGACCTATCTGTACATTCACATACTAAACTGGATTACACAATCAAACAGTAAATACAAGGAATATCAAACGTTGATGTGTATAAAAATAATTAATACAATTCCGTTTAAACAATGGCCGCTGTTTGTGCTTTGCTCATCATCATTTCCTCGAAACAGATCTTAAATCTGATATTTGTTATAAAAAAGCCGATTGTATATGGTTACTTTCCTGACACTTTTGTAGAGAGTAGAATGATGATTATGTTATATATGTTATATATGCATTTGCTATTCTAAAACAGAATTAGATTGCGGCTTGAGTAAAATTATGGGGTTGTGCTATGTATCAGAACGTCTTGGTGGCATCAATCTAGCAAATTGCCTGGTAGGAAGGCCACAAACATTTGTGGTCTGGTGAATTAACTATAGACTTGGCAATTCATGATACTGAGGTATGGACAGAGTTTTAACATTTTCAAAATTACGACTTGACACAATTTATTTATTTAGGATGGTCTTATTTGCCTAACTGAAGGAGTAGTAGGAATATTTACGCTTATTTCTTTAATTTGATACGGCTGTCGTATTATGTATAAGCAATTTTTCCCAACTGCTATTTGGATATTAAGCCATTTACCCAGGTCGACCTTTATTTAACTTATTACTGGATAGGGGGAAGAGGTGTGCATTTGTTTTTTAACGAGCCTCAATTCATTTTAAGATTCGTTATTTTGTATTTCGGAAGTAGTTCCGAAATAATTAATTTCATCCGAATTGAAACGAAAACAAAACATTATATAACAAAATTGATTCGTTATACTGTTTCACAAGAGAACCATCGATTGAATGATTGATTTTTTTTAGTGATCCGAATCGATTTTGATTTGATACCAAATTACAAATGAAATTATAAAAACGAATCAGTTTTGTTTTACTGTTTCACAAAGCACCCCATCCCTGTCAATTGGCTGTGGTGCTAAATCTGTTGTATTCAGCACCACAGGCCAATCAGCTCAATATTTAACCCTAGCTTGCCTTTTAACCCTCATGTTTAACCCTAATGTAACAGTAATTAAGCAGGCTCTGATTTACTGTGTTTTGTTTTTAGTTATCCGAAACGATTTCGAATTGATACCATATTACAAACGAAATTACGAAATGAATCAATATTCAAACGAATACGGTTTCAGATTAAATTATTTTCAGACGACACAAAACAAATTTTTCAGCTGTGCACATCTCTAATACGGGGTTACTATACTTTATACGGGACATTTGGCATTTTTCCAGTCAAACATTTTCAGACCAGCAGCATTTTTCGACCATTGGCTCAGTCCAAATTATTTCAACTGAATCAGCCATATTTAAAAGAAGAATTTTTTTTTTGCCGCAATCAGTTTGCGATCTGGTTACATTTACACCAGGCGTGGAATCTAGCACCGCATCATAAGAGAACTAAAATCGTAGACCAACGGAAAATGAATATGTAAAAAGAACTGAGGCAGAGGCCTTTTCTAATTCTGCTATAAGGCCGGGATCAGACGAGCTCACTATGTGCGCCTGTACTGACACGCCACCCATCATCCGTCGCAGCGTTGTGACACTTTGACGGGGCCGGTCACACGCTGTAACGCGTGCACGAATTGCGCGTGCTACAAGTGGACGTGCAGAAAGCCTCGCCGTCAAAACGGTAGATACGCATTGGACAGGGCTGTAAAGCGCGATCCTCCATAGGGGGATCGAGCCTTGCAGTGCTGAGCACTAACTGCGCTCAGCGAGGCGGCCAGACGGGCGTCAGAGTAGAAGGACGTCCACTCTCACGGACGTTCCTTTCTCTCTCAAAGGCGCTCGTCTGACCCAGGCCTAAAAGTGTAAAACCTTTTATTGTACTGATTGTCTGCTCGATTTATTGAGTAAACTCAACCTAATGCTGTTCAATTCACAGGAAAACATTTATAATACTGTTGTACAAGTTATAATATTTAATATAATTTTATTCTAAATGTACTCTATATAATAAGTTATATCCACAATCCATATCCTACTGGTGGAAATGAAACTGGTGGATCAATACCTACATGGCCATTAAATATTCACAAAGCTATCTATGTACATATTGGTTTGTGCTGATTCCTCATTAAATCACCAGTGATAGCTATATTCCAATGGATGTCACCTCAAAGTTAAGTTCTTGGAGTTGAGTTATGGCATCACTTTAGGGGTGGTTTGTCTTTTGAGCCCATGGGTCCTTCACAATTTAGTCTTCGTGCTCTTGGGTTTACACCATTGAGAAATGGAGATTATTCGAGATTGTACGCCACTCAAGAGTCTCTGCTTTAGTTGGAGGTATGGAAAACCAAGCTCCTTAGATGTTACATACTGTATGCGCATAGCAAGCCATTAAGGTTCTGGTTTCTATGCAAGAATCTTCTATCAGTTCCCATTGGTGATATTGGCCCAAGCTGGAAAAGTGTCCAAGTTGAACATGGGACGACCCCAGGTGTTGACAGCTATGGTCGTACAAATAACACCTATGAAATTCATCATAATGCCAGTTTTTACCTGTGAACAAAACCAATAACCAAGATTAGTTTCATTACTTTGCTTAATAGTGCGTACCATCAATACTTAGCTTCTAAAACCACTCTGTGTACGTCTGTGTGTGAATACTGGAAGTGTTTGTGGTGTGACTGCATCTTTTGTGAGTTGTGTTTGAGTGTCAGAACTAGAATGCATTGCTGGCCTTCCGTCCCTCCAGTCCTATATTATTTTCCATAACCCCTATCTTTGTTCTCACTTGTGTCCCTTCTTTTCTCCAAATCTCACTCCACATCTCCAATGGACCCTTGATGTTTCTGCCACCTATTCCTTGTTTTTTAATAGCATATATCCTCATTTCAACTCTCCCACCGTTTCAGACTGTTTCTCCACATTATATCTTGTTTTTCATAGTATGATTGTATGATTCCTTTTATACTCATGGGTTACATTCCATCACTTATTGCTTTCATATCCTTCTTCATTCAGATCCTCTCATTTATCTCATGTCTCTCATCACAACATCATTTCATCTTTCCATACCTTGCATTTTAAATATTGCAACCTTCCTACTTTTTTCTGAATGTTATGTACCCAATCATCTCCGTCCTTATAAGACACTTCTGTTTACTTTTTCCTCTCTTGTATACATGGTGGTTTACTGCTGTGGGAGCAACAGTTTGTGGTGTGTTTTTCTACACTTTTGCCAGATCACAACTCAGACGTTAAAGGCAAGGGCAAATTAAAAAAGTCTGCATCTGCTGTATTCCAGTTGCGGCTTAAAGGTAAACGTCTGTATTACGACTGAGCCACTTTCTCAGCTTGATAGCACCAGCAGTGCTACGTTCCGCTGTGTTCAGGAGTCCATCGAACTCCGTGGAGACGGATGTGCCCTCAAGCACGTACAAGTGAGATCTGGTTGGGGGGGTGAAGGGATACGCAGAGGAACAATGCAAATCAATTGTTCACAGAGTGAGGAAGAAGCAGATCACGGTGCTCTTGGCCCCAAAGTATTTGATGTGAGTAAGGGATTTTTTGGTGAGTATAGTTTCCTTCATTAAGAGTGACTGTACTGAAGCATAATCACTTAACACCAGGTTTTGAAAAACGCTGTTCCTTTCTGAATAACATCAGGAGCTGATGGAGAACAAGCTTGTTGGAATAGCTTGTTCTCCAGCTGTTAGGTGCACATAGACATCCCATATAAAGTGCAGGAGATGTTAATGTACAGTAAGCAGGTGCTACAGCCAAGACGCAAGCTGAGCTTGCATCTCGGATATAATAGGATGTTGTAAAAATAAGCCATTCTGCTGCACAGCTTGTTTTTTCACTGCCCCCGCTCAGAGCAGTGGTTCTGGAATACATGTTTCTTTTACCTCTACAGCAGAGACCAGAATAGTCCACACACTTGTCTGGTCACTTCCCAGTGACCAATGCAAAAAAAAAGCTAAACATCCAGACCTCCATAAAAAAGATAAGAATAGAAAAAAAAATCACATACAGTCGGGTCCAGAAATATTGGGACAGCGACACAATTCTAACATCTTTGGCTCTATACACCGTCACAATGGAGTTGGAATGTAACAAACACAATGTGCTTTAACTGCAGACTGTCAGCTTTAATTATAGCGTATGTACATCCAACTCAGGTAAACGGTGTAGGACTTACAGCAGTTTGCAGATGTGCCTCCCACTTGTTAAGGGACAGAATAATAATCATAAATCAAACTTTCCCTTCTTATTACTTGGTTGCAAATCCTTTGCAGTCAATCACAGCCTGAAGTCTGGAACACATAGAGATCACCAGACGCTGGGTTTCATCCCTGGTGATGCACTGCCAGGCCTCTACTGCAACTGTCTTCAGTTCCTGCTTGTTCTTGGGGCATTTTCCCTTCAGTTTTGTCTTCAGCAAGTGAAATGCATGCTCAATGGGATTCAGGTCAGGTGATTGACTTGGCCATTGCATAACATTCCACTTCTGTACCTTCAAAAACTCTTTGGTTGCTTTTGCAGTATGCTTTGGGTCATTGTCCATCTGCACTGTGAAGCGCCGTCCAATGAGTTCTGCAGCATTTGGCTGAATGTGAGCAGATAATATTGCCCAAAACACTTCAGAATTCATCCTGCTGCTTTTGTCAGCAGTCACATCATCAATAAATACAAGAAAACCAGTTCCATTGGCAGCCATACATGCCCACGCCATGACACTACCACCACCATGCTTCACTGATGAGGTGGTATGCTTAGGATCATGAGCAGTTCCTTTCCTTCTTCATACTCTTCTCTTCCCATCACTCTGGTACAAGTTGATCTTGGTCTCATCTGTCCATAGGATCTTGTTCCAGAACTGTGAAGGCTTTGTTAGGTGTTGTCTGGCAAACTCTAATCTGGCCTTCGTGTTTTTGAGGCTCACCAATGGTTTACATCTTTTGGTGAACCCTCTGTTTTCACTCTGGTGAAGTCTTCTCTTGATTGTTGACTTTGACACACATACACCTACCTCGTGGAGAATGTTCTTGATCTGGCCAACTGTTGTGAAGGGTGTTTTCTTCACCAGGGAAAGAATTCTTCGGTCATCCACCACAGTTGTTTTCCGTGGTCTCCAGGGTCTTTTGGTGTTGCTGAGCTCACCGGTGCGTTCCTTCTTTTTGAGAATGTTCCAAACAGTTGTTTTGGCCACACCTAATGTTCTTGCTATCTCTCTGATGGGTTTGTTTTGTTTCTTCAGCCTAATGATGGCTTGCTTCACTGATAGTGACAGCTCTTTGGATCTCATCTTGAGAGTTGACAGCAACAGATTCCAAATGCAAATAGCACACTTGAAATGAACTCTGGGCCTTTTATCTGCAAATTGTAATTGGGGTAATGAGGGAATATCACACACCTGGCCATGGAACAGCTGAGAAGCCAATTGTCCCATTACCTTTGGTCCCTTAACAAGTGGGAGGCACATCTGCAAACAGCTGTAAGTCAAACACATTGTGTTTGTTTCATTCCAACTCCATTGTGGTGGTGTATAGAGCCAAAGATGTTAGAATTGTGTCGATGTCCCAATATTTCTGGACCTGACTGTATATAGACGTCCAAAATTTTTCAGTTTTTATAAAAAAAAACTGCCTGGCTACAAGTCAGTGGGGGATTAAAAGAAAGTCTGTTGACATCACACTGTCATGAGCGTGACACCACTTATTCACATACAGTACTATGCACATACAGTGGCAAGAAAAAGTATGTGAACCCGTTGGGATTACGTGGAGTTTTGCATGAATTAGTCATAAAATGTGCTCTGATCTTCATCTAAGTCACAACAATTTGAAAAACACAGTCTGCTTAAAATAATACAACACAAACTTTATATGTTTTCATGTTTTTATTGAACAGAACATGTAAACATTCACAGTGCAGGGTGGAAAAAGTATGTGAACCTTTGGACTTAATAACTGGTTGACTCTCCTTTGGCAGCAATAACCTCAACCAAACGTTTCCTGTAGTTGCAGATCAGACCTGCACAACGATCTGGAGTCATTTTGGACCACTCCTCTTCACAAAACTGTTTCAGTGTAGCAATATTCTTGGGATGTCTGGTGTGAATCGCTCTCTGAAGGTCATGCCACAGCATTTCAATCGGGTTGAGGTCAGGACTCTGACTGGGCCACTCCAGAAGGCGTATTTTGTTTAGTTGAAGCCATTCTTTTGTTGAATTACTTGTATGCTTTGAGTCATTGTCCTGTTGCATCACCCATCCTCTGCAGAGCTTCAGTTGGCGGACAGATGGTCTTACGTTTTCCTGCAAAATGTCTTGATAAACTCTGGAATTCATTTTTCCATCAATGACAACAATCCGTCCAGGCCCTGAGGCAGCAAAGCAGCCCCAAACCATGATGCTCCCTCCGCCATGTTTTACAGTGGGGAAGAGGTATTGATGGTGGTGTGCTGTGCCTTTTTTTCTCCACAAATAGTGTTGTGTGTTTTTTCCAAAAAACTAAATTTTGGTTTCATCTGTCCACAAAATATTTCGCCAGTAGTGCTGTGGAACATCCAGGTGCTCTTTTGCAAACTTCATACGTGCTGCAATATTCTTTTTGGACAGCAATGGCTTCTTCCGTGGTATCCTCCCATGTACTCCATTCTTGTTTAACCACTTCGCTGCTGAGGACGCGCTCAGCGCGTCCTCAGCAGTCCCGCTGGTGTACTGAGGACGCGCTGAGCGCGTCCTCACATTGGGGTCAGCGTTCGGCCGGGTTCCGGCCGATCGCTGGCCCCTCCGGTGCGGGCTGACATCCTGGATGTCAGCCCGGCATCCGGACCAGCAGCCGCCAGAATTAGGTGTCATCACGGGGGCGCGATGACACCTAATTCAGGCGCCCCCCCCGCATGTGCGGAGGAGGCGCCTGAAAGGGAGGGGGGGGAGGTCCTTCGGACCTCTCTCCCTCCCGATCGGCGGCGCACAGGGGGTTAACCCAGGCATCATTTGGAAGGGCACAGCCTGCCCTTCCAAATGATGCCTGGCATTAACCCCTGGGGAGCTGGATCGCGAATCGGCGCTGAAAAGCGCCGGTTCGCGATCCTTTCCCGGAGCTGGCCGACATCTTGGATGTCGGCCAAGCCTCCGGAACTCCCCCAGAGGACTGGCGTCATCGTGCGTAGCACGATGACGCCAGTCCTAGAGTTAACCCCTAACTGCCACCAACTGTGGAGATAGGGAGTTCCAATGAACTCCCTATCTCCCGATCCGTGGCAGCTAGGGGTTACATTTTGGTATCGTTGGATCGGCCAGAGCATGGCCGTTCCAACGATACCAAACACTACAGTGAAAAATTTTGTTAAAAAAAAAAAAAATTTAAAAAAAAAATTTAAAAAAAAAATTTAAAAAAAAAATTTAAAAAAAAATTAAACACTTTTGTTTTATTTTTTTGGGTTTGTTAATGCAGCAATATTGTTCCCATTTCAATTATAATGTGAACAATGATGCTGCACTAACGATTTTTGTATGCGGTGCGTTTGTTAAAAATAGTGTCATTTTCCCCAAAAAAAAATGTAATGAGACCCCATCTCTAATTTTTTTAACAAGCGTACCCCATACAAAATATAACCGCAATTGCTCGCATGTTAAAATGTGGAAAAAAACACTTTACACATTGTAAATTATTGAAAATACATATTTTATTGCATTTTTTGTTATAATATACAGACATGACATAACGTATACATATAATAATGACATATTATGAATCTACCGAGTCTGCCGGAAAGAACGATATATAATATGTCTGGGTCATATACTAAAATAAGCCTTCAAAACACGTTTAAACATGATGCGCAAAACAGGTAAAAATGACCTCAGCATAGGGGCGGGAAAAGCCTCAGCAGCGAAAGGGTTAATGTTTTCCTTATTGTAGATGTGTCAACAAAAATGTTAGCATGTGCCAGAGATTTCTGTAAGTCTTTAGCTGACACTCTAGGATTCTTCTTTACCTCATTAAGCATTCTGCGCTGTGCTCTTGCAGTCATCTTTACAGGACGACCACGCCTAGGGAGAGTAGCAACAGTGCTGAACTTTCTCCATTTGTAGACAGTATGTCTTACCTGGACACATGAACATCAAGGCTTTTGGAGATACTTTTGTAACCCTTTCCAGCTTCATGCAAGTCAACAATTCTTGATCGTAGATCTTCTGAGAGCTCTTTTCTGTGAGGCATGGTTCACATCAGGCAGTGCTTCTTGAAACCAGTAAACCCAAAACTGGTGTGTGTTTTTAAAGGGCAGGACAGCTTTCAGCAACACATCCAATAATATCACACTGATTGGACTCAAGGTTGGCTCACTCCTGGCTCCAATTAGCTCTTGGAGAAGTCATTAGGCTAGGGGTTCACATACTTTTTCCATCCTGCACTGTGAATGTTTACATGTTATGTTCAATAAACACATGAAAAGATATAATGTTTGTGTTGTATTATTTTAAGCAGACTGTGTTTTTCAAATTGTTGTGACTTAGATGAAGATCAGAGCACATTTTATGACCAATTCATGCAAAACTCCACGTAATACCAAAGGGTTCACATACTTTTTCTTGCCACTGTACAGTATATACAGTATATGTGTATAGGAACAAGTTCCATTTTGGTTTTTATCTGCATTCATTGTGGGCATATTTTAAGACTGCAGTGTCCTTAGCAGGCTACATCACAGACACCCAGCTTCTGTTTACGCATCTGTAGCTGGAAGGTGAAGCCATTTGCAGATAAACCAAACGAGAAAAGATACCCAAGATATTGAATAGAGCCCATGGAGAGAACAAAAAAGATCTATTGACCTGACATAAAGCCATGTCTATACTTGGTGCTAATTCATTAATATATGAGAGAGATGAATGTCTGAAAGATGGTCAACCAAGGGGAGCCATAAGGGAGTGACACTGTGAGGGGTCAGGCCAGATTAGGGACTCATACACCTGAAACCATAAGTGGGTTGCTACTCCAACTGCCCCTATATAAAAGCGTCCATTACAATCCAATACAACAAATTGTGAAAATGAGATGAAGCAGCAAAGCATATTACCATATCTGATACTCGAAGATGACCGTATGAGAACACAATTGCATTTGGAGGCGTAGCCACAGGCAACATAAATGCGAAAGATGTGCTGAGCGTGCAAGGGATCATGATATATAGAGGATTTACATTGATGGATTGTGCCTGAGAAAATAAGAAAAAACTGATTAGGGTTCTTAAAAGCTGAAAGATGGAAAGTTATTACAAGTCTTCCAAATATAATCACTTTCGATTGTCGTTGTTAATATTTAGAAATTACTCTTATATATCCTTGTTTAATTTTTTAGTGCTCATACGCAGTAACCTAAAGTTTAACCCTCTTCAATCTGGACAATGTGTTTGGGATATCCTAATGTTTAAAACATAACAAGGAGAAAAAATCACGGAGCGGAACATGCTGCAATGATGACCTGGCTGGAGGTACATTAAAACATACATAGTACATCAGGGAATAGGCGCGACCCCACCCCTCCTGTACTATGTATGTTTTAGTGTACCTCCAGCCAGGTCATCATTGCAGCTGTTCCGCTCCATGTCTTTGTTTTTTGATCCCAAGGTGGATTTTGTTTCTGTGGCTTAATTTTTTGGATAGGACTCACCCTCACTAGAGGTGCCTTGACGTTTGGCGGGTGAGCTTAATATTTTAATGGCTATTAAACAGAAACCAAAGCCTCTAATTGCGTTTTGTTTCACACGGTGTAATGGGAATAAGCGCAGATTAAATTTTTTATCCTTGTTATGTTTTATATCCTAATGTTTCTCCATTATATGCGGAGGACATGTCCTATACATCCGCCATAAAATTAATCTTACTGGCGATCCTGTGGTGATCGCTGGCTTCCCCCTGCCCAGAATGGTTGACGGAGTGTCTGGCCAAACACCAAGGGAGTTAGCACGCCACGATATAAGGACCACTCTATCTTCACTTCCATTTACCCCACAAGGTCAAGCAATGTGTCATTGCAAAGACAAGTGTCTGGACGTTCCATTGATACCAAACCTGACTATTTTAGAATAAAAAATGTTGAATTATTAATTATTTTTTAAAGCAGTGGCATTGTCCACTTTTCATGCATAGAGTGAACAATGCTGCTACCTTCTCATTTCAAATGCCGGAAAAAAGTTTGGTGTTTATACATTGTCCTATTGTTTATGATAAATAAGGTGTTTATGATAAACAATTCTGCTTAAAATTGTGTATTTACTTAGTAAAATGCAGTGACAGGAACGTCATTTCTGATTTTTTTATAAAAGAGTAACCCGTGAAATGTATAACCACAAAAGGAATGGATTTGGAAAATTAATTTTGCATTCTGCAAATAATTGAAAGGCAGATTAAAATTACTCCAAGTGAGGTCCCACCAGTGCTCTGGGTACATCCCTACCGAGTCTGCTGGAAAAAAGTTATGTCTGGTCCTACAATATACGTCTTCAAATAGTGTTTAAAATGAGATTAGCATATGGGGTTGAAATGTCTCAGCACTGGAGGGATTAAGAATAGGTAAGTATATGAAATATTAATATTTATAAAGTATTTTACCAGGAAGGATACATTGAGATTCCTCCCATTTTCAAGCATGTCCTGGGTAGGCAAGTATGTACCGTTAGGTGTCTTGCCCAAGGACACTTACTGGAGAGATGTTCTGGCTGGGATTCGAACTGGTGTCTCCATGGTTATAGAGTGAGGTTACCTCTACTCCATCCAGTCAGTATATAAAAGTTATTGAAACATTTCTCAATCCTCTAGATCAGTGGGCCCCATCCCTGGTCTTAAATCCTCCTATTAGGCCAGATTTTAAGGATTACTTTAGGGAGATGCAGACAAATCCTCAATCACCGACCAGCAAAGCATATCACCTGTGCTGTGCTTCAAATATCTGGCAAACCTGACCTGTTAGGGGACCTGAGGACCAGTGTTGGGGGCCACTGATCTATATTGTTTGAATAGAGCACATTAGATTTGGACTGCTCGCCTGCTTCCTTTACCAAGGACTAATGGCAGAGACACTATGGGGGAGCGAAATGGTGTTAGCTTCATCCTACACAAAGTATAGGAAACAAAGGCAAGGTAGGCTTGCCATAATATGTTAGCTCAGTTACGTTTCAGTTTGTAGTACTACATGGAGATATAACAACAACATATAATCCAACGTACTTACAGTGCTATGAACCATAGATACAGCTTAGTATTTTGAAAGAAAACCCTGTCGTATTTTACATAGAATAGACCCAGTTAAAATACATATATTGAATTTGTACATTCATCTCTTACCATGGATGCAAGGATGGGCAAGAAAAGAGTAGCTGTGGCAACATTGCTTGCACACTCTGTGAAGACTGCAACCATCAGTGATAAGATGACTGCAATGGACCATGGTGGGATGGTGTGTAATGGCGTCATTTGTTGGCCAAGCCAGTAAGACAGACCAGAAGCCTGGGGAATAATTGAATATTTTTGTATTGGCATATTGTAAGTTAAAAGAAATTTTGATTGGATTCTTCAATTAAAGCAATTAATATAAAATTGTGTTTTTGTCGGCCACTGCTCAACACAAGTAGAATGTTAGTTCTTGAAGTACCAGCCTCCAGTAATAATAATTGGTATTTAAAGAATTTGACATGGATGACCTAGTAGTTAGAGAACTATAGATTTAAAGGACATACTAATAGATACAAGTTGTGAACTTCTACTTGGTTTGGAATCCAGACCTATACCATCAAATCATCGGTTTTCCAAGCTGCAAACTACCAGCAATCAGCCACTTCTTCCAGTTCTACACAACTAGTAGTGACAGCTATCTACTTAAGGACAGGATGAGAAATATAACATAAAAGTCTGGGAGGGAGACTACCATCAATACAGGTTTTTAGTAGGGATGTACCGAAATTTCGGCCACTGAAAATTATCAGCTGAAAATGGTGTTTTCGGTTTCGGCCGAAATGGAAATTCGGCCGAAAAAAAGGCCAAAAGTTTCCATTTCAAAATTGGGCCTGGAGGCCCGGCCGTGCCGGGGGATCGCCTGAGCCTGGGGGCTGGCTGAGCTGTCAAGCCGGGGGCTTACCTTAGCCTGGATGCCGGTCGAGCTGCCTGCTCGGCCGTCCTCCAGGCTCAGATGAGTCCCCGATTGCACAGTCCCCTACATCGGCATCCACTGGTGGTAGTCATCCTGCATCCAGTGTCCTCTCCCCGTTGGTCGCCGGTATGACGTCACGGAAGCCTTTGACGCATCCTCCTACTTTGGTCCTGAGCTCCAGCGGTGACAGTCTTCCAGCTGCTGCAGGCTGCTCGGCTGGCCTCCAGGCTCAGGTGAGCCCCCAGCCAGGGGCTCGCCTGAGCCTGGAGGCCAGCCGAGCATCTTGCTCGGCCGGCCTTCGGGATCAGGCGTGTTCCCGGGCTCCAGGCCCAGGTTCTCATGTCTGATTTTCGGTATCGGTTTGCGTCTGAACCGGTCCCGAATTTTCAGTTTTGGTATCGGTCGGAAATTTCTGTTTCGGTGCACCCCTAGTTTTTAGTATCTCCTGGCATGAACCTACAGAGTGCTTTGCTTTGTGTAGGTGGATTTATCCTTTTATGGTGTAATCCATGGTGAGACATAATTTTTTTGGCACTGTTGCACGATCCTGAAGATATATGCCACAGGCCTTAGTAAAGTTGCCATTTTTTCAGCATAATAAATGAATGTCAACTGCGGCTTTACGTTGCAACACTAGTTATATAAGCTAATATTCCAAGATAAGTGGCACGAAGCACTTGAGGCTCTACAATTACACATACATTGTTTTCTACTCCACTAGCCCTTCCAACTCAAGCAATATCTATTGTTACTGCTCGTCTGTGTAGTGAGAATATTGTGCATCCTATATTTTGTAACTGTATCAACTTTAGTATAGTGAATGATTACAAGGTGCTCATTATTCTTCCTGCATGTGCAAAAAGCTGGAAAAATTTGCCTGACCCAAACAATGTTGTAAAGAGATTTTACAAAAGCAAATCACAAAGCTCCGCATATTCTGCCACACATTCACACACACACACATCCATAAACGTACCCACACACAGCCCTGTTCTAGGCCCAGTCGAGGTCTGCATCGGGTGCCAGCCTGGTCCACGTCGGGGTGCTAGGCTTGGTCAAGGCCCTGGCCGGGCGCTCCATGCCTTGGCCTTTGACAGGGCAGCAAAATGCCGTCACTGGCAAAGGGCTGTCTGGAGCCATGGCGCGATCCGGCTCCATGGCTGAGCCAGCCTCGCTGCTCAGTGATTGCTGGATTCAGTCTGCATTTCCCTATGGTAATCCGCAAATCTGACCTTTTATTGATCCTGGAGGACAGGGTTGGGTAACATTGTTCTAGAGTACCTACAATTTGCTGAACCCTTTGAAGCCTGTGGAACAGGTTCAGATAGTGTAGGTTAAGAAACGTGAGAGAAATTAATTTCTAACGAACCTAAAAGGCAAAACGCACGTCAATAACGAAGCCGTAATGGAAAGCAATAATTAACAATGGAATTCAGGAACGTATTTCCTCACTACCTCTACTCATATTCTAATTAATTTTGATATGTGTTGAAACTTAAATAATAAAGATGGGAGTAACTTTTGAAACCATTTTCAATAAATTACTATACTGTAAATAAACCCTCTAAGTGGAAACAAAAAATTATTTAATGTCAGAAAATCAGAAGGACCAGTTAATTAAAAAGGTACAATCGTTTGAGGACTACAGTGATAATGAATGGAGTTCCTTAGTGAAATACTACAGTAATTTTAAGGATGGGATATTTAGAACTGAGATATTTTGGCGAATCTGACACTGAAGATCCACAAAGGAAAGAGAATTTTATTCATTGTTTACATGGTTTTTATTCTTCACTCTCTGCTTATGTAATTTATTTGTAATTAAGTTATAGCCAATTTTAAGAGACTATTAAAAATCACATTTTATGAAAACATTCTATTAATCCATTAGTTGTAAGTACTGCTCCTGGCTAGTTCCTCATCAATCTGAGAGAAAGCTGAGATGTACAGTAAGCATGACACGCGTGTAATTTATATAGAAATAAATCCTTTGGTATCTTGTTCTATTAAAAGAATCACTGTTATTGCTAAGCGAACATGATACATACGTCACTTCCTTTGGCCAAAGCAAAGCCACCACCAAGAAGGATCACGATGCTCCAAGGCATCTGCCTGTGAACCACCTTCCACGTTAGTAATGGTGGAGAGCAAAACTTCACCCTTTCTTCTGTAAAAACAGGATAATTATTAGTAAGTACATTATGAACGCTTGTATCTTTATTAATTCACACTCAAATATATCCTAAAATCTATATGGTACCAACCTGAAACTGAATCCACACTCGGTATGTACAGGTTGAGCACCCCTTACGTGGAATTCTAAAATCCAGAAGGACTCGGAAAACAAGAATTTTTCAAGCTTCTTGGATTTTAGTTTTTCCAGTTTAGGGCTACTCTGGACAGCAACTGCCTCTCAAGAACCAGGCTCCTAAGCGCTTCCGTAGGCCACGGCACACTTTAGGACATTCTGGGAAACCCCATCATGTGACATCCTGCTTGGAGTCATGCTGTCTCCATGCATCATGTACGTGGAGAAACGCCACACAGCATTCCCAGTGTGTGTACATGCCGGTGCCTACAATAGGAAGGTGATCATGGCTCTTCTGCTGTCTGCTTCTTCCTCTCAAACATTGGAATCTCCCGGATGCTGAAATCCAGATTGCTCGGGGTCCTGAGCATTCTAGATAAGGGGTTCTCAACCTGTATGACATTACCTTTATTTACAGTTTTTTTCTAATATTTTATTCATACAGGATACATTAATGATATCACCACTCCCAGGAACGCCTACTGGCATTTCATCCAAACATGTCCCAGAATGTACTCAAATCCAAGAGAAATCTGAGCGTATTTTATAAATAATCAGGGTAATTCAAAAAGAATCGAAAAGTCACCGCACGTTCGGTGACTTTTCGTTCTCTTCAATTCGTTAGTTTTGCCGATCCCATTTCGGTGACCCTCCGTTGTATTCAGCAAATTATTCCCAGAGCATAATGTTTTCACCTCCATGTTTGACGGTGGGGAAGGTGTTCTTGGGGTCAGATGCAGCATTCCTCCCCTTCCTCCAAACACAGCGAGTTGAGTTGATGCCAAAAAAGCTTGATTTTGGTCTCACCTGAACACAACACTTTAACCCAGTTCTCCTCTGAATCATTCAGATGTTTATTGGCAAACGTCAGACTGGTCTGTACATGTGCTTCCTTGAGCAGGAGGACCTTGCAGGAGCTGCAGGATTTCAGTCCTTCACGGCGTAGCGTGCTACTAATTGTTTTCTTGGTGACTATGGTCCCAGCTGCCTTGAGATCATTGTCAAGATCCTCTCGTGTTGTTCTGGTTGATTCCTCACTGTTCTCATAATCATTGAAACTCCACGAAATGAGGTATTGCATGGAGCCCCAGCCCGAGGGAGATTAACAGTTATTTTGTGTTTCTTCCATTCGCAGGTACAAGCTGAGATTTGGAGCATTCCAAGAGAGTGCTCCTAATATCAGCTTGTTACCTGTATAAAAGACACCTGGGAGCCAGGAATCCCACTGATTGATAAGGGATCAAATACTTATTTCACTCATTAAAATACAAATTAATTTATAACTTTTTTGAAATGCATTTTTCTGGATGGTTTTGTTGTTATTCCATCTCTCACTGTTAGAATGAACCTACCGTTAAAATTATACACTGATCATTTCTTTGTCAGTGGGCAAACGTACAAAATCAGCAGGGGGATCAAAAAATTCAGTGATTGTATGATTCAGTCTGCATTTCTCCACGGTGATCTGCAAAACCTGGCATGTTAGAGGGTCTTGGAGACAGGTTTGAGGAATTTTGGCATAGGCTAGATGTGAAATAATCTACAGGGTTATTCAGAGGAAGGTGAAACTCTGGATGGAGAACTTTTGGAGAAGTGAAAATTCTAGGTTAAAATAGCCGATTTGGAAAGTGAGATAAATGGGAGAATTTTTCCAGTTTGGCTATTTTGACCTACAGGGTTATTCAGAGAGCAGTGAAAACCAGGAGAATGGCTGGAGAAGCGAAAATTTTAGGTCAAAATAGTCAAACCGGAAAAAGTCTCCCATTTATCTCACTTTCCAAATCGGCTATTTGGTCTAGATTGTTTTCTTCTCCTACCATTCTCCTGGTTTTCACATTTCTCTGAATAACCCTGCTAGTGAATGTGATATGAATAGATGTGAAATTAAAAAGGTTACATATTTAGCTCATGTACAGTCACTAATTTACAAAGTGACATTTTCATGTTGATGTTTTTGAAGTGGACTGCCGTCAGCATGCAGGAATTTCTAGCATAATACTGCCTGCAGGACATGGTGGTGCGTCGTCAATATCTTTTGGGGATGGATGTGATGTAAAAACTCACATAGTAAAAAAACTGTTCAATACTGACTTACAGTAACAATGTGGCAAGCACAACGTGACATTTTCATATGGAATCATACTTTGGGGACTAGAAAAGTGTTGCTCTGCTAGATATATATACAGTCAGGTCCAGAAATATTGGGACATCGACACAATTGTAACATCTTTGGCTCTATACACCACCACAATGGAGTTGGAATGAAACAAACACTATGTGCTTTAACTGCAGACTGTCAGCTTTAATTTGAGGGTATGTACATCCAACTCAGGTGAACGGTGTAGGATTTACAGCAGTTTGCAGATGTGCCTCCCACTTGTTAAGGGACCAAAGATAATGGGACAATTGGCTTCTCAGCTGTGTGTGATATTCCCTCATTACCCCAATTACAATGTGCAGATTAAAGGCCCAGAGTTCATTTCAAGTGTGCTATTTGCATTTGGAATCTGTTGTTGTCAACTCTCAAGATGAGATCCAAAGAGCTGTCACTATCAGTGAAGCAAGCCATCATTAGGCTGAAGAAACAAAACAAACCCATCAGAGATAGCAAGAACATTAGGTGTGGCCAAAACAACTGTTTGGAACATTCTCAAAAAGAAGGAACGCACCGGTGAGCTTAGCAACACCAAAAGACCTGGGAGACCACAGAAAACAACTGTGGTGGATGACCGAAGAATTCTTTCCCTGGTGTAGAAAACACCCTTCACAACAGTTGGCCAGATCAAGAACACTCTCCAGGAGGTAGGTGTATGTGTGTCAAAGTCAACAAGAGAAGACTTCACCAGAGTGAATACAGAGGGTTCACCACAAGATGTAAACCATTGGTGAGCCTCAAAAACAGGAAGGCCAGATTAGAGTTTGCCAAACAAAACCTAACAAAGCCCTCGCAGTTCTGGGACAAGATCCTATGGACAGATGAAGAAAACACCGTTCACAACAGTTGGCCGGATCAAGAACACTCTCCAGGAGGTAGGTGTATGTGTGTCAAAGTCAACAATCAAGAGAAGACTTCACCAGAGTGAATACAGTGGGTTCAACCTTAAAATGTAAACCATTGGTGAGCCTCAAAAACAGGAAGGCCAGATTAAAGTTTGCCAAACAACACCTAACAAAGCCTTCACAGTTCTGGAAGAAGATCCTATGGACAGATGAAACCAAGATCAACTTGTACCAGAATGATGGGAAGAGAAGTGTATGGAGAAGGAAAGGAACTGCTCATGATCCTAAGCATACCACCTCATCAGTGAAGCATGGTGGTGGTAGTGTCATGGCGTGGGCATGTATGGTTGCCAATGGAACTGGTTCTCTTGTATTTATTGATGATGTGACTGCTGACAAAAGCAGGAGGATGAATTCTGAAGTGTTTCGGGCAATATTATCTGCTCACATTCAGCCAAATGCTGGAGAACTCATTGGACGGCGCTTCACAGTGCAGATGGACAATGACCCAAAGCATACTGCAAAAGCAACCAAAGAGTTTTTGAAGGGACAGAAGTGGAATGTTATGCAATGGCCAAGTCAATCACATGACCTGAATCCCATTGAGCATGCATTTCACTTGCTGAAGACAAAACTGAAGGGAAAATGCCCCAAGAACAAGCAGGAACTGAAGACAGTTGCAGTAGAGGCCTGGCAGAGCATCACCAGGGATGAAACCCAGCGTCTGGTGATGTCTATGAGTTCCAGACTTCAGGCTGTGATTGGAAGACAAAAGGTGTATACACAGATGTATTTACAATTCAGTGTGGGCGCCTACTAATTGAATAAAGGTCAATTAAAGTGCAAGTAGAATAAAGTGCTAATAAATAGTCAGATGCTGCCTAACCATGGTTTAAAAACACATATAAAACAACCAAAATATGTGTCATAAATAGATAAAAATGTAGTGAACGGAACCATATCGCGCATCAATAGTGAACAAACTGACAAGTAAACATGCATATAATCGTGTCGATAATGCTAGAAAGTGCAAAAGTGCTTAATATCATTTCATCACATCAATATCTCAAAGTGCATATACTGTATATAAAAAGTAATCCCCAAAAAAAGTCCAATATATGGTACGACCATAAAAAAGTGCTTAAGTGCTTAAGTGCGTAATTGTCCAATACTCAAGAAAGAGGAGGTTGGTCTTCTCTGAAGTGCTGGTGTCAAGTCCGTTTGTTCATCAGTATTTCTCAGAGAGACAAGAAAAATATTGATAGTGCAGATAATCGTAGCAGGGTTGGTCGAAATGTAGAAATAAAAGTAAAAACCACTCACATTTATAAGAGCCTACAGGAGTCCCGGCTCAAGGAAAAAGAACTCCGGCCATATACAGGGTGGCACTCCCTTTCTTTTATCCGTGAAGGGCACTACACAAATCAGAAAGAATCGGGAGACAGCACTCCCATAGCATAATACTGTATGCAGAAGATGATGAAGATTACTTTGCTTCTTTCAGCTGAAACGTCATTTTTTTTTGTTTTAGGTGTACAGAATAAAAGTGACGTTTTAGGAGTCCCTCAGCAATCCCTTTAGTGGAGAGGTGTGCGCGTGCGTGTGTATATACAGTATATATATATATATTATATATATATATATACACGGTATATAAAATCAATCAAAGAATCACCAGCACTACAGGGTTTTCTGAAAAATTGCAAACATTTATTAATCCACATGCTTATAAAATCAGCGTTTCAGTCCCAATTTGGAGCCTTCTTCAGGACAAGAACATAACAAGAATCGGGAGCCAGCACTCCCATAGCATAATAATGTATGCAGAAGATGATGAAGATTAGTTTGCTTCTTTCATCTTCTGCATACAGTATTATGCTATGGGAGTGCTGGCTCCCGATTCTTTCTGATTCGATTTTCAGGCTGTGATTGACTGCAAAGGATTTGCAACCAAGTATTAAGAAGGGAAAGTTAGATTTATGATTATTATTCTGTCCCATTACCTTTGGTCCCTTAACAAGTGGGAGGCACATCTGCAAACTGCTGTAAGTCCTACACCGTTCACCTGAGTTGGATGTACATACCCTCAAATTAAAGCTGACAGTCTGCAGTTAAAGCACATTGTGTTTGTTTCATTCCAACTTCATTGTGGTGGTGTATAGAGCCAAAGATGTTAGAATTGTGTCGATGTCCCAATATTTCTGGACTTGACTGTATATATATATATATATATATAACCCGAAACAGCGCTGTCCTAGGAGTGGCTTTGACCAGTTGCATAAACCTTATCTCTGCTTCAAAAAAAGCCACAGTATGGCATGGCATTGATTTAAGGGTTCTGTGTAATAACAGACCCAGGATGCAAAAAAGTGAGACGGATGTAATTTGCATGTCCTACCCAGAGTTCATTGCTGCATATGGGGAATGTAGCACAGGAGCTCTGGGATGCAATTCATCGAATTGCTGTGATGTGCAAATGGCTTCTGCAATAATAATAATAGTAATAATATATATATATATATAATATATACACTTAATTCAAATGTTTGTGGATTTTCAGCAGATAAAATCAGCAACAGAAATACAGAGTTAATAATAGAAAAATAAATTGTAAAATATTCTGTAACAATTAAGTCCAGGAAAGGACCCAGGTAATGGAACAATGCAAAGAACTATGGAGAGACTACACCAGGAATTTGATGAAGAAAGTCATTTTGATCCCAGCAGTGCTTTGATCCGAAGTGGAATATTTTTTCAAGCAGGGTACATTCAGATAGAAGTAGAGATCAAGCCGAGCGAGAACGTGTGGAAACGGAGTTCCCCCACTATTTTCTCAGTGGGAATGGCGTTCCCTTTTAACCCACAAACCCAGAAACTTCTATTAGGTTCTAATAATAGGTTTCCTTATTCAGTCAGTCACCAGAAATATATCATGTATATATTATCACAAGGGTTCCCAAAAACCCAGCCTATGATTATAATATATTCCACTCCTGAAAATTAAGAAGCAAAACAGCTTTTCATCTCTAGAAAAAATGATTGAAAATATACACCTTCTTCCAAATCTTCATCATCTTCAAAACCACGGCTTGTACTACAACATCCAAATTTTGGTTTGGTCGCTGGTAAAAGGAAGAGAAGGACAGCAACAAACACAGCTACTGTGGCATCTGTTACATACCTGCAATAAAAAAAGATTATTATTAATAATAAATAATATTATTATAAGCTATATTTACACTTTTTAGGTTCATATTTGTGCAAAAGTCACAATAAAAATGTAAAAAGTCACCATAATGCTAATCCTTTTTGTTCAGACTCGCATGTGCTGTGCAGCCGCACATAATGCCGCACTAGCAGATCCAATTACGGCCATTACGAAGTCGGTCGCACAAAGTCTACCAATAATGAACGATTTTTCTAACTGAAACTACTGACGTACAGATGCGCTGCGTCTTAGCGGCTGTGATTGACGTCAGACTGCTAATTGCCAACATAACTACACAAAAATTTTATTGATTGTACAAATGGACGAAAATGCGCATAGTATACTATCTATTCTGTAATGTCAATCGAACGCACTTTTAGACAATATCGTTCGCTAGTACTCGCATGTGCCCTGAGCGTTTACATAGATTCTAACCTACTTGGATTTTCCTTTGCACAAAATTACACGAATTGCTAACTAATTACTACAAATGAATACTTTATATGGGGCAGCGCTCTATTTACATAGAGATTAAACAATACCGGTGTCGCTAAGTACTTTAAGGAGGTTGTTCTTGTCACCCAACAACCACAATATTCTTAATCAGAGAAAATAAGTCCCAGTACAGCGCCTCCAGTAGCTTATTCTGGGCTCCTCATGTATGGCTATGTTCCCAATTTCGGATTTTCCTCAAAAGAAAAGGGATAAATTTATAAACGTTGACAGGTGCCAAGTATAGGACCTGTCAAAAGATTCGATCCATTCCTGACTCTTGGAGACCTCTGCTAACACAGGTGATCTTAGAGAGAAACATGATACTAATATGGAAGATTGAAAAGGGCTGTTGGGTGGCCACAAGTAACCGAGAGGCGGTCATGTTAGAGCTTGGAAAGCTCTCTAGAATGTGAGTGAAATATTTATATATATTTACATCAGACTGTCTACGCTATGAATTTATCCCTTTTCTTTTGAGGAAAATCTGAAATTGGGAACATATCCATACAAGAGGAACCCAGAATAAGCTACTGGAGGCGCTGTACTTGGGACTTCTTTTTTCTAATTACTACAAATTATATATATATATATATATATATATATATCGTTGTGGTCTGCACTCACGGTTAACCCTTGGATCCACATACCCGGTGCACAGCGGTGATCTCAGAAGTATGCAATCAATCAAAGAATCACCAGCACTCCGGGGTTTTCTGTAAAATTGCAAAAATTTATTAATCCATGTGCTTAAAAAAATCTATGTTTTGGTCCCAATCTGGAGCCTTCTTCAGGACTTGAACATAACCATGCTATGTTCTTGTCCTGAAGAAGACTCCAAATTGGGACTGAAACGCTGATTTTATAAGCATGTGGATTAATAAATGTTTGCAATTTTTCAGAAAACCCCGTAGTGCTGGTGATTGATTGATTTTATATACCGTGTATATATATATATATATATAGCAGAACAAGTAGGATAGCACATCAGGATATGCAAAGATAAAAATAAAAAATTTATTGAAGATACATATTAAAACATACGGTTCCTGTCCGCTTGACCAACGTTTCGGCCCCTCAAAGAGCCTTTATCAAGGACCTTGATAAATGCTCTTTGAGGGGCCGAAACGTCGGTCAAGCGGACAGGAACCGTATGTTTTAATATGTATCTTCAATAAATTTTTTGTTTTTATCTATGCAAATCCTGATGTGCTATCCTACTTGTTCTGCTCTATACACACCTTTGGGATATTGCACTCAGGTCCATAGTATTTGAAATTTGGCGTGAGTGGGCTGAATATTGGGACTTATATATATATATATATATATATATACGCACACACCTCTCCACTAAAGGGATTGCTGAGGGACTCCTAAAACGTCACTTTTATTCTGTACATCTAAAACAAAAAAAATTTACTTTTCAACTCAAAGAGCCGAAACTTCATTTTTTTATGTGTACAGAATAAATGTGACATTTTAGGAGACGCTGAGTGCATCCGGTAGTGGGGTGGAGTATGTTTACAACATAGAACATTGCACAGTGGCAATTTATTCACTAATTTTTCAGGGAAGACTGAGTGCAAGTTCTTTTGGAAGCAAGTAAATATATACATATATACAGATATATTTATTATGCATATAAACAACCCCAATTTTGTGGAGAAGAACAGAAGAGCTAGTCATTTATGAGTCTCATGGATGTCCTCCCCTGCTTGGCGAGGTCATATGATCTAATTAGATTTATTAAATCTAGGCCATTGACCTGAATTACCTGTTTAATAACATCAAGAATTTTCTAAATGAAAAACACAGGGGAAAAAAAATCTTCAAAGTCTTACTCCACGTTATCCTTATTGAAGAGCACGGTGGCCCAGCCTCTGACAAAGCCAGGGTCTCTCGTAAACCAAAGAACGACCAGAAGAAAGAAGAGAAATAGCACAGACGACTCTGCAAAGGAAATGTGTCCCAGCTTGCGGTATTCATCTCGGATTACGTTATACGCAGCTCGTTCCTTTTCTGATCGTGTAGCTCCGCAGCCCCATGTCTTCTTGAAGCTTAATATGGGGAAAAGGTGAGGTGGTTACTCTTTGTAGAAGACAAGTCTAGGAGGAAGAAGATTGTATCGCCTTATCTTCCACCTACTGTCACTGGCATGAATTTCTTAATGATTAATCCAGCAGATCTGCCTGTAAAGAGGAAAAAAAGAGAAGGTACAGAAAAGAAAACTAAATCAAAGCGCAGAGAGCCTAGGAGGACAGAAATAAAGCGAGTAAACAGAAAATAGTGTAGCGATGAAGAGCATGAAGTATGACACTAAAAAGGGCACAGGAAGGGGAAAATTCTGATATTTAGAAGATGTATAAAGAGTTTCTATATATATATAAAGGGAAAATCAAAAGGAATAAACAATGATAAAGCTCAAAAGAGGACTAAAAATGTTGCACTGCAATACAGACTTTTCTTGCAACAGAGGCACTTAGTGGATAACCCCCATAGGGTTACAACAATAGTTGTAGTTCATTTAAAGGAACTCAGTATTAAAAATATATGGTTCTCTTTTATAGTGTCTTCCTTTAAGTGAACTACAACTATTGTTTATTAGGACACGAAAATAGTCATAATAATCAGTTTTCCCCGGAAGTGAGAGAGTACCCCCACCTATTTTTCCAGAAAAAAAGCACTGGGTGTAAGTCAATATGCTGATGTCACCGCTGAGCCCCAGTCATGCAGCTTTGCCAGACGACCTCCTTGGAGCTCTGTCTAAGGAGAATGAGCACGGCAATGCTTGGCACTGGAGCGGAGTAAGTACCAGCTGCAATATCTCATCAAGGAATGAGAAATCGCATCTAAGACCAACGTGAAATCCATCCTCTGATAAACATTATAGCCCTAATTCCAACCAAGCTATTGGCTTGTAATTGTAGCCACGCTAAATAACACCGGCAGTGGTGCCGCAGAGGATGCATAAATGTACAGCTAGCAGCCAAGGTTTGGCTTGCAATAGGAAAGGAGCTAATAACATTTAGGAACGAGTCCGTCATACTTAGGCTGCGTTCACACTGAGCGACATGAAAATCGCAAGTTTTTCCACACGATTTTCATATACGAGACATTGAGCGATAATATTGCTCAGTATCGCTGTTATGAGAGATATCGTGCGACATCACTGTATGTCTCTCAATGCACATCACAGCGAATCGTGCAAAAAAGGGTCATGTACCAGCGACGAGCTACAGCGACGAGCTACAAGCGACATTGAGCGACATTGAGCTGTGAGATCTGAACAGCTCCATTGAAATGCATTGGTGAAGCTACATAGAGTGATATTGAGCGGAAATATGAGTGATATTGCTGCAAAAATCACTCAGTGTGAACGAGGCCTTAGACCCATTCGTTAATGTTCTCAACTCCAGTGGAACAAGACTCTAACTAAAATAGCATTTATAGAATTTCCATTTGTATTGCGTTAACTTGTCCAAAATGGCTTTATGTTGCAGTTTAATTTTAAAACACAATATAAAACATAGGTTTCAGTAATCCATTCACCAGAAAAATCCATTTACCACAATAAATAAATTTAAAAAAAGCAGTTTTATTTTTCCCACTTGAGGTAAAAAAATAAAGATCTAAAAGTGACTTATATCTGGCTTTCTGCAGCCCACAAGCCAAGTTGCCGCCACTTAGAGTTTTGCACAAATAGATCAGGTTTTATACGCAATCTACGCTTAAGAGCCTTGTTAAAGTAGATTGACTTTGAAAGGTGTAGCCCGGAAGTGGTGGCAAGTGGCTTGTGGGCTGTATCAAAGCCCATGCCTGTTTCTTTTTTTATTTAATGCCTCAAGTGGTCAACATAAAACTGCTTTTATGACTTTTATTACATATTAATATATTGAAAGGATTCCTGAAGCTGATGTTTAAGTTTTTTATGTTATCTAGAGGAGGTGGGACTGAATTAGCTGACACAATTGTTGAGTTCATCCCAGCTTCAATATGGTGTCAAATCTTACTGGAGAAGTGAAAAAGTTACTTTTACAGAAGACTTTAAAAAGTAGGACAATATTACAATGTTAACGCTCACATACAGGGTTATTCAGAGAAAGGTGAATCTCTGGAGAACTTTTGGAGAAGTGAAAATTCTAGGTCAAAATAGCCGATTTGGAAAGTGAGATAAATGGGAGAATTTTTCTGTTTTGGCTATTTTAACCTCGAATTTTCACTTCAACAAAAGTTCTCCAGAGTTTCACCTTTCTCTGAATAACCCTGATAGCATTAACGCTCAAGTGACCCTAGTGCAGGACCCCCATATTACAACCTGAATGCTAACAGGCTAAAAAAAACACGTTGAGCGCAATCTCCGATGCGCTCATTTCTGAAAGATTACCGTACTTTGCGCTCCCTGTGCTTAACATGAGGAGCGCAAAGAGTAATTAACATTAGGATTACAAAGTCCCAACGCTAATTACGTCCCGCTGTGGTAACTGAAAAGTTAGCCACAGGTAGGAGCTGGTGTTAACTGATTGTGCTTCCTCAGAATCAGTCAGCACCAGCTTAAAATCCCCCCAAAAATCAGATACTCACCTCTCATCCTGTGCCGATAATGGTGGCCCGATCCTGGTGGCGGCTGGGAACAGAGGGAGACTGAGAGGAAAAAGTCCCCAGTCTCCCTCCGTGAATCACTCTGCGGACCTGCAGGATCTCATAACAGCAAGATCTTGCAGGTCACGTGACCCGGCAGCACGAGCCTCCATAGAGTCCTATGAACTCTATAAGGGGATACTCGCGGCAGCGTGTTAGCACTGCCTTGAGTATCCTCAGGCTTAGCACTACATTACGGGCAGGCTGCTGTATCAGCACCTGCCATGTAATAGGGTGCTAAAACGGGGATGCTAAGGAGAAACCTGCAGGGACAGGTTTTCCACCTTAGCGTCCCCCGTTTTAGCGGGCACAATGTAATAGAGCCCGTATAATTTTAATGTTTTTTAACAAGTAATGATTTTCATAGTTTACCAGAAAAAAGTGGCCATTGTTAAGATTTCTGGATGTAACATAGTATTATAAATTGGCACACGTGTAAAAAAATTTTAAAAAATGAAGTAAAGAAATCAACATACTTGAAACCCATGAAAGAGAACTGTAACCACATCCAAGCGATGAACAGCATGATGAGCATATTAGGAAACGCAAATCCGAACCATGAAGCAAAGTTCAGAATATCACCATTGTTTGGAAATATCCTATGAAAGAGAAAGAATTTGCAAAATTTTGAAAAAATTCATTATTAAAACCAAAAGCAATTACATATCGTTTCATTTGAGTTTATGGTCCCCAGGTCTGCAGTTTTTGAAAGAAAAGTGTTTTGTGGGATTATTGCTGCATCATTCCGCTCCCTCCGTTCATTCCTCGTTCTTATCTATGCCTCATCCTACTTGTTAAAGTAAAGTGTAGCGCTCACTCCCGGAGGAGCCGCTGAAATTGAACCAGGGGTCAGTCTCCCCGCACTAGGGAATAAATATACTCCAGCACCGTTGTGGATTCTATAAATTATATAGTTTACTAGAATAAATGGCATATAATGAATAACACGGTGTTCGTAGATATATTCACAGTACTTCGTAATGCGGGAAACGCACAGCGGAAAAGAAATACGATGCTTCGTAATTCGAGGAACGCGCAGCGGAAAAGAAATACGATGCTTCGTAATTCGAGAAACGCGCAGCGGAAAAGAGAAAATACAAGGCTTCGTAATTCGAGAAACGCACAGCGGAAAAGAGAAAAGGAAAATATATCTTTAACCCCCTTTCTTTAGGTTGGGGAGTGAGTCCCGCACAGGTTATGTCCCAGAATGTACGTGTGTGTGTGTGTGTTATGGTACCCGGGTACAATATTCAACTGGCCAGTGAATTGCTTAAGAGGTATCTTCGACTAGTCAAGTTGGGGCCCTGTGGGTTTTGGAAACAAACAGCAGCGTGCTGTCTTTATTCACAAACGGCCTGGAAGGCCTCTCACCCATCCGCCAGATACTTGGTGCTCTGCTCGACCCAGGACGTCTCTCCGCTCGATCTTGGCTGGGATTCTCTGGGCTACCGGATCCGCTGTCTTGCCTTTCTGTAGCTGCTGCAAGATGTCCAGCTCACCGCCTGCTCTCCCTGTCCGATAGATCTGCGGTGCTCCTAACTCGGGGTCCTCTCGCTCACTTGGTATCAGCGTGGGTATTCCTGTGAATCACTGTGTCTTCTTCTGGTAAGGCTGAATAACCCAGTCTTTAGCTCTGTCAGGCCCCAGCTGCGCTCCGGCCTAGTCACTGTCTCGTCTTGCTCCTCTCACTCCCTGGCGCGCTCTGCCAGCTCTCTCCACGAGGCTCAGGAGGTAACCCTCTGTGTTCCACCCACTTCCTGTGTCTGCCCCCAAAGCATGCCAGGAAATGTAGTCCCAATGTTTTCTGTGTTTGTCCAGCATAATCTTAGCATGGTCTCTGTCTCCCTCTGGTGGCCATTGCAAGTAAATGCAGCAGAACAGTCTTTTTAAACACAGCGCTACAAAAGCAATGTGTGGCATCACCAAACTCAACTGATCAGTTTCCAACAAGATAAGGTCAGGTGGAAACCATGTGGGCCCCGAGAGAATGCCTTCATTATTTAGGGTAGATCTGCTGTTGAAGTGGAAAGAAGGCTGTGTAGGTAATTTTATTGGAGAGTCATACTCACATATCATTGTGAATTACAATGATTTATAAGGAGACAACATATTTCACAGTGCTGTACAATGGGTAGAACAAACCAAATTACCAAACAGGACAGAGATACATACAGTAGTATGATGGGAAAATAGGACCCTGCTCAAGAGCTTACAATCTAAAAGGAGTAGGGTAATATGGAGAGAATGTGCACAGTATGAGGATGTATGTAAATTGCAGAGCATGGAATGTATGGGGCTGTGTGGCCCATATATCAGGAAATGTACAATGGGAGGGAATATTGAGTGAGCCAATAGACTTCTCTAAAATAATGTGTTTAAGACGTTAATGCCATAGAGACATTTTGAGACACTGGAGTGATGGGGAGAGTCAAATGTCGTGAGGGAGGGAGTTCCCTAAAAATGGAGTAGCTCAGAAAAAGTCTTGAAGGCGAGAGTTGGATGTGCAGTTACGAGGTGAGGATAATAACAGGTCATTGGCAAATCGAATCGACCAGGATGGCATATACCTGCTAAAAGAGAGAAGATGTAGGTAGGGGCAAGGTTTTGGAGAGCTTTGTATGTGAAGACCTGGTTATGGAGAGCTTTTTATGTGAAGACCATTAATTTGAATTGAATTCTGAAGGAAACAGAGCTAGTGCAGAGATTGACAAAGGGGTGAAGTGTGAGAGTGTCACGGTTCCATCTAGGATCTATGGTACTGGTCCCTTTACGCAGAACGCGATCTACCCTTCTGATCCTTGGATGGTCAGCAAAGCTACCTGCAGCTATAGAGTAGACAGATATGTACCCACCAAGGGTTAACAGACACCAAATAATCACAATATACTTTCAGGGTTATTCAAAGAGATCTGAATTGTGGCAGAAAGGTAACCGAACTGTAAAATTCAGCGTTCGGTTACCTTTCCTGGCCATTCGACTATTCAGAGAGTAGGCAGTTCGCCAAATGTTGGCGAATTGCCTGCACATACGGTGCCTGTTCGTTGCCTGTTCGTGGGCAGTGAAATCCACAAGAGAAGCAATGCTTCCTCTATTCAGAGAACACAAAACAGCAGTGAAAAGTTGGCCGAATTGCCCTGGTGTTCGGTGGTTTCATGCGACAGGTTTATTCATCCCATAGGCTTCAATGTTAAAAATTTTCCCATTTTAATTCAATATCTAATAAACCGTTGATTATAATATTCTGCAGTATAAAGTCTCTTTATTTATAGATTTTTTAGGATCTTTTAGGCATTTTTCAGATGTTTTTTTGCAATTTTTTTTTCCTTTTTATTTTTAATTGTTTTCTTTTTTCTGTAATAGACCTTTTTATTATCATTCATTGGATTTTATATGTAAATTTCAGATATTTTCGTTCTGTAGTTTCTTTGCAAACAGCGTTTCACTTTTCAAACATTCAAGCGTACTGTTCTTTTTTCACTCCATTCATCTGCGGTGCTGGCTTTTTATGGCGGCTGCTCTGTGCTCTGATTGGTGGCTGCTCGGGTTCCTCCGGTGTGTTCGGCGAGATTACTCCAGCTGTTTTGCGGGTTTTAGTGAGTGTTCGGCGGGTTTTGTGGTGAGTGTTCGGCGGGTTTGCGGTGGCTTTTCCTTGCACTTCAGGGACCCTGTGGTGCTTGCTGAATACACCGCAATGTCGCCGAAATAGGATCGCCGAATCGCGCCGAATTGAAGCGAACAAAAAGTCACCAAACGTTTGGTGACTTTTCGATTCTCTTTGAATAACCCTGAAGGTCTTTAGAACAGCGGAGGTCTTAGCCCCAGGGGAGGTAGTCAGCCGTATGCCACGGTCAGTACACAGGAGGGTTCTCATTGAAAATCAGGATTGGTACACAGAGTGAATTCTCAGATTTGCCAGGTTTGATACACATAGAGGGTTGTCAGGAATAGCCAAAAATCGGCACACAAAGCGGGTTGTCAGGAATAGCCAAGAGTCGGTAAACAGAACAGATTGTCAGGAATAGACAAAAGTAGGTACACTGAGCGGGTTGTCAGGAATAGCCAAAAGTCGGTACACAGAGCGGGTATAAACAGAGCACTGAGGGATGTGTAAAACCAAGTCAGGGCACTGGCGCTGGTTAACAACGGTGGGGGATGTGACAGAGAGGTACCGAATGTGAGGGGAATAATCCTGGCAGAGATATTCATTATAGACTGTAGAGCTATAATCTGGATTGTTTTAGGCTAATTAGAAGAGGGTTACAGTAGTCAAGGCAGGAGATATGAATAGCCTGGATGAGCATATTAGTTGCGTCCTGGGTTACATAGGGGCAGATGCGAGCAGTGAATTTTAGTTGATAGTAACTCTGTCAGGGTTATTCAGAGAGCAGTGAAAACCAGGAGAATGACTGGAGAACTGAATATTCTCGGTTAAAATAGCCAAACAAGAAAAATTCTCCCATTTATCTCACTTTCCGAATTGACTATTTTAACCTAGATTTTACAGTTGTCCAGTAGGGATGAACTGTTCGGTTCGGAGTTCGATTCGAACATCGCCTGTTCGCATGTTCGCGAACTACGAAAATTTCCGCGTGTTCGCTGCATGTTCGCCCACAATGCACCACAATGGACCACAATGCACTTTTCCACTGGCCTGAAGCTTGTAATTGGCTACAGCCTTGCACCTGACCATAGGTCAGGTGCAAGACAGGTTCAAGACTATGCCAATCACGGCTCAGAGTCCTGATTGGGAAGATTTTGCCCAATCATGGGCTCACAGAGCTAAATCCCGCAGCACACTATGTAAGGCTTCACACAGCGCTTCAGCACGTGTTTGAGAGGAGATTGTTCTTGTGTTAGTGTGTGTTCTCACTGCCAGTCTGCCACCAGCTACTGGGGGGGGGGTCTCATTTCTACAAAATATCTGGGAATTGTTCTGTGTGTTCTCACTGCCACCAAATATTTTGGGGTCAGTAATTTCTACAAAATATCTGGGAATTGTTCTAATCTGTGTGTTCTCACTCCCAGCAACTATTTTGGGGGTCAGTAATTTCTACAAAATATCTGGGAATTGTGGTAATCTGTGTGTTCTTACTGCCACCCGGTATTTTGGGGGTCAGTAATTTCTACAAAATATTTGGGAATTGTTATAATCTGTGTGTTCTCACTGGCTGCCACCAAGTATTTTGGGGGGGTCAGTAATTTCTACAAAATATTTGGGAATTGTTAAAATCTGTGTGTTCTCACTGGCTGCCACCAAGTATTTTTGGGGGTCAGTAATTTCTACAAAATATCTGGGAATTGTGGTAATCTGTGTGTTCTTACTGCCACCCGGTATTTTGGGGGGTCAGTAATTTCTACAAAATATTTGGGAATTGTTATAATCTGTGTGTTCTCACTGGCTGCCACCAAGTATTTTGGGGGGTCAGTAATTTCTACAAAATATTTGGGAATTTTTCTAATCCGTGTGTTCTCACTGCCACCCAGTATTTTGGGGGGTCAGTAATTTCTACAAAATATTTGGGAATTGTTATAATCCGTGTGTTCTCACTGCCACCCAGTATTTTGGGGGGTCAGTAATTTCTACAAAATATTTGGGAATTGTTATAATCCGTGTGTTCTCACTGCCACCCAGTATTTTGGGTGGTCAGAAATTTCTACAAAATATTTGGGAATTGTTATAATCTGTGTGTTCTCACTGGCTGCCACCAAGTATTTTGGGGGTCAGTAATTTCTACAAAATATTTGGGAATTGTTATAATCTGTGTGTTCTCATTGGCTGCCACCAAGTATTTTGGGGGGTCAGTAATTTCTACAAAATATTTGGAAATGTTATAATCCGTGTGTTCTCACTGCCACCCAGTATTTTGGGAGGTCAGTAATTTCTACAAACTATTTGGGAAATGTGGTAATCTGTGTCTTGTCACTGCCACCCATCAGGGGGTCTCACTGATTTATAGGAGGTTTCTGGGAATTGTAATCTGTGTCTTGTCACTGGCTGCCAGCTATCAGGGTGTCTCACTGAGTTATACCAGAGTTCTGGAAATCTTTAATCTTTATACCAGAGTTGAATCAGAGTTCTGCAGCATATCTCCAATTTTTATAACAGAGTTGAATCAGAGTTCTGTATATCTTTAATCTGTATATCACTCACCATGTCAGAAAGACCAAAAAGGACGGGCAGACGCTCCCAGGCACAGATAAGAGGGCAAGCAGCCTCTGTGTCGGGTGGCTGTGCCTCTGGTCGTCGTGGACATGGTGCATCCTCTGCAGGGGCACGTTTGTCCTTTCTATCTGGTGCTGGCCGTCTTAAGCAGCAGCAACATACAGAGGATTTGGTGGATTGGCTAACCAGGTCATCCTCATCCTCCGAGTCCTCTGCCAGCCAGGCTTGTAGTGCTTTACAGTCCACCTCAGGTGCCAAAGTATCTAATGCAGCCTCCATGTCCACAGCTACTCCTGCCGTAGCCTCACTATTACACACGGAGGAGTCAGCTGAATTGTTTGACTACAATAACAGTGTCATGCTGCCTGAGGATGCGCAGCAACTACTGTGCTCTGATTAAAGCTCTCAGGTTGAGGAAAGGAATATAATCAACCTAGAGGAAGGGGGTGCCAGTGACGACACACAAATAACTGGCACTCATGTTGCCCCAGCAGCTGCAGCATACTACCAAGTTGGCTCCAGTGACGAGGAGATAGGGGTGATGACAATGATGATGAGGTCACTGACTCCACCTGGGTGCCTGATCGAACAGAGGAGTCAAGTGAGGAGGAGGCACAACAAACACGAGGCACAACGTCCTCTATGATCAACCGTAGCACTAGCCAGTCCAAGGCATCAGATGTCAGAGCTGCTCCGGTGCAGAGCGCTGTTATCTCAAAGCACACATCCAGGAACTCTGCTGTCTGTGAGTTCTTTAAGAAATGTGCAGCAGACCCCACCGTTGCTATTTGTAATCTATGTCAGATGAGGCTCAAGTGTGGGAAAGACACCGGAAGCTTGGGTACCACGTGCTTGAGGCGACATATGACCTCCTGCCACGCATCCCGTTGGCACAACACTTTGCATAGGTCCTCCTCCTCCTCATATGTCTCTACCCCCACTATATGTCCTGCCATGTCATTGCCTGCTACAACCTCCACTGACAGGGATGATGCTACAGTAATGGATGTACCAGGTCGTTCCTAACAATGTGACAGCATCCCATCAGCTGAAGATTTACGCAGTCAGATTACGTTGCCCCAGCTGCTGCAGCTTAAGAAAAAATATAGTCCCAACCATCCCCAAGCACAGCATCTAAATGCCAGCTTAGCAAAATTACTCACATTGCAGCTGCTGCCTTTCCAGCTGGTGGACTCTGCTCCTTCCGTGAATTTGCCGAATGTGCTGTACCACAGTGGCATGTTCCAAAACGCCATTACTTTTCACAGAAGGCCATTCCAGCACTATACCAGCACGTGGAAGACAATGTTATGGAGTCATTGGGAAAGGCAGTCAGCAGCAAGGTGCATGTGACTTTAGACACGTGGTCCAGCAAGCACGGACAGGGCCGTTACATTTCCTTCACGGCACACTGGGTAACTCTGATTGCAGCTTGGAGGGATCCAAGACGGGACTCTGTGCTGGAGCTTGTTCATCCACCATGCCTCCAGAAAGCTGCTTGTATGACGTCTGTCTGCTCCACCACCACCTCTCCCTCTTCCTCCTCCTCCTTTTGTGTCTCTGGCGAAGTAGCAGTTAAACCGAGTTTAAGTGGCAGGGGCTACGCAATGGCTCAAGCAAAAAAGATGCCATACTGTGCTTGAGCTGGTTTGTTTAGGGGACAGGAGCCACACCGGGCCAGAAATTCTGTCAGCTCTGCAGGGCAGGTGCAGAGATGGTTAACACCACGCCAGCTTGAGCTGGGAATGGTCGTCTGTGATTATGGCAACAACCTTCTCTCTGCCCTACGCCTGGGTAAGTTGATGCATATACCATGCCTAGCACACGTCCTAAATCTGGTGGTACAGCGTTTCCTAGCCAGGTACCCAGGGCTGGCAGAGCTTCTCAGCCAGGTCAGAAAAGTCTGCAGCCACTTCAGACGGTCATTCCCAGCAAGCGTTCACCGGGCAGAAATTCAAATAGAATTCCACTTTCCCACAAACCGTCTGTTCTGTGACATGCCCACCAGGTGGAACTCGACATTAGCATTGCTGCAGCGTCTGCACAAGCAGCAGAGGGCCATCAATGAGTACCTGTGTGAGTATGGCCCAAGGACAGGTTCAGGTCACTTGGTCCCCCCCCCCCCGCAGTGGCTGATGATCAAGGATGCATGCACTGTACTGTCACCATTTGAGGAGGCAACGAGGATGGTGAGCAGTGACAGTGCATGCATCAGTGACACCGTTCCTTTAGTGTTCCCTCTGGAGCACACTCTGCGGGGAATTATAGATGAGGCAGAGCAGCGGGAGGAAGAGGAGGCCTTCCCTAGCTCTCAAGGCCACAGTCTTTCTGCAGACAGCATTCCAGCGGGTCCTCCTCAGATCAGACAGGAGGAGGATGAGGAGGAATATTTAAGTAGTGGGGGCATTGAAGGTGGGGATTTCTAAAGGGAGGGTTTTGTGTGCCCAGAAACCCAAGGACTAGTACGTGGCTGGGAGGAGGAAGTGCACGATGGGGTCATCCTCCTCATTGACTAGGAAGACTCGGAAGCTAATGCCACCTCCCACCTACGCTGCATGGGCTCCCTTATCCTGCAAAGCCTGGTAAAGGACCCCAGGATTCATGCTATCAAGGAGAGGGATCATTACTGGTTGGCAAGCCTTCTTGATCCACGATACAAGGGTAAAGTTGCAGAGCTCATCCTGCCCGCACAGAGGGAGGACAGGATGAAAACACTTGAGGACGCTCTAAAGCGACACTTGTGTAACACCTTTCCAGGCACTGGTAGGTTACCAAGTGATGACACAGGTGCTTCTGAGGCTGCGGATGATCAGAGGAATAGAGGTGATTGCCGGGGCCACTTGACTGATGCTTTTTTTAATTATTTTAGTCCACGACCCCCAGGGACGTCAAATGTAGGCACCCATTGCCAGCGTCTTCACCATATGGTGCAGGACTACCTAGGGGCAAGGGCAGACCTGGATACCTTTCCAGGAGATGATCCACTGGCTTACTGGGTGTTGAGATTGGATCACTGGCCAGAACTTAGCCAATATGCTATGCAGCTACTAGGTTGCCTTTCATCTAGCGTGCTTTCTGAAAGGACGTTCAGTGCCGCTGGAGCTTTTGTCACAGACAAAAGAGTGCGTCTGTCCACCGACTCTGTAGACCGGCTGTCATTTATAAAAATGAATCAGTCCTGGATCAGCAGCTATCACTCCCCTGATGCTGAATGCTGATGTAACTGAATAGATCGGGGATCTCTTCTGCATTCCGAAAACCTCCACCACATCACTCTTCCACAATACCACAGAGGGGTTACTGTATGATGGCACTTTCTGCCACCAAAGGCACAATATCTGGGTGCACTGACGCCTTTACCAGATTCATATATTTTTAATATAGGACCGCATGGTCCACCCCTGCACTCTTCCACAATACCACAGAGGGGTTACTGTATAATGGCACTTGCTGGCCTGGCACCAAAGGCACAATATTTGGGTGCACTGACACCTTTACCAGATTCATATTTTTTTTAATATAGGACCACGTGGTCCACCCCTGCACTCTTCCACAATACCACAGAGGGATTACTGTATAATGGCACTTGCTGGCCTGCCACCAAAAGTACAATATTTGGCTGCACTGACGCCTGTACCAGATTTATATAATTTTAATTTTTTGGAACGCAGGGTCCAACCCTGCACTCTTACAATACCACAGAGGGGTTACGGTGTGACGGCACTGTTGCCGACACTAAAGGCCCAATTTTAAAGCACCTATTACTTTCATCCAAAGCCTGCATAAGTTTCACCATAATGTAGCCAAAAAAATCACTAAACTTGTTCTGCGCGTCCTAAAAGGTCTCCTCTTTTAATACAGACTGCTGCCCTAAGCAGTTGTTTATGAATAGATTAAAGGAAAACCGTTTACCGTCATTTTAAATGTGATTTTTTTTGTTGTTAAATGTTTCTATACATCCTACAAATCCACCACTTCACGGGCAGGTTATGGGGACCTCCTAGGCACAATAGTTGAAGGAATTTTTCGTTATTATTTTTAACCCTTATTTCATGGAAAACTCACTGTTCCTTTTAAAAACGTTTTTTTTAAAACTTTTTGTCCTTGTTTCCCATCCCCCAGGGCACTACCTGGACCCCCATACACCTTTTATGGCAAATATCTTGCATATATACCCTCTTGGAGGGCACTCTAAAAACCGAACTTTTGACTCCCATTGACTTACATTGAGTTCGGTTCGAGTTCGAACTCGAACTTTCGAAATTGTTCGAGTTCGAATGCGAACCGAACATAGGGGGTGTTCGGCTCATCCCTATTCTCCAGTCATTCTCCTGGTTTTCACCGCTCTCTGAATAATCCTGTATGTGATGAGTGAAGGAGAGATCAGAGTCAAAAGAGAACACTGAGGCAAAGAGCCTTTGAGGTAGAAGTAATGGTGAAACCATTCACCTGAAAATAAATAAGTACAAGATTGTTAGATTTAGAGGACGGAAATTTAAGGAGTTCAATTTTGGAGAGACAGGTTTTAAGAAATGGGCAACCATCAAATTCAAAACAGTAGACAGGAAAGCGTTGACTCAATCTAATACTGCGAGAGAGATATACCCTGGGAGGGGAGGAAGAGGAGCCAGTGAAGGAGACACTAAAAGATCAGTGAGACAGATAGTAAGAGAAGCAGGAGAGAGCAGTGCCGCTGAGGCCTAGATTGCGGAGTGTGATGGGTATAAGTGGATGGTCAACTGTGTCCAAAGCAGCAGAAAGAGCATGAAGAATAAGCAGAGAGTAGTGACCTCTGGATCTAGCAGCAACTACTTGGGTATCTAGAGTTATCTGCAATTTTCTTTGACAGCCTAGGGTTTACTAATTGCCCCACTACAGGCAATATTAAAAAGTTGGTGCTAGCTTAACCAGAGCTGTTGTAAACTTACCAGAGCCATTATAGTCCAATGGGTTGTGATAAGTTTACAACAGCTCTGGTTAAGTTAGCACCAACTTTGTAAAATTGCCCTACAGCTACACATGTTATGGAAGGATTAAGAGGGTACTTATTTTTGCATTCATACTATATTCCTGGATCGTTTTCAGTACATACTCGAGTATAGCGCGGCCCGAATATAACGCGATGGATTGAGATTTATTATGGAAATGAGAGAATACTCAAGACTCGGATATAACGCGAGGAGCAAAATTATAAAAGTATACTGTAGCGGTAAGCAATTAAAATCTTTCGAGGTTCTTTTAACACAGGCTATTCATAATGTGAGGAGAATCGCACAGTACATATCAGTGACATCAGGACTGGGCAACAAAGGGGTGGGGCTGGCTATTGGCAGACAACGCAGTGGATGAGCCTGCCTGCTGGAGCTAGAAGTCAGAAAATGACACCTCCTGGCGTCCTGCGTGGAGCAAGGGTGCATGCTCGGTTTTAAGCCAATCTTGAATGATTGGCTTAAATCGAGCGTGCCCTCTGGCCGTGATGGATCCCACCTCCCAAATCTGGTAGTTCCTGAAGTGTTTGTGGGCGTTAGGGAGCCTGCATTCACTTCAAGGAGACTACCGGAACGTCCGGGAGACTTGAGAGCCCTGAGCAAGTCGTTTTTGTTTTTTTGTACACGCGATGCAGATGTCTCGAATATAACGCGACCCCTCCAATTTTAAGGTAAATTTTTGTCACCAAAATCTAGCGGTATACTTGAGTGTCTCTACAGTACTTCTTGTTTAATGAAGGTCATTGTACTGAATTTTGTTTTATATTTAAATGCTGTAAACTAGGACATTAGTACCTCCAGACCTAAAATCAGTGATTTGCAAAACTAATTTGGATGAATTACATGAGTGGGCCTCATGCCAGCGCTTGCTGACTGCCAATTATTTCCGTATGTGCATGCTGGCTACATTTCTAGCCCTAACCGACTTCAATCACGACACTCACAATACATTTGTTCCAGTAGACATCATCGCAACTGACTAAGCTGTTAATGTATCTCAGGGTAACACCTGAAAAATGAAAATATATCAGAATCACAGAGTCTATGAAATTGAGAAGTGTCTGCTAAATAACACAATTGAGCCATGAATTATTGTATCTTTTGAATGTAATTAAACTCCGCAAACCATAGATTCCAAGTGACAGAATTCTAGAAGGGCATTCTGATGTTTTGGCAAAATATGTGACCGCTATGGTGCCTTTGTTCAGTTCTGTGACGAGTTACATAGCCGAAACATTGCCACAGCGTATATCCTAATAAAATTACTTGACTGAATCACCATAGGTTTGTTGGTTCCCTTTATTCTCTTCTACAAGATAAACCTAACCCAGCACCATATGTCATCACTATATAAATCTAATATGTATATACAGTATATCTGTATAACTACCAAGTAAATCGTTTCTTTCTTGGAGACCTAGACTTTCTCTTCTACACTGTGTGAATTCTTCTTTCTGCTACTTTTATGTTCTTTTTATGTAAAGTTAGCTCATCTCGGTTTATAATTTAGATATTTTCTTCTATTTATATTTTAGGTGCTTTAATATTTGTCTTGCTTTATAAGGATATGTGTATATTTTTAACATATCTTGCATATTTTTTTAACAAATATTTTTATGGATTTTTCAAACAGAACGAGGAGCTTATCCAATCACCACAGTTTCAAATGTCTGAGTTTAACAATATTGATCATTGTGAACGTCCTGTACATTTTACCAAAGCATATATTTTTAGATTAAACACATTTGAAGCCAAACCACACTATAACATGTCTTTAGCTGGAGCGCCTGGACGCCCCTCTAATAACACTATATGTACTCACTGGCTCAGCTGTCCTTTTAGAACAAGGTTGGGCCCTGTCCCGGTTAAGGTTGCTGTTCCTCCGATACTAGCTGCATAGCAAACACACAACATCATTCCTTTATTGATGCGTTTTGTATCTTCTCTGTCCGCCACTACTCTGGGCATGTCCTGCATATAGCCGTTGGTTATGACTGGAGAAGAAAGCGTATATGAAATTAATGGGCAGATAATTTATGTACTTTTAATCTTGAGTTTTATAGCATTCTAATTATTATTAACGGGCGAGAATTGTTCCATCTTAGGCCTAGTAGCTGAATCTTCTTTTCCTAAGCGCCTTTATTCATTCAACTCGACTATTTTGAGTTAAGGTTTCCAATTACCATAACATGATGTATGATGTCAATTTTGATCCCCCCCCTGATAAATTCATATTTAAAGAGGAATTATAAAAGCAAAATATCTAGACGTGTTCTGTTTCATAGAATACAAGAATCTGTGCCTGCAGGTTGTGTCTCCATGTTAACATGGTATTCTGGGGGGAATGAAACGTTGGGATACTCACAGTAGTGCTTCTGCGGTGCCTCGCGTATCACCTCCTGGAGTACCTAGGACTCCATGAAGGGTTGCACTTCTGGGCTGCGAGGCCTGCACGAGCACACACTCTCGCGTGGAGTGATTGCGGAAGGAGACTGGGAACTATTTGTGCTCTCTGCTCGCAGCCAGAAGAAGTGGCGGACTGGGCCACCCTTCTCGCTGCGTGATGAGAGGTGTGTATCGGATTTATTGGGGGATGACGGTAACACTTACACATTCAGACGCTAACATTATCTAAGGATTAGTGCACAACATCTCCTGTAGTTATTTTAATGTTGGGAATTGCTATTCCACTCTTGCCACAAGCTGGGCTTGCAGTTCAATTGTAGCAATTCATTGTACCCCTTTACTGTAAATGAATGTCTCCTATACTTTGCATACGTAGTACAGGAGATGTTAATTTGCACCTCTGGGAGACAGTATTTCACTGACAAACACGGTCTCCTCAAAGCTGGTGTTAAATGATTTTGTAAATGCAAAAAATCCCATACTCCTCACTCATCCTGCAGTGCGATCATTGCGATCCACTGCTTCCTCTCACCAGAAACAGAGTGAGACTGGGAACAAATAGTTCTGTGATCTTGTGAGAGAGCAAGCATGTGACCAGGACCTGCAGGGCTCCACGAAGTCCTAAGGACTCCAGGAGCCAATACTCAATCTGGTGTTGAGCTGCCCTGAACTTCATTCTGGGCTAGGTGCAAAAAAATATATATATAAAAAAAAGCCTACCCAGGAATAGCTATGGTAAAAAGGAGATGGTAAGGAAAGAATAAAATCAGATTTTCTCCATTTTACCTACAAGGGTTGAATAAGGGCCAAAGTTCAGGGGATGAGTATGTGTGGGAGGAAGTGAAGTAGAAGATTGGGGTTTATCAAATGAGCATAGATGAACATGTAGGTCCATGAGTCAAGGATTTCATGGCCTATAAAATGTTCCTATGGAGTATTTAACCTCCCTGGCGGTGTTCCCGAGTGTGTCTCGGGGTTAAATTTCACCGCTGAGAGCGGTAACCCCGAGACACACTCGGGCTGTATACATCACCTCTCCCTGTGCTCCCTCGCTGATTTCTGCAGTCTCCTCTGGCGATCGCAACCTCATACTTCCTTGATTCCTTCTTGCGAGGAGGAAACCAGGAAGTAATGAGGTCACGGTCGCTGGAGGAGGCAGCTGGGGACATCGAGGGAGCACAGGGAGAGGTGATGTATCCAGTGGCATCCCGAGTGTTGCTCGGGGTTACCGCTTCCAATATAGGAATTTAACCCCGAGCCACATTCGGGATGCCACTAGGGGGGCAAAAAAATAAAATAAATTGACTGCTTTTAGACAGAGATTTTCAAAATAAATAGACCGCCAGGGAGGCTAAGTACTGGTTTAACTTTACATCTGATCCCATGTGTATAGACGTAGCACAGAGTTTGATTTGTGTAAGAGGTTACTTTTGGTTCTAAACTAGAGTAGTTGCCATGAAAACCGAAGAAATTGTCCTGTCGAGTTTCTATTTCTATATAACCCCTGAATATACTCCAACATTCACAGGGCTTTTAACTCCTGCACAGAAACAGCTTTAGCTTCAATAAATCATTCTTAGAAGAAGAAGTTACTTCTTGTTTTTCTTGGTTGACTGGTTGCACCGCGACTTTATTTTTGACTGATATTCAACACGGCTCTCTTCTGCTCTGTCAACACTAATAATTTTAAACCAGTCAGCTTTGGAGTTGGTTCAAAAGTCCAAAAGGTTGATTATTGAAATTACAACTCAAGTTAGTTTTTAGGAAGGATCCATGAGTTTAAGTAAATGTTTTATTGAAGAAGTTAAATAAGTCACGCTCGATGCAGAATGGCGAGGTGATGTCTTATACAACGCGTTCTCTCGTGACGACATTAACAGGAATTCGGAACCAATGAAAATATTTGTCTGTTTCTTATTTTTAATGGATGGATGAGAAACTTTGTTCTGTTTTGTATTTGATAGTCGATGTCTGTGCCATCTCACGAAATTCACATTTGTGTCAGTTAATTTTTTACACTCAAAGCTGACCTGTGACCGAAAACATTACATTAAATCAACAGAAAGATTAAATAAAATGCATTGTGCAAATGGTGTGCGTGACGAGAATAACTCCAAAAGGGTTTGTGGGTATCAGTTTGTGTGGATTCAGATTTTGTGTGGATAGTACCTCTAATAGTACCTCTAGTTTTTGGTGTCTTATTGGTATGTTTTAGTTGATTAATATATATATTACAAATTGTCGGCTAAGGGCTATCGGAGACAAAATGGCGTAGGCATCCATTTTGTTTTCTGAACAGATAGATAAGATACATCACCAGAATATTTACACTATTTACTCAGGTTATACACTGGTGCAAATATAACTAAGTGTCTTATATAATCAATATATACTACATATATATCTAGGAGTAAGAAATGTTATGTTAGAGAATAAAACTGTTTAGCAGATATTTTCCGTTTTTACTGAAAATATAATGAAAGAGAGTGAATTTGAAAGGGAAGTGTTTTTCTGTTCTCTGAGCTACTCCAAGGCCGAATCCAAGATTAGTTGTTCGTTATTATTATCTAAGTTTCCGTTGTAGTAGGGAGTATAGGAGTATACCTTGCACCGAAAGCGGGAGTCCAATTAAAATGATGAGAAAGTATATTGTTTTGGATTAAACTAGATAATAATATGGCATCACAGGTGTCAATTAGGGGACCAGGTGTAGTACAAAATTTTGTTATACCACGTTGCCCTCAAGCGACGAGAAATAACCTGTAAAATTGAAATATATGGTTTATTTCAATTTTAGAAACTAATTTTGTGATTGGTCAATGAGAAAAGGAGGTGTGGAATGAGAAGATATACCGCGCAAGCGAGAGAGTTAGGGGACTTCTTCACGAACGTTCTGAGGACAGTCACTCACATTCCAACATCCACACGAGCACTTCGTGGACTCTTGGGGCCATGCAATAGGTCACAAGTGAGATGACACTTACACTCAAACAAAGGAAACCCTCATGCTCATTCATGCACTCTCAAGTCTAAATTGACTAATACTCTCACTGGATCACTAATTTACTCTGGTATTTCCAGATATTCAGAGATACACTACATATCCCACTATCCATAATTAAACAGCGACAGATCTCCATAAAGATCAAACAGCAAAGCATTATACACCCCAGAGGATTATATTTGCATTCTGATTGCTGCTCAAGACTGCTACGAAGTCAGAGGTGAGTATAAGGAGGAGTGATTGATTTTAATTGAAAAGTTGATAAAGAGTTTCTGTCTTTAGCCAAACTCGTATTCCATAAATCATTAATTATGATATTATAGATTGAGAATAAGGCATTAATAGTCACTACTGCAGCGTGATTATTGAATACCAAGATTCTTATCAAAAATCCAATAATAAACAGATAATATCTGTATCATAGTTAAATTGATTGCGAGTGGCTGTGGATAATAAATTCTACTGTCTTCTTTATAAATTGGCTTAACTTTCCAAGCAGAGTACATATTCTGAAGTGGATATGCAGATCAAGCAAAACAGGCTACGTTTAAAATGTGTAATCTCTGATATGTGATTAGTGTAACAAATACTCAAACAATTGTTAACTGTTTAAGTAAAAATATATATATACGTTGTTGTAATAAAAACTCTTTTGTTGCATCATTGGCTGGAAATGATCTGTATTTGATATAATTCAATTAACATATATCCTATGGTTTTATGAATCTGTATACGTACGAAAAGAATGTAAATTATGTCCATTCTGGATCTTCTGGAATAATTGGTTAAGGCGTGGTTTATTGATTAATCGATTGAGGTTATAAAAGAATGAGAGATTAATGTGGTTCTGCGTTAATTCCGGTCATATATGCTACATTATATGTATTGCTGATAAGGGTTGTGTCTCATTTCTTCTAACTATCGATATCAAGTTGCCTAGAGATTAGTGACACTCCATACCTGGAGGTATTTCACTGAGATCAACGTCTATCCTACCATAAAACATCTGACATAATGACATAGAGACCTCAAGCCATCAGATGGGACACTTCAAACACACAACTGTCTATGATGTCATAACTATTAGTGTGCATGGATATAGGTGAATAAGTGAATATTGTACATGTAAAATACACAAATAATGGCTCTACAATAGAAATGATCAATAATATATTCTGTGAAAACGACATGGTATTTTACCTAGAGTAAAATACAGCAGTGCTTACCCTGTACACTACTCATAGTCATGGAATTTTTTTCCTCCAGCTCCAACCCTGGATTTGTCTGTCCTTCAGTCATCTCCATCATTGAAGGATCCTGCTCTGTGTTGTTGAGCTGGCTCAGTACAGCTTGGACAATAGGAACCATCATGGCTGTGGTTGCTGTGTTGCTTATCCACATAGAGAGGAAGGCTGTGACCCCCATGAACCCCAACATAAGCCTAAAAAGGATATTAATATTTTAATATCATAAAATATATACAATTATAATTTGTAGTTATTAATAAAATAGTTTGCAGTAAGAATGGGAATTAGAATAAAGTGACAAATGTGTGGTATTCAAATAATTAAAAAAATCTAAATACTAAATTTGTTTCCCTATCCATGACTTACACAGACTAATTAATCAGTAGGAGAAGCTGATCATGTCACGCTCTATAGAGGGTTTTCGAAACCTGTCCTGCTTGAGAGCACTTTGCACATGCTCAGTCTGCCTGTGCAAGACATTTCTGAGGTCATCTATTCACAGTATTTTTGGGGATCGTGTAGCCCAGTTGTCCATGGAATGAAGCAGATGGCTTTCAGCCTCATTGGCTTAAAGGAACTAAAAATGACATGTTTAATATGGTTGGTGATATATTGTTGTGTTTTGTTTGGCACTGCTGGACATGCTCTATTCTGCAACAGTCCACTAGACTGGCACTAATCTGGATTGTGTCTGATTCATTGGAACATCCTGGTGTAATGTGTCAATGTTCCAAGAAGAAAAGAGTGCAAACCAGTCAGCGTGTATGCTAATACACAGCAGTATGGCAAGGGAGAGGAGAAGAGTGTCAGACTTCAACAACAGACAATTAAGTTCCCCTCTATATTTGACGAAAAAAAACACTCAGATATGGAACCCCTTTTATTATGCAAGAATGCAGATTTTAATTAAAGAGAGGCTCACACAGCTGCCATGGTATGTGGGAGTATGTGAACGTAGGAACAAATATGTGTGAAATGTCAGTATGTGCATGAATGCAGGGCAGTATTTGAATGGAGTAGACAGCCAAATTCAAAACGTTGTACACGCCAATACAAATCTCTATAAAAAGACCCTTACAAAGCTGGCCTCACGCCGACAATCAGCAGGACACGTAGTGCGATGCGCTTGTGTAGATTCCAGTGTTCCACAGCAACGGCCACTATCAGGCCACCCACAAACAGCATGTTAGTATCCTTGAGGTACTGCATGCACACCTGTGAGAGAAAGGAAGCAATTTAAAGAAGTCATCGTAAAAAATACACCTGCCTGGCAGCTGGTCTTAAACATGAGAATGGTGTGATAACTAAGGCTAATGTCAGACGAACGCAGTCTGAGCGCACTCTGTGTGCGTGAATAACGGACGGATGTACTGACGGAAGATACTGTAGACACCACACAGTCCATTTTTTTTGACGGATGTAGAATAAAAAGGGAAATCTGGGAATCAAAATTAATTAAAATTAAAAGACAGGTACAGTCAGCCAGACCAAAAAAACGTCTGAGCGCCAACGTGATGGAAGTTGCAAATGCGCTGCGTCCGACGTCGCATCATCATGCACACAGTCCACTATGCTGCCGGGGTCGCACTCTGGGCGTCCGTCATAGCACTTTTATGTCGAGGCCTAAATGGCGTCCGTTGCCATCTGCGTGGTGCGTGCGCACTTCGGTGCGATTACAACTGATCTCTTTAAAAAGTAACGTTAGTGACACCTTTTTTATTGGACTAACGTTACATTTAAAAGACAAGCTTTCGAGAGTATAACTCTTCTTCAGGTCTGGACGCTATACTGAGCAATATCCTAGAATATATATACATATAGGGCTCTATTACATTCTTTGCGCAACCGTTAACGTGTGCACAAAAACGCATTAACGTGAGGGGCAAAACCCTTTGTGCAGAACGTCATATTACAACGTCCGTGCAAAAAATGCGCGTTAACGTCTAACGCAGGTGGACCTGCGCGATCCCTTTGCTAGCGTACTGTACTTTGCGCGTCCTATACTTAACATTGTGAGTGCAAATGCGTTTGTGCGCTGGTATGCGGATGGTATTACAATCTATGTGCAAATTTTAATGGACAGCGTTTGCGTGCATAATTTTAACGTCTTTCAAAAGCTGGTGTTAAAGGCAAATCTGAACGTCCTGGACGAACTCAAATACACCAGCCCGGAAAAAAAAATACGCAGCAACGTATAGTTACACATTCTACGCATACCCAAACAATAAAATGGAGAAGTTGTGCGTGTTTTTATTATTGCTGCAGCATATATACTCAGATTGATTTTGACGGGAGACAATTGTGGTTCTTAATTCTGATTGGCTGAATGGCGTGAAAAAACAGTCCGCACACCGATTTCTCTGCGCAACGTTAATGCGCACGCGTTTTTGCGTGTCTTTTTTACGCGTGGATTATAATACCAGCGTTAATTTACGCGCGTTAACGTTTAACGCTTTGCGCACAAATTAACGTGCTGCGCGAGCGTTTTTGCACAAAGAATGTAATAGAGCCCATAGAGTGTGATTTTATCCTCAATCAGTAAGTAATTACAATGGAATCCTGGACATGTACAATACCAATGACAAACATGTCCAACTATTATTTTGAAGGGAATTTCATTAGTTGCACAATTTGTGTAAAAAAAAAAACGAGAAGAGAGTCCAGATACAGAATAATCCAGCTGCGAGTGGGTGAAATAAGTCCTACATTTAATTGATTTCTGTCTGCCTCTGGAGTCAAAAAGTCAACTGAGGTCTCGGTTCCAAAGTAGGTGCTAACTTAACCAGAGCTGTTCTAAACTTCCCTGAGCTATTCTAGGGCTCTATCCCATAGTTGGTGCTAATGTAGCGTCTCGAAATGTAATGGTTAGCGCTGGGAGAATTAAGTTTAACGTCTGGCATTGATATTCTGATCTATTCTTGATGCTACAGTCAGGTGAAAATGTTTTGCGCCTGCCAGCTTGCGCGATGTTACTGTACTTAAGCATCACCTATCCTTAACATGAGGAGTGCAATTTATTTTTAGCGTCTTGACCATTAAAGTATTGGAAAGTGCTGGCGCAAATTTGACGTCGGGACGTGCAAAGCAAAATCTTACCACCTCCTAAAAGCTGGTGCTAAAAGATTCTGAAAATGCAAAATCATTTAACGCGCTTCTTCCGATCACTTCTCGCTGGGAGTGACAAATAGTTCCTAGTCTCCCTCCGCGATCACTCCGCAAGTGCAGGTTTTTCTGCTTAGGCCGGGTGCACACTAGCGTTTTCTTCCGCGCACTAGCGTGCGTTAAAAAGGACGCACTTTATGACGGAAGAGATTGTTAGACGCAGACGATGCATTAATTTTGACGCACGTCGTAAAAATTGAATTTCTAGTCACTCTGTCACAGCTGCAGAGACACACTGGCCTACCCAACGTGCCTGCTGTTGCTAGTGCGTAGGTGCGCTCATTTGACGTTCGCAAGCGACGTCAATCCTAGCACAAAAGCCTTGGTGTTTCCATGACGGAAGTCTTCAGCGCGCGTTATGCGTTACGTGCGTACTACGTGTGATCTTCACTATATGCATAATTATATGCTACAACGGACGCCATAAAGAGCGTCATAACGTGCGCTAGTGCGCAGAAGGAAACGCTAGTGTGCACCCGGCCTTACCCTCTCCCTCTTTGCGGCAACAATGGAATAGTGCCCATAGTCTATTGAATTGTTAAGATTACAACAGCTCTGGTTGGTTGAGTTAGCACCAAGATTGGAATATTGCCCATAGATACTGGCACGTGGCGTTATGGACGATAGTTGATTTTTTTACTCCAGCGCACAAATGCTCACAGCTCACATAATATTCCTTCAGCTCACCATTCTCCACTTAGTGAATAACCCTTAATCAGTATTCATAAAACCACTGTAGTAATAACAAATGGGCTTATGTTGGAAGGACCACAATTTCATCATTTTATTGGCAGCCGAAAGGAATGTTGAGTAGCAGATATTACAAATCTGGCTCAATAGGCCGTTTCTCGCAGTAGGACAAAAGGTGAACCAAAGGCTTTGCGGAAGAACAAATAGCAGCAAATGTTATTATTTTATTCAAACTGTCAAACAATTCCCCTTGCTTTAAAACAGACGAATGTCACAAGGTTATCGATCATTCTTTAAAATGCAATAAGGAGAAATGATTAAATAAAGTCCAACAGGGTTATTCAAAGAGCTCCAAATACCTGGCGAAAGGTAACCGAATGCTAAAATTCAGCGTTAGGTTACCTTTCCTGGCCATTCGGCTATTCAGAGAGCTGGCAATTCGCCAAATGCTGGCGAATTGCAGGGGCGTAACTACCAGGGGTGCAGAGGGTGCCACCGCACTTGGGCCCTTGAGTCCAGGGGGTGCCCACAATCGCCTGCCTGGACCTGGGGGCTTACTATATATATATATAATATATATTTTTTAATTTATTTTATACTTATTTGTGAGTTTTGCTCTGGAGCTCTGTGATACACTCATACACACCACATATTACTGTGAGTTTTGTTGCTTTAAACCTCTGTGATTTACACTGAGACACACTGCACATTACTGTGAGTTTTACTGCTGTGAACTCTGTGATACATTCATAAACACTGCACATTACCTTTAGTTTTATTGCTGTGGAGCTCTGTGATATGTTCATACACACTGCACATTGCTGTGGAGCTCTGATACGCTCATACAAACCGCACATTGCTGTGAGGTTTATTGGTGTGGAGCTCTTTGATACGTTCATACACACTGCTCATTGCTGTACAGCTCTGTTACGCTCATACAAACCGCACATTGCTGTGAGGTTTATTAGTGTGGAGCTCTGTGAGATACACATAGTGTACATTACATTAAAAATGGACTGACGTGGTCATAGTGAACCTGGAAAAATGGAACACGGGAGTCAACATTGTGGACCTGGAGGGGACCAATGCATACTGACGAGAGGGGGGACAAAATATGTTTTTGCCCAGGGTGGGGGACATCGTGGTTCCTGCACCTGGGTTTCTAGTTACACCTCTGGCGAATTGCCTGCACATACGGTGCCTATTCGGTGCCTGTTCGAGGGCAGTGAAATACCCATAGCTTCGTCTATTCAGAGAACAAAAACCAGCAGTGAAAAGTTGCCGAAATGCCCTGCCATTCGGTTGTTTCATTCGACAGGTTTATTCAGGTGAATCCCATAGGCTTCAATGTTAAAAATATTCCCCTTTTAATTCAATATCTAATAAACCGTTTATTATAATATTCTGCAGTAAAAAGTCTCTTTATTTATAGATTTTTTTTGGATCTTTTAAGCATTTTTCGGGATTTCTTTGCAAAAACATTTTTCAGATTTTTTTTTAAACGTTTTTTTTCGCTTTTCTGTAACAGCCCTTTTTATTATCATTTATTGGACCTCATATATAAATTTCAGACATTTTCGCTCAATAGTTTGTTTGCAAACAGCGTTTCACTTTTCAAACATTCAAGCGTACTTTTTTTTTTCCACCTCCTTCGTCTGCGGTGTCTGTTTTTTCCGGCAGCTGCTCTGCGCTCTGATCGGCTCCTGCTCGGGTTTCTCCGGCGTCTTCGGCGGGGTTAATCCAGATGTTTTTGCGGGTTTCGGTGTGCATTCGCCTGGGTTTTGCGGTCAGTGTTCGGCAGGTTTTCGGTGGCTTTTCCCTTCACTACGACGGCCCTGTGGTGCTTGCTGAATACACCACATGGTCGCCGAAATGGGATCGCCAAATAGCACCGAATTCAAGAGAACGAAAAGTCACCGAACGTGCGGTGATTTTTCGATTCTCTTTGAATAACCCTTTCTTATCTTTTTTCTCATTTTATACTGCTGTATCTTCTCATCTCCCCTCCCCATCAAAGTTGAAGGGATTCTCCATTTTCCTTTTTTTTTGCCCTTATGCTCAATTATTTATTTATTTATTAACGGTGATTTTACTCCCATTTTGTCCCTCGCTCAGGGACTCATGAAACCGGAAGACCCTGAAGCTTTTCTGAGCAATTTGCTCTCCTACGCAATTTGTGTACCGTAGGAACCGCAAACTGCGCACCGTTACAGGACTTCTGTAAGACACCTTGAGGCTTCCCCAGATAAAAAAGAAATTGTGCTAGTTCATTACCTTTTTCGATTCAAGAATTCCAAACATCGGAAACAGCAAGACAGGCAGCAGTGCAGTAATAGCGAGGGGTATAACCTCCGTACACCAGTAAACCGCCATGAGGATAATGCAATAAGCACATTTGGCTTCCTGGAAAAAAGAAAGAATGGACAGAGTTAAAAAACAAAACTATCAAGATGTGCAAAAGCACAACTTTTTACTTCACCTCTTTTCGGGTCCAAGTACAACTTGCAAGAAATAACTAATTAATGTCTTTAACAACAATTTTTTCTCCTTTTGTTAGAATAAATTAACCCATTACCATGCCTTCCACGTGGCAGGTGGGCCTTCAAAACACGGGGCTTTTTTTCACTTCAACTCTTGGCATGGCGCATCAGAGGCCCGCGACAGCACCTGGCTGCGGGGTGTACAACACCCCGCTGATGACGGGCACCAACAGCTCATCATTAAGGGGTTAATAAAGGAATACTCAAAGCATTGTGACCATTTAACGCAAACTGAATTGTCAAAAGTGACCTGAGTATCCTCCCCATCTCCTACTCTGGCTGTTCCTACAGGGCTGATTCAGCCCATTGAGTGAGGAGTATTAGCCCCATCACAGTAGCTGGGTGTAACAGAATACAGAATAATAATAATAACAGATCTCTGTGCCTGGAAAGGGTCACATCTGTCAAATGCCGCTTCCTGCTGGACACCCGGGTTCTCCTCGTGACTCTCATGCCTTTCTCCAGTACCTTAGATGCAGCTTAAGGACAGGTGCATGTAGAGAGCCTGGCTAGCACCCCCAGAAATAAGCCAAAGCTGTAGACCTGGAGCCTTTCATTGGCACAATGGGCAGAAGGTACCTGCTTCCCCAAATCATGAGCTGTAACTTCAAGTTTGGTCAGAATAGAACTGGTTTAATCAAAAGGACAAGCACAGATTTTCATGGGGATAGACAGCGGTCATTTACATATAAAAGAATCACAGCCTCTTCTAGGAGGACCTAATCACACTGATACAGATAATTGCACAAACATTGACTTCTTGGAATGAGAAATCTAGTTACAATAGGTAGACAGTACAGTAAACATTACATAACATTTCTTAACCTAAAACAATGGGTGACAGCAGATTACAGCCTATTCAAATACACAGATAACATTGTAGAAACTCCATTCTGTCTCCAGCCATTTAAACATGTATTTTTTCAGAGGGAAACAGTCACTGTCTGGAAAGAAATTATACATTTAACTCAGCCAGGCTAATATGAAAAAGTAGCCAATAATAGTTCCAGACGCGCAGCTGCAAAAGCTGCGTTTGCTTGGTTCAGAGGGACCAGTGACCGCAGATATACTTTGCACTGTGTGACGTGCGTCTGATGGTTGCTAGGGATGGGCTGCCGGTTCGATTCGAACATGAGTTTAAATCGAACATTGGCCGTACGACTGTTCGCCGAACATCAAACTTTTCGGGATGTTTGCAGTATGTTTGACTGCAGAACCTCCCTCAATGCACTGCGCCCACTGAAACTGTAATTAGCTATAGTCTTGCACCTGACCACAGGTCAGGTGCAAGACTATGCCAGTCAGGGCTCAGTAGACATGCAGAGCCATGATTGGGCAAAGTCATGATGACTTTGCCCAAATCATGACTCACAGCTAAGTCCCTGCAGCACAGTATATAAGGCTGCTGACACCACAGCCCTATGCAAGGCTCTATTAAATTCTTTGCGCAAAAACGCTCGTGCAGCGCGTTAATTTGTGCGCAAAGCGTTAAACGTTAACGCATATAAATTAACGCTGGTATCAAAATCCGAGAGCATTTTTCCATCCGTCAAAAAATAACGTGCATAAAAAAGACACGCAAAAACGCGCGCGCATTAACGCTGCGTGGAGAAATCGGTGTGCGGACTGGTTTTTCACGCGATCCAGCCAAACAGAATTAAGAACCACAATTGTCTCCCGTTCAGTTTTTGCGCCTGTCAAAAGTATATATGCTGCAGCAATAATAAAAACATGCACAACTTCTCAATTTTATTGTTTGGGTATGTGTAGAATGTGTAACTATACTTTGCTGTATTTATTTTTTTGGGCTGGTGTATTTGGGTTCGGCCAGGACGTTCAGATTTGCCGTTACCACCAGCTTTTAAAAGACGTTAAAATTATGCGCGCAAACGTTGTTCGTTAAAATTTGCGCATAGATTGTGCACTGGTACGCGGATGGTATTACAAACGCATTTGCGCTCACAATGTTATGTATAGGACGCGCAACGTACATTACGCTCGCGCAGGGTTTGCGCAGGTTCACCAGCGGTAGACGTTAACGTACATTTTTTGCATGGACATTTTAATACGACGTTCTGCACACAGGGTTTTTCCCTCGCGTTAATGCGTTTTTGCGCACGAGTTAACATTTGCGCAAAGAATTTAATAGAGCCCGTAGTGTGTTGCAGTAGTTCAAAAGAGATTGTTTTATCTGTGAGTGAGATAGCAGAGATATAGCAGAGTTATAGTAGAGTTATAGCAGAGTTCTGTATAGCAGAGTTCCATATCTGTATTCTGTATAGAGGGGCGGACTAACAAGTAATGGGGCCCGGGCAATAGGAGTTAGTGGGACCCCTTGTGCCACGCCTACACAGTAGGCCACACCCATAAATCCCTCCCATACAACGCACAACCCACATGCACATTGTTGCGTTAAAGAATTAATTTCTTCGCACAATTTTCAACTATTAATTTTAACGAGTTAAGAAAATCCACTCGGTCGGGCCCCCAGCAAGTTGGAGAATCCATTGTGCCCCCTCCAGACTTACAAACTGACACTGCTCTGCTGTGGTAGCCGTCACACACTTGTGGCAGCTACGGCCGTGGCACAGAACAATAAAACTCACTCATACACATCGCACGTGGATATATAGTGCCCCCAGCAGCTCGCACATGGATATATACTGCCCCAGCAGCTCGCACATGTGAGCTGCTGGGGGCAATATATACCCATGTGTGAGCTGCTGGGGGCAGTATATATTCATGTACAAGCTGCTGGGGACAGTATATATATACTGTCCACAGCAGCTTGCACATGGATATATACTGCCCCAGCAGCTCACACATGGGTATATATTGCCCCCAGCAGCTCACACATGGATATATATTGCCCCCAGCAGCTCACACATGGATATATACTGCCCCCAGCAGCTCACACATGGGTATATATTGCCCCAGCAGCTCACACATGGATATATATTGCCCCCAGCAGCTCACACATGTATATATACTGCCCCCAGCAGCTCGCACATGGATATATATGGTCCCCAGCAGCTCACACATAGATATATATTGCCCCCAGCAGCTCACACATTGATATATTTTGCCTCCAGTAGCTCACACATGATATATATTGCCCCCAATAGCTCACACATTGATATATATTGCCCCAGTAGCTCACGCATGGATATATATTGCCCCAGTAGCTCACACATGGATATATATTGCCCCCAGTAGCTCACACATTGATATATATTGCCCCAGTAGCTCACACATGGATATATATTGCCCCCAGTAGCTCACACATGGATATATATTGCCCCCAGTAGCTCACACATTGATATATATTGTCCAGTAGTTCACACATGGATATATATTGCCCCTACTAGTTCACACATGGATATATATTGCCCCCAGTAGCTCGCACATTGATATATATTGCCCCAGTAGCTCACACATTGATATATATTGCCCCCAGTAGCTCACACATTGATATATACTGACCCCAGCAGCTCAGGGGCCAGGTTTTGAAAGGCAAGTTCCGAACACGGCGGCGCACTACCAAACTGCCACGTTGGCGGCGCTGCAGCGTGTCTACTTGGGCCCCACGTTCTCAAACAAGAGGATTGCACCCTGCATTGACGCCACCCCCCCACTTGAGGGGCATCATCAACGCAGCGTGCACTCCTGTTTTAGAACATGGGGCTCAGGTAGGCACGCTGCAGCAACACCGACGAGGCAGTTTGGTAGTGCGCCGCCGTGGTTGGAACTTGCCTTACAAAAACGGGCCCCTACTGACCCGAGGGCCCTCGGGCAGCACCCGAGTGCCCGATGGGTCAGTCCACCCCTGTCTGTATAGCAGAGTTGTAGCAAAGTTCTGTATAGCAGAGTTCCATATCTGTGTTCTGTATAGCAGAGTTCCATATCAGAGTTCTGTATAGCAGAGTTCCATATCTGTGTTCTGTATAGCCGAGTTCCATATATGTGCTCTGTATAGCAGGGCTATAGCAGAGTTCTGTATAGCAGAGTTCCATATCTGTGTTCTGTATAGCAGGGTTCCATATCAGAGTTCTGTATAGCAGGGTTCCATATCTGTGTTCTGTATAGCAGAGTTATAGCAGAGTTCTGTATAGCAAAGTTCAATATCTGTGTTCTGTATAGCAGAGTTCCATATCTGTGTTCTGTATAGCAGAGTTATAGCAGAGTTCTGTATCGCAGAGTTCCATAACAGAGTTCTGTACAGCAGAGTTCCATATCAGAGTTCTGTGCTATACATATTGCTATAGCAGTTGATCAGAACAGTCTATTCTGACAGTTGATAATTCCAATATATTGCAGTACACATCATGCCAGAAAGACCAAAAAGGAGAGGCAGACGCTCCCACGCAGAGATAAGAAGGCAAGCAGCCTCTGTGTCCGCAGGCCGTGCTCATGGTCGAGGACGTGGTGCATCCTCTGCAGGCAGGGCACGCTTGTCCTTTCTAACTGATGCTGGCCGTCTTATGCAGCAGCAACATACAGAGGATTTGGTGAATTGGATAACCAGACCATCCTCATCCTCTGAGTCCTCTGCCACCCAGGCTTGTAGTGGTTTGCAGTCCACCTCAGTTGCCAAAGCATCTAATTCAGCCTCCATGTCCACAGCTACTCCTGCCGTAGCCTCACCATCATGCACGGAGGAGTCAGCTGAATGGTTTTACCACAATGTCAGTGACATGCTACTTGAGGATGCGCAGCAAGTCCAGTGCTCTGATGTTGACTCTTGAGGTTGAGGAAGGGAGTAAAATCAGCCTAGAGGGAGGGGGTGCCAGTGACGCACAAAGAACTGGCACACATGCTCCCGCAGCTGCAGCATACTGCCAGGTTGGCTCCAGTGACGAGGACATAGGGGGTGATGATGATGATGAGGTCACTGACTCCATCTGGGTGACTGATCGAACAGAGGAGTCAAGTGAGGAGGAGGCACAACCCCAAGGAAGCACAATGTCCTCTATGAGCACCCGTAGCCAGTTCATGGCATCAGAAGTCAGAGCTGCTCAGGTGCAGGGTGCTATTGTCTCACAGGCAGCACACGTCCAGGAACTCTGCTGTCTGGGAGTTCTTCACGAAATGTGCAGCAGAACGCAACATTGCTATTTGCATTCTTTGTCTCAAGAGGATCAAGCGTGGGAAAAACATCAGCCGCTTGGATACCACGTGCTTGAAGCGACATATGACCACCTGCCATGCATCCTGTTGGCACAACACTTCCCATCGATCCTCATCTGTCTCTACCCCCACTATATGTCATGCCATGTCTACAACCTCCACTGACAGGGATGATGTTATAGTAATGACTGTACCAGGTCCTTCCTCTGAATCTGCCAGCATCCCATCAGCTGCAGAATTTCGCAGTCAGATTTTGTTGCCCCAGCTGCTGCAGCGGAAGAAAAAAATATCCATCCACATGCACAGTGTCTAAATGCCAGCTTGGCAAAATTACTCGCATTACAGCTGCTGCCTTTCCAGCTGGTGGACTCGGCCCCCTTCCGTGAATTTGCCGAAGGTGCTGTATCACAGTGGCAGGTTCCAAAACACCAATTCTTTTCACGGAAGGCCATTCCTGCACTATACCAGCACGTGGAAGGCAATGTTTTGGAGTCATTGGAAAAGGCAGTCAGCGTCAAGGTCCACATTACTGGAGAAACGTGGTCCAGCAAGCATTAACAAGGCCGTTACATTTAGTTCATGGCACACTGGGTAACTTTGCTTGTAGCTGAGAGGGTTCCAGGATGCGGCTCTGTGCTGGAGCTTGCTCATCCACCAGTCCTCCAGAAAGCTGCTTGTATGAGGTCTGTCTGCTCCACCACCTCTCCCTCTTCCTCCTCTGCAGATGTCTCCGCCTCCGGCAAAGTGGCAGTTCAACCGAAGCATGCCAGGGGCTACGCAATGGCTCAAGCAAAAAGATGCCATACTGTGCTTAAGCTGGTTTGTTTAGGGGACAAGAGCCACACCGGGGCAGAAATTCTGTCAGCTCTGCAGGGGCAGGCCCAGAGGTGGTTAACACCATGCCAGCTTGAGCCGGGAATGGTTGTCTGTGATAATGGCAGCAACCTTCTCTCCGCCCTACGCCTGGATAAATTGATGCATGTACCATGCCTGGCACACATCCTAAATCTGGTGGTACAGCATTTCCTAACCAGGTACCCAGGGCTGACAGAGCTCCTCAGGCAGACCAGAAAAGTCTGCAGCCACTTCAGATGGTCATACCCAGCAAGTGTTCACCTGGCAGAAATTCAAAGGGAATTCCACCTTCCCACAAACCGTCTGATCTGTGACATGCCCACCAGGTGGAACTCGACATTAGCAATGCTGCAGCATCTGCACAAGCAGCAGAGGGCCATCAATGAGTAACTGTGTGAGTATGGGACAAGGACAGGTTCAGGGGAACTTGTTTTTTTTTCCCCGGCAGTGACTGATGATCAAGGATGCATGCACTGTACTGTCACCATTTGAGGAGGCAACGAGGATGGTGAGTAGGGACAGTGCATGCATCAGTGACACAATTCCTTTAGTGTTCCTGTTGGAACACACTCTGCAGGGAATTATAGATGTGGCACTAGAGGCATAGCAGCAGGAGGAAGAGGAGAACTTCCTTAGGCCCTCTTTACGCAGACAGCATTCCTGCAGGTCCTCAGATCAGACAGGAGGAGGATGAGGAGGAGGGTTATGTCAGTTGTGGGGGCATTGAAGGTGGGGATTCCTCAAGGAAGGGTTTTGTGTCCCCAGAAACCCAAGGACTAGTACGTGGCTGGGAGGAGGTAGTGCTCGATAGGGTCATCCTCAGGAAGACCAGGAAGACTCGGAAGCTAATGCCACCTCCAACTTACACTGCATGGGCTCCCTTATCCTGCAAAGTCTGCTAAAGGACCCCAGGATTCGTGCTATCAAGGAGTGGGATCATTACTGGTTGGCAACCCTTCTTGATCCATGATACAAGCGTAAGGTTGCAGAGCTCATCCTGCTCTCACAGAGGGAGCACAGGATGAAACAACTTGAGGGTGCTCTAAAGCGACACTTGTGTAACACCTTTCCAGGCACTGGTAGGTCACCAAGGTGATGATGACACAGGTGCTTCTGAGGCTGCGGTTGGTCAGAGGAAGAGCATTAGAGAAGGGGGCCGCTTGACTGATGCCTTCAGCCATTTTTTTAGTCCACGATGCCCAGGGACTTTAAATGTAGGCACCCATCGCCAGCGTCTTCACCATGTGGTGCAGGTCTACCTATTGGTAAGGGCAGACCTGGATAGCTTTACAGCAGATGATCCACTGGCTTACTGGGTGTTGAGATTGGATCACTGGCCAGAACTTAGCCAATATGCTATGGAGCTACTAGGTTGCCCTTCATCCAGCATGCTTTCTGAAAGGACGTTTAGTGCCGCTGGAGGTTTTGTCACAGACAAAAGAGTGTGTCTGTCCACCGACTCTATAGACCGTCTGACATTTATAAAAATGAATCAGTCCTGGATCAGCAGCAGCTATCACTCCCCTGATGCTGACTGATGTAACTGAATAGATCGGGGATCTCTGCATTCAGAAAACTTCCTAGGTTGCTGACACTTGTGGGGGAGTATTATGCATTCTTCAACTTAGATTCTTGGTGTCGTGCACCACCGACTTCGACATGATTATTTTTTTTATTTATTTTGGGTTTATTCGACAGAAGAGGGCAATTTTGAGTTTAATCAACAGAAAGCACACAATTAACCAAAGGAGGACCACATGACGCAGCACAGGTCCAACAAATGCAGCCGTGATTTAAAATGGTCCCGGGATGTGACGCAACCTGTGCATTACACCACAGGATAAGGGGTACCTGTGACGCAGCACACTCAAAGTACTGTGAAAAACAACACAGCCCCACACACGAGGAGTGCACCGCCCCTTTCATTCACACAGAAGATATGCATCCTGGTGTTTCTGGGTCTAAGGGGACTGGATAACGCTGTACTGGTGTGAATCACCTTTATTAGCGCCAGTCCCGATCCCCTGCACATAAGGGACTACCTAAGGAAGGCATCCTAAAAATCTGGGACCCAGGGTAGCACAACAGGGCGGTTAGCCGCCTTTATTAACGCCAGTCCCAGTCCCTGTCTAAGGAAGGAGGATGGGAAGAAAGAGGGGCGGATTGGGACCAGAGTGGGGGGCCAGGGTGGAGGAGGGGGTAGGGAGGGGTAAAGATGCACATAAAAAGACAATACAGTGAAAATGAATCAGGGATCCTCTTCTTCTTCCTCATCTTCTTCATCTGTTCTTCTCCTGCCGAAGCCATTGATGATAGCATACTCGCCTAGCCAGGGGCGGATCCAGGGGGGGCAATGGGGCAATTGCCCCCCGAGATTTGAGCCGGGGACCCAGATGCCGGGCAGCGCGGGAGTGCCTGCCCGGTCCTGAAGAGTCCGTCCTGTTAAAGGGAAGCGGCTGCGTGCAGGCGCAGCCGGTCACGTGGTCCGGCTAATCAGGTGGTACTAAGTCTCTGTACCACCTGACTGGCCGGACCGCGTGACCTGCGCACGCACGCCACGCAGCCGCATCACCTTCAACAGGACGGACTCTTCAGGACCGGGCAGGCACTCCCGCGCTGCCCGGCATCTGGGTCCCCTCAACCCCTGCCGGAGCTGGAGGCCTGGAGCAATATCCAGGTGAGAGCTGGGCAAATCCATGTGTAAGCTGGGGGCAAATCCATGAGCTGGGCAAATCCATGACCTGGGGGCAAATCCATGAGCTGGGGGCAAATCCATGAGCTGGGCAAATCCATGAGCTGGGGGCAAATCCATGAGCTGGGCAAATCCATGAGCTGGGGGCAAATCCATGAGCTGGGCAAAACCATGAGCTGGGGGCAAATCCATGAGCTGGGGCAAATCCATGTGTGAGCTGGGGGCAAATCCATGTGTGAGCTGGGGCAAATCCATGAGCTGGGGCAAATCCATGTGTGAGCTGGGGCAAATCCATGTATGAGCTGGGGCAAATCCATGTGCTGGGGCAAATCCATGAGCTGGGGGCAAATCCATGTGTGAGCTGGGGGCTCTCTGCTCGTCTAGATTGTAAAATCCGGGGTGCCCTCTGCTCCTCTAGATTGTAAGCTCCTGGGTGCCCTCTGCTCCTCTAGATTGTAAGCTCCTGGGTGCCCTCTGCTCTTCTAGATTGTAAGCTCCTGTGAGCCGGGCCCTCTGCTCCTCTAGATTGTAAACTCCTGTGAGCCGGACCCTCTGCTCCTCTAGATTGTAAGCTCCTGTGAGCCGGACCCTCTGCTCCTCTAGATTGTAAACTCCTGTGTGCCAGACCCTCTGCTCCTCTAGATTGTAAGCTCCTGTGAGCCGGGCCCTCTGCTCCTCTAGATTGTAAGCTCCTGTGAGCCGGGTCCTCTGCTCCTCTAGATTGTAAGCTCCTGTGAGCCGGGCCCTCTGCTCCTCTAGATTGTAACCTCCTGTGAGCCGGGTCCTCTGCTCCTCTAGATTGTAAGCTCCTGTGAGCCGGGCCCTCTGCTCCTCTAGATTGTAAGCTCCTGTGAGCCGGACCCTCTGCTCCTCTAGATTGTAAGCTCCTGTGAGCCGGGCCCTCTGCTCCTCTAGATTGTAAACTCCCGTGAGCCGGACCGTCTGCTCCTCTAGATTGTAAGCTCCTGTGAGCCGGACCCTCTGCTCCTCTAGATTGTAAGCTCCTGTGAGCCGGGCCCTCTGTAAATTCTCGTGAGTCGGGCTCTCTGCTAAAACACCTTATTTTCTGTCAGTGCCCCTCCCGAGACTAGTCTCTGGATCTGCCCCTGCGCCTAGCATGCTTCGAACCAGCCTCACACAGTCTCCGATGGTGACTTTCTCATGGTGCAATACCTTGCGGTTCTGTGCGAAGCACAGGGCGTCCTTGACACTAAGACACAATTTTTCTGCACTTGAATGTGACAGGTGCATAGCATCACAATATTTGACCACAGGGTCCAACCCTGCACTCTTCCACAATACCTCAGAGGGGTTGCGGTGTGAAGGCACTTGCCAACACTAAAGGCCAAATTTTAAAGCACCTGTTGTTACTTTCATCCAAAGCCTGCAGTCACCATAATTTAGCCAAAAAATCACTAAACTTGTTCTGCGTGTCCTAAAAGGTCTCCTCTTCATACAAGCAGCCGCCCCAAGCAGTTGTTTAAAGTAAAACCATTTACCATAATTTGAAATGTAATTTTTTTTCTTTTTAAATATTTCTATACATCCTACAGATCCGCCACTTCACAGGCAGGTTATGGAGACCTCCTAGGCACGATATTTTAAGGAATTTTTCATTTTTACTCTAACCCTTTACGTCATGTAAAAATAAAAATCACTGTTCCTTTAAAAACGTTTGTGTTTTTTTAAAATTATTTTTTCATTGTTTCCTGTCCCCCAGGGCAGTACCCAGACCCCCATACACTTTTTATGGCCAAGAACTTGCATATATGGTCTCTTGGAGGGGACCTTCATTTTCAAAAATTTGACCCCCATTGACTTGCATTGTGTTCGGCCTATCCCTAATGGGTGCAGGAGATGGCAAACAGCCCCAAAATCTCCAGTTTAACTGCTGGGCCATGGTCTGTAGGAAGGAGGCAAGCCCACAGCCTCCTCCAAGTCGCACAGTGACAGCGTGTACTGTCGCACTGTGATAGCTCTTATACATGCTCATTTTAGGGTTAAAACAGGATAAGGGGTTATGAAGGGTCAATGTTTCCCTCGGTTTCTGCCTTTCCGTCTTTGACCTTATCCTTTAAGTCATCTTGAACTTCTTCTCAACCCATGAGTTTATACACAGTAAGTATACAAGTTTATTTCGGGTTTTAATAAAACAAGCCTAAAAGCTGTGTTATACAATTCATTTAAGCTTTAAATGTGTCACAATTTTTGGAGGATTATTAAAACCCACAATTGCCGTGTGATTTATGCATAGCGGGTGTTTGTCACAGGCAGCTCCCAGTGTGTTCTACAGTATCCATCCGTTTGCAATGTTTTTGTTTTTTTGGGTTGCACAATGTTGTGAAATAAAGGAAATATCCTTGAATACTTCAATGCATTGTTGATACACAGCGTAACAATCATTACATTTTATCAAAACAAGTCAGGTGATATAAAACGAAACTAAGGAGTGTTCCTGGCTAGAATTGGACACTGTGTCTATAGGTTTCATATTGCTTGACATACACATTGGTAATAACGCTGCACAGGGCTGGACTGGGACAAAAAAAATCAGCCCTGGACTTCATTCAGACTGGCCCACTTTAATTATGCAAACATGCACAAAAATAGTATGTAAATCAAGCGGATCGCTCAACCAATCGCTCTACAGATACCGGAGTTGCTGCATAGCGATTGAGTAAAGAAACACAGCGGCACTGAGGTTACGTGCGCACCATATCTTCAGTTGAGGTGGATGTGCAGCGGGTCTCACTGGCACGGTGGTCCCAATATGTCAGACTGTTCTGTTTTACAGATGGTAGGAAATTCTCACCTCACCCATTAAGGTAGTGAGATCCGTGCGGTGAACCAGCATTCACACCGGCCCACTGAGCCATCGGCCCACCGGGAATCTCCCTGTAGTCCCTATGGCCAGTACATGCCTGACGCTGCATAGGTTACAATCGGACTCTGACCTGGATTTTTTCATGTGCAAAGCTATTGAATCTTTGCCTTTCTGTTCAGCCAACTCTGACAACTGATTATTCAATTTTATTAAGAATGTTCACATTTTATTTTGCTCAATATCATCATCTAACGTTGTTTTCCCCCAAAATGACTCAATTTGAAGCAGCTGACATTATGATTTAAATCAAGATTCTATTTTAAACATACCCTATTACGCCGCATTTATTGTCAAATCATGAGCAGATACAGATATGTATCATAAACAATACATTGCAAACAAAAAAAACCAGGAGCAAATCATTAGATTCCTTGCATACAGAATTTGTGACTGTATCATATAAAAATGGTTTGATACAATTCGATTATTAACCCTTTCGCTGCTGAGGCTTTTCCCGCCTCTGTGCTGAGGTCATTTTTACCGGTTTTGCTCATCATGTTTAAACGCGTTTTGAAGGCTTATTTTAGTATATGACCCAGACATATTATATATCGTTCTTTCCGTCAGACTCGGCAGATTCATAATATGTCATTATTATATGTATACGTCATGACCTGTCTGTATATTATAACAAAAAATGCAATAAAATATGAATTTTCAATAATTTACAATGTGTAAAGTGTTTTTTTTTCACATTTTAACATGTGAGCAATTGCGGTTATATTTTGTATGGGGTGCGCTTGTTAAAAAAATTAGAGATGGGGTCTCGTTACATTTTTTTGGGGAAAATTACGCGATTTTTAACAAACGCACCGCATATAAAAATCGTTAGTGCAGCATTATTGTTCACATTATAAATGAAATGGGAAAAATATTGCTGCATTAACGAACCAAATAAACTTTTTTCATACTCATGTTTGGTATTGTTGGAACGGCCATGCTCTGCCCGATCCAACAATACCAGACATTAACCCCTAACTGCCGCGGATCGGGAGATAGGGGGTTCCAATGAACCCCCTATCTCCACCATTGGTGGCAGTTAGGGGTTAACTCCAGGACTGGCGTCATCGTGCTATGCACGATGACGCCAGTCCTCAGGGGGCATTCCCGGAAGCTTGGCCGACATCCAAGATGTCGGCCAGCTCCGGGAAAGGATCACGAACCGGCGCTTTTCGGCGCCGATTCGTGATCCGGCCCCCATGGGGTTAATGCCAGGTACCATTTGGAAGGGCAGGCTGTGCCCTTCCAAACGGTGCCTGGGTTAACCCCCTGCATGCCGACGATCGGGAGGGAGAGAGGTCCGAAGGACCTCCCCCCTCCCTTTCAGGCGCCACAATGTCCTTATTGTGTTTATTTCATGTTGCTGATATCTTACATGTGCTTTGGTTTTCTTTTGTTTGTTTACTTAAGAAAATATTTTACTCTGTGTCACTGGGTGCATCCATTGTGTGATATTTTCTGTTGTAAACTGCTGCCCACCCACAGTATCTTTTCATCACTTGTTCCTCAATGCGGGGCATTGAGCAATGAATGGAGTCATGGAAACTGACTCACAACATTGTATTGTGTGGGATGTATTCAAAGGACATCACCGGAGGGGGGGGGGGATTAAAAGTCTTTTAGGCTCCCTGTCATATCATCTCTTATACCAAGTAGCATACGCAACACAAAAGACCCCTGCAGTTTTATCTAAACATTCACTCCTCCATCCCATTTATTGTTAAATACTCGAGAAGCTAAACCTCAGATGCAAAGTAAAACTCACCATAAGATTTTGGTAATTTGTTTTTTTTTGGCATTTGGCATTTTGTTTTTTTCATGCAATTACTTCAAACGAAGAAAGAAAACAGCAGCGTGTGTTTTATAATGTGGTTTTGTTTGTAACGCACAACTAATCAGTTAGTGTCTCTTTCTATCTTTTCTAATAGAAACTGTTTGATATAAAAAAAAATGAGACAAAGATTAATCATTTCAGAACTTTTTTCACCTTTATTATGACCAATAAACTGTACAACCCAATGGAAAAACAAACTGAAATCTTTCAGGAGGAGGGAGGAGAAATAAAAAAAATAAAATAATGTGGTTGCATACGTGTGCACACCCTTAAACTAATACTTTGTTGAAGCACCTTTTGATTTTATTCCAGCACTCTGTCTTTTTGAGTATGAGTCTATCAGCTTGGCACATCTTGACTTGGCAATATTTGCCCACTCTTCTTTGCAAAAACACTCCAAATCTGTCAGATTGCGAGGGCATCTCCTGTGCACAGCCCTCTTCACATCACCCCACAGATTTACCATCAGATTCAGGTCTGGGCTCTGGCTGGGTCATTCCAAAACTTTAATCTTCTTCTGGTGAAGCCATTCCTTTGTGGATTTGGATGGATGCTTTGGGTCGTGTCATGCTGAAAGATGAGGTTCCCCTCATGTTCAGCTTTCTAGCGGAAGCCTGAAGGTTTTGTGCCGATATTGATTGGTATTTGGAACTGTTCTTAATCCCCTCTACCTTGACTAAGGCCCCAGTTCCAGCTGAAGAAAAACAGTCCCAACGCATATTGCTGCCACCACCATGCTTCACTGTGGGTATGGTGTTCTTTTGGTCATGTGCAGTGTTGTTTTTGTGCCAAACAGATCTTTTGGAATTATGGCCAAAACGTTCAACCTCGGTTTCCTCAGACCAGAAAAATATTTTCCCCACATGTGTTTGGGAGACTTCAGATGTGTTTTTGCAAAATTTAGCCGGACTTGGATGTTTTTCTTCGTAAGAAATGGCTTCAGTTTTGGCACTCTACCCCATAGCCCAGACATATGAAGAATACGGGGAGATTGATGTCACATTTACCACACTGCCAGTACTTGCCAAATATTCCTGAAGCTCCTTTAATGTTGCTGTAGGCCTTGAGGCCTCCTCCCTGACCAGTTTTCATCACATTTGGACAGATGTCTTGGTAATGTCACTGTTGCGCCATATTTTCTCCACTTGATGATGACTGTCTTCACTGTGGTCCATGGTTTATCTAATGTCTTGGAAATTCCTTTGTACCTTCTCCTGACTGATACCTTTTAACAATGAGATCCCTCTGATGCGTTGGAAGCTTCTCTGCGGACGATGGCTTGTGCTGTAGGATGCGACTAAGAAAATGTCAGCAAAGACCTATTAGAACAGCTGAACTTTATTTGTGGTTAATCAGAGGCGCTTTAAATGACGACAGGTGTGTACTGACTCCTATTTAACATGATATTGAATGTGATTGCGGAATTCTGAACACAGCTACATCCCCAGTTATAAGAGGGGGTGCACACTTATGCAACCATATTATTTTTTTTATTTATTTTTTTCCTTCCACCTCCTAAAAGATTTCAGTTTGTTTTTCATTTGATTTGTACAGTTTATCGGTCACATTTTAACAGGGGTGTGTAGACTTTTGCTATCCACTGTAGTCAAGGGGGTAGATTTGGCTTTGTTGCCCCCTTGCTACTGTCCGACTGGGGGTGCCGGGGGACTGGGCCGTGTTCCCGCCGTCTCCCAAACTGGGAGGGGAATGTGGGGGGGTTCCTCTTCTTTATTTTCTTCCTCTTCACCCTCTTTTTTTTTCCTCTTCTCCTCGTGCTCTCCCTTGTCCCACTCTGTGTTCCCCCTTCCTAGACGTTATGGTTTTGTACTGGCTCGCACTGTTCCCCTCCATCTCACTTATCCCCAGGGTTATGCTGGAATGCTTTGTATTTTCATTCATATGTGTGTTACTATAGGAGTGTTTCGGCACCCGTTCTAATGTATACGCCTTTGTGATACATACGGTGCCCGGAGCAGATTGCAGCGCAGTTTGATTCTTGTTTAAGATTGAAGTTGCTCGCTGCCCCCCCCCCCCGGTTAGGTGGCACCCGAGTCTTAAGGCTAGGGTCAGACGAAAGCAATTTTCCCCGCTAACGTGAAAAAGTGCGTCCGAACGCATTGACGTATTTTTTCACGGAATGCGCAAAAACGGTCAGACGACACGCATTTTCGGGCGTGATTTTGTACGGATCGTCAATAAAACTCTTTTTGCGTTTGGACGTTATGTAGGCTGGACATTAGCAGCGTCTGACATCTCCTAATCACGCAAACACGCCGCTATGCCGCAGCTGCGCACTCTGTACGTCAGTACTAGCGGTTCAGCGTTCTCAGAAAAATGCGTTCAAATTCCACTTGCGTTGCACGGCCGGACTTTTGTGCGGCCGTACATCGTATATAGGCCGTCATTCCCCGTCATCTGCTGCTAGTGCGGCCGTAATTATGTGCGCCAGAACGCACGTTAAAAGTGCGCTGGTCTGACCCCAGCCTTACTCTCCTCAGTTCTTCCTTGTTGGTCTCTTTCCTCCATATTATATATACCCTGAAAACAGAAGGGGCCTCATTACAATCTCCACTCTAAAATCCTCTCCACGCAAATCTCTGTTGGAATTACAATCCTCGCGCGGGTTGTCATCCGCCGATCAATTGCACGCGCAAACAGTACGTGCACAAATGCAGGCGCAGTGCCGTATTGCGCAAAAATCTTTGCGCGCACAGTTTTTTTAGCACCCATTCAGCCAATCAAAATGTAGAGACACACCTATCAAACGCAACTGAATTGCGTCTGCCAGAGGCATGGGAGACGGGTTCTGCGTCTATGATGCAAAATGAGCACATATGTTACAGTAATAATACACACACACCTGCCATCATCCATTATATTGTTGCTGCATTCCTTTTTTTGGGGTTTGGCCAGGTTGTTCAGATATGCCGTTAGCACCAGCTTTTCATAATCGCAAAGATTTTCCTTTTAACGCCCATGCGGTAATTTGCGCTAATAGATTGTGATACCACGTTAATCGTGGCACACATTTGCGCTTGCACTCATAATGTTAAGTATAGGACACGTGAAGTACAGTAAGCTCGCGTATGGTTCGCGCAGGTTCACCCGCGGTAGACTATTGTGAGCGGTTGTAGCGTCAATAATGTAATACGGAATTGAGCGCAATTTTTTTAACGCGAGTGTTAACACTTAACCATGCCGGCGCTACAGTTAACAACAAGATTGTAATATGGCCCAAGGTGTTTCTTCATGTCATATCGCCATCCTTGTACCCTAGCCTGGTATATCGTGTTTGTATGTGCTTATTGAACATGCGTTGTGACTTCACTGCTTCTACTCTATCTGATGCACCTTCAATAAAAATTGTCAATCTTTTTTTTCTTTTTAAAAAATAAAAAAAAAATGGAATTCAAAAATTCAAATAAATAAAAAGAAAATGGATTGCTGAAAATGAAAAGAATAAACGGTGGAATTATTAATATTTTTTGACACTGAATCCTATGGGATTCGCCTGTTTAAACTTGTCAAACTGAAGCACTGAAAATCGGGTATTTCACTGACATCTTGGCATTCTCTGAATAGATTACTCATTACTTCTCTATGGGACAATTTCTCTGCCACTGAAGATCGCACTGAACTCGCCAGTATTTGGCGGATTTACAGTTTAGCGAATAGACGAACTGCCACGAAATTGCACCGTACGGAGAAATTCACCATTCGGCGTAATACGGTGGCAAGTTTGTCGCTTTCTGAATAAACACTTATGTTTAATAAAGTATCCCTTAAATCAATCCAAAAATCTCTGTATTGGCTCTTTATGAGTATAGTGATGCCGGACAAGAAAAAAAGCTTAGATAGATTTTCCTTTTAACGCCCATGCGGTAATTTGCGCATTTAATGATACATTTAATGTGATCAGGATAACTAATTTTCTGCAAACTCAAAAAGTTTGAGAACAGTTAAAGAACTGCCTATGGTAAAGAAAGAAAATATTGAAACTATTTCAATGGTTATTCAGAGAGTGTGAAAAGCAGGAGAATGACTGGAGAATGACTGGAGAATGAAAAATTCTAGGTCAAAATAGCCAAACCAGAAAAATTCTCCCTTTCATCTCACTTTCCAAATCGGCTATTTTGACCTAGAATTTTTCATTCTCCAGTCATTCTTCTGCTTTTCACGCTCTCTGAATAACCCTGTTTATCTCATTTACACACATTACCCTACAGCCTGATTATTTAATCTCTGTCAGCATCAGAGCAACCCTGAGGAATCTTGACTCTATCGAAAATAGAACATTATGGTGACACTTCTTGTTAGGCTAGGGTCAGACGAACGCATTTTTCACGTTGTCCGTGAAAAAGTGCGTTCGAACGAACGTACGTATTTTTTCCCGGAATACGCGATAGCGGTCATACGATGCGCCTTTTCGTCCGTGATTTTGTACGGATCATCAATAAAACACTTTTTGTGTCTGGACGTTATGTTAGCCGGACATTAGCAGCTTCTGACGTCTCCTAATCACACACACACGCCGCTATGTGGCCGCAGCGCACTCTGTACGTCAGTAGTAGCGGTTTGACGTTCTCGAAAAAATGCGTTCGTTGGCCACTTGCGTGGCACGGACGAACTTTCGTGCGGCCGTTCATCGTATGTTCCCCGGCATTGGACGTCATTTGCTGCTAGCACGGCCGTGATTTCGTGCGGCTAAACGCACGTGAAAAATGCGTTCGTCTGACCCTAGCCTTAGTGTTATTCCTGGCGAGGGAAGTCCTTCCCTTTATCATACAAATCTAGAAGGGTATCGTCACACCTCCAGGATTATCTGTACCTTTTAATAACTTTATTGACACAGTTTTATTGACAGATACTTAAAATATAAATCTGTTTAATCTGAGGAGTTTCCTTGAGGCTCATTGACATTCAGAAGGCGTTGCATACTCAGGAAAAGACCCAACAGAGAGGAACAGTTTGTTCTGTAGGCAGAAACCACACACACACACACATTATTGTAAAGTCGTACAGGGAACAGAGCCAGATATAACGTTTTACATAGTTGTGTTTTAAAGCCTGTCCAATAAACACACAATCAATGTTCCATATTGCTTTACATCCTGGATTTAAGAACTTTCTTGGTGGTGATTAAAACTGGTTAATCGTGATAGCAGTTATAAGCTATATTTTGGCCACCCGTGACATGGCATTTTTAGACCTGGACATTTGGGGGAAGGGATCTGTAAACATTATAATTTTAAATAAATGCTATGTAGAAGTGCAAAACCTCAGCTTATAGACACATAACATTAGTCGTGTTTCTTCTGAAATTATAAGGTACTTCCAGCCTCCAAATATCATTGCTGTTATTTGTTACAATCAACCGTTCACTAAGGCTAGGGTCAGACTAATACATTTTTCGCGTTGTCCGTGAAAAAGTGCGTTCGAACGAATGGATGCATTTTTTCACGGAATACGCGATAGCGGTCATATGATGCGCATTTGCATCCGTGATTTTGTACGGATCAGGAATAAAACCCTTTGTGTCTGGACGTTATGTTGGCCGGACATTAGCAGCAACTGACATCTCCTAATCACGCACACACGCCGCTAGCGGACGCAGTGCACTCTGTACGTCCGTACTAGCGTTATCATGTTCTCGAAAAAATGCGTTTGTTTGCCACTTGCGTTGCGCAGCCGCACTTTTGTGCGGCCGTTCTTCGTATGCTGCCCGGCATTGGACGTGATTTGCTGCTAGCGCGGCCGTGATTTAGTGCTGCTAAACGCACGTTAATACTGCGTTAGTCTGACCCTAGCCTTAGAAGCTCGAGTTTGGGTTTCTGTTCTTAATTGATCAAGTTTGGGTCTGATACGTTGGGGGAGGTTTGGTTATTTGTGTTCCTTAACACTGCGTCCATCATATTGCTTAACTGGAAATATTATTAACATGAATCCTGTATTGGTGCTGCGACAAAAAAATTAAATAATTCTGAAACATCTTTATGTTGTCTTACACATTTTACATTGTGGTGGGTAAGACTGGGGTCAGACTAACGCATTTTTAACGTATGTTTAGGCGCACTTAATCACGGCTGCAGTAGCAGAAAATGACGGGCAATAACGGCCAATATACGAAATACGGCCGCACGAAAGTCCGGCCGCGCAACGCAAGTGGAAATTTAACGCATTTTTTCGAGAACGCAGAACCGCTAGTACTGACGTACAGAGTGCGCTGCGGCGACATATCGGCGAGTGTGCGTGATTAGGAGACGTCAGAGGCTGCTAATGTCCAGCCTACATAACGTCCAGACGCAAAAAGAGTTTTGACGATCCGTAAAAAAAAAATCACACACGAAAATGCGCGTCGTCTGACCGTTTTCGCGCATTCCGTGAAAAAATACATCAATGCGTTCGAATGCACTTTTTTGACGGTTGCTGCAAATAGGCTAGGGTCCAACAAACGCATTAAGTGTTTAAATTTGTACTACAGAGCTCATCAGTTGCTTACTAAATTACTTAAATAATATAGACCCTAAAAAACTGGAAATATCGTAACTACCTGCGGTGGCGTAGCATGGGTTGTCAGCACACAGTGCAAGGCAAGAATTGTGCCCCCCCCAACCTGAGCAAACGTTAGCACGCCCCGATTCCCTGTGATCACAGGTAACTTGGGCAGGCCTGGTGCAAGATTTTTTATATCGACATACACCTTTGTCTATATTACCACCCCGCCATCCCAATATCTTCCACAGCAATAAAGTCAAGCTTATTCGCACAAAACACACATTACGGTGAGTTTTATGGCTGTGATATGCTCATACACACCACACATTACTTTATCACAGCCATAAAACTCACTGTAATGTGCGATGTGTATGAGTGTATCACAGAGCTCCACAGCAATAAAATTTTTAAATAATTATAGATTGCTGCAAATTATATAATACAGTTTAACACCACATTTATTCATATATATTTTAATATTAACGCAAATTATACAGTAATTAGATAAAAAATGTCATATATAAATTATATAATAAAACCATACACTAATATTTTACCCAGTTCTAAATGTAGATCTTCATCACAAATATTTTATATAGATCGTACAATACTGTTCTAATGTAAGCCTTATCCAAAAAGGTACACAGATTCCCCTGAATGGTATTTGTGACAGGGGTCATTACCCAGAGTGGGTATCCCCATGCAGAAAGACTCCCTCTCACCCTCACTATCCAAAATAAGTACTGATACTGACACAATCCAACCCACTCAAAAGCCGAAGCTCCTTGTACGGTGAACAGAGAAATTAGCCTCCCTTATTTTGAGTTTTCAATGGGATAACACACAGAGAAGATGGGCAAATCAACAAAGTTAAAACATGCCCCTACATTAATCAACATTAACCCTACATTAGCCAACCCCCCTACCATACATATGCTCTAGTGTAATAGACAAAGGATGGGAAAGGTGATTAAGCCACTTCCTGAAGGGTAGACAGAAGCATGGAGAAACATCCAGGATAGCAAAGGAACCATTCAGTACACATTTCAAAATACAGGAAACAGACAGCATATACAACTCTCCACTCAACAATAAATATATCAGGGAATAATACAACACACTGACATCACATCAGGGGATAGGGCACAGAATACACATACACCTGTACCTATAACTGTAGGTACAGGGTGACGATAACATAGGAGATGTCTGGGGAAGCATAAAGAGTCTCATGCCTCCCAAAACTTATTTCAGGTCCAAGTATCCAGAGTCCTAAGTGACTCCATCACAGTATTATTTTGGTCCAGGAATGTTGATGGATAGTTGATCAACAGTGGTCTAGGGCGCTGCCAACCAAGGATCTTTAGGATTTCTTCATACTAATGATCTGATGTCCCATATATCCAGAAGAGGCCTTATCTATACATATCTTTTTGTACTGATAATATTCTTTGCTTTTTTTATGCTGTTCTTTGTATGGTTTGTCATTGTTCTTCCGTTTACAAGAAATATTAAAGAGTCATTCATCTTCTCCATTGTTGAGACACACTACAGCTCTCCATCTCTTGGAATGCAGTGTGCAAGTGAAATACTCTTTGTTATTCTACTGTATTATATTTTACTTTTCTCCAACACAAACATATGCATAGCAGTTTTTACTATTATGAGATAATACTGCCAATGATCCCCATACTCGGGAACTCATAAGCCTGAAATCCATAAATATTATTCTATCAAATTAGATTCAACATTTCCCAATCCATCTGTTGGTTCACACACTGCCAGAACTCACAGCCACATGTTACCAATACCCAGAAATTTCCACCCTGCTTGACAAATCTGCTTTTCTAGGCGGCTGAATAACATTGAAACATCTCCAGTTTATTTCCTTCATGACTGCAGTAACTACAAATTGGGGGCATGGTGACCAACTGCCCTGCGTGTATCAACACATGCTAAAACGATCAGGAAGTTCAGCTGAAAAACAGATGTACTCTATAGTATTTAAACAGCAGAGGACTCTATGAATGGTGCCTTAACCTGAATTGCCTTTTTTATTTTTTACTTCTATAACCAGATATTAGCCCAGTGGTGGAAGTTTGTATTAGGGGCTCCATAATGAGTTGGGAGGGTGCGCCCCATGTCTTTAAAATTATAGTATAGCCAAATATTTAGAAAAAAAGGAGATCATTTAATTTGTATCATATTTTTAAAACTGTTCGAGTACTAGAGTTAAAGTCATATATGATGCATTACATAATGCCCATATTATATAGAAGAGAAGACAGCCAGGAACTACAAAGCACCAAGATATTTACCTTTAGGGTGCATATGGCATTGTCCGAATGATAGCTGTTCCCAGCGTAACCAGGGTCTGCCCATTTTTGGGCAGCTCCCCATGCAATCTACTATTTTTTCCCCTTATTTTCACTTTTATGTTTGCAGACCACGGAAAACAACTGTGGTGGATGGCCGAAGAATTCTTTCCCTGGTGAAGAAAACACCCTTCACAACAGTTGGCCAGATCACAATATTCATAAATGATCTGCCCAATGTCTGCAAAAGCTCAACTGTACACATGTACGCAGACGACACTGTAATCTATACCAGCAAACCAAATCTCCCGCAGCTGGAGGCAGTGCTGCAAGAACAATTCACAGGGGTAGAAAAGTGGATCGCAAATAACAAACTTTTTGTAAATGCTGACAAAACTGTTACAATGCTCTTTGGAACCGCACCTAAACTACACAAATTGCAAACACCCCATCTATGTGTGGGGACAAGTTCAAATGACACGCTGACTACAGTCACTTCTCTCAAATATCTAGGTATGTGGTTAGACCCAAATCTATCCTTTGGCCCCCACATCGAAAAACTCTCATCTAAACTCTACCCCAAACTAGGTGCCCTGTACAGAAACAAATCCTGCCTGAGCCCCGCGGTAAGAAAGCAGATGGTACAACAAATGCTTATGCCAGCCATTGAATACAGAGATGTAGTGTATGCAGCCGCCCCTCAAACACACCTCCAGAAACTTACTACATTGTATAACTCATACTGCCGCTTTGTGCTACAATGTAACTACATGACCCACCATTGTGACATGTTAAAAGAAGTAAACTGGCCATCGCTGGAATCTAGATGCACCCTTCACCTTTCCAACCTGGTGTTTAAGAGCTTTTCTGGTAAGCTACCACCCTACCTGAATAGGCTGATTGCCCCAGCAGTTCCCTCATCCTATAACCTCAGATCCAGGACCAGCACCTTACCTGCAATACCGCAATACAAAAAGAAAGTGGCTCAATCCTCATTTTCCTACAGAGCACCACAATTATGGAATAACCTCCCAGACGCCATCAAATCTTCCCCCAGTCTAAAGTCCCCTAAGAGCTCCCTATTAATATACCTCAATACAGAATGCACCTGTAAACATGTAACATAATGACTTTATTTCCTACATATTTATTTTTCTGTTAATCTGTATATTTGTTTTTGTGTTAATATCTTGCATTTTACTATTTTGTATTTCTGTAACCACTCAATGTTCTTAAACCCAGGACATACTTGAAAACGAGAGAAATCTCAATGTATCCTTCCTGGTAAAATACTTTATAAATAAATAATGATAAATCAAAATAATATTCTCCTTAACATATTTGTTATAAAAAGGTGCAAAAAACTGAACCATTACTTGGTTTCAGTGGTCAAGTCGAGCAGGAGCCTTTCGGCAACGCAATTCCTCCACTATCTTTTCTGGAGGAACTCTGTTCCCTTTTGGCTCACATATTGTAAATCTTTTATTAGGTTGCAATCGTATATTTCCTTATAGTCACCAGAAATATGTGACATTATTTATAACTTTCCTAATTATTCCCTATAACTGAGCATATCTACAGTCAGGTCCAGAAATATTGGGACAGCGACACAATTCTAACATCTTTGGCTCTATGCACCACCACAATGGAGTTGGAATGAAACAAACACAATGTGCTTTAACTGCAGACTGTCAGCTTTAATTTGAGGGTATGTACATCCAACTCAGGTGAACGGTGTAGGACTTACAGTTTGCAGATGTGCCTCCCACTTGTTAAGGGACCAAAGGTAATGGGACAATTGGCTTTTCAGCTGTTCCATGGCCAGGTGTGTGATATTCCCTCATTACCCCAATTACAATGTGCAGATAAAAGGCCCAGAGTTCATTTCAAGTGTGCTTTTTGCATTTGGAATCTGTTGCTGTCAACTCTCAAGATGAGATCCAAAGAGCTGTCACTATCAGTGAAGCAAGCCATCATTAGGCTGAAGAAACAAAACAAACCCATCAGAGAGATAGCAAGAACATTAGGCGTGGCCAAAACAACTGTTTGGAACATTCTCAAAAAGAAGGAACGCACCGGTGAGCTCAGCAACACCAAAAGACCCGGGAGACCACGGAAAACTACTGTGGTGGATGACCGAAGAATTCTTTCCCTGGTGTAGAAAACACCCTTCACAACAGTTGGCCAGATCAAGAACACTCTCCAGGAGGTAGGTGTATGTGTGTCAAAGTCAACAATCAAGAGAAGACTTCACCAGAGTGAATACAGAGGGTTCACCACAAGATGTAAACCATTGGTGAGACTCAAAAACAGGAAGGCCAGATTAGAGTTTGCCAAACAAAACCTAACAAAGCCCTCGCAGTTCTGGGACAAGATCCTATGGACAGATGAGACCAAGATCAACTTGTACCAGAGTGATGGGAAGAGAAGAGTATGGAGAAGGAAAGGAACTGCTCATGATCCTAAGCATACCACCTCATCAGTGAAGCATGGTGGTGGTAGTGTCATGGCGTGGGCATGTATGGCTGCCAATGGAACTGGTTCTCTTGTATTTATTGATGATGTGACTGCTGACAAAAGCAGGAGGATGAATTCTGAAGTGTTTCGGCCAATATTATCTGCTCACATTCAGCCAATGCTGCAGAACTCATTGGATGGCGCTTCACAGTGCAGATGGACAATGACCCAAAGCATACTGCAAAAGCAACCAAAGAGTTTTTGAAGGGACAGAAGTGGAATGTTATGCAATGGCCAAGAGCATCACCAGGGATGAAACCCAGCGTCTGGTGAGGTCTATGCGTTCCAGACTTCAGGCTGTGATTGACTACAAAGGATTTGCAACCAAGTATTAAGAAAGGAAAGTTTGATTTATGATTATTATTCTGTCCCATTACCTTTGGTCCCTTAACAAGTGGGAGGCACATCTGCAAACTGCCGTAAATCCTACACCGTTCACCTGAGTTGGATGTACATACCCTCAAATTAAAGCTGACAGTCTGCAGTTAAAGCACATTGTGTTTGTTTCATTCCAACTCCATTGTGGTGGTGTATAGAGCCAAAGATGTTAGAATTGTGTCGCTGTCCCAATATTTCTGGACCTGACTGTATATATTTAAACAATAATATCAAATTTGAGGGTGGGGTTGAGGGTTAAGTGTGATTTGTCAATGGGTATTTGGGGAGCTGAAATTTTGGACAGTCCTCACACATTAGGGGTTATTCACTAAGCGCCGAACTTGCCACCAAAATGCACCAAACGCTGAATTTCACTGTACGGTGCAATTTCGTGGCGGTTTGTCTGTTCACTAAACTGTCAATTCGCCAAATTCAGGCAAATCGACATTGAAATAAGGTGCAGTACGCCGCAGATTAGCAGCCTTCGGCAGCACCTAAATTGTCCCATAGAGAAGTAATGGTTAATCTACTCCAAGAACGCCGAACTGCACCGAATTGTCAGTGAAATGCCCTGATTTTTGGGGATTCAGTTCGACAGCTTTAAACAGGCAAATTCCATGGAAAAAATATTAACATTTTTTTATTCTATTCAACCGATTATTCTTTTCATTTTCAGCAGTCTTTTTAATTATTTATTTTTTTGAGCAATCTTTGATTCCCAATTTATATAAAAAGCGTTACTTTCTCAGGACAAAGTCAAATGGCACGCTGACCACAGTCACTTCTCTCAAATATCTAGGTATGTGGTTAGACCCAAATCTATCCTTTGGCCCCCACATCAAAAACTCATCTAAACTTTACCCCCAACTAGGTTCCCTGTACAGAAACAAATCCTGCCTGAGCCCCGCAGTAAGAAAGCAGATTGTACAACAAATGCTTATGCCGGCTATTGAATACGTAGATGTACAAGGTTATTCAAAGAATGGTGAAAATTAGGAGAATGACTGGAGAATGGAAAATTCTAGGTCAAAATAGCCGATTTGGAAAGTGAGATGAAAGGGAGAATTTTTCTGGTTTGGCTATTTTGACCTAGAATTTTCCATTCTCCAGTTATTCTCCTGCTTTTCACCGCTCTCTGAATAACCCCGGTAGTATATGCAGCTGTCCCACAAACCCACCGTCATAAACTTACTACATTGTATAACTCATTCTGCCGCTTTGTGCTACAATGTAACTACATGACCCACCACTGTGACATGTTAAAAGAAATAAACTGGCCTTTGCTGGAATCCAGACGCATCCTTCACCTTTCCAACCTGGGGCCCTATTACAATCTTCACGCAAACGTTTGCGCTGGCGCAAAAACGCATTAACGCGAGGGGTAAAACCCTTAGCGCAACAAACGCACGCACTCGTCTAACGCGGGTGAACCTGAGCGAACCCTGCGCGACCGACCGTACTGTACTGCGCACGGGCTATACTTAACATTGTGAGCGCAAATGCGTTTGTGTGCTTATACGCCGATGGTATTACAATCTATGCGCAGTTTGTAACGCACAGCCTTTGCGCGCATAATTTTAGCAACTCCTGAATGCTGGTGTTAAAGGCAAATCTGACGGACATGGCTGAACCCAAATACACCAGCCCAAAAAATAAAATCTGCAAAGTATAGTTACACATTCTAAACATACCAAACCAATAAATTTGAGAAGTTGTGTGTGCATTTTTTATTGCTGCAGCATATATACTCAGATTGACTTTGACAGGTGGAAAAACGTAACGTGAGACAATTGTGGTTCTTAATTCTGATTGGCTGAATCGCGTGAAAAAACAGTCCGCACACTGATCTCTGCGTGCATCGTTGCTGCGCACGCGTTTGTGCGCATCCGTTTAACACGCATTATTGCTCGACGAATGAAAAAATGCACGAGGATTGTAATTCCAGCGTTGATTTCCACGTGTTAACGTTTAGCGTTTCCTGCCAAAATTCATGCACTGCGCGTGCGTTTTTCCTTGAAGAATGTAATAGGGCCCCTGGTGTTTAAGAGCTTTTCTGGGAAGGTACCACCCTACCTGAATAGGCTGCTTCCCCCAGCAGTTTCCCTCATCCTATAACCTCCGATCCAGGATCAGCACCTTACTTGCAATACCACAATACAAAAAGAAAGTGGCTCGGTCCTCATTTTCCTACAGAGCACCGCAGTTATGGAATAACCTCCCAGAAGCCATCAAATCTTCCCCCAGTCTAAAGTCACTCAAGAGATCTCTATTAATATACCTCAATACAGAATGCACCTGTAAACATGTAACATAGTGACTATATTTCCTACGTTAATCTGTATATTTGTGTTTTGTTTTTAATATTTTGCATTCATTACTTTGTATTTCTGTAACAATTCAATGTTCTTGAACCCAGGACATACTTGAAAACGAGAGAAATCTCAATGTGTCCTTCCTGGTACAATACTTTATAAATAAATAAATATTCATTTAGCTTTATAAAGGTGAAACCTCCTTTATAAAATAATTTCTAACAGTGACATGTGTATGAAGTACAATTCCCATGATGGTCTGTCAGTCTGGAAAATATAGTGCAAAAACACCTGGGGTTCTGTCAAGGCTAGCTGTCATGCTATTCACAGCCCAGACGATGTATTGCGGGAACCCTGTTTGGTTTCCAGCGGTTCCTTTGTACTTACAATGTTTCCAAAGAGTCCGTGGGAGAAAATATGTTTGCACAATGCCAACAGGTGTTTTTATCAAACCGTGTTCCAGGAAAACAACAAATTGTAATGTCACCCCTAGTACAGGTCAAACTAAACTAAAACTCATACCCTTTCACCCAGTTTACGCCACCAGATTGTATTTGGCTGTAGGATCGTGCTCTATTATTAGGGTGACCATATCGGCCATGTTTAAAGGGACACATATTGCTATTTCATGCACAGGGGTGCACAGGGAAAATTGGTGCCCTGTAACATGTATAATTAATATGATGCAGGAAGGAAATCAAGGCGGGTCACCTGGGAATCCTCTTTGATTTCTTACCAGCAGCGTATAGATACTACATGCTGTGGAGTCACATTCTTCATGCATTGCCCATCAGCATGAATAAATTATATGTGTCCCTTTAAACATGGACGATAGGGTCACCCGATTACATAAGATGTGACCATTAATCCACGTTATTAATAATTGTAATTATAAAATACCAATACATTTTTGGCATTTAGAATGGTGAAATATGAGATTGTTGCCCCTTGTTTACCAGGAGAACCAATTCTAGGTGTTTGGTGTCTGTCCCCATAATACAGTAGTGGCTAACCGGCTGGGTGGAGTAGAGGCAACATCACTGCTTTGTAACCATGGAGAGAGAGGACACACAGGTTCAATCCCAGCAAGAGCACCTCGCCAGTGAGTGTCCTTGGGCAAGACACCCAACGGTACATACTCGCCACCCAGGACATACCTGAAAGCAAGAGAAATCTCAATGTATCCTTCCTGGTAAAATCCTTTCTCAAAAAAAACCCTTGGCTCTAAAATACCTTCCTTATGCTTTATGGCTGGATGAGCACCACGGCACATCTAGTTCAAAAACATCTAAGGAGCAATGGTTACACTCCAATGTTACATTTCTAAAACTCTGTTTAGTGCAAACAATAGTTTTTCTTTTGAGCAGAATTGTGGATTTCCAAACAGAACACTCTAACAGGAACCTGAATCTGGAAATCTGGTTATTTGAGTTCCGGTGAAATCTCCACATTCCATTTAGCTGAAACGATTTGTCAAGTGCAGACCAGAATTAGATGCTCAGTTGTTGTCAAACTACAAACCCAATAATTCACTATCTATCCAGCCTACCATTTGTGAGTTGGCGATCCCCAAAACTGTGGATCTACATGTGGCCAGTCCTTCTATAGGCCATATTTGTCAATGAAAAATGCTATTATTACGGTTCATGCCTTTCATGATTGTATCACTGCAAACCAAATCTTTCCAGAGTTTGCATTGAAAACCTAAACTTGATTTTTCTCTATTGTTCTATTGTTCAATCCTTGGTTCTATTTGTTTCCATTCCTGTTATCTGGGCCGACTGCCTACAATTACTCATCCAGGGAAAAGACCTTCATTAGTGTCTCTTGAAAAGTAATTGCTAAGTAACTCACCCGGTCACTTATTGTCAGGTTCTCTCTCTGCTTCCATAACATCTGCTATAGAATTCTAAAGCATAAAATGCACTCACGCTTTCCTGAGCAATTAAATTGCTCTGTGAAATGAAATGTGTTGACAAAGTGTCTTAGTTCAGCATCGATGACCTATACGTATTGGAGTCTTGCATACGTTTGACCAACGAAGAGTTTATAAGGAACTTGTGCTAGAGGTCACTTGGCGGATCTGGGTTTCTAGAGTTGTCCTCTAGGTAGCATAATTACTAAATCACTGCAAATCTCAGTTCTTATTCAGCTCCATGTTAATCAAAGCTTAAAGTGCACCCTTCATGCCAACATAAGTTGTCCACATATCTTTGCATTTTACAATTACCCATCAAATTTTAGCTGTCAATCACTTCTGAGGATATACTGCCTGGGTGAGTGACAGCTGTGATCAGCAAAGCCATCCAACAGGACGTCTCTCTGTTCACTCCTCCACCTTGATTGTAGCTGACATCACCACTGTGGACCTACTGCCCTGTACCTGGGGATGGCTCGCTCACAGTTCTTTCCCCCCAGAGCAGAGTGATGGTAGACCCCAATGCTGGAAACACTGGCTGGGTGGAGTAGAGGTAACATCACCGCTCTGCATGGAGAGAGCCTGTGGAGTCATGGGCTCGATCCCAGCAAGAGCACCTCTCCAGTAAGTGCCCTTGGGCAAGACACCCAACGGTACATACTTGCCACCCAGGACATACCTGAAAAGGAGAGAAATCTCAATGTATCCTTCCTGGTAAAATCCTTTCTCAAAAAAAAAAAAGTAAAAGCTGCAATATCTCTTCAAGGGACGAAACGCTGTATTGATCTTTGACCCCTTTACTACCAAGTGATTTTCCTAAAAAAGTCAGAAAAAAGTGTTTTTTTGTAAAATCATTTTAAATTAATTTTACAGGAATACATAGTTATTACTGTAAATCAGGGCTCAAAATTTCCACTTGCCTACTAGCATTTGGCGAGTAGAAATTAAGTGAGGGCGAGTGGAAATGCACACGCATGCAGCACAATAAATTAATTTGTGCTGTATATTCCGGCAGTGCCGCCGTGCAGCCCCCCCCTTTCCCCAGGCTTCATGGTGGCAAGGAGCAGCTGCCTAACCTGACCAAGCTTGTCTCTGTCACTAGCAGGGGAGTGGAGAGGAGTTTTCCTGCCTCCTCGCTCTGCTCACACTGGAGTCTGATGACTGGGTATATATGTATCTGGGGTCTGATGTCTGGGTATTAATGTTATTTTGTAACTTTATTCTAAATAAAACCTTTAACAATTTTATAAGATAATTTAAGGGTGTGTGTTTAGGGGCAGAGTTAAGGGCTCGGTAGGGGTTAGGTGGAGCAACTGGTGGCGAGTAACTCTTATGGCCAGGTTAGTAGCTTGGGACTTTAAATTTTGAGCCCTGCTGTAAATAACCTATTTGGCCAGTAGATGGCACCATATACTGCCAAATTGAGTTACAGAGGTTTGAGCTGCAGGTCTTTTTTCCCCCTGCATCAGCTGCTGAAAGCACCATATTTCACAGCACTCATCAGCTGATGTTACAGTTTTAGCTCTTTGGGCATTATGCCTACGGTGTTAAAACTTTGGGGGCACCTTCTGCAGCCCAAAAGCAAGCGGAATTCATTTGCAGCAAACAAATTTCATCTGCTTTTGGGCTGCAGATCGAGATATCTCAATATCGGGCACCAGATGTTGCCTTTGAAACCCGAGATATCTTGATCTCGGTAATGAAAGGGTTATGAGTGACGTGAATCCATCTCCAAGGATATTGCAGGAAAAGTCTGAGTTAACATATGATTTCAAGCTAACTCTACAAAATAAATCTTTATTTTAACACTATAATTTTTCTCGCATCGGACATCAGAAAACAAAATTAAAAATTTAGATTTATTCTCTAAATCGTGATTCTATTACATAAAAGGAGCCCAGAACAATTGGGTTTTATATTCTATAGACATAGGAATATCAGCAGTGAATAAGCAGATGAAGTGTGACCTCATGTCGCAAAATGACCAAGATATCCCAGTAATTTTAGGTTTGGCTTATACTTCAGAAATATTCTGTAAAAAAATAAAAAATAAAAAAAAATATTACAAAAGATCATGCACGGAGGAACACAGAGGCAGGGGCTCTGGTATTACAGCTGGGTTAGGGGAGTTTTTGTATGTGAAACCTTGACCTAGGGCACTAGTGAGGAACATGAATTACAGGTTTTGGACGTCAACCGGTTTATTGTCAAGTTTTTGGCTTTTGTTTTTGTACGAGATATAATTGGAATTTCACTTACACCTGCTCTTACAACCATTCAAACCATTTCTCTGTTTCCAGACACCTGAGACGTTCACACACCAAGCAACGAGCTGCAAATGCTCTTCTCCGTTTGTTGGAACCTGAGTAACAGATTTTCTGCAGAACAGAGTCATAATACCCAGGCCCCCTTCCATTCAAGGACCCGCTCGCATAAATTAAGCTTCACACCATTTACATATCTCATTGATCTCCATACACAACATTTGTTTGTCTCCTTAATTTGTCTTCGCTGTGTATCCTTTTCATATCATAGCACTCTTTCAACATCAGGCCATATTTTGTTATGAGCGCTTTCAGCCATCTTTTTATATTGTCTCTTCAGCTCCTCTTTGCCCACACTCTATTCTTGTGTCTAACACAACAGACCACCGTTAAATTGTCACTTCCCTCCATCTCCAAGGTCTTTCCAGTTTTAGATTTCTGCTTTAATGCTCTACAACAATGGTTCCCCTTTGCGGTCCTCAAGTACCCCCAACAGGTCAGGTTTGCAGATATGTGAAGCACAGCCCAGGTGATATGATTTGCTGCTCAGTGATTGTAGGATTCAGTCTGTATTTTCACAAAGTAATCCTTAAAACCTGGCCTGTTAGGGGAACTTGAAGACCGCGGTTGGGGAACCACTGCTCTACTAGTTCCACCCAACAGTCTTCATGTCTTGCAATATTGCTTGACCCCCCCACATACCTAAACTCCGCTATTCTTCCTATTTCTACTTCAATCATTTTTACCATGTGTTTTGTAAATTACTACCGCGAAATAGATTGTAATACCATCCTTGTACCAGCGCACATTCGCATTTGCGCTCACAATGTTAAGTATAGGACACGCGCGGTACAGTAAACTCATGCAGGGTTCGCACAGGTTCACCCGCGGTAGACGATTGCGTGTGGTTCCTGCGCTGACTATGTAATACGGGATTAGGAGCAAACGGTTTTACCCCACGTGTTAATGTTTTTTGCGCCAGCGCAAACGTTTGCGTGAAGATTGTAATTTAACCCATTGACTTCTTGGAATGAGAAATCTAATTACAGTAAACATTACATAACATTTCTTAACCTAAAACAATGGGTGACAGCAGATAACAGCCTATTCAAATACACAGATAACAGGGACACACAGACAATAGTGAGGCAGTATTCTTACATAATCCAGATTGCACAAACCTAATTAAATTATACTGTTTCAACACAGAAATACTATAAACCAAATTACCAACTGTTTGATGAACTTTCTCTGCCATAATTATCCATAGTCCACGGGCACGAGGCTGGCACCCGCTCTTCTCCAAGGGGCACACAGTCTATGTGTAGTGCGGGCATTGCTGTGAGTGCCCACACCAGTCAGTCCCAGACATTTGGAGCACAAGTCACTGAAAATGTGGCGGAGGCTTCCGTCACACACTGCTACTATGAGATTGGGGAAGAGGATAGAAATATATATATACCCCGTCCACCTTTCAATAGTCTCTACTTTTGTGTGACCAAACATACTAGCTGGCACAGTCAATCACAGACTAAAGGCAGTCTTTGTGGCCCTTGGAGATGTGTGGATGCTGGCCTCGTGCCAGGGTACTACGGGTGATCGCAGAAGGAAACTCTCAGGGAGTAAAAGGGGGTAACTGAGCATATGCTGTCTCACAAGCTGTTTAATAGATGTCAAATATGTTTCATTTCACCGTTTGTCTGGAGCGACAAGGGTGCAAGGATCTCAAACTCTGCCCCCCCCCCATTGTTTATTGCCCACAATTCCCAGAATTCTTTGAATGTAATAAAGCCAGAGAATGATGGGAGCTGTAGAAACGTCTTGGGGGGGGGGGGGGTTGGAGATCCTTAGTAAAAGTTGTTTGTTAAACATTTCCCTTCATATTGTGTTGGAATATAGTGTGTTTATTCTTCTGCGTGTTTGTAATGCATTTTATGTAACTATTATCAAAATTAATCCAGACAACCTGGTGCCTATAGGGTGTTTTTTAATAGCAGGTGATTTGATGATTTCCCATTCTGCCTCTTGTTTAGTTTGACAGTCTATACAAGTCATATTTTGGCTACAATAAAAGAGAATTCTATTCATACACCAACAGATGTGTGTGTCTGGATATTGGTTGTGGGGACCCTTTGCTGGTTAACCTGTCTATAATGCCAACTTGGGTTACCAGATCGGCCATGTTTTCCTGGACACGCATAATGTATTCGTGTTGATGATGGGCAGTGCATGAAAAATGCCCCCCCCCCGCGTCATGTAGAATCCATAGCTGCAGATAAGGAATCCCAGGAGACCTGCCTTGACTTTCTGTCCTGCAACATATGAGTTAGACATGTTGCAGGGCAGCACTTTTCCCTGTGCTCACCCTCTGCATGAAATGGTAATATGTGTCCTGGAAAACCGACTTGGAAACCCTAATGCCAGGGCTTTAGGTACTCTGAAAGCTGGTTCCTTGATCTGTTTTATAGTCTAAGAAGGAACAAAGTAATGGGCTGGTTATGTCAGTAGTGGGGAAATGAATGGAAACCGTGTTAAAGGAAAGGATTGTTGAACATCTAAAAACACATAGATTACAAGATCAGAAACAACATGGGTTTACCTCAGGGAGATCATGCCAAACTAATCTTATTGATTTTTTTGATTGGGTAACAAAAATAATAGACACAGGTGGTGCAGTAGACATTGCTTATTTAGATTTCAGTAAGGCTTTTGATACTGTTCCGCATAGAAGGCTTATCAATAAATTGCAATCTTCGAGCTTGGATTCCAATATTGTTTTTTTTTTCTCTTTTGTCTGTCTTTTTGTCTGTTTTTTTCTCTGTCTTTTTTGTCTGTCTCATAAGGCCAAACAACACAGCAAGCAACTATATTCATACAGGGCCGGAAAATATCATCCGAAGAACAGCTAGTAATAACAAAATAGGAAAGTCATCAAAGGATAGCTAAATATTGACAAGTAACATCCCCAAATGGGGGGTCTCAAAGTAGGAAAACTCTGCATGTGAGGCATCAGGGGGGTATCAAAGCCGAGATCAAAAATGAGGGAGAGTCTCAGTCCAGGACATGAGGCGAGGTACTTCAGCCCGTGTCCATAAACGGAAACGGGGCCATAGCAGGCAGCGACCCGCAAGGCAATCCAGGTGTTTCGGCCTTATCAGACTCAAGAGCCTCAGCCAGCAGAGAGGTAAGGGACAGAACTGAATGTGCAGACTCTGGTTTCCCTCCGAACAGTATGGGGGGACGTTCCTCCATCTTCAGGTCACGTTTGGTGTCCGTGGGCTCCACCACTGCACCATCAAGCCCTGCGCAACCCAGCGAACCATGCATAGCAGATCCTCTGGAATTACTCAGCGGCGGCAGCTCGTCCTCCTGCAAGGGTAGGGATTCTGGATCGCCATCCACACCACTATCCGCCTCCATGGTCTCACATATAAGCGTGTCGGCTGCTCCTCGAGACCTCCCCGGCAGAACTCTGTTCAGGGGATCCGTCGCCTCACAACTCACCCCCATCAGAGTCACCTCCTCACCATAGCCCCGCAGCGCCGCCATCATCCGGCGCCAGATGCCTTTAGTCAGCGGGACATCGTCGTCCTCTGCTTGTAACAGACGTAAACAGGCATCTAGGCCTGAGGCAGCGTCCACCATACCTCCAGAAACAGCAGAGGAGGCCCCCCTCGTCCGCCCGCCAGGTCATCTGTCACATCTGCCCAACACCCGGTCGGAACGGCCAAGAGACGTGGGCCCACCGTCTCCATAGCCTCCGACCAAGCGCCAGGTCGGGGTAGAGCGTATAGGGCATCTCAGTGGGGGGGACATCCGAGCAGCAGGCCGCAAAATGGCCACCGGCATCATGGTGGAGACGGCAAACTGCCTCATGGTAAGTCTCTGGTCCGGGGGGGGGGGAGCAGTGCGGACCCTGGACATTTTGGTCCTGTTGGCCAGCCCTTCAGAAACCCCCAGGTTTGTCAGCAGGCCAAAATATTTGCCAGGGGGACCTCAAAACAAGCATAAGAAGCGGAGCTTCTACAAAAGACGTCCGCTCTCCTCGATGGCTGGCCACGCCCCCCTGATTCCAATATTGTTGAATGGATTAGGCAGTGGCTGAGTGACAGGCAACAGAGGGTTGTGGTAAATGGAGTTTATTCGGCGCAAGGTCTTGTTACCAGTGGGGTACCTCAGGGGTCAGTACTTGGACCCATTCTCTTTAATATTTTTATTAGTGATATTGCAGAAGGTATTAATGGAAAGTATGTCTTTTTGCTGATGACACAAAGATTTGCAACAGGGTTGACGTTCCTGGAGGGATCGGCCAAATGACAAATGATTTAGGTAAACTAAAAAAATGGTCGGAGCTGTGGCAATTGAGTTTTAATGTGGATAAGTGCAAGATAATGCACCTGGGACGTAAAAACCCAAGGGCTGAATATAGAATATTTGATACAGTCCTAACCTCAACATCTGAGGAAAGGGATTTAGGGGTCATTATTTCAGAGGATCTAAGGGTAAGTAGTCAATGTAATAGAGCAGCAGGAAATGCTAGCAGAATGCTTGGTTGTGTAGGGAGAGGTATTAGCAGTAGGAAAAGGGAAGTGCTCATGCCACTGTACAGAGCACTGGTGAGACCTCACTTGGAGTACTGTGTGCAGTACTGGAGACCGTATCTCCAGAAGGATATAGACATCTTAGAGAGAGTTCAGAGAAGGGCTACTAAAATGGTGTACGGCGTGAAGGAGAAAAGTTACCAGGAAAGGCTTAATGATCTTAACATGTACAGCTTGGAAAAAAGACGAGACAGAGGAGATATGATAGAAACATTTAAATACGTAAAGGGAATCCACAAGGTAGAGGAAGGGAGTATATTTAAAAGGAAACAAAATAGCAAAACAAGAGGACATAGTCTTAGATTAGAGGGGCAAAGGTTTAAAAGTAACATCAGGAAGCATTATGAGAGGGTGGTGGATACATGGAACAGCCTTCCAGTTGAAGTGGTAGAGGCCAAAACAGTAATTGAATTTAAGCAAGCATGGGATAGGCATAAGGCTATCCTAAACAAAAGATAAATCTAGGTAATTGGGCAGACTAGATGGACCGAAAGGTTCTTATCTGCTGACATTTTTCTATGTTTCTATGATCCTGGAGCATTGACAGAACCCTGTCATGTTCCCCTTACATATATACCCTATATAAGGTCAATCTGAAATCCAGACTGGTTGGGGTCCTGAGCATTTCTGGTTAGGGATGCTTGACCTGTACATATTTGATATATATTAAATGAAATCCCTACCCTTTCAATTAAAAAAAACCCAATATAACATGTGAGGGGGGGGGTTAACAATAAAGAATAAAACTATGGGTAAACAGAGACATACAGAGTTATTCAGAGAGTGTGAAAAGCAGGAGAATGACTGGAGAATGAAAAATTCTAGGTCAAAATAGCCGATTTAGAAAGTGAGATGAAAGGGAGAATTTTTCTGGTTTGGCTATTTTGACCTAGAATTTTTCATTCTCCAGTCATTCTCCTGCTTTTCACGCTCTCTGAATAACCCTGATAGGTTTCCTTCAGTTTTGAAGTTGTCCCACTTCTGACAAAGGTTTCCCATTGTACAGCGCTACGGAACTTGTTGGTGCTTTATAAATGCCTGTAACTCTCCGTTGGTCCTTAAGTTTTCCAGTGCTCTACTTAGGATCTAGCCCCACTCGGGTGTAAATCTGCTGAGTCAGGGGGTAAACATACCACAGCAAATTAAAGTGCACAGCAGTAATGGTGAACCTTGGTGCCCCAGATGTTTCTGAACTACATGTCCCATTAAGATCAGTCAGGCTTAAGTGTGACAAAACATCATGGGAGATGTAGTTCCGTAACAGCTGGGGTGCCAAGGTTTGCCATGACAGGTGTATAGAGGTCCTAGGTAAGGCTGGGGTCAGACCAGCGCATTTTTAACGTGCGTTCTGGCGCACTTAATCACGGCCGCACTAGCAGCAAATGACGGGCAATGACGGCCAATATACGAAGCACGGTCGCACGAAAGTCTGGCCGCGCAACGCAAGTGGAAAATGAACGCATTTTTTCGAGAACACAGAACCGCTAGTACGGACGTACAGAGTGCGCTGCGCCCGCTAGCGGTGTGTGTGTGTGATTTGGAGACATCAGACCCTGCTCGTGTCCGGCCAACATAACGTCCAGACGCAAAAAGTTTCCTGGTTTGGATTCGTAAAACATCACGCACGAACATGCGCATCGTATGACCGTTTTCGCATATTCCGTGAAAAAATACATCAATCCGTTCGGACGCACTTTTTTACGTTCGCGTGTAAAAATGCTTTCATTTGACCCTAGCCTAAGGTATAGCAGAGCTCTGCTTATGTTCAGTTGCTTTTTAATCTAGTCCAGCTCTTTCTCTTCAGCAGAACACTAAGGCTGGGGTCAGACCAGCGCACTTTTAACGTGCGTTCTGGCGCACATAATTACGGCCGCACTAGCAGCAAATGACGGGCAATGACGGCCAATATACGAAGTACGGTCGCACGAAAGTCCGGCCGCGCAACGTAAGTGGAAAACGAACGCATTTTTTCGAGAACGCAGAACCGCTAGTACGGACGTACTGAGTGCGCAGCTGCGGCATAGCGGCGTGTTTGCGTGATTAGGAGACGTCAGACACTGCTAATGTCCAGCCTACATAACGTCCAGACGCAAAAAGAGTTTTATTGACGATGGGAAAGAAATCACGCACGAAAAATGCGCATCGTATGACCGTTTTCGCGCATTCCGTGAAAAAATACGTCAATTCGTTTGGACGCACTTTTTTACGTTCGCGTGTAAAAATGCTTTCGTTTGACCCTAGCCTTAGGTTAATGTCAGACAAACGCAGCCTGAGCGCACTCTGCGTGCGTGCATAACGGACGTACGTACTGACGGAAGATACTGTAGATACCACACGATTTTTTGACGGATGTAGAATAAAAAAGGGAAATATGGGAAACAAAATTAAATAACAGGTACAGTCAGACCAAAAAAAAACTTCTGAGCGTCAACATGATGGACCTTGCAAATGGACTGCTGACGTTGCGTCATCATGTACACAGGCCGCTACGCGGACGCGGCGCACTCTGGGTGTCCATAGTAGTGCTTTTACGTTGAGGCCTAAGGCTGGGGTCAGACGAGTGTAGTGTTCACGTCCGTGATTACGCCTAAAAGTACGTCCGTGATAGCATGACTGAAAGCCCATTGGAGCCTGTTACACAAAGTACATCCGCACTGAACTGCGGACGCACAACGGCCGCGGCAAACGGACGCAAGGCAGGCAAGAACGTACAACCACTAGAACGGCCGCACAAAGTGCGCTGCGTCCGCAACGTCCGCATAGCTTTGTGTGTGAGTGATGGAACGTGGTCAGACGGACTGCATTTACACGTCCAGCATTTTTCACGGACAAAATGGTTTTGCTTTTTATTTTATTTTCCCGCCTACATCCGTCAAAATATACGTCAGTGAATAAACGGACTGTGTGGCCACTACTGCGTCTTCCGTAATGACATACGTCCGTGTGCACGGACGTACAGTCCGTAGAGATCACGCTCGTCTGACCCTAGCCTTAATGGCGTCCATTGCCACCTGCGTGGTGTGTGCTCACTTCGGTGCGCCCGTACTTTGTGTGTTGGTCTCTCTTGATCACAAATCAATGCTACGACGGACGTTAAACTGTGCGGCGACACGGACGTGATGACTGCGTTCGTCTGACGCTAGCCCAATACTGATGTTGTGGAGAATTTGGGAAGCATGTACTGACCAGCAGTAATAAAAAAAAAAAAATTCAAAAAAAAGTTTTCAAAAATTAAATAGGTGTAGTGACTTGCTTGTAGTGATTTATTAACTACAAAAAAAAAACAGTTTATGTTTGGATTACTTATTCTTCTTTTCAATCAAGAACAATTTGGATGGAACATTTCAACAATGCAAATTCTATTTCACATGCGCTTTCCTTTTAAAAAAAGGTTTTCAGCTGCAGCTGATTTGTTCTTTTTCCCCTCCGTGTGGGATTTCCATGTTCAGAAAGTGACACGATCACTGACGCGAATGGTGGGAAAAATAAATATATGTATATATCTTTCTACTGGAAGACCTTTCATATATAGAAAAAAAAAACCATACAGATCTTGTCCTTGGTCTCTAAAACTCACTCCCTTAAAGCTGGGGTCAGACGAACGCAGTGCGAACTCGCGTGCAGCCGCACTTTATGACGGCCGTAGTAGCAGCAAATGACGGACAATATACGAAGTACAGCCGCACGAAAGTTCGACTGCGCAACGCAAGCGGCAAACGAACGCATTTTTTCGAGAACGTCTAACCGATAGTACTGACGCACAGAGTGCGCTGCGTCGGCATAGCGGCGTGTTTGAGTGATTAGGAGACGTCAGACGCTGCTCATATCCGGCCAACATAACGTCCAGACACCCAAAGTTTCCTGGTTTGGATCCGTAAAAAATCACGCACGAAAATGCGCATCGTATAACCGTTTTCGCGCATTCCGTGAAAAAATACGTCATTGCGTTCGGGCGCACTTTTTTACTGAAGATGCGAAAAATGCTTTCGTTTGACCTTAGCCTCAAACTTGCAATTCTCTAACAATTCTCCACCAGCTCTGGCAAGTGACTCTAACCCGCAGCAGAAAAAAACGCATACATACAGCGCTGCGGAATATGCTGGCGCTTCACATAATAAAGAATAATACATGTGGTATGTCTTTTACCTTAGTTTGAATCAGTAGCGGAAGCGGCAACAGCAGCAGCGGCGTTAACACCAGAATGAAAAAATCCTTGCTGTTCCAGAGGTGCTTCATACATCGTGCCATCCTCTGAGGGAGAAGCGGGGACAAATGCGGCAGCTAGTGGAGTTAGTAGAGCATAGGTTGATGTCAGCAATACTGGGATCCAGGGCTAGAATGGTTTTTAAGTGCTCAGCAAACAAGGATGCTCCTCCTAGGGCTCCTGGCACTGGTATAGCAATGATTTGGACAGTGGGAGGCAATCAGAGGGGCATGTTGGCGTATCGTCTGATGTGATGCATCTTCTCAGATCTCCGGTTCAAACTTCACAAGACGAGTGAATCGGAGGAGGGACATACATTGTGTCTGCACGAGGAGGTTCCACAATGTGCAAATCTGTCACCAGGAGCGTGACTGCTCCCTGTATCACTGCAGCAAAAATGCCGAAATGAGAGGCTATCTCTCCGTGCTGTTCTTGGCTGGATACATTCAGTGTGGATTTGCTACGTGTGCTTAAACTACAGAGTCGCACGGTCATCTGTCATTAAAAAAAAAAAGCGTTAAGCATGCTGTAACTTTTTATTCTCTTTCATTTATTTATCTTTATGCTTGGTGACGTGCAGGGCAGCAATCAGAAGTCTTGGGGCCTTTACTGAACTTCAGGATGGGTCCCCCCTTGCACTCCCTCAACCTTTTAACCCTTTCGCTACTGAGCCATTTCACCCCTGTTTGCTGAGCTCATTTTAACTCATCATGTTTAAACGCGATTTGAAGACACGTTTTATTATACAACCCAGACATAATATATATCGTTCTTTCCGGCAGACTCGGCAGATTCATAATATATCATTATTATATGTATACGTCATGTCCTGCCTGAATATTGTAACAAAAATGCACAAAAATTAGAATTTTCAATAATCTACGGCGTGTAAATTGGTTTTTTTTCACATTTTATCATGCGAGCCTCTGCGGTTATATTTTCTATGGGGTGCGCATGTTAAAAAAATTTGAAATGGGGACTTGTTACATTTTGGGGGGGGGGGAAATTACGTGACTTTTAGCAAACACCCCCATAGAAAAAATCATTAGTGCAGCATCATTGCTCACATTATGAATGAAATGGGAACAATTTTGCTGCATTAACAAAAAAACAAAAAAATAATTATTTTTTTTGTTAATTTATAATTTTATTTTTCTTTTTCTTTACATATAACGGGGTCATGTTTGGTATCATTGGAAAGGCCATGCTATTAACCCCTAGCTGCAACGGATCGGGAAATAGGGGGTTAATTGGAACCCCCGATCTCCACCATAGGTGGCAACTAGGGGCTAACTCCCGAACCATAGAGCGATGACGCCACTCGGCAGGGGGAGATCCCGGAAGCTTGGTCGACATCCAAGATGTCGGCCAGCTCTGGGAGGGGACCGCGATCCGGCGCCTGTTGGCACCGAATCGCGATCCAGCCCCCAAGGGGTTAAAGGCAGCCACCGCTTGGAAGGGTAGGATGTGCCTCCCTTTCAGGCACCTTCCCCGCACTGGCGGGGGGTTGCCTGGAATAGACATCATCGCGCCCTCGCAATGACTCTATTCCTGCCCGCTGGGGTCCCGGAGGCTGCGCTGACATCAAGGATGTCAGCCCGGACCGTGGGGGGGGGGGGGGCTGCAGCGATCGGCTGAAATACCAGCCGATCGCTGCCTCCTGTGCTAGGACGTGCTCAGCGTGTCCATAGCACAGGAGGAACCACTTGGCTAGACGTGCTGAGTGCGTCCTTAGCAGCCAAGTGGTTAATAGCTCTCTTCCCCCCCCACAAAACACAGAAAGTATATGACAGAGTTCCACAGCACTAAACCTCACAGAAGTGTGGTGTGTATCAGAGCTCCACAGCAATAAAACTCACAAGGGGTTATTCACTAGCTTCCGAATTGGCCCCGAATAGTGAGTTTCACCATTCCGTGCAATTTCATCTATTCACTCAGCTGTCAATTCGCTAAATACCGGTTAGGCTAGGGTCAGACTAACGCAGTATTAACGTGCGTTTAGCAGCACTAAATATCGGCCGTGCTAGCAACAAATGACGTCTAATGCCGGGCAGCATACGAAGAACGGCCGCACAAAAGTGCAGCAGCGCAACGCAAGTGGCAAACGAACGCATTTTTGCAAGAACGTAGAACCGCTAGTACGGACGTACAGAGTGCGCTGCGTCCGCATAGCGGCGTGTGTGCATGATTGGGAGACGTCAGACGCTGCTAATGTCCGGCCAACATAACGTCCAGACACAAAAAGTGTTTTATTGATGATCCGTACATAATCACGGACGAAAATGCACATCGTATGACCGCTATCGCGTATTCCGTGAAAAAATGCGTCCATTCGTTCGAACGCACTTTTTCACGGTCAACGCAAAACATGCGTTAGTCTGACCCTAGCCTTAATCGACAGTGATATACGATGCAATTCGCCGCAGTTCATTGGCACCATAATTGTCCTGTGGAAGACTATTGTGTCTTCTATTCACAAAACGCCGAAATTTCGGCGAAATGCCCTGATTTTTGATGTTTGAATGCGACAGGTTTCAATGTAAAAAAAAATATATCTATTATTTTGCAAAAACCCTTTTTATTGTTTTATTTTTTTTATAAGAGCTCTTTGTATTTTTGTATACTTTTTGTAAAAATATTTTTTTTAACCCTTTCCTGCCACAGGGCGTACTTTGACGTCCCTGCGGCGGTGGGCTTAAAAGACGCGGGGCATACCAGTACGCCAGTGAATTCTATGGGCCGTCTCAGCCCCTCCCCATAGCCAGCGCACGCAGCGTGCCGATGGTTGCTGTGAGATGGCCTGAACTCAGCTGCATGGGTGGGCCGAAGCAGAGGTCCGCTGCAGCACCTGGGGTCACCCACCTGTTGTTAAAGGACCATATTTATTATTTAGACACATTCTTATTGATTTAAGCTCCTATTAAGAGAACTGACTTTTTTTTCTATTTTGCTTCTCTCGAGACTCGACTGTAAAAACAGGAGCTGTCTCGTCTTTTAACCCTTTCGCTGCTGAGGCTTTTCCCGCCTCTGTGCTGAGGTCATTTTTAAGGTTTTGCTCATCATGTTTAAACGTGTTTTGAAGGCTTATTTTAGTATATGACCCAGACATATTATATATCGTTCTTTCCGTCAGACTCGGTAGATTCATAATATGTCATTATTATATGTATACGTTATGTCATGTCTGTATATTATAACAAAAAATGCAATAAAATATGTATTTTCAATAATTTACAACGTGTAAAGTGTTTTTTTTCACATTTTAACATGCGAGCAATTGCGGTTATATTTTGTATGGGGTGCGCTTGTTAAAAAAATTAGAGATGGGGTCTCGTTCCATTTTTTTTTGGGGAAAATTACATGATTTTTAACAAACGCACCGCATACAAAAATCGTTAGTGCAGCATCATTGTTCACATTATAATTGAAATGGGAACAATATTGCTGCATTAACGAATCAAAAAAAATAAAAAAAAAATGTTTATTTTTTTTTTATAATTTTTTTAAAATATATTTTTATTTTTATTTTTAATTTTTATTTTTTTTAAAAAACTTTTTTCAATTTCGTGTTTGGTATCGTTGGAACGGCCATGCTCTGGCCGATCCAACCATACCAAACTTTAACCCCTAGCTGCCACGGATCGGGAGATAGGGAGTTCATTGGAACTCCCTATCTCCACCGTTGGTGGCAGTTAGGGGTTAACTCTAGGACTGGCGTCATCGTGCTATGCACGATGACGCCAGTCCTCAGGGGGAGTTCCCGGAGGCTTGGCCGACATCCAAGATGTCGGCCAGCTCTGGGAAAGGATCACGAACCGGCGCTTTTCAGCGCCGATTCGCGATCCAGCTCCCCAGGGGTTAATGCCAGGCACCATTTGGAAGGGCAGGCTGTGCCCTTCCAAATGGTGCCTGGGTTAACCCCCGCAATGCTGCCGATCGGGAGGGAGAGAGGTCCGAAGGACCTCCCCCCCTCCCTTTCAGGCGCCTCCTCCGCACATGCGGGGGGGCACCTGAATTAGGTGTCATCGCGCTGCCGCGATGACACCTAATTTCAGCGGCGGCGGTTCCGGATGCTGGGCTGACATCGAGGATGTCAGCCCGCACCGGGGGAGCCAGCGATCGGCCGGAACTCGGCCGAACGCTGACCCCAAAGTGAGGACGCGCTCAGCGCATCCTCAGCACACCAGCAGCCATGCGGAGGACGCACTGAGCGCGTCCTCCGCATTGAAGTGGTTAACTATTCTGCTATCTGTAAAGTTCTTTTGGTGTTATATTAAGCATTTTGCTGCCAGATGGAATCAGAGGAACACTTTGGTACTGATATAGTTAAAATCACCCATGTCAGGTATATTAATAAAACTATATGCGTTTGGTGCTTTCTAGCGCCACCATGTGTGCAAAATTCAAACTTTTTTCATTGTGAAAATGACAAGGGGTTAAAAGCAGGTGTAACTGATAATGGTAAAATTACTTTTATTTCTCTTGGGGTCAAATAGATTTTGAGAAAATATTTATCTCCTCTTGTATACAGCAGTTGTCGAGTTGTAATTGGGTTTTCACGGTATCACATTATTTAGGGAGGTTAGTTACATCCACGAGCTTTGCCAGGAGGAACCTAGTTGTATCTAGATATTGTATCTAGACAATATATAAGACAAACCGTTGCAGCAAGAAAAACATACAGATACAATTTAAACAATTGCAATTTTCCCCAAACTACTGCCACGAAGTTGGTAGGCATCAAATTGTCTAAAATGTATTTGTATCCTGTAACATAGAGATTAACCTACCCCAGATGCAAGGGGTAAAGCCCGAAAACCTTAAAAAGGTAGCTGAAGGGCATTGTCCCTCTGCCACCAAACCTTACAGTCTCCACAATGGATCCCAGCAGGTTTAGGCTAGGTTCAGACGAACGCATTTTTCACGTCTACCGTCAGAAAGTGTGTCGATGCGTCCGAACGCATTTATTCACGGAAGACGCGATAGCGGTCAAACAATGCGCAATTTCTGCCTTGATTTTTACGGATCCAAACCAGGAAACTTTGGGTGTCTGGACGTTATGTTGGCCGGACATGAGTAGCGTCTGACGTCTCTTAATCACGCACACACACCGCTATACAGACGCAGCGCATTCTGTACGTCAGTACTAGTGGTTCGATGTTCTTGCGTTCGTTTGCCGCTTGCATTGCGCGGCCGAACTTTCATGCGGCCGTACTTCATGTGTGGGCCTGCGTTGGACGTCATTTGCTGCTACCATGGCCGTAATAAAGTGCACCTAAGGCTGGGGTCAGACGAATGCAGTGCGAACGCGCGTGCAGCCGCACTTTAGTAGTAGCAGCAAATGAGGGCCAATGACTGCCAATATATGAAGTTCGGCCGCACGAAAGTTCGGCCACGCAACGCAAGCGGCATTTTTTCGAGAACGTGATACCGCTAGTACAGACGTACAGAGTGCACTGCGTCCGCTAGCAACATGTGTGCGTGATTAGGAGACGTCAGACGCTGCTAATGTCCAGCCAATATAACGTCCAGACGCAAAAAGTGTTTTATTGATGATCCGTACAAAATCACGGATGAAAATGTGCATCGTATGACCGCTATCGCGTGGAAAAATACGTCCATTCGTTCGAACGCACTTTTTCAAGGACGACGTGAAAAATGCGTTCGTCTGACTCTAGCCTAAACGCACGTTCGAACTGCGTTCATCTGACCCCAGCCTTATAACACATCATGCTTAACATCACTCCAGCTGACACTTGGCATAGCGCATGGTGATGTGCTCAATAATTTGTTTAAAGCTGTTTAAGGTTTTTCAAGCTAAAATAAGCGGAATAACTTAATACAGTGGTTCCCAACCCTGGTCCTCAGGTACTCCTTAAAGACCAGGTTTGCCAGATATCTGAAGCATGGCACAGGTGATATGAGTTTCTGCTCAGTGTTTGCAGGATTCAGCCTGTGTTTCCCCTCAGGTAAAATCTGCCCTGTAAGGGAGTCACTTGGAAACCCTGACTTAACCAACACCACAGAATAAAACCTTTTCTCTAATACGTGACTGTGGAGCAAAGATAGAGGTTTTATGGATTCTAGCTCTTCAGAACCGGACGGAATTTTAAAAAGTCAGTGTGTTATCTTTGTGATTTTCAAGTTTCTCTATTCAATACTGTAACTTACAATTGCCTGGAGTTGAAGGGTTGGGTTCAAAGATGCTTAACCCTTTCACTGCTGAGGCATTTCACCGCTGTGTGCTCAGCTCATTTTTACCAGTTTCGCTCATCATGTTTAAACGCGTTTTGAAGCCACGTTTTAGTATATGACCCAGACATATTATATATCGTTCTTTTCGGCAGATTCATAATATATCATTATTATATGTATACGTTATGTCCTGCCTAATATATTATAACAAAAAAATGCAATAAATTTTTAACATGATTTTTAACACTCACCCCATACAAAAATCGTTAGTGCAGCATCATTGTTCACATTATAATTGAAATGGGAACAATATTGCAGCATTAACAAAACAAAACATAAAAGAAAAAGGTTTTTTTTTTAAATGTTTTAATTTTTTTAAATTTATTTTCTGTTACTAACTTTTAACACCATCATGTTTAGTATCATTGGAAAGGCCATGCTCTGGCCAATCCAACGATACTAAACATTTACCCGTAGCTGCCACGGATTGGGAGATGGGGGTTCATTGGAACCCGCTATCTCCACCATTGGTGGCAGCTAGGGGTTAACTCCAGAACTGACGTCATTGCGCTATGCACAATGACGCTAGTCATCAGGGGGACACCCCTGAAGCTTGGCGGACATCCAAGATGTTGGCCAGCTCCGGAGAGGATCGTGATTTGGCGCCTGAAATAGATGCTAGCGCAATGACATCTATTGGCCCCGCCGGGGTTCCGGAGTGCTGGGTTGGCATCCAAGATGTCAGCCCGCACTGGGGGGGGGCAGCAATCGGCCGGAATCCTGGCTGATTGTTGCCTCCTGTGCTATGGACTCGCTCAGCGCGTCTATAGCACAGGAGAACCACTTGGCTGGACGCGCTGAGCGAAGTGGTTTAAAGTGTCCGCTTTATCAGACGATTCACTGCCAATTTTTCCTCATTTTTAACACTATAGCTGGGGTCAGACGAGAGTACTATGGCATCCGTCGCTGCGTCTGTGCAGCAGGCCTCCCCGTCGAAGCGCTAGGACGCACATTGATTGGGCTGCAAAGCGAGATGCTCCATCGGAGAACATACCCAGCAGTGCCCAGCGTCACATACCCAGCAGAGCCCAGCATCACATACCCAGCAGTGCCAAGCGTCACATACCCAGCAGTGCCCAGTGTCACATACCCAGCAGTGCCCAGTGTCACATACCCAGCAGTGCCCAGCATCACATACCCAGCAGTGCCCACACATGTGTATATTGCCCGGGCTCACACATGGATATATTTGCCCCCAGGCTCACACATGGATATATTTGCCCCAGGCTCACTCATGGATATATTTGCCCCAGGCTCACTCATGGATATATTTGTCCCAGGCTCACACATGGATATATTTGCGCCCAGGCTCACACATGGATATATTTGCCCCCAAGGCTCACACATTAATATATTTGCCCCCAGGCTCACACATTAATATATTTGCCCCCAGGCTCACACATGGAAATATTTGCCCCAGGCTCACTCATGGATATATTTACCCCCAGGCTCACACATTGATATATTTGCCCCAGGCTCACACATTGATATATTTGCCCCCAGGCTCACACATGGATATATTTGCCCCCAGGCTCACACATTGATATATTTGCCCCCAGGCTCACACATGGAAATATTTGCCCCAGGCTCACACATTGATATATTTGCCCCAGGCTCACACATTGATATATTTGCCCCCAGGCTCACACATGGATATATTTGCCCCCAGGCTCACACATGGATATAACAAGGAAAAAGAGTGTCATCTGCGCTCGTTTCTATGTGTTCCATGTACAACAAAAATGAGGTTTTTGTTTGTTTCAATGGCCATTGCAACGTAAGCCCACTCGCCACTTTACCTCTTTAGAGTGGGTACCTAACAATTGTAACCAAAAGGCCACTCTACTGAGCAGCTCCAAGCCCCTCCAGCTGCTTTTCAGCCAAGGAGAGACAAAGATGGTGGGTTTTATTTATACACGCACCAAACACTTCCCATTTGGGATCAAAAACAAAAACATGGAAAGAGGAACAGCTGCAGAACGACGGGCTGGTGTTACAAGCATGATATACATAAATACAGAAAAAATGTATGTTTTATACATTGACTGGGCTGTTACTCCTGGCAGTTGCTGCCGCTCCGAAAATAAGTGAGTATGGGCGCGACACCATTTTTTCTGTATTTATGTATATCACACATGGATATATTTGCCCCCAGGCTCACACATTGATATATTTGCCCCAGGCTCACACATTGATATATTTGCCCCAGGCTCACACATTGATATATTTGCCCCCATGGCTCACACATGGATATATTCGCCCCCAGGCTCACACATGGATATATTCGCCCCCAGGCTCACACATGGATATATTCGCCCCCAGGCTCACACATGGATATATATTTGCCCCAGGCTCACCTCTGCCAGGCCCCTCCGACGGGCAGATCGTGTGGCCGCCGTGTCCCTTCCTTCAACGAGCGGCAGCCTCATGAGTATCTGCCGCTCACCTGGGATCCACCCTCCAGCCTGCCGCGATTTCGCAAGATCACGTGATCTCGAACGCGGCAGGCTGGCGGATGGATCGCAGGCGAGCGGCAGATACTCATGCGGCTGCCGCTCGTTGAAGGAACGAACGCGGCGGCTGCACGATCTGCCGCCGCATAAAAAAAATAGTGCAGAGCGCAGCAGCGGTGCCGGGGGCTGAAATTTGCCGCCCCTGAATTTCTGCCGCTGCTCTGCTCTGCACATTGTCAGGCCGGCCCTGCCTGGGCACATCAGGCACACCCTGTGCGCACGCCTAAAGTACACTAGAAACAGGACAGTGTAATAAGACAGACACAGAGGGCAATGCACAAGACAGCAGAGGCAGGACAAGAAAAGGGCTGGCTGGTGGCATGCAGGAACACAGAAAGCAGAGGGCATGGCGGGAGGCTCAAAAGGAACATGGCAGGATACTCTGGAACACAGCAGGAGGTGGGCAGGCTTCTTACAGAGCAACTTACACCAAGTGCTAGGCAATGCTGAAGCAATACCCCCTGGGAACTCCATCCTTATATATAGGGATTCATACCATGATTATACCTATGTGACGTTGATCTACTGCCTACCATTACTGAGCAGGATTTTGCAAAAAACTTTGACTTGTTCTTATGTAATAATTTTGTGTATGTGTAACAGCATCCATTAAATTCGCTGACCTGGAAGATCTCCATTTAAAAAAAAATATATATATATATCTTAAAATTATTATGCAAATGAGCCCGTTGGCGCTCTGGATTTGTTATCATTGCAGTATGTGCCTCTCGCTCACTCCCCTCTCATTTCCGCCTCCTTTTGTCTTCGTTGTGTACTTGGACAGATTCTTAATGTCTTATTCCTGACACGTTTCCAAGAAAAACCCTCAGAAATGCAGTTGCTTTGCTGAGTTCCACTTCATTCCCTTCTACATGAAAGCTCTCATTATTAACCCGTTTCAATGGCTTCAGGAGAATCTAGCAAGGGAGGAGGGACTGCGATTCCGGATCTGTTCTACAGAAGCTATAAGCCACCAAGTACCTCAAGGAAAGTTAAGTCTTACGGTGACTGTAAACATCTCTCAAGGGATGGCTACCTACCGGCTTCGGATCTCTTGATCTAAATGGCCCATCTGTCTTTGCTCATTTATTAAAGGGACCCGACCACTAACCTAAGCTTTAACTACAAGCGCATTGCAAACAAAAACAACTTATAAAACACATGCTACTGTTTTTTTTCTTCTCTGTTTGAAGTAATTGCCTGTAAAAAGATAAATAAAGTTACGTTTTCATCTGTTTCCATTTTATTTTTCCCATGATGCAACATTTACAAATATCTTAGCACAAGTTTCCCTTTACGGCTGTATTATAGAATAAAACAGTAGTGATGGGGTGGGGGAGGAAATGTTTAGGCAAGGCTGCATGGGGTCTATTATGTTGTATATGCTTTCCTAGATAAGATATGGCAGCTGACTGAGATCTGATTGTGGGCTAAAACCACTCAGTGGCACCTCCCTGGTGATGTCATTTACATACATTCCACACAGTGCAAGTCATTAGGTCGGTTTTCTAGATTTCTGGCCATTAGAGCCTATTCTGAAGAACAAGTGATGTAAAGACACACAGGGTAATTCAAAGAGATCTGAATGGCTGGAGAAAGGTAACCGAACGCTGAAAATCAGCGTTCGGTTACCTTTCTTGGCCATTCGGCTATCCAGAGAGCAGGCAATTCGCCAAATCCTGGCGAATTGCCTGCACATACGGTGCCTGTTCGGTGCCTGTTCGAGGGCAGTGAAATCCCCATAGAGAAGCAATGCTTCGGCTATTCAGAGAACACAAACCAGCAGTGAAAGGTTCCCGAAATGCCCTGCCATTCCGTGATTTAAGGCTAGGGTCAAACGAAAGCATTTTTACACGCGAACGTAAAAAAGTGCGTCCGAACGCATTGACGTATTTTTTCACGGAATAGGCGAAAACGGTCATACGATGCGCATTTTCGTGCGTGATGTTTTACGGATCCAAACCAGGAAACCTTTTGCGTCTGGACGTTATGTTGGCCGGACACGAGCAGGGTCTGACGTCTCCAAATCACGCACACACACCGCTAGCGGGCGCAGTGCACTCTGTACGTCCATACTAGCGGTTCAGCGTTCTCGAAAAAATGCGTTCATTTTCCACTTGCGTTGCGCAGCCGGACGTTCGTGCGACCGTACTTCGTATATTGGCTGTCATTGCCCGTCATTTGCTGCTAGTGCGGCCGTGATTAAGTGCGCCAGAACGCACGTTAAAAATGTGCTGGTCTGACCCCAGCCTAATTCGACAAGTTTATTCAGGAGAATCCCTAGGCTTCAATGTTAAAAATATTCCCGTTTTAAATAAATATCCAATAAACCGTTCATTATAAAATTCTGCTGTAAAGAGTCTCTTTATTTATAGATTTTTTTAGCATATTTTAAGCATTTTTTTTTTTTAACTTTACTTATTTTTTCTGTAACGGCTCTTTTTATTATCATTCCTTGGACCTCATATGTAAATTTCAGAAATTTTCGCTCAGTAGTTTCTTTGCAAACAGTGTTTCACTTTTCAAACATTCATGCAAACTGTTTTGATAATTTATTCACTGCCTTCTTCTGCGGTGTCGGGTTTTTCCGGCGGCTTCACTGCGTGTGATCGGCACCTGCTCGGGTTTTACCGGCGTCTTCGGGTTAATCCAGATCTTTTACGGGTTTTCGGTGTGCATTCACCGGGTTTTCACCAGGTTTTCCCTGCACTTCGACAGCCCTGTGGTGCTTGCTGAATACACCGCAGGGTTGCCGAAATGAGAAAACCGATTTGCACCGAATTGAAGAGAATGAAAAGTCACCGAATGTGTGGTGACTTTTCGAATCTCTTTGAATAACCATGACTGTCAGGCACTGGTGTATTTTGGCCTAGGCCGACTAGGCCCAGGCCTAGGGCGGCACTTTCCAGGGGGCGGCGGCCTGCACTGGGTGGCCCCACCCCTAAAAAAAAAAAAAAAAAAAGTATTTTTTTTTTACTTTTGCAAAGTATTTTACCAGGAAGGATACATTGAGATTTCACTAATTTACACTTTCAATTTCACTTTTCAGGGGGCAGCAAAAAACCTCACCACTAAATGGGTTACTCACAGAGCACCGAAATGACGCCAACGTTTTGGTGTTCTGTAGTTCCCTGCACTTAGGAGAATAACATTTCCCCACCCTGCAGTGAATTCACCATTCACCGCAGGGTCCCCAAAGTGCATGGAGTCGGCCGCTGTATGCTGCCACCGCAAACCCGTGGCCTGCTGTTTTCAAAAGAACTACTGAACGAAAATGTCTGGAATTTACATATAAGATCCTATGATTGATAATAAAAAGTTCTGTTACAGAAAAAAGAAAAACTGCTATTAAAAAAAAGGGGGGGGGGTTTTTCCCAAAAAAATCTGAAAAATGACTAAAAGGTACTAAAAAAAATCAATAAGTAAAGACTTTTTACTGCAGATTAAAATAATAAATGATTTATTAGATATTGCATAAAAACAGGAATATTTTTAACATTGAAACCTATGGGGTTCGCCTGAATAAACCTGCTGATTGAAACCACAGAACATCAGGGCATTTCACTGCCATTTCTCTGAGTCTCAGTACCACATGACTGGCTGAACCACGTGAAACGCACGCACGCGCGCAGCTGCCCGCCCTTTCGTTAACACAGACTCTATTCTGCACTGAACACCCACCAGGAAGGGAATCAAAGCTACAGTGCACCCTCTGGCAGTGGCACCCCACTGCTGACAAGATGGCTCCACAATGTAATTGCTGTGTGCTCATATACACTCGGTTGCTGGGAGTTTTATTGCTGTGGATTCCGATGCACTCATACACACCGCACATTGCATTGCTGGGAGTTTTATTGCTGTGGATTCTGATACGCTGACACACACCAAACATTGCATTGCTGGGAGTTTTATTGCTGTGGATTCTGTGATACACACTGCATATTACTGTGAGTTTTACTGCCCTGGAGCTCTGGGATACGCTCATACACACTGCACATTACTGTGAGTTTTATTGCTGTGCAGTTCTGTGATATGCTCATACACACTGCACATTTCTGTGGGTTTTATTGCTGTGCAGCTCTGATATGCTCATACACAGTGCCCATTTCTGTGGGTTTTATTGCTGTGCAGCTCTGTGATAAGCTCATACTGTATGCAGTGCACATTTCTGTGGATTTTATTGTTCAACCAATTAGAACGGTTGTGATCCCATTTACTTGATATGCGTGTGTAACGTTGGGAGCTTCCAGCCCTACCTGTGTGCTTGAGGGCCTCATGTCTGATGCTGCTCGCTGACCAAAGCCCGGTTTAAATGGAGACAGGCAGGGAGGTGGTTGCAAGAGGCGCGGCTTGAGTGGGGGGGCGTGGCCTGGTGAAGGTCTTTAAAAACCCTCAGTGTATTCTCAGCAGTTGCCAGATCGTGGTTATCCATACCTGAGCTCCTTGTACCTGACTTTTATATTGAATTAACCCGTTATTGACCTCTGCTTGTTTCTGACTATTCTGCCTTCTGTTGCCCTAGACCATTTTCTTGTACTACGCTACTGCTCTGATATCGACCCGGCTATTCCATTTGACCATACTGAACTCTGTATTCCTGATTCTGGCTCGGCTGACTACTCCCCGTGTTGTTAACCCTATCTGTCTAGCTAGTTTACCTGGCCAATTCTAAGGACCAGACAGTTAGATCTTTCACGGCTACTCTGTTGGTAGCTTCTGGGTTCTGTGGAGTGTGGGGCGTTAAGTACTGCATGGTGGGATCTGGGAACTGTGACATTACGATCTGGCCACTATGGATCCCGCAAACTTAACACAGCACTTGGCTAACTTTGTATCCAGACAGGATGAGCAGGATCATAGGATGGATCAGTTTGCTATTGCCTTACAAACTATACTGACTCGTACGACTCACCTGGAACCAGCTGGGGTTGCACCCCCGCTTGATATACCTGTGTCCCCTGTCGTTCAGACATCCCAGGTACACATGACCGCTCCTATGAGGTTTGACGGTACTCCCTCAGAGTGCCGGGGATTTTTGGTCCATGTGGATATTCATTTTAAATTAAATCCACAGATGTTTTTCTCTGACATTGCCAAAGTGGGGTTCATTATTAATCACCTGTCTGGCAGAGCATTGACATGGGCGACTCCGTTATGGGAGGCAGAGAAGCCTATCATACGGGATTATAAAGAATTCATAGCCGAGTTACAAAGTACATTTAATCCTACCAGAAAGGCCACGGTAGCTGGCAAATCCTTGTTCCGCATACGTCAAGGGAACAGGACTGTTTCTGATTATGCCATAGAATTTAAAACCTTGATCTCTGATGTGAACTGGACAAATGAGACGCTGGTTCTGGCTTTTATGGAGGGGTTATCAGAGTCAATAATGCATGAATTGGCTCCACGTAAACTACCTGAGGTATTATGTGAACTCATTGATTATTGTATAGATCTGGATAATCAGATAAGGGACAGAAGGACTCCAAGAGAGAAACCCAAGAGACCGTTACCTAGGTTGGCCCCTGTCTTTCAGGCACCACCAAGAGAGTTATCTCCTCCCTCTGAGCCTATGCAACTAGGCCGTACTAGGCTTACAGAGGAAGAGAGAACAAGGCGTTTTCGTGAGGGATTGTGCCTGTATTGTGGTTTGGGGGGACATGTATGATTTCAATGTCCTAATCCTCCTAAAATGCATGATAAGCCGGAAAACTACCGCACCTAAGGCAGCTGAGGAGACAGGCCTTGGGTGTGACGTGCATGTCTCCAGTCAAAGACACTAAACTTATGTTACCAGTATCCTTGGCTTGGGAGACCAAGATCACACAGACTACCGCTTTTTTGGATTCTGGGGCTGCTGGCAACTTTATCGATGTTAACTACGCTTCTTCCATTTCTCTACCTCTGGTTGTAAGAGAGACACCCTTAGCCGTCGAAGCCATAGACGGCAGACCGTTATCCTGCCCTAGGATTACTCACGATACGGTTACAGTGGTTCTTACCACTGGTCTCTTGCATAAAGAAGAAATCATATTTCAAGTTATCCATTCACCTTCCAATCCTGTTGTACTTGGTTTCCCTTGGTTGGTGAAACACAATCCTGTTATTGATTGGGCTAAGGGAGAGATACTGTCTTGGAGTCCTGCTTGTTTTGGGACTTGTTAAATACCCATTCAGCATGTCGGTGCCCTGAACACACCCACAGCTCCTCCATTGTCTACAGAGGTTCCTGACCAATACGCCGACCTCAGGGCTGTATTTGATAAAAGAGAGGCAGAGAAACTGCCTCCACATAGACCATATGATTGTGCCATTGATATTCATCCTGGTATCATGCCTCCCCAAATTATGGAAGAGTACATAAAAGAGAATTTGGAGAGAGGTTTTATCCGACGTTCCTCTTCTCCAGCAGGGGCTGGGTTCTTTTTTGTGTCTAAAAAAGAGGGAGATTTACGCCCGTGTATCGATTATAGGGGGCTTAACAAGATCACCATTAAGAACGTGTACCCTATCCTTCTCATATCAGAACTGTTCGACAGGTTAAGGGGGTCAGCAGTATACACAAAACTTGATTTAAGAGGAGCTTACAACCTGATACGTATAAAAGAGGGGCATGAGTGGAAAACAGCATTTAACACCAGGAGTGGGCATTATGAATACTTGGTCATGCCTTTCGGTCTTTGTAATGCTCCAGTGGTATTCCAGGATTTTATTAATGATGTGCTCAGAGATTTCTTACAAACCTTTGTTATAGTATACCTAGATGATATATTGATTTACTCTCCCGATCTGAAAACCCACCATGCACATGTCAGACAGGTATTAGCAAAATTACTGGACAATGGTCTTTATTGCAAACTAGAGAAGTGTTTATTCGACATAACTACTGTGAAATTCCTTGGGTATATTATCACTCCAGAAGGTTTTGAGATGGATCCTTCTAAACTCACGGCCATCTCAGAATGGCCTCTCCCTCAAGGTCTCAAGGCCATACAGAGGTTTCTGGGGTTTTCCAACTATTATAGGAGATTTATCAAGAATTATTCCGCTGTAGCCTCCCCTATCATTAATATGACACGTAAAGGTCTGAAGAACCAGATCTGGTCTTCTCAATCCAAACAAGCATTCGAAGCCCTCAAACAAGCTTTCACTTCCGCACCCGTGTTACGGCATCCTGATCCCAGGATTCCGTTTGTTCTTGAGGTTGATGCTTCCGAGATAGGCATTGGGGCTGTCCTGTCTCAAAGAGAGTCTCCAGGTAAACCTCTACATCCTTGTGGGTTCTTTTCAAGAAAATTATCACCAGCAGAACGCAATTATGATATCGGTAACAGAGAATTGCTTGCTATTGTGTCTGCCCTCTCAGAGTGGAGACAATTGTTGGAAGGTACTCTTGACCCTTTATTGATAATTACTGATCATAAGAACCTTACATACATCGGGGATGCCAAACGTTTGAACGCGAGACAGGCCAGGTGGTCATTGCTACTGTCTTGGTTTAATTTTGTATTGACTTACAGACCAGGTGTCCGCAATGTAAAGGCTGATGCCTTATCTCGTCAATATGACCCGTATGAATCTAATACACAAGACCACAATCCTATAGTTCCTCCTGAACGTATTGTGGCTTCCACAGTCTTGTCTGTCTCCTCGCCTTTCCTGGAACGCCTCCAGGCAGTTCAAGTAGGGGCTCCACCTGACAAGCCTCCAGATATGTTGTTTGTACCTGAAAAGGAAAGACAAGAATTACTCATAATGTTTCATGATTCTAAACCAGCAGGTCATCCTGGTATTACTAAGACTCTTACCAGTATCTCCAGACAGTTCTGGTGGCCCACCATGCGACAGGACGTACGTCTGTTTGTTTTGGCTTGTCAAGTCTGTGCCAGAAGCAAAACCAGTAATCCTTGCCTGTCGGTCTATTGCAGCCTTTACCCATGCCTAAGAGGCCTTGGTCTCATCTATCTATGGATTTTATTGTGGACTTGCCGAAGTCCAAGGGTCATACTGTGGTTCTGACAGTTGTAGACCGCTTCTCCAAAATGGCTCATTTTGTCCCTCTACCTAAGCTTCCTACAGCCAAAGAACTGGCGGTTGTATTTGCTAGAGAGATTGTACGAATACATGGGGTTCCGTCTGAAATAGTCTCTGACAGAGGAGCCCAGTTCGTCTCTCATTTCTGGAGGGTTTTCTGTGCAGAGATGGGGGTGCGATTGGCCTTCTCTTCAGCATATCATCCACAAACCAATGGGGCAGCAGAGAGGGCAAATCAGGGTCTCGACCTACATACGTTGCTTTACCACACAACAACAAGACAATTGGTCGGAGTTGTTGCCCTGGGCTGAGTATGCACGTAATAACGCCGTTAACGAGACCACTGGCCACTCTCCTTTTTCTGCCATCTATGGTTTTTTCCCTCCGGCTCTACCGCTTCAGTTTACTGAACAGGCCATCCCGGCTCTCGATGACCATCTCACTCAACTGCAAGAGATTTGGAGACAGATTCGAGAAAATATGGAGCGCAATGTTGCTGTCCAGAAACGCAAGGCTGACAGGCATAGGTTACAAGCTCCCTCCTATAACGTGGGGGATAGAGTTTGGTTGTCCACTAGGAACGTGAAGTTGCGGGTGCCTTCTATGAAAATGGCACCTCGGTTTATAGGTCCATATAAGATCATTCGCCGCATTAATCCTGTGGCTTATGCTCTTGCCCTTCCTAAACATCTTTGCATGCACAACGTCTTCCACACCTCCCTACTGAAGCCATTGTTGTGTAACAGGTACACGCGGGTCGTTCCTCCTCCTCCACCTATTGAGGTTGATGGTGAATCTGAGTATGAGGTTAGGAGGGTTTTGGATTCTAGGCTGTGCAGGGGCACTCTGCAGTACTTGGTCGATTGGGTGGGTTATGGTCCAGAGGACCGGTCCTGGGTTCCAGCTTCCGACATGTCTGCCTCTAGGTTGGTCAGGGCGTTCCATGCCTCGCACCCCGATCGCCCTGGTGGTCGTCCTGCCGCTCGTCCTGTTGGTCGTCCGGTGGCCTCCCGTGGAGAGGGGGGTACTGTAACGTTGGGAGCTTCCAGCCCTACCTGTGTGCTTGAGGACAGCATGTCTGATGCTGCTCGCTGACCAAAGCCCGGTTTAAATGGAGACAGGCAGGGAGGTGGTTGCAAGAGGCGCGGCTTGAGTGGGGGGCGTGGCCTGGTGAAGGTCTTTAAAAACCCTCAGTGTATTCTCAGCAGTTGCCAGATCGTGGTTATCCATACCTGAGCTCCTTGTACCTGACTGCTATATTGAATTTACCCGTTATTGACCTCTGCTTGTTTCTGACTATTCTGCCTTCTGTTGCCCTAGACCATTTTCTTGTACTACGCTACTGCTCTGATATCGATCCGGCTATTCCATTTGACCATTCTGAACTCTGTATTCCTGATTCTGGCTCGGCTGACTACTCCCCGTGTTGTTAACCCTATCTGTCTAGCTAGTTTACCTGGCCAATTCTAAGGACCAGACAGTTAGATCTTTCACGGCTACTCTGTTGGTAGCTTCTGGGTTCTGTGGAGTGTGGGGCATTAAGTACTGCGTGGTGGGATCTGGGAACCGTGACAGTGTGGCTGTTCTTTGTAAAAATGCTTGAATTTAAACATTTCATAATTTTCTTTATCTCAATAGATACATTTGAAATGGTATACAAAATATACAAGTAGGCACTTGGTATCCACTTTTAATATAAAGAGAGGAAAAGGCAGAGCTCTAAGAGGAAAAGGTGGAGCTTAAAGAGGAAGGGTGGGGATTAACCAGGAAGAGGTGTGTCCTTGACAGGAAGGGGTGCGTCAAATTTAAATTAGGGGTGCACGACTTTAGTCAGGCCTAGGGCAGCACAAAACCTAAATACACCACTGCTGTCAGGGTTATCCAAAGAGATCCGAATTGCTTGAGAAAGGTTACCTTTCCTGGCCATTCGGCTATCCAGAGAGCAGGCAATTCGCCAAATCCTGGCGAATTGCCTGCACATACGGTGCCTGTTCGGTGCCTGTTCGTGGGCAGTGAAATCCCCATAAAAAAGCAATGCTTCGGCTATTCAGAGAACACAAACCAGCAGTGAAAGGTTCCCGAAATGCACTGCCATTCGGTGGTTTAATACGGCAAGTTAATTCAGGAGAATCCCATAGACTTCAATGATAAAAATATTCCCGTTTTAATTCAATATCTAATAAACCGTTCATTATAAAATTCTGCAGTAAAGAGTCTCTTTATTTATAGATTTTTTAGGATACTTTAAGCATTTTTCAGATTTTTTTTTTTAAGTTTACTTATTTTTTCTGTAACAGCCCTTTTTATTATCATTCCCTGGACCTCATATGAAAATTTCAGACATTTTCGCTCAGTAGTTTCTTTGTAAACAGCTTTTCACTTTCACATTCATACAAACTGTTTTGCTAATTTATTCACCTCCCTCTGTCTGCGGGTCGGCTTTTTCTCGGCTTTTTCCGGCGGCTTCACTGCGTGTGATCGACTCCTGCTCGGGTTTTTCTGGCGTCTTCGACGGGTTAATCCAGATGTTTTTGCGGGTTTTCGGCGTGCATTCGGCAGGTTTTGCGGTTAGTTTTCGTCAGGTTTGCGGTACCTTTTCCCTGCAATTCGGGGACCCTGTGGTACTTGCTCAATACACCGCAGGGTCACCGAAATGGAATCGGCAACACGAACCGAATTGAAGAGAACGAAAATTCACCGAACGTGCGGTGATTTTTCGAATCGCTTTGGATAACCCTGTGTGTGTGTTGGGGGGGGGCAGTTTAAAAAACAAAAGATCACACAATGGATGGACCTGGTGATACATATAGAGTAAAATATTTTCTTAACTAAACATACTTGAGAAAAGTACAGTAAAAGTAAAATTTCAGCAACATAAAATAAACAAAATAGGAAACTTTATATCAAAAAGGAAAAGCAACGATCCATTTGTTCTATAGATCTCGTGTCAACAATGTGCTATAAATGTACTTTTAAAGCACTGGATTTTCATAACTTGTTTCTGAAGGAAGATTATGACAACACATACCTGGTACAGTCATTGCCTCCTGCCATTTCCAAACTATACAGTATTCGGCAGGCCAAACCAAACCAATTTTTTTTGGCCATGCACATGTCTAGTTTAGGAAGGGATGAGATGTCATTATATATAGCAGGTGATTTCAGAAAGGTGTAGGGTGCTCTTAACATTCCATCTCTTCCATCGTAATTGGCATACATATCTTTTTATCACATTACCTGAGTATAAAAACATACATTACTGCAGCCATATTTCCAGCATGATACCAAATGCTCGAAGCATTGAGAAACGTTAGGGAATAGAAAAAACAAAAATAACAATGTGATGTCACAAATGTCTCCTATCTAGTGTTGCAATTCTCCATTTACTTGATGAAGCTGTACTTTGCTCCGTTGTATCTCTACGTAAGGTTACAGAGTCCACTCTCCACGGCTGACAAATTCTTTGTTGCGGTCAGGCAGGGATCCTGCGACTCGTGTCCATGGATTTTATATCAAATCTCGCTCCCAGTACCCTGATCAGGTTAGTGATTCTTAACTTTAACCCACTCACTGTATTTCTGGTTAATATCCTAATATGATACGTGGTTCATGAAGCCAAAGTATGATTTGCCTATGAGGTTCATTACCGATGTTATCTGTGCTTGAGTTGGAAGAGGGAATTTACCTTTTCAAAGTATTTTGTTTGCCTTAAATCTTAGTCACGCTTGTCATTTGCTCTTTATGTTAACAGGTCGGTCTCAAATGTGAGCTCTGAAATAACACGTCGAGTGATAACGGCCTCCTCGCCACCACCCAGGCCTTTCCGTATCTGTAACCATGATCGAGGCGTACGTAAAGGAGTCACCGCTGGGACACTGAGGGAGCTCATTGCAAAGGTTAGTTGGTGTTTCTGTGAAGGCTGCCAGGCCTAAAATGCATTATACAACCCTGTCTGGTGATTTACCTTGGAATACAGCTGTACTAGATCCTTTTAATATACTGATATACGAAAGATGGGGGAGATAGAATATAGGGATTGGGAATGAGAGTTACAGATCTAAAGTATCTGCTCCACACTGCCAGGCAGCACATCTACCAATCTTTAAAAGTCATAGGGCAGTATTATAAAGTTGGTGCTAATGTAAACAGACCTGTTGTAAACTTAACAACTCCATAGACTATAAAGGCTCTGGTACGGATTACAACAGCTTTGATTAAATTAGCACCAGCATTGTAATATGGCCTATAGTCTCTTATGCCCCCTCCTTTGTATAAACTAGAATGTCTGCCATCCTGTTCTGTATAGGAACATGTCAGAAGGCTCAATATTGATACATTTACACATTAAACAAGTAGACAAAGAAATGGACCTCACAGATGCCCTCATATATAGGGATGAGCTGTTCAGTTCGATCAGTTCGGAGTTCGATTCGAACTTTGGTCTTTCGAAAGTTCGCGAACTTCGAACCTTTTTGGGTGTGTTCGGGTCGAGTTTGCAAAAAAAAATTTTTTTGAAAAAAGTATAAAAAATGCTTAAAAAATACTAAAAAATCTAGAAATAAAGAGACTCTTTACTGCAGAATATTATAAGCAACGGTTTATTAGATATTGAATTAAAAACTAATGTGTACGTGCAAAGATTCTCACCTCTAAATGACCTGTGTTTTTCAAACGGCATAAACACCAGGTGTTTCCATAAACACCAGGTGTTTTTAGTCTGGTGTAATGAATTTGATACCTCCCCTCATTCTACATACAATGTGTCTGCTTCTGAGTGAGAATTAATTTCCCTCCTAAAACTTATTCCATTCTTCTCAGCAGTAGGAAAAGGGAAGTGCTCATGCCACTGTACAGAGCACTGGTGAGACCTCACTTGGAGTACTGTGTACAGTACTGGAGACCGTATCTCCAGAAGGATATAGACATCTTAGAGAGAGTTCAGAGAAGGGCTACTAAAATGGTGTACGGCTTGAAGGAGAAAAGTTACCAGGAAAGGCTTAATGATCTTAACATGTACAGCTTGGAAAAAAAAAGCGACAGAGGAGATATGATAGAAACATTTAAATACGTAAAGGGAATCCACAAGGTAGAGGAAGGGAGTATATTTAAAAGGAAACAAAGTAGCAAAACGAGAGGACATAGTCTTAGATTAGAGGGGCAAAGGTTTAAAAGTAACATCAGGAAGCATTATTTTACTGAGAGGGTGGTGGATACATGGAACAGTCTTCCAGTTGAAGTGGTAGAGGCCAAAACAGTAATTGAATTTAAGCAAGCATGGGATAGGCATAAGGCTATCCTAAACAAAAGATAAATCCAGGTAAAGTATCCATGTAATTGGGCAGACTAGATGGGCCGAAAGGTTCTTATCTGCCGACATTTTTCTATGTTTCTATGTTTCTCCCATTTATCTCACTTTCCAAATCAGCTATTTTGACCTAGAATTTTCCATTCTCCAGTCATTCTCCTGCTTTTCACCGCTCTCTGAATAACCCTGACAGGGTTATTCAGAGAAAGGTGAAACTCAGGAGAATGACTGGAGAAGAGAAAATTCTAGGTCAAAATAGCCGAACCAGAAAAATTCTCCCATTTATCTCACTTTCCAAATCGGCTATTTGGTCTACATTGTTCTCTTCTCCTGCCAGTTCTCCTGGCTTTCACCTCTCTCTCAGGGTTGTTCAGAGAAAGGTGAAAACCAGGAGAATAGCAGGAAAAGAGAAAAATCTGGACCAAATAGCCGATTTGGAAAGTGAGATAAATGGGAGAATTTTTCTTGTTTGGCTATTTTGACCTAGAATTTTAACTTCTCCAGTCATTCTCCTGAGTTTCACCTCTCTCTGAATAACCCTGATAGTCATAAAACACAATCGGCCACAATACTCAGACACTAATTGGGTTAGTCAAGACTCATGGGAAATGTAGTAAAAAAACAACTGGATGGCCAAGGTTGCTGCACCTCTGAATTATAAAAATACAGGGTTATCCAAAGAGATCCGAATGGCTGGAGAAAGGTAACCGAACGCTGAAAATCAGCGTTCGGTTACCTTTCCTGGCCATTCGGCTATCCAGAGAGCAGGCAATTCATCAAATCCTGGCGAATTGCCTGCACATACGGTGCCTGTTCGAGGGCAGTGAATCCCCATAAAAAAGCACTGCTTCGGCTATTCAGAGAACACAAACCAGCAGTGAAAGGTTCCCAAAATGCCCTGCTGTTCGGTGGTTTAATTCGGCAAGTTTATTCAGGCGAATCCCATAGGCTTCAATGTTAAAAATATTCCCGTTTTAATTCAATATCTAATAAACCGTTCATTATAAAATTCTGCAGTAAAGAATCTCTTTATTTATAGATTTTTTTAGGATATTTTAAGCATTTTCCTGGATTTGTTTTTAACTTATTTTTTCTGTAACAGCCCTTTTTATTCTCATTCATTGGATCATATGTAAATTTCAGACATTTTCGCTCAGTAGTTTCTTTGCAAACAGCGTTTCACTTTTCAATCATTCATGCAAACTGTTTTGCTAATTTATTCACTCCATTCGTCTGCGGTGTCAGCTTTTTTCCGCGGCTTCGCTGCGTGTGATCGTCTCCTGCTCGACTTTTTCCGGACGGTTAATCTAGATGTTTTTGCGGGTTTTCGGCGTGCATTCGCCGGGTTTTGCGGTTAGTTTTCTGCGGGTTTGCGGCGACCTTTCCCTGCAATTCGGGGACCCTGTGGTGCTTGCTGAATACACCGCAGGGTCACCAAACTGGGAATCGTCAAAACAAACCGAATTGAAGAGAATGAAAAGTCACCGAACGTGTGGTGACTTTTCAATTCTCTTTGAATTACCCTGATTGTAATGATATATTTAGGCTGAATGTGTGAGAGTGTGTGCGTGTCTATGTATGCATAAGGGTGCGTGTGTGTGTGTATATATGTATATATATATATATAACATATTTTTTTTTCATGTGTTTGAGCTTTTGGGTGCACACCCTAATGCAATAGGCTGCGCACGCCTATGATGATGGCGCATCTGTGACTGTCCGGGAGCATGATGTGAGCTGGCCTGGACAATATATATATGCATGATGTGAGCTGGCCTGGGCAATATATATACGCATGATGTGAGCTGGCCTGGGCAATATATATACTCATGATGGCGCATCTGTGACTGTCTGTGAGCATGATGTGAGCTGGCCTGGGCAATATATATACGCATGATGGCGCATCTGTGACTGTCTGTGAGCATGATGTGAGCTGGCCTGGGCAATATATATATACGCATGATGTGTGCTGGCCTGGGCAATATATATATATACGCATGATGAAAATTTGCAAAGGATAAGGCACGCAAAGTGAAATTTTGATGTGTCTGAAATTGAAACTTACGTGACAACTCTTATTTTTTTCCGTTAATTTATATTTGTTCAATATAGTTAATTTTAATTTGTTTAAGAGAGTTCATTTAAAATGGTTTAATACAGTTTATTTATTTTACCTTTGCTATTGGTGCTTTTCAAACTTGATTCTTAAATAAAAAGTAATTTAGCAGTTTCATGTTGTGTCATTTTTTTTGGGGGGGGCGCCTAGGGCACAAAATAGTCTAGCACCGGCCCTGAACGCATGGTCCCCTGCACTCTTCCACAATACCACAGAGGGGTTACTGTATGATGGCACTTGCTGGCCTGGCACCAAAGGCTCAATATTTGGGTACACTGCCACTGACGCCTGTATCAGATTCTTATCCTCAGAGGGGTTACGGTGTGATGGCACTGTTGCCGACGCTAAAGGCCCAATTTTAAAGCACCTATTGTTACTTTCATCCAAAGCCTGCATAAGTTTCACAATAATTTAGCCAAAAAAATCACTAAACTTTTTCTGCGTATCCGAAAATGTCTCCTCTTTTCATACAGACTGCCGCCCCAAGCAGTTGTTTATGGATAGATTAAAGGAAAAGCATTTACTGTCATTTGAAACGTCATTTTTTTGTTTTTAAATGTTTCTATACATCCAAGAAATCCGCCACTTCACGGGCAGGTTATGGGGACCTCCTAGGCACGATATTTGAAGGAATTTTTTGTTTTTATTTTTAACCCTTATTTCAAAAACGTTTTTTTTAAACTTTTTGTTCTTGTTTCCTGTCCCCCAGGGCACTACCCAGACCCCCATACACCTTTTATGGCAAATATCTAGCATATATGTCCTCTTGGAGGGCACTCTAAAAATCGAATTTTCAGCCCCATCGACTTGTATTGAGTTCGAGTTCGAATTCGAACATTTGGAAAGTTCGAGTTCGAATGCGAACCGAACTCGGGGGTGTTCGGCTCATCCCTACTCATATAGACACTCTATAAGTTCTGTTATGGGTGTTGACACACACTCACCGACACAGGAGCTCAAAGATCCTTAAGGCTAGGGTCAGACTGAGGCAGTGCGAACGCGCGTGCAGCCGCACTTAATCACGGCCGTGCTAGCAGCAGATGCCGGGCAATGAAGGCCAATATACGAAGTACGGTCACACAAAAGTGCGGCCGCGCAACGCAAGCGGCAAACAAACGCATTTTTTCGAGAACGTGAAACCACTAGTACTGACGTACAGAGTGCGCTGCGTCTGCTAGCGGCGTGTGTGCGTGATTAGGAGACGTCAGACGCTGCTAATGTCCGGCCAACATAACGTCCAGACCCAAAAAGTGTTTTATTGATGATCCGTACAAAATCACGGATGAAACTGCGCATCGTATGACCGCTATTGCGTATTCCGTGAAAAAATACGTCCATTCGTTCGAACGCACTTTTTCACGGACAACGTTAAAAATGCGTTAGTCTGACTCTAGCCTTAGATCTGTCACTCTCTTTCCCAATCCCTATATTCTAACCCCCCCATCTTGCTGTATGTCTGTCTTTCCTCATTTATTTCCGGCTTTGTGTATACAGTACATCTTTATCTCTTTATCTCTCAACTCGGCCACCGTATGTCTGTCCACCTATTTCCCCGTCTCAGTCTTCATGTGGAAGCTGAGGCCTCATTCCAGGGGTTATTCCTTGTGATGGGACTCATTTCTGGCATCATTTTATTTTAGTGATCTTTATGTGTATATGCAAAAAAAAAAACACATTCTGGTGAATATAAAATGAAAAGAACTCACTACAGAGCAACAGATGGCTGTAGTTAGGGTAATTTTTCCAAAGTGCAAAATAAAAAGACATTTCTTGGATTTTATTCTGGATGTGGCAAAATCAGAGTATCAAGTATACCGTGGAGCGGATCTGCCCCTAAATGAGTAAGTGCTGCTTAAAACCTTTATAGACAACCTAATTCGTCAATCTCCCTTCTAATCGTTTCATGGTTCCTGTGTAGAAGTTATGCTCGGAACATTGATTGTCCCATTTTTAAAAATAAAAAAAAAATCATTTTTGGTTCATGCTAGGCTTGTTACTGACAATTTACAAAGCTGTGTTTCAGATTTCCTGGCCATGGCCAGCTTTATTATTTTGCGTATCTCAGGCTGTGTTTACATTTTCTTTACTCTTGTTCCGTCGCACATTAAGTCACACATTAAGGCTGGGGTCAGACGAGCGTGATTTCTACGGACTGTACGTCCGTGCAGTACGGACATCGTCAGTACGGATGACGCAGTAGTGGTCACACAGTCCGTTTTTTCACTGAAGTTATTTTTTGACGGATGTAGGAGGGAAAAATAAATTACAATGAAAAAACATTCTGTCCGTCAAAAATGCTGGACGTATAAATGCAGTCCGTCTGACCACGCTCCATCACTCACACACAAAGCTATGCAGACGTTGTGGACGTGGCGCACTCCTCACGTCCGTTCTAGCAGTATTACGTTCTTGCCTAACCTGCGTCCGTTTGCCGCGGCCGTTGTGCGTCCGCAGTTCAGTGCGGACGTACTTCATGTGTCAGGCTCCAATGGACTTTCTTTCATGCTATCACGGACGTACTTTTAGGCGCAATCACGGACGTGAACACTACGCTCGTCTGACCCCAGCCTCAGTCATATCTATGCTGCTCACTCACAGTCCGTGTCAGAGTAAATAAAGAAACCTGATTGCATATTGCCATGTCTACCTGAAGCTGAATCTCGGTGCGCTTCTGTCAGGAGTTCTGCAAGCGTGGAGATGCGTGAACCCAATGTGCGGTGATAAAAATTAGGGATGTGCACTTCGATTCGGACCGATTTAGTTTTTTTCACGAATAGGGCCGATTCGATGCTTCGGATTCGTCCGATGTATCGGATCGTCAACGAAATACAGAACATCCGAAATAATTTCATTATTTAGTATGAACGTGATATTTGTTAAATCGCAAGTCATTTTCGTTCCATTCATGATTTCAGTTCCATTGCTGATTCCATAATTTTGTATTGTTTCGATCAAATTCGATAGTTCATTTCAAATTTGATAGTTGCAGCATATGATTCCGCACACTGCCGGGCAGCACCTCCACAGTATAATAATGCAGCATTTGATTCCGCACATTGCTAGGCAGCATCTCCACAGTATAATAATGCAGCATATGATTCCGCACACTGCCGGAGAGCACCTCCACAGTATAATTAATGCAGCATATGATTCCGCACACTTCCGGAGAGCACCTCCACAGTATACTGTGCGGAATCATATGCTGCATTATTATTAGGGATGAGCCGAACACCGCCCGAGTTCGGTTTGGGCCCGAACTTCCCATATGTTCGGGTCCGAACTCGAACTCCATGCAAGCCAATGGGGCTGAAAATTCGGTTTTTAGAGTGCCCTCCAAGTGGGCATATATGCTAGATATTTGCCATAAAAAGGTGTATGGGGGTCCGGGTAGTGCCCTGGGGGACAGGAAACAAGGAGAAAAAAAGTTTTTAAAAAAAACATTTTTAAAGGGACAGTGAGTTTTCCATGAAATAAGGGTTAAAAATAAAAACGAAAAATTCCTTCAAATATCGTGCCTAGGAGGTCCCCATAACCTGCCCGTGAAGTGGCGGATTTCTAGGATGTATAGAAACATTTAAAAACAAAAAAATGACGTTTCAAATGATGGTAAACAGTTTTCCTTTAATCTATCCATAAACAACTGCTTGGGGCGGCAGTATGAAAAGAGGAGACATTTTCAGACACGAAGAAAAAGTTTACAGATTTTTTGGCGGTGAAAAGCAGGAGAATGGAAAATTCTAGACCAAATAGCCGATTTGGAAAGTGAGATAAATGGGAGAATTTTTCTGGTTTGGCTATTTTGACCTAGAATTTTATCTTCAGTCATTCGCCTGATTTTCACCTTTCTCTGAGTGGTGAAGAGCAGGAGAATGACTGGAGAATGGAAAATTCTAGGTCAAAAAAGCCAAACCCGAAAAAATCTCCCATTTAGGCTAGGGTCAAACTAGCAAATTTTTAACGTGCGTTTAGGTGCACTTAATCACGGCCGCACTAGCAGCAAATGACGGGCAATGATGGCCAATATACGAAGTACGGTCGCACGAAAGTCCGGCTACACCAACGCAAGTGGAAAATGAACGCATTTTTTCGAGAACGCAGAACCGCTAGTACGGACGTACAGAGTGCGCTGCGTCCACTAGCGGCGTGTGTGCGTGATTTGGAGACATCAGACCCTGCTCATGTCCGGCCAACATAACGTCCAGACACCCAAAGTTTCCTGGTTTGGATCTGTAAAAAATCACGCACAAAAATGCGCATCGTATGACCGTTTTTGCGCATTCCGTGAAAAATATACGGCAATGCGTTCGGACGCACTTTTTGACGGTCGCTGTAAAAAATGAATTAATCTGACCCTAGCCTTATCTCACTTTCCAAATCGGCTATTTGGTCCAGATTGTTCTCTTTTCCTGCCATTCTCCTGGTTTTCACCTTTCTCTGAACAACCCTGAGAGAGAGGTGAAAGCCAGGAGAACTGGCAGGAGAAGAGAACAATATAGACCAAATAGGCGATTTGGAAAGTGAGATAAATGGGAGAATTTTTCTGGTTCGGCTATTTTGACCTAGAATTTTCCATTCTCCAGTTATTCTCCTGCTTTTCACCGCTCTCTGAATAACCCTGTGAATGTTTAATCCCGAGGTGAAAAATAACATTGCTTTAGATGTGAAAAGCGGGCAATGAGGAAATTTTGTATTTTTTTTCACACAGCAGTTAAATGCAGCATATTAGGAAGTTTTAGGAGGGAAATTACTCACTCAGAACAGAAGCAGACACCCCACACCTTCATTCTACATAAAATGTATCAAATTGATTAGACCAGACTGAAACATCTGTTGTTATGCCATTTGAGAAAAAAAAGGTCATTTAGGCTGGGGACAGACCAGCGCACTTTTAACGTGCGTTCTGGCGCACATAATTACGGCCGCACTAGCAGCAGATGACGGGCAATGACGGCCAATATACGAAGTACGGTCGCACGAAAGTCCGGCCGTGCAACGCAAGTGGAAAACGAACGCATTTTTTCGAGAACGCCGAACCGCTAGTACTGACGTACTGAGTGCGCAGCTGCGGCATAGCGGCGTGTTTGCGTGATTAGGAGATGTCAGACACTGCTAATGTCCAGCCAACATAACGTCCAGACGCAAAAAGAGTTTTATTGACGATTCGAAAGAAATCACGCACGAAAAATGCGCATCGTATGACCGTTTTTGCGCATTCCGTGAAAAAATACGTCAATTCGTTCGGACGCACTTTTTTACGTTCGCGTGTAAAAATGCTTTCGTTTGACCCTAGCCTTAGAGGTGGGAATCTTTGCACCTAGACATTAGTTTTTAATTCAATATCTAATAAACCGTTGCTTATAATATTCTGCAGTAAAGAGTCTCTTTATTTCTAGATTTAGTATTTTTTAAGCATTTTATACTTTTTTCAAAATTTCATTTTTTTTTCCGAACTCGAACCGAACACACCCAAAAAGTTCGAAGTTCGCGGACTTTCGAACTGCCAAAGTTCGGGCCGAACTCCGAACCGTCCGAACCCGAACAGCTCATCCCTAATTATTATACTGTAGAGTAGTGATGGGCCGAACACCCCAGTGTCCGGTTTGAATTCGAACATCCGAAAAGGTTCGAATACGATAGGAATATTTTTAACATTAAAGCCTGTTTAAATTCCATATCTAATAAACCGTTGCTTATAATATTCTGCAGTAAAGAGTCTCTTTTTTATTTTTAGATTTTTTTTTAAACTTTCCTCGAGGTGCTGCCCGGCAGTGTGCAGAATCATATGCTGCATTATTATACTGCAGAGGTGCTGCTCGGCAGTGTGCGGATTCATATGCTGCATTCTGTAGAGGTGCTGCCCGGCAGCTTGCAGATTCATATGCTGCATTATTATTTTTTTCGTTTTAAATCCTTTTGTTCAGCTTTTTTTCTGTTTTTAAAACATTTTGTTCTGGTTTTTTAAAGTCCGACCATTTGGGTCAGTTTTTTTTTTTTTTTCTTAAATCGTTTTGTTAATTTTTGTTCCTTTCATACCATTTTAATATGATTAAAGTTGTGCAATGCATATTCATAAGAAAAAAACGATCTTTCATAAAAAAAACTGTAGAATTGTCAGAATTACCATATCGACCGAAATACCATTAGTCTAAGTCAAAACGAATAGACCCTTTTGAAACGTAGAGAACAGACGATCCGAAAAGACCGAAAATTTCCGATATCACGAAAAAAAGTTGATACGAAGAAACGAGCCGAAACAAAAAAAATAAAATCGGTGCACAACCCTAATAAAATGGGCAGACACAAGATTAATCTTAAACAGGGTTTTTTAACCACTTGGCTGCTAAGGATGCGCTCAGCGCGTCCAGCCAAGTGGTTCTCCTGTGCTATGGACGCGCTGAGCGAGTCCTAACACAGGAGGCAGCAATCGGCTGGGATTCCGACAGATTGCTGCGCCCCCCCATCTAATACATCTAATTCAGGTGCCCCCCACCCCCCCCGTGTGCGGAGGAGGCGCCTGAAAGGGAGGGGGGGGGTCCTTTGGACCTCTCTCCCTCCCAATCGCCAGGGGCCACAGGGTTAAGGCAGGCACCGTTTGGAAGGGCACAGCCTGCCCTTCCAAACAGTGGCTGACATTAACCCCTGGGGAGCCCGATAACGATTCAGCACTGAAAAGCGCCGGATCGTGATCCTCTCCCAGAGCTGGCCGACATCTTGGATGTCAGCCAAGCCTCCGGGAACTCCCCCTGAGGACTGGTGTCATCGTGCATAGCATGATGACACCAGTCCTGGAGTTAACCCCTAGCTGCCAGCAATGGTGGAGATGGGGGTTCATTGGAACCCCCTATCTCCCGATCCGTGGCAGCTAGGGGTTAATGTTTGATATTGTTGGATCGGCCAGAGCATGGCCTTTGTAAATGATTTTTTAAAAAAAGAAAATGTTTTTTTTTTGTTTTGTTAATGCAGCAATATTGTTCCCATTTCAATTATAATGTGAACAATGATGCTGCACTAACGATTTTTGTATGCGGTGCGTTTGTTAAAAATAGCAAAATTTTCCCCCAAAAAAATAATTTAACAAGTCCCCATTTCTAATTTTTTTAACAAGCGCACCCCATAGAAAATATAACCGAAAATGCTCGCATGTTAAAATGTGAAAAGAAAACACTTTACACATTGTAAATTGAAAATTCTAATTTTATTGCATTTTCTGTTATAATATACAGACAGGACATGACATATTACATATAATAATGATATATTATGAATCTGACGAGTCTGCCGGAAAGAACGATATATAAGATGTCTGGGTCATATATTAAAATATGGCTTCAAAACTCGGTTAAACATGATGAGCGAAAGCGGTAAAAATGACCTCAGCACAGAGGTGTGAAATGCCTCAGCAGCGAAAGGGTTAATATAGGTAAGGAGCGAGGAATGAATAATGAAAACTAAATACAGAAGGAGAGCACAGAGACACAGGACAGGAATGGGGTTGACTAAAGAGTACACTAGAAACAGAGGGGTGTAACAGGAGGAGTTATAAAGACAGAAAAAAAACGACAACAGAGAGTACTTACAGACACTGGACAAACAGGATAAGAGCTAAAGTATAAATAATACTGATTACAGGGCTGTAATCAAAAGTCCAGAGATAACCAGGGCAGAATCTGTAGCAGAGGATCTTGAAATAACAGAGGGGTCTTTGGAGTCAACAGTAGAGCCTTTGGTATCCAGAAGTAGGAAATCCTTAAAGGCAAGTGGGGTCTTTGGGTAAATAACAGCAGTAAAGTGATCCTTGAAGACAAGCGGGGGTCTTTCGTAAACTGGAACAGGGGGTCAGGTACACAAAGTTCTTAGGAGAGCAGGCTTCTTGTTTCTCAGGCGAGCTGAACGAAATAATTAGCAAGGTCTTATGGGTGCTCCACCCTTAAGTAGTCATAGATAGGGCTAAGGGTTGGGAGCATCTGTATCTGCTACGGTGTGTGTTAAAGTCCAGAATAGTGCAGCTCAAAGCTTGATAGGGGCTGCCAGGGTTATAGTCAGGGAGGAGTGGTATTTGGTTTATTCTTCTTGCGCCGCTTACGGCTAGGACCATGACAGCTCCAAATGTTCAGATCGTTGGTAGCTCAGTGTAGGCTATCAGAGTTCATCTGAAAACAACAGCAAACCATACACAACGTTCCACCTTACCTACTAACACCCAGGTTCTCACTGGAAGTGTTTATTGTTATCCATTCCATATGTATTCTAACTCAAATGCCTATCCAATAGAAACCACATCTAACTTAAATTGAGATCTACAAAACCATACACTTTGGGCTCTATTCCAAAGTTGGTGCTAACTTAATCAGAGCTGTTGTAAACTTACCAGAGCCATTATAGTCTATGGAATTGTTAAGTTTACAATAGCTTAAGTTAGCACCAACTTTGGAATACTGGCCATAATTTCACATCTTCTCGTTCTCCATCCACTTACCACTCACCGTCTTCTCTTATATGCTTGCTTCGGCTGCACATATACTAAAATTGGAGCGATACAGAGAAGATTAGCATGGCCCCTCTGCAAGGATGACACGCAAATTCGTGAAGCGTTCCATATTTTCAGAGGAGATATGATAGAAACATTTAAATACGTAAAGGGAATCCACAAGGTAGAGGAAGGGAGTATATTTAAAAGGAAACAAAATAGCAAAACAAGAGGACATAGTCTTAGATTAGAGGGGCAAAGGTTTAAAAGTAACATCAGGAAGCATTATTTTACTGAGCGGGTGGTGGATACATGGAACAGCCTTCCAGTAGAAGTGGTAGAGGCCAAAACAGTAATTGAATTTAAGCAAGCATGGGATAGGCATACGGCTATCCTAAACAAAAGATAAATCCAGGTAAAGTATCCATGTAATTGGGCAGACTAGATGGGCCGAAAGGTTCTTATCTGACGACATTTTTCTATGTTTCTATGTTTATATGATAAAACAAGTCCTATGTCCATGTAAAACACATTTTGTGTTCTGCCACCTGAAAAGTATCCACTGGGTGGCATTGTAAGTTACACTTTGCTTTGTTTCTGCAGGCAATGGACGCTCTTTTCTTGACAGGTATTGTATCTTTAGTTTTGGAAGAAGATGGAACAGTTCTGGACACGGAGGATTTTTTTGAAACCCTAGACGACAGTACAGTGATCATGGTTCTAGAGAAAGGACAAAAATGGAATCCAAAGAAGGTATTTTCTTATCTTTTACATGTGTCATGTACTTTAATGCAGGGCTCAAAATTTCAAGTCCCAAGCTACTAGCCGGGCTTTAAGCGTTACCACCAGTTACCCCACCTAACCCCTACCATGCCCGTAACTCCGACTCTAAAACACACCATCTTAAATTATCTTATGAAATAACACTGTTTAATGCTTTATTCAGAATAAAGTTACAAAAATAAATAACATTACCAACATTTACATAAAGCATTATAAACATAAAGGAAATTAAGTACTTTACATCTATGTGGATGCAAAAAATATAAGTGCTCAACTTTTATTAAATTTAGAGCATTTTTTTCAATACCACAATCACTCCAGATACATGTATACCCAGACATCAGACCCAAGATACATGAACACCCACAGACCCCAGATACATGTATACCCAGACATCAGACCCAAGATACATGAACACCCACAGACCCCAGATACATGTATACACAGACATCAGATCCTGTAAAGTGCTGCAAAAACTGTTGGCACTATATAAAAGATGACAATAATAATAATAATAATAATAATCAGATCCAAGATACATAATCCCCTAGACATCAGGCAAACTCAAGGTGCATGTATACCCAGACATCAGACCTCAGATACATGTATACCCAGATATCATCAGACCTCAGTGTGAGCGAGGGATTGTTGACTTGTGGTAACAGGCAGGCAGGGTGTGGCCGTATGAGAACCACCAGAACGGGGCAGGCATGGGCGGCAGACGTCTGGCGTGCCCTCTCTGACGTTATCGAAGGGGACCGCCAGCTGGTCAGTTGGTCACCATATTGGATTCTCCGGCTGGTGGCTGGGCCTAAAAAGAAACACAGCTGCCGCTGGTATACACAGCACAGGCAGAACAAAATAATTTATTGAAGCTGTCTGCAGGTGAATTTTCACTCGCCCTCACTTAATTTCCACTCGCCAAATGCTAGTAGGATGTTAGACCAGCAAGAGACCCCCAAAAGTAAATTCATTAGAAGAAAAGAGCATTTTATGAATGTCTTGCATTACCGAGGCTCGAAACCCTTAGCATTTTTCAGCCTTCTTTTTATTGTCTACGAATTTGGGAAAGTTGAAGACTAACGCAGCCAAAATCCATCTTTTTCAGATGATAAATACAAAGTGTTGGTTCATCCCAACTCTTGAATCTCATTTAATGGCTTTGCTATACTACAACAAAATGTTTTGTGGAAGGTATAGGTCGCTTTTCAAATAACGTATCTATGCATTTATATAAAAATGTTTGTTTTTTGTATTGCTATCTGGGGTGTGGAAAAACAAACAAGTTCCTATCGGTGGCACCTGATATTCTGCTACCATTGTGTAATTCTAATATTGTCTTTGGTTTTGGCCTAGGGTGTCTTGTCTTACTCGCTCTTACAAGAAAAGCCAAGAAACAGCAAAGACATTGCTCGAATAACATTTGATGTCTACAAGCTCAACCCACGTGATCTCTTTGGAAGTCTGAATATAAAAGCCACATTCTACGGCCTATATTCTATGAGCTGTGACTTCCAGTGTTTGGGTCCAAAGAAAGTGCTCCGGTGAGTGTGAAAATCTCAAGCTTTGATGAAAATCTATTTATCTCCCATTACTCAATGCTACTTGTTTTGTATTTTCTAACCTCTTCTCCCTAAATCAACTCTACACTACTTTTAACGACTTTTGTAGTTGACAAGTGTTATTAGAAATTTTTGGTTCTGATTCTGTATTCTCCAGCTTCCTATTCTGCTGCTTTTAATAGCTATTTTCTTGGTTTCACTTTTTCTTTTTTGTATTTTTTTTTAATTTCACGTGCACGCAATCTGTATTCCAGTTTCCCCATATAACGCATCTAAGTCTTGAAATGATGTAGCATGTTCACAGGGCAATTCGGTGCTTCTAGAACTCTATTGGAGTTATTCTTAGGATTTACTTTCGCAATAACAAGTTGTAAAGTTGGTTTACTATTCAAATTTAAATTTTTGTCAAACTAATGTCTTTTAAGAGACTTTATACTTTTTTTTTTTCCCATACAGGGAACTTCTACGGTTCCTCTCTGTGACTCTCCAAGGTTTGGGTCGACTATTGCTCTCGGCCTCCGGAGTTTTAAGACGGTTACTAGAGGGAGGTGACTGGCATCAAAACCGTATCTGCGAGTATGAGAGATAGCAATTCCTTTATGGCTCGAGCTCAGGCGGCTTTCTTCATCCTTCTTGGTGAACACCTTGTGCAATTAATTGTACAGGATACATAAACAATTAATGCTCTACACAACAATGTGAATTGAAATAAAGAAAAGCTGTGATTGTAACACAGATGTAGCAAATAAATCCTTGTATTGCCTGTTCTAGAACCAGTTCTTATAAATGATGAAGTTTCAACTTTTTTTTTTATGATTTTATTAAAAATATTATCCGTATAGACGGAAGTGATAAAAATGTATTCCTTCCTGGAAAAAATCAGAAATTTTAACAACATAGGAGTCATTCTGTATACCTTGTGTTACACCACGTCCTTCTTAGATTGTGCACTCTTTGGCAGAGCTTTTTAAAACATACCATTAAGTTGTGAATTTTTTTTTCCTAGAATTTATTTTCTGTAAATTTTATTATACCGTTTTATTTTTGAGATCATTAAAATATTTTGGTGTTGCACAGCTAAAAATTGTAATAAAGTATTTTTTAAACAGGACTCTCAAGTCCGTTGCTGAAACACAGGGTTCGGGAGCTGAAAAAAGAACACGTACACTGTCCAATTTCTATAGTTGGAGACTAATTATAATCATCCTTATATTGCTATACTGTGTTATGTCCATGACTTAATAATATGCCAATAATGGTGACCCAGATGCCACTTTAGCAAATACACAAAGAGGACCAAAAACAACGTTTGAGATTGCTGAGAACAGGCAATAGCACTGGAGGCCTGTCATACATTGGATCCCCGTTCAGGTCTCAAATAGGTTTAGCTTGAAGGTACCATTATAGAGAAGACTATTCCATATTCAAATCAGACTGTTAAAAGCCAGAAAGGGCAGCCATTGCTGAAATACTCTCTGTGTGAGAGGTGCAGAAACCTCCGACGATTGCTTTGGCCTCCTCAGGAAGGTATAGTTGACATATAGGCACATTAAGCAAGGGGTTCATGTCTGGATTACCCTGTACAATAATAGTGTGTTAAAACAAGGTTTATGAGTGTTCTGAGAACATACAACCGCGCTATCAGCTAGACAAATACACAGTCTGCATTAGTTACTTGTTTTATTGATTGGAAAGGTCATACTCTGCTGAGGAGCCTGCATATAGCGTCATCACTCCAATCCTCCTTTATGGCAGTGAAGTTTGGGGCCCCATCACCTACCCTGACCAACCCAAATGGGACACCAGCCCAACAGAAATATTCCAAGTCCATCGGAGCACCTCTAACAATGCTTGCCGGGCCGAGCTGGGCAGACGTCTTGCAGTACAGAAGAGGGCACTATCATACTGGGACCACCTAAACATCAGCAGCCTCAACTCATACCACCATAAAGCCCTACTGGCCAACAAGGACCACCCCAAACCATGTGGGCTGCAACAACTCATATCCACCCTGATCATCCAAAGCCCCCATGAATGCAACCTGACAAAATATCAAAGGCCCTAATTAACGATTCCAGGGAAAACTATATCAGAGAATAGAGACATGATATAGCAAACTCTCAGAAACTCACCATTTACCAATCCCTACAGAGGGAGTACAAACTGGCACCATACCTGGAGCTACTAAAAGACCCCAAGGACAGACAGATCCTGAGCCGGTACAGACTGAGCGCCCATAGCCTGGAAATCGAATCAGGGCGGAATAGACAGACCTACAAGCCCAGGGAGAATAGACTGTGCCAGCATTGTGAAAAGGAGACCCTGGAAGATGAGGTCCACTTCCTCCTACAGTGCCCAAAGTACTCAGCACTGAGGGAAACTCACTTCCAGAGACTCTCCGCTCTCATCCCGTACTTCACCTCTATAGAAGAGACGAGGAAACTCCACATCATACTGGGAGAAGAGGAGCCGGCGGTGAAAATATCTGCCCAATACGTCACAGAATGTCACGGACTGAGAGGAACATGAGCGATCTCAGACTTATAAATCCCCAACACGGACTCGCCCCATCCCACTTCACATCCCTTACCCCTGATAATGTCCATGGACTTGCCCATTCCCCACCATATATGTCCCACTACCCCCCTCCACCCCATATGCTTTGGCAATGCTAAAATGTATTTGGTCCTGCCAATAAAGCTTATTTTGATTTGATCTGATTTGGTGGGAGTTCTCCCTGGCTAGGAGAAGCCTCAATCCTCAACAGGGTTTTAGGACTGGTTACTGGTGGTGGTCCTATGTTCATCATTGTCCGTCTTCTGGCGGGCTGTAGTTGAATCGATAGCAATGGAATTCCCCATTTCCAGTAATAGGAAGTGAGGCCATAAGGGATTATTATATTCATGGGGTTAGAGCAGAGCAAGGCTAGACTAACCGCTGAGAGGGACATGTCCTCTGCATTTCTTGCACTTCTTTTCCTTGCACATTGTGTAGTTGGAGGTAAGTAATTACAGTCATGTCTGCTCAGATATGTTTTAGAGAGAGATTCTGTGGCAATGAGTTAGACATGAGCCTGATAAAGAAATTCCATGCTGATTAGATAGATATATTAATTTTGGACATGTTTTAGACCCCATTTTATTTATTTTGCAAATTAACAGACCCTGTTTCATTTACTTTGCCCACATTTAAATTTGCCAGTTAACAGCCCCCCTTTAATTTATTTTGGACACATTTCAGCTCCCATTTTTTTTTGCCCACATTTAGGCCTGCGTCAGATGAGCGCACTACGTGCACCCGTACTGACGTGCTTACCAGGGCCGTCGCAGCATTGTGATGCTGCATCGGGGCCGGTCACATACTTGTGCACGCTTGTGCATGAAATGTGTGCGCAAAAAAGCATCCGATTTCAAAACCTCCCCGCCTATGCGCTAGGACGTGCGTTGACGAGGCTGCAAAGTGCAATCCTCCATAGGAGGATCACGCTTTGCAGCTCTGAGCGCACGGGTGCGCTCAGTGTGGTGGCCAGACGGGCATCGAGTGGAAGGAATGTCCACTCTCACGGATGTTCCTTCCGCTCTCCAATGACGCTGGTCTGACCCTAGCCTTAATTTTGCTAGTTAACAGCCCCCTTTTTAATCATTTTACTCAAATTTATTTCCCTGTTTTATTAATTTTGCACACATTTCACATTTCATTTCTGATGTCATCAGCGGGGGTCGACGGCGTGTGTTCTGTCTCCACTCTCCAGCAAACCTCTGACGTCTCTCTTCCAGCTGAGGTATGCGGGGCGGAGGGAAATAAATTAATTGATAATGGGGAATTAATTGATATTGGGGGAAATAAATTGATTATTGGGGGAATTGATATTGTGGAGAAATAAATTGACAATGGGGGAATTAATTGATATTTTGGGGAATTGATATTGGGGAAATAAATTGATTATTGGGGAGAAATTGATATTGGGGAGAAATACATTGATATTGGGGGAATAAATTAATATTGGGGAATTGACATTGGGGAGAAATAAATTGGTTATTAGAGGTTTGTATTGGGGGAATAAATTAATATTGGGGGAATAAATTGATTATTGGGGGAATAAATTGATATTGGGGGAATTGATATTGGGGAGAAATTATTTGATATTGGGGAATAAATATATATTGGGGAATTAATTGATAATGGGGGAGTAAATTGATATTTGGGGAATAAATTGATTATTGGGGAAATTAATTGATATGGGGATAAATTGATATTGGGGAATTGATATTGGGGGAAATAAATTGATATTGGGGAATAAATTTACTATTGGGGGGATAAATTGATATTGGGTGAGAAATTAATCAATTGGTATGCTGGGGAGAAATTAATTATAATAAGCTGTTGCCTGGGTACTGTGCCACATGAGTGTAGTAATGTGCTATTCAATGGCATTAGTTCATTTTTTTTGTGTGGGGGGTAGGCTGTGGGGGGGGGGTGTTAGGTTGCAGGCGGGGGGCCCATACAACATTTTGCTATGGGGCCCTGTGATTTCTAGTTACGCCCCTGATTACAGTTATAAGTATTTATAAAACGCCAACAAGTTCCGTAGCACTGTACAATGGGTGAGGTAGGAGTGAGTGTGTGGCTGAGTGTGTTACAAAACATAAACAGAGAGCTGAGAAAAGAGTACCAAAGAGAATAAAACTTAACTTTTACTTAAAGCAACCAAGATAAAAAGTGTGGCAAATCCACACTATCCAGATAATAACAAGTGACCTAACAACGGAGAAAAACTACAGAAAAACACACAAAAAAACCCCACTTGAACAATAGGTGCCAAGCGCACCGTGACTCAGGAATGAGTCCTGAGTGTGTTAGCAGAGTGTGATGATGGTTTATTGAGGACACACTGCATGCACACTGTAAACACTGCATGCACAGAACACATTATATAGTTACCTACACAATAATACAAGGCTACATACACAACATTTTGCTCATACTACTCATGCACCTGCACGTACTCATTTCACACAGCCGAATAATTTGGCTTGGTTCGGTTTGGATTATTTAAGAATCCAAAAATATTGTATTCCAAACTAATCAGAATCAGTTGATTCAGAATATCAGAAGCTTCTGATACCAGGTCGATTAGGAATATCAGAGAAAGCCAATATATTTCTTCGTTTCCGATTTTCGGAATCTTTATGTATAACACGTAAAAAAAATGGTCAGGGATTGTGTTAGGGTTAGGGTTAGTGCTTCTTTGTGTCATATGATTAAAGTTATGTTTAAGGCTATGCTTAGGATCATTATTAGGTTACGGCTAGAGTTTTTCTTTTTCTATTCTGATTAAATTAATTTTTTTCCATTTATGACTAGACATGGCCAATTTATAGTTGGAAAAGTTTGGACTAATTTGAGTTTTTTTAATTGGGAATTGATGTGGTTGTGTGGTGCATAGAATGGAGATGCCGGAGGCATTTGTAGCATTGTGTTATCAACTCCACGCTTGCACTCGGCATGGAAAATGTGGTGGCTGAAGCCCCTGCTCAGCACCAGATTGGCTCCGAGAAGGGACACAGACAGGACTTGAGTGGAGTGGTGAGTCAGCATGGCTGACTGAGTGCAGGGCCGGCGTGCACCACATCCCTCGCATGAGCAAAGAGCAGGCACTGAGTAAGCGGATAGGCAGGGCCGGCCCGTCCATGGGAACGGATGGGGTCATGGCTCCAGATGGTCCTTTTCCAGGGGAGGCATTTTGCCTCCCTCCCTGTCAAAGGCCTCCTTAGCAAGGCTGGGTGCCCGCCTGGGCCTCAACTGGGCCGACCACTGCCTGGGCCTTGACTGGGCCTGGCGTCCACCAGGGCCTTGGCTAGCCCTGTTCAGGGGGGTGTGGGTAAGTATGTGGATGTGTGACTGTGTGTGCATGTGTCGATGTGTGACTGTTGGATGTTTGATTGTGTGTGTGGATGTGTGTTTGTGTGGACATTGGACCGTGTGTGTGAATGTGTGGGTATATAGATGTGTTGATAAATTATATATTCTTAATTTCCTGTATGAATATATAAATATTGTGATTCAAATACATACCTTAGTTAATATGCCCCATTTCGTTTGAAAAGCGTGTTCTAATACAGATGGGCTTCTCCCTTCCCCCTTTTTGTATGTTACTTCAAAAGTTAAAATGTAAACTAGATGTGTTTAAGTTTTACCATCTCCGACGTGGCAAATGTGGTGGCTGAAGCCATTTTAGCTCTGACGTGATCTGGTTCCTGAGTGGCTGTTATACCACACCCTTTTTGTTATATATTAGAGACTGATAAAGAGACTATTTGAGAGCAATTCTACTTTCTATCTTGAGTAGTTGTTTGCTTTTGCTCTCCCATTGGCGGCCAATGTAGCGCCTGCGATAGCGCGGAGTCTTTATATATGAAACGGAACGACAGCAGAAACAGAGATTTAACTTGCTTGTTTGGTAACTCTGAATAGCAATTTTGATTTGATTATTTATTTTTTTAACATGCGTGACTGTTGGATGTGTGACTGTGTGTGTGGGGAGATGTGACTATGTGGTGATGCAACCCTGTATGCGCTAAGGTGGGATCCCAGGACGGGACATGGCAGATCCATCAGATGAAGATACACAGAGACAGGTGAGGAAAGGGTGCAAGCTTATTGTACCGCAGCTAGGTAACACATGAAGGAGGCTGAACACACACCGTCAGGAACACTCTGGGGGATCATGAAAAAGTTGTTGCTGGGTAGAAATGTGCAATTCGTTTCGTTCCAAATTCAGGCAAAAAATCACCATTTTTGTATTTCGGTATCATCTCCAAAAACGAAATATCGGCCATCTGAAATTTCAAATCGATTCGGAATTTTGGCGATTCTGATCGATTTGGTGATTCAGATTGATTAAGTAATTCGAATCAGTTTTACGTTTTTTATTGCTTATTTAAGAATGGGAAGTAGATTACTACCAATAGAATTAATTATACTGTAGAGAGGCGCTTCCCAGCAGTGTGTGAATTCATATGCTGCATGGAAACCTATGAGTTAAAAAGTCTTGTTTCTTTAAAAAAAGTTAGGAAACCTAAAATTTCACCCAAAAATGCCTAAAAAAATCCTAAAAGAATAAATAGGTAAAGAAACTTTCATTCAATTGGTAGTAATCTACAAACTGGTAGCAACACGAAATGATCCAAATCGCCGAAACGATCCGAATCACTGAATCGAAACATAGTTACATAGTTAAATAGGCTGAAAAAAGACATGCGTCCATCGGGTTCAGCCTCTCCCACATCACCTACTGCTGTTGATCCAAAAGAAGGCAAAAAACCCAGTCTGAAATGCTCGCCAATATGCAACACACTGGGAAAAAATCCTTCTTGACCCCAGAATGGCATCAGGTTTCTCCTTGGATCAAGAAGCTTACCCACATATTAAATATTATAACCCTTAATATTCTGTGTCTGCAGGAAGTCATCCAGTCGCTTTTTAAAAGTCTGTACAGTCTCTGCCCCAACCACCTCAACAGGCTGAGAATTCCACGGCTTTATTGTTCTCACCATAAAATAACCCTTCCTATGCTTTAGGCTGAATTTCCTTTCCTCCAGTCTAAATGGGTGACCTTGTGTTCTGTGTATAGTCTTGTTAATTAATAGGTTTCCAGACAATGGTTTATAATGGCCTCATATATATTTATATAAGGTTATCAGATCCCCTCTAAGGCGCCGTTTCTCTAAACTAAAAAGGTTTAAGCTTGTTAGTCTTTCCTCATAACTTAAACCTTCCATTCCCCTTATTAATTTAGTCGCACATCTCTGAACTTTTTCCAGTGCTATAATATTCTTTTGTCAGGTTCGTGCCAGGAAGGAGCCATGGCACGGCCTCAGTGTGATGTTATATTCCCAAGCGCTGGGGGTGAGCAGGCAGAAAGACACTGGAGACAGTATATGCACAACAAAGCTTGTATTCTGGGATGGTTCACAGCAAACAGTCCAGCATAGAACAGATAGTAATACAGGATGGTGGGCCACGTAGTCTCTCGCTAGTTCCTCTTGAGGGGAAGCATTAGCCTTTGGTAACAGTACCTGATAGAAGGTCTTCCTCCAGGAGAGAGCTTGAGAACTGGAAGCCACTTGAGAGTCTCTGGACCCACTGGATAGTGGGCCACGCAGTGCATCTTCCAACAAGCAGGGACCATGTAATGCAGACACAGCAAGGATGGAATACCTGGTTTACACGGCAGAGCGGAATGTACAGGAAACAAACAATAACAAGAGGGAGCTCTCAGGACCTCTGACATCAGGAAGGGATAACACAAAATGAAAGAGCAAAGGGGAGGAGGGTGTGGTCTGGTTTTATGCAGAATCCTCAGGTTCAGACACAGGAGTTAACTCTTAGGTGGGAAGCAGGTATAGAGAGCTAGTGACCCAGGCTGGCCACGGCAGGCTCTCAGGGCTAAGGCATGACAGTACCTCCCTCCTTACAAGGTGCACTCCGGGCACCTAGGGCATGCTCATATTAGGGAAGTAGCAAGGAGGTCACCACCAACTATCAGAGTCTGAGTCTGGATCATCGTAAATGTCCCCTTGAGCATGCAGGGCCTGTTCAAAGATTTCCAAGTCCTCTTTCCGGACCAAAGTCCCGTTAGATGCCCAGACGCAGCCCTCAGGAGTAGGACTGGTCACAGGTGGCACAGGCATGAGGGGTCTGCTGGTAGCAACTCCCACGATGATGTGTGTCATAACTGGCTCCTTTGCTGCCAGACGTTGCTCATATACAGCAAGTTCAGAGTCTGGCACAATGAAGCCATCAGAGGCTATGGACAGAGTCTGGATATGGTCTGGTGGGCTTGGTTGAGTCTCAGAAGGTAGGGTGTCACAACCATAGAACCCCAAATTGAATGCAGATCTCTTAAGCAGGGCCCCAATTTGTCATCCAGGTCCACCTTGAGGATGCTTAGCAGTCTGGGGGGTCATAGTAGAAGCCACCAGGAGAGGAGCAACCTCCATAGGTTCTTGGTCCGTGGGGAAGGTGGGCTCCACACCCATGGGTACTTCCTCGCTGGGCTCAGTAGGCAGAGTCTCCATGTACTCGGCAATCGAGTCCTCCTTAGAACTCTCCTCCTCCGAGGAGAACTCACTGGATGCAGGCCTCCTGGGTACAGGAGTTCGGCGAAGCTTGCCAACGTTGGTAGCCTGACGAGGCTTGACAGCAGCTGGAGTCTGGTGGGACTTGGCAGCAACTTGGCGAGGCTTGTCAGCGACTGGAGTCTGACGGACTTGGCAGCAGCTTGGCGAGGTTTGGCAGCAGCTTGGCATAGCTTGGCAGCGACTGGAGTCTGACGGATTTGGCAGCAGCTTGGCGTGGTACAGGACTAGCAGCTTGGCTTGGCACAGGACCAGCAGCTTGGCTTGGCACAGGAGCAGCGGCTTGGCTTGGCACAGGAGCAGCGGCATGGCTTGGCACAGGAGCAGCGGCTGGAGGCTTAGCAGGTCTGATGGGACAGAGATCTATTCGGTGCAGATCTGACCCACAGTAGAAGCACTGGTTCAGCCTTCTACGCCTTTCTCTCTGTGACTCCACAGAAGGTGCCTGGGCTCTGCATTCAGGTGGAGAGCGATTAGCCACAGCTGGTTGCTGCAATGCTCTGCTCTCTGGTGAAGGCCTGACAGGGCCAGGTGTAAGAGGAAAACAGTCCATGAGATTCCATACATCCTCTACCACAAGAAGCAGCTGATAAGCAATGTCCTCCAGTGCATGTATTACCCCCACGGGCCTGGTGTTTGGCTCTTTCATTATGTCAGGTTCGTGCCAGGAATGAGCCATGGCACAACCTCAGTGTGATGTTATATTCCCAAGCGCTGGGGGTGAGCAGGCAGAAAGACACTGGAGACAGTATATGCACAACAAAGCTTGTATTCTGGGATGGTTCACAGCAAACAGTCCAGCATAGAACAGATAGTAACACAGGCAAGTGGATGGTGGGCCACGAAGTCTCTCGCTAGTTCCTCTTGAGGGGAAGCAGGAGCCTTTGGTAACAGTACCTGATAGAAGGTCTTCCTCCAGGAGAGAGCTTGAGAACTGGAAGCCACTTGAGAGTCTCTGGACCCACTGGATAGTGGGCCACGCAGTGAATCTTCCAGCAAGCAGGGACCATGTAATGCAGACACAGCAAGGATGGAATACCTGGTTTACACGGCAGAGCGGAATATACAGGAAACATACAATAACAAGAGGGAGCTCTCAGGACCTCTGACATCAGGAAGGGATAACACAAAATGAAAGAGCAAAGGGGAGGAGGGTGTGGTCTGGTTTTATGCAGAATCCTCAGGTTCAGACACAGGAGTTAACCCTTAGGTGGGAAGCAGGTATAGAGAGCTAGTGACCCAGGCTGGCCACAGCAGGCTCTCAGGGCTAAGGCATGACACCTTTCTTAAGACAGGTGCCCAAAATTGCACGGCATATTCAAGGTGCGTCTTACCATTGATTTATACAGAGGCAAAATTATGTTTTCATCCCGTGAGTGAACTCCCCTTTTAATGCATGCCAATACCTTGCTGGCCTTGGCGGCTGCTGTTTGACATTGCACATTGTTACTTAGTTCGAAGTCTATAATTATTCCCAAATCCTTCTCCTGCTTGGATTTCCCTAACTCTGTACCATTTAGGGTATAGATTGCTTGTGTGTTCTTCACTCCAAAGTGCATAACTTTACATTTATCTACATTAAATTTCATCTGCCATTTAAGTGCCCAGTCCCCCAATCTATCTAAATCCCTCTGCAGCGAAGTAACATCCTGCTCACATTGTATCACTTTTCCTAAACGATCCTAAATGATCCAAAGCGAAAGAAAAACTGTCCGAAATGATCCAAAACGGAAAAAAAAACACCCGTAAAAAAAAAATAATCATGCACATCCCTAAAGATAACCACACAAATTATGCTTTTGGCATTATGTGAAGACTATTGTCTATGGCCACTTTTATCTTCTTCCTTGTCTTTATATGTTTTTGTATAAGTTTTGATCCTCCATTCCTTCCTCGGTGGACAACACGGTCCCGCCCATCATCGGACTCCAGTTTAGTGACTCGCTTTAGTACAGTGACTGCATGGACAACAAAGTCATATTCTATAAACAGTTAGAGTACATGAAGACCCATTCAATCAGGAGACCTCCAATTCATATTCTACTTTATTAATATGTCATGTTCTCTACATTTCAGACATATAATATATTGATTAGAGCTTTTTTCTGATTCTCGTTAGCATGCATATAATTATACTCGATTAAGTGAAAACATATTGTAATCGTTAAGCATTATTATTATCTCTTTAAAGGTCATTTCAATTCAAAGCTTCTAAATCTAAAATATGCCAAATCAATTTATCAATTTATTTCGCTAAGTCATTAAGCAGGCTGGTTAATCTTGATGAGAATTGTGTCACTTTCCACAATAGTTTGATTTTCCACAACAGTTCGATTCTCCACAGCCGTCAGATTTTCCACACCTGTTCGATTTTTTACATCTGTCAGATTCTCCATGGCTGTAAGGGTCTGCAAGAGATTTAGTAAAAAACTTAATTAAGCCCTGGACAAGTAGATGTCAGGCATTGAATGAACATTTCAGTATATATATTTAACTCTTTCACTACCAAGTGATTTTAAAAAAACACATTTTCAGAAACCAGAATTTTTTGTAAAATCATTTTTAAATTAATAATACCGTAACAAATAGCTATTACTGTAAATAACCTATTTGGCCAGTAGATGGCACCATCTACTGCCAAATTGAGTTACAGAGGTTTGAGTAGCAGGTCAAAACTTTTTTTTTCTCCCTGCATCGGCTGGGGACAGCCTGATATTTTACAGCATTCAACAGCTGATTTTACAGTTTTAGCTGTTTGGGCATTATGCCCACAGGGCTAAATCTTTGGGGGCACCTTCTGCAGCCCAAAAGCAAACAAAATTAATTTACAGCAAATTAATTTCATCAGCTTTTGGGCTGCAGTTCAGCAGATCGAGATATCTCAATTTAGGGGCACCAGATGGTGCCTTTGAAGCCCGAGATATCTCGATCTCAGTAATGAAGCAGTTAATGATGTATGTGTATAGAAAGAGATTCTGGTGGCTTACAGTACCCTAGAACATTGATACATAGAGGTTTATTCACTAAGCACCTAGTTTCTCACCCAATTTTACTGTATCTACAATTTCGGGGTAATTCATCGAAATACTAATTTGTATTTTTGTCAAATACAGGTGAATTGAGAGACCTTTTGTGCTTTTCGATGCGATTCAGTGCAACTTCACAGAATTTGGCAGCGTTCGACAGCACCAAAATTGCCACATAGAGAACTAATGATTTCACAAAATGCTTAATTGCATCAAAATAGCAGAGCAATTATCCAATTTTGATTATTTCAATTCAACAGGTTTAAACAGGAGAATCTAATATGGTTTAATATAATAAATGATAATTTTTTAAAAGTAATTTTTTTATTATTTAGAGACAATTGACAGATTAATTTTTTATTGATTTAACCTGCTATTAGGACAATAGAAGATGTCCTATTGGCTATTTTTTTCTCAGTTTAGTGGAATTCGCCGTGGTCAATTCTGTGCTTTTTTGCCAACGTTCAGTAACTGCTCCGGCGACTTCATTTTCGGCACAATACGGTGAACATACATTGAATAGTGAATGCACCGAAATTAAAGGCAGCAAAGTTGTACACATTTTCGAGCTTAGGGAGCAACCATCATAGCAAAAATAATGATACATATGGTAGTGTGTGATGAATGGCTTCTATGTTGACCAGTAGTGGAGCAGACAAGCAGTCTGGAAAGATGTATTAGATCAAATGTCAGAGAGAGTGCGAGAGGTTTCCTGTTGATTTTATTTTTTGTGCATTGTGATAAACTCACACTATTTTAAAGTAAGGAAAGTTAGTTTTTATGTTGGTTTTATCCCCTCATGTATTTCTCTATTCCTTTTTTAGTGCATTGTCTTTAATGTATTCAATTCTTATTTAATAGCTCTCTGATGTTGGCTGCTTGGTGAATTTGTGTAATTGGGATAAACCGTTTCTCTCCTGTATTTTTGGGAATATTTGTATCTGTGTCTCTTGCGAGTGGGCAGTGTATCTTGCTGGGGGTTTATCTTATCCAGGTCTGGACCTGTATGGGTGACCATTCCATATGAAAGATCCTGGCTCGATGATGCCAGTTTTAAGTGCCCCCCCGACAGAGTCAGGACAGTGCCTGAAGGGGAGGGGGGTCATCTGGTCATCTTCTCCCTCCTGATCGGTAAATGCTAGAAAATTAAGAGGCATATCTAGAAAGGTTACAGTTTGGCCTTTCCAGCGATGCCTTTCTTAACCCATTTGGTCGAAGTAGTGAGATCCTGCATCAATCGGCGCCGGATTGCGGACTTCTCCCGGAGGTGGCTGTCATTGTTAGCCAAGTCTCTGGGGCTTCCCCCACCCAGTGACATCATTGCATGGGTGTGATGACCTCAGTAAGGGAATTAACCCCTAGCTGCCCAGGGATTTCCCAATCAAAATCCCTATGTGGAGATAGTGGGGGAGGATCCTTTGGACCCCCATATCCCCCGATTGGTGGAAGCTAGAGGGTCATTATTGGTGTTATTGGAAAGGGCAGAGCATGACCTTTCAACTGGTATAAACAAGTTAAGCGTAAAAACAAAATAAATAAACATTAATAAATAAATATAAATGTATTTTTTCTTTTGTACATATAATGCAGCACTATCCACTTTTCGATTATAATGGCAACAATGATGCTGCACTAATGAAAAATTCAGTTTTTTCAGTTTTAGCTATAATCACGTATTTTCTCAGAAAAATTCAGTAATGGGTTCCCATTTCTAATTTTCATAACAAGAGTACCCCATAGAATATATATCCGCAAAGGCTTGGATAATAAAATGTGAAAAAAATAATTTTACACACTGTAGATCAGGGATGTCCAAACTCCGGCCCCCCAGCTGTCCATGAACTACAACTCCCATGCTTCTCCATCCAACTAATGCAGTCAGAGATTTTTGGGAGTTGTTGTTCAGGAACACCTGAGGGGCCAGAGTTTGGACATCCCTAATGTAGATGATTGAAATCTGAATGGAAATTCCCATTTTTTAAAAACATTTTTGTTATAGCATTCTGACAGGACATGACGTATACATATTATAATGATATATTCTAAATCTGCCGAGTCTGCCAAAAAAAATAATATATAATTGGTTTGGGTCTTACAATAAAACATGACTTCAAATCGCGTTTAAACATGCTGAGCACAAAACGGTAAAAATTAGCTCAGCACACAGCGGAAATGGCGCAGCAGTGAAAGGGTTAATGTATAATAAATTAAAAACAATTATTTGGTTCCTGACATTGGATTTTTGGAAAAATCACTTGGAATGAGTTTGAAATAAGAATGCTCAAGCTGTGTCAGAAATATCAAGGACTTGGCCCTTGATTTCTGGCCTAGATTTTTTAGGTTTGCTTCTCTGATCCTGTCACAGTTTGAGGGGTATATTTGTTGAAGCAGCTTATGACTCCATAAAGCCCCATCATAGGAAAGTGACAAGCCAGATCATGAATGCTGCAGTGTGATACAAGATACCCTCTTGTGCACAGAGTCCTTAGCCGTCTTCAAAGAACAAGAGCCACTGCTGAGAAAAACTCACAGTATAATTTCTATAAATGTCTCACAGTCTCTCTATCAGTACTGGGAGGTGTCCATATAAATTCCATCAGATAAAATTTTTGCAACATTAACACCAAACTTACCATATCCCTTCCAAGGTAACAGGTTTAATTTGGGGATTTGGGAGCACTTCTTCAAGTGTTCGCGGTTAGTGACCAGGAAGGGATCTTTCGGAACCTCTTTGATGTGAGAGTTTTCACAGATGATACTTGACAGCCTTATACCTTTTATTGAGCTCAACTGAGCAGGAGTAAACTCTCCGCAATTTGTGTAGAAGTGACTGTTGGTAAGAGTAATACTTTAGAATTTAACAATTAAATAACAGATACATTCACATACTAACCTCAAAACTTGAAAAGCAGATTTTCAGACACATTTGTTGATATCTCTTAATTTTTTTGACTCCTCCTTATTTTTAGCTCAGTTCTGACTTATCAATAAACCTAATACAATAGAATAATAAAATTATTAAACAGTGGATCACCCTCTCCCGCTCCTCATGCTGCATCAACTTGGCCTCAGTGACACCGCTCTCGCCTGGTTCTCTTCCTATCTCTCTCTTGACTCCTTCAGTGTCTCCTTCACTGGTGCCTCTTTATTATTATTATTATTATTCATTATTTATAAAGCGCCAGCATATTCCGCAGCGCTGTACAATAAGCACAGTACGGACAGGGTTACAATACATTGAACAACATTTGACAAACAGTACAGGAAGAGATGAGGCCCTATTCCCGTAGGAACTCACAATCTAGGAGGGTTGGGGTTGGAAACAGGAGGGGAGGACTGTAAGGTGAGAGTGATTGATGGTTGCGTCAGTGAGTTGGGTGGTAGGCTTCCCTAAATAGGAATGTTTTCAGGGAGCGTTTGAAGGAAGAGAAGTTAGGGGAAAGTCTGACAGTACGAGGGAGAGCGTTCCAGAGAGTGGGGGCTGCGCGTGAGAAATCCTGCAGTCTATCATGAGAAGAGGTGATGCGGGGAGAAGCTAGGCGCAGGTCACTGTTTGACCTTAGGGAGCGGGCTGGGGTGTATTTGGTGATTAGTGAGGACAGGTAGTGGGGCGCTGAGTTAGTGAGGGTTTTGTAGGTAAGGATAAGGATTTTGAACTTAATTCTGCAGTGGATGGGGAGCCAGTGAAGGGACTCGCAGAGGGGAGCAGCAGAGACAGAGCGGCGGGTGAGGTGAATTAGCCTGGCGGAGGCGTTCAGGATGGATTGTAGGGGGAGAGGCGGGACAGAGGGAGGCCAGATAAGAGATTATTGCAATAGTCGAGTCGGGAGATTACCAGGGCGTGTATGAGTTGTTTTGTGGTGACAGCGGTGAGAAATGGCCGAATTCTGGAAATATTACGCAGTTGGTATCGGCAGGAGGAGGAAAGAGACTTGATGTGGGGGATGAAGGAAAGAGCAGAGTCCAGTGTAACTCCAAGACAGCGAACTTGGTTTGATGGGGAGATGGTGATACCCTCCACCGTGATAGAGAAGTCAGGAGGTGGGGAGGCATTAGAGGGAGGAATAAGTAGGAGCTCAGTCTTTGACATGTTGATCTTTAGGTGGTGGGAGGCCATCCAGGAGGAGATGCCAGATAAACAGTCACTGACTTTTGAAAGGACAGGGGGAGAGAGATCAGGGGTAGAGAGGTAGATCTGAGTGTCATCAGCGTAGAGGTGGTAATTTAAGCCAAAGCTGTTGATGATTTTGCCCAGGGAGGAGGTGTAGATGGAAAAGAGCAGAGGACCAAGGACAGAGCCTTGAGGTACACCAACAGATAGAGGCAATGAAGAGGAGGAGTTACCAGCAAAGGACACACAGAAGGACCTGTTGGATAAATAGGAGTCAACCCAAGCAAGTGCAGTGTCACCGAGACCCAGAGAGTTGAGGGTCTGTAGAAGGAGGGGGTGGTCAACAGTGTCAAAAGCCGCCGAGAGGTCAAGCAGGATGAGAATAGAATAGTGGCCGTGTTTTTTAGCAGTTAGGAGGTCGTTGGTGACTTTGGTGAGGGCAGTTTCAGTTGAGTGTAGGGGACGGAAGCCAGATTGCAGGGGGTCAAGTAGGGAATTGGAGGACAGGAAGAGGGAGAGGCGGTTGAAGACTAGTTTTTCTAAGAGCTTTGATGTGAAGGGAAGCAGGGATACAGGGCGGTAGTTGGATGGAGAGTTGGGATCTAGGGATGGTTTCTTTAGTAAAGGGGTAACTAGCGCGTGTTTGAAGGCGGATGGAAAGGAGCCAGTGGAGAGAGATAGGTTGAAGATGTGTGTGAGAGCAGGGGTGAGGGAGGAGGAGAGGGGAGGAATTAGATGTGAGGGAATGGGGTCGAGCGGGCACGTGGTGAGATGTGAGGAGGACAATAAGGAATTGACTTCCTCCTCAGTGGCTGGGAGGAAGCGGCAGAGGGTGGCAGAGGGGACCTGTGGGAGTGGAGGTGGCAGATAACTATCTTGTGTTGGGATGTTGCTTCTGATAGTTAAAGTTTTACTGAGGAAGTAGTCTGCCAGGTCTTGAGCGCTGAAGGCAGCTGAGGGGGGAGGTGCAGGTGGGTGGAGGAGGGTGTTGAAGGTGGACCAGAGCCGTTTAGGGTTGGAGGACAGCGTAGATATAAGAGATGAGAAGAAGGATTGTTTGGCCAAGTGGAGGGCAGAGGTGTATGACCGGAGAATAAACTTGAAGTGAACAAAATCAGCTTCAGAGCGGGATTTCCTCCAGGCACGCTCTGCGGCGCGGGAGCATCTTTGCAGGTAGCGAGTCTGGAGGGTGTGCCAGGGCTGGAGCTGGCGGCGTGGGGCCTTGCAGAGTCGAAGAGGAGCAAGAGTGTCTAGAGCAGAGATAAGCGTAGTGTTGTAGTGATCAGTGGCAGCATCAGGGCAGGTGAAGGATGAGGTATGAGGGAGGTGGTGAAGTAGGTTGGAGAATTGATGGGGGTCCACAGCATGTAGATTTCTGAGAGTGTGTGTGCGGGGTGGGGGAGCAGGGTGTTTAGGAAGTCCAGATAGGTTGAAAGAGAGTAGGTGGTGGTCAGAGATGGGGAAAGGGCGACAATTGAACTCAGAAATGGAGCAGAGGTTGGAAAAGACAAGGTCAATAACGTGACCATCGCGGTGGGTAGGGAGGATTGTGTGAGTCCAAGGGAGGACGTGAGTGAAAGAAGTTTGGAGGCAGCAGGAGCGGAAGGATCGTCAATGGGAATGTTGAAGTCCCCGAGAATTAGGCATGGAAGATTAGAAGACAGGAAGTGAGAAAGCCAGGTAGCAAAGTGGTCAAAGAACTGGGAGGTTGGTCCGGTGGGCGGTAGATGACTGCCACCCTGAGAGCCAGAGGAGAGAACAGGCGGATGCAGTGTGTCTCGAAGGAGGAGAAGGAGAGTGATGGGGGTGGAGGGAGATGCTGGTAGGTGCAGGTGGGAGAGAGCAGGAGCCCGACCCCGCCACCATTTCTCTCACCCGGTCTGGGGGTATGGCTCAAGTGTAGACCGCCATGTGAGAGAGCAGCAACGGAGGCCGTGTCAGAGGGAGTTAGCCAGGTTTCAGTTAAAGCTAGGAGGTTGAAGGAGTTTGAAAGGAAGAGGTCATGGACGGCTGTGAGTTTGTTGCACACAGAGCGAGCGTTCCAGAGGGCGCAGGAGAAAGAGGACAGGCGCTGAGGGATGATGGGAATGAGGTTGCTGGGCTTGCAGGGAGGGGATTTATGTGCGATGGAGATAGGATGAGAGGGAAGTATTGGATGTGTTGTGGGGCCAGGGTTAGGGGATATGTCACCTGAATAGAGTAACAGCAGGAGGGTGAGAAAGAGAAGGTGGGAATGGGATTTGTGGGAGTGATTGGCAGCACGAGAGTTAGAGGGAGACCATGTTCTGAGGAAACAAAGGAGCTCATGTGAGGCCATCATGTGGGACGAGAGGAGGGAGGGAGAGATGCAGATAGTGTAGGGGTCGGTGGTAGAGGGGCAGGAGTTCCATTTAAGGAGAAAGGTAGAAGTAAAGAGGAGAAGCGTGAGAGAAAGCATGATATAGACTTGCGTTTACCCAGAATAAAATTGGGCCTTGCAGTTCCTTCCTCCAGTCCCGCAACTCCAGGAATCAACTCTGCGCGTCCACTTAAGACTGTCACTTGTGAATGTCACAAGAGCCTGGCTCAAATGGAGCCAGTCTAAGTTGTTATATAGGGCACACTGATTGCAATCAGGCAGTTAAAAAGTCAACAGCTGAAGCTGGATGGGCTGTGTCAATAGGGCAGGAGATTCACATGCTAATTAGCAAAGCAAATGGTGGAGAAAACAAAAATAAATAAAAACAGAAAAAAAAAACCCCAAGGAAACGTTATAATGTGGGTGCCTGCGAATACTGGGTGATAATGCCTACCAGCAAAACCAGCTTAACCCCAATCCGTCTCTCAGTTGGGATGCCTCAAGATTCTGTTCTGGATCCCCTACTCTGCTCAATCTATACCTCCTCTCTGGGCAACCTCATCTCTTCCTATCAATTCCAATATCATCTTTATGCTGACTACACCCAAATCTACCTTTGCTCTCCCGATCTCTCTCCTTTTGTGTTACAGCCTGCCTATCGGCTGCCTCCGACTGGATGACTTCCTGTTTCCTAATGCTCAACCTCTCTGAAACTTTACTTCTCGTCTTCCCTCCCTCTAAAGCTACCATTCCTGTACCCATTTCCCTTCAGGTGAATGGTGCCACCATTACTTCTACCTCTCAGGCTCGTTGCCTAGGGGGTTCTTTTGGACTCTGATCTCTCCTTTACTCCTCACATTCAGTCTCTAACCAAATCTAGCTACTTCCACCTAAAAAACATTGCAGATGTTTGTCCCTTTCTTAATTAAGACTCTACTAAACTGCATATCCAAGCTCTTATTATCTCCCGCCTTGACTACTATGGCCTTAAGAGATCCCATATTCTTCCTCTGCAGTCTGTAATGAACGCCTATGCCAGGCTCAAACACCTCACAACCTGCACCTCTCACACCTTGCCCCTTTGTCAATCTCGTTTCCTTTAGAATCCATTTCAAAATATTGGTTCTCACATACAAAGTTCTCCATAACCGCGCCCCTGCCTACATCTCCTCCCTTATTAGCAGGTACATCCTGTCCCCAGGGCCGTCTTTAAAATTTACCTGATATACCCAGCAGAGCCCAGAATCTGACATACCCAGCAGAGACCAGAATCTGACATAACCAGCAGAGCCCAGAATCTGACATACCCAGCAGAGCCTAGAATCTGACATACCCAGCAGAGCCCAGAATCTGACATACCCAGCAGAGGCCAGTATCTAATATACCCAGCAGAGGCCAGTATCTAATATACCCAGCAGAGGCCAGTATCTGCTATACCCAGCAGAGCCCAGAATCTGACATACCCAGCAGAGCCCAGAATCTGACATAACCAGCAGAGCCCAGAATCTGACATACCCAGCAGAGCCCAGAATCCGACATACCCAGCAGGGTTTCACATACCCAGCAGGGTTTCACATGCCCCGCACATCACATGCCCAGCAGAGTTTCACATGCCCAGCACATCCCATCATGCCCAGCATAGTTTCACATGCCCATCACGCCCAGCAGAGTTTCACTTCCCATCAAATCATGCCCAGCAGAGTTTCACTTCCCATCACATCATGCCAGCAGAGTTTCACATCACATCATGCCCAGCAGAGTTTTAGATGCCATCACATCATGCCCAGCAGAGTTTCACTTCCCATCACATCATGCCCAGCAGAGTTTCACTTCCCATCACATCATGCCCAGCAGAGTTTCACATGCCCATCACATCATGCCCAGCAGAGTTTCACATGCCCATCACATCATGCCCAGCAGAGTTTCACATGCCCATCACATCATGCTCAGCAGAGTTTCACATGCCCATCACATCATGCCCAGCAGAGTTTCACTTCCCATCACATCATGCCCAGCAGAGTTTCACTTCCCATCACATCATGCTCAGCAGAGTTTCACATGCCCATCACATCATGCCCAGCAGAGTTTCACATCCCATCACATCATGCCCAGCAGAGTTTCACATCCCATCACATCATGCCCAGCAGAGTTTCACTTCCCATCACATCATGGCCAGCAAAGTTTCACATGCCCATCACATCACATCATGCCCAGCAGAGCTTCACATGCCCAGCACTGCATCACATACCCAGTTGGGACCCAGCGAGAAAAGGGGAAATGCATATTGAAGAGGAGGGGAGGAGCCAACCGCATCTCTCGCGAGGCCTCACCTCCTCTCTGCCGTCACATGACATGTCCTTACACAGCACGCAATGCCATGATTTTTGCAGGCTGGGAGCAGTTGCCTTGGGCCCCATAGCAATGACTGGGCCCGGGGCAGCTGCCCCTTTTGCCCCGCGCTAAAGACGGCCCTGCCTGTCCCGACCACTGCTTTCTCAATGATCTGATGCTATCAGTTCCTTGTACTCGCACACCCAACTCTCACCTTTAGGACATCTCCTGAGCTACCCCTTTCTATGGACCTTTCTCCCACACAATATTCGACTCTCCCCGTCTTTCCAGTCCTTCAAGAAGTCTCTGAAAAACCATTACTTTAGAGAAGCCTATTGGCTCACTCCATGATCCCTCACTGTGCATTTCTTACGCCATCTTCCCATTCAGCCTACATGCGCCCCGCTATTGCACATACTCTGCTATTTATCCTCACCTAGTGCGTCACCCCTCTCCTCTTACATTGTAAGTTCTCAAGCAGGATCCTCTCTCCTACGGTTCTGTGTGATTAACGTGTATGTACTATTGTTATTCTGGCTCGTCCATTGTACAGCGCTATGGAACTTGCTAGAGTTTTATTATAAATACTTCTAACTGTACACAAAAAAAGGACACTTTTGCAATGACCCACCTGATCTCGTTTAATTCATGAACAGCGTTCCTAAATGGAATTTTGGTTCATATTGCTTATGTTTTTTTAAAAATATCAGTACTAATATTTGACAGTATGTTACCATTTCAGCCTGGGTTGCCCAACCTTAGCCCTCTAAAGGTTTTGGAGCTACTTTTCCCACAAGGCTCTGCCAACCTAATGTGTGGTTGAGTAACATGCGAGTTGTAGTTTTAAAACATCTGGAGGGCCAAGGCTGACACTGCTGACATGAGCCCTTTGTTAATGACATTTAAACCATCTCTCTACAAATACAAGGGTTAAAGATATAATTGTCATTCTAATCTTTGTCACAATCTTTCCTGTGGCAGAGACTGAAAGCTCCTGTAAACACATTGAGATACAGTGCAAACATATGGAAATGTGGTTTGTATGTTTTCCACTCTTCAATCTACAACATAATAAACTACCTGTCTCCAAACTTAGTGTGCTTGAACTGATCACCGATAATATGAAAGAGAGTCTCGCCGACTACACCACCAGGAACAGCCTTTTCAGAAACTGCTGCAGGCCATAAGTCAATGTTATTGATTGATTTATATAGCTTCACGAATTTCTGAGCCACCTCCTCATTGTCCATCAGCTTGCCCAACTCGTATACATTGGTGGGTACAGACAAGTTATAATGCCTCCTCCATGTACAGTAATCTGTGAAATATAAAATACTGCACATCAATAGCTATATACTGATTATATATATATATAACAGCCCTACTAATTTAATTTAAACCATAATGTAATTATTTAATTTACAAACCATTGTTAAAATAGAAGAAACGGAGGTGGTTTACATCTTCAATCGGGTAATGTGTAAGATACTGGAGCACATTAAGATGCAGAAAATGAGAAATGGGTGCTACTATTCCGTCAGAGCCGCAAGCTGTCCCTACAAATTTCTCTACTGAAAATTCATGAAATGGTCACTTGGGCTAGATGTTCCTTGTAGCGTACATACAATAGCACGGACCATGATGCTCCAGTGACGCTTCATGTATCTCTCCTGCAGGATGTAGAACTCTATCTGAGGGTAAGTGGAATATCTTTAAACTAACACTAGAAAAGTACACGTCACAATATATTCCACTGGTTAATAAATATAAAAGAAACAGACTGAAACCAATGTGGCTTAGTAGGAAGGTAACTAAGGAAATGAAAAATAAAAATGCATTTAAAACTTTTAAATTTGATAAATCTGAGGCATCCTATAAAGCATATAGGGCAGCCAATAAAGCATGTAAAAATGTGATTAGATGGGCTAAACTAGAAAATGAAAAAGAAATAGCCAAAGAGAACAAAACCAACCCTAAAAGATTCTTTAGGTACATAAATTCTAAAAAACTCAAGAGTGAAAATGTAGGTTCACTAAAATCTGAGTCAGGGCTATTGTTAACTGAAGATCAGGAGAAGGCAGAATTTTTAAATGATTATTTTTCTTCAGTATTTATCAAAGAGAAACCTATAACAGGAGACATGCAATTCATTAATAAAAACTTACTAATACAAAGTGACTGGTTGACTCAGGACAAGGTTTTGCAGAAATTAAACACTATGAATGTGAACAAAGCCCCAGGGCCAGATGGAATTCACCCGCGAGTACTGAGAGAGCTATGTGTTGAAATATGTAAACCTCTGTTCTTAATCTTTCAAGATTCTTTTCTTTCAGGAATCATACCAGAGGATTGGAGAAAAGCTGACGTCGTCCCTATATTTAAGAAAGGTTTAAAATTTGTGCCTGGGAATTATAGACCTGTGAGCTTAACATCTGTGGCTGGGAAAGTATTTGAGGGGTTACTAAGGGATAATATTCAGGAATTTATTGGGAGGTATAATGTAATTGGCAAAAATCAGCATGGTTTCATGAAACACAGATCATGTCAGACTAACCTAATTATGTTCTATGAGGAAGTAAGTAGAAGTATAGATCAGGGGGTCGCAGTGGATGTGATTTACTTAGATTTTGCCAAAGCTTTCGACACAGTTCCACACAAAAGCTTACTATTTAAATTAAGAAAAAATGGTCTAGATGAAAATACTTGTTCTTGGATAGAAAACTGGATAAAAGATAGGGTACAGAGAGTGGTCATAAAAGGTACATTTTCAAGATGGACACCAGTGGTAAGCGGTGTCCCACAGGGGTCTGTTATAGGACCAATACTATTCAATTTATTTATAAATGACCTTGAGATAGGCATTGAAAGTCATGTATCAGTGTTTGCAGATGACACAAAACTAGGAAAAGTAATACAATGTGAGCAGGATGTTACTTCACTGCAGAGGGATATAGATAGATTGGGGGACTGGGCACTTAAATGGCAGATGAAATTTAATCTAGATAAATGCAAAGTTATGCACTTTGGAGTGAAGAACACATATATAATTTATACCCTAAATGGTACGGAGTTAGGGAAATCCAAGCAGGAGAAGGATTTGAGAATAATCATAGACTTCAAACTAAGTAACAATGTGCAATATCAAACAGCAGCCGCCAAGGCCAGCAAAGTATTGGCATGCATTAAAAGGGGAGTTCACTCTCGGGATGAAAACATAATTTTGCCTCTGTATAAATCAATGGTCAGGCCGCACCTTGAATATGCCGTGCAATTTTGGGCACCTGTCTTAAAAAAAGATATAATAGCACTAGAAAAAGTGCAGAGACGTGCAACTAAATTAATAAGGGGAATGGAAGAGTTAAGTTATGAGGAAAGACTAACAAGCTTACACCTGTTCAGTTTAGAGAAACGGCGCCTTAGAGGGGATCTGATAACTTTATATAAATATATATGGGGCCATTATCAAACATTGTCTGATAACCTATTCATTAACAGGACTATACACAGGACAAGGGGTCATCCATTTAGACTGGAAGAAAGAAAATTTAGCTTAAAGCATAGGAAGGGTTATTTTACGGTGAGAACAATAAAGCTGTGGAATTCTCTGCCTGTTGAGGTGGTTGGGTCAGAGTCTGTACAGACTTTTAAAAAACGACTGGATGACTTCCTGCAGACACAGAATATTAAGGGTTATAATATTTAATATGTGGGTAAAAGCTTCTTGTTCCAAGGAGAAATCTGACTGCCATTCTGAGGTCAAGAAGGAATTTTTTCCCAGGATGTTGCATATTGGCAAGCATTTCAGACTGGGTTTTTTGCCTTCTTTTGGATCAACAGCAGTAGGTTATGTGGGAGAGGCTGAACCCGATGGACGCATGTCTTTTTTCAGCCTATATAACTATGTAACTAGCAGGGTTATTCAAAGAGCTCCGAATTGCTTGAGAAAGGTAACTGAACGCTGAAAATCAGCGTTCGGTTACCTTTCCTGGCCATTTGGCTATCCAGAGAGCAGGCAATTCGCCAAATCCTGGCGAATTGCCTGCACATACGGTGCCTGTTCGGTGCCTGTTCGAGGGCAGTGAAAACCCCATGAAAAAGCACTGCTTCGGCTATTCAGGGAACACAAACCAGCAGTGAAAGGTTCCCCTAATGCCCTGCCATTCGGTAGTTTAATTCGGCAAATTTATTCAGGAGAATCCCATAGGCTTCAATGTTAAAAATATTCCCGTTTTAATTCAATATCTAATAAACCGTTCATTATAAAATTCTGCAGTAAAGAGTCTCTTTATTTATAGATTTTTTAGGATACTTTAAGCATTTTTCTGATTTTTTTTTTAAAAGTCCGATTTTTTTTAAAAAAAATAAATTTTTTTTTTTAAGTTTACTTATTTTTTCTGTAACAGCCCTCTTTATTATCATTCCCTGGACCTTATATGCAAATTTCAGACATTTTCGCTCAGTAGTTTCTTTGCAAACAGCATTTTATTTTCACACATTCATACAAACTGTTTTGCTAATTTATTCACTGCCTCCTCTGCGTCTCAGCTGCTTCGACTCTGTGTGATCGGCTCCTGTTCAGGTTTTTCTGTGGTTTTCGGCAGGTTAATCCAGATGTTGGTGGCGGGTTGGTGGCGGCATTCGGTGGCAGATTCTCTGCACTTCGGGGACCCTGCGGTGAATGCGGAATTCATTGCGGGTGGGGAAATTTGATTCCCGGAACATGAGAGCACCGAAATGTCGGCGATGTTTAGAAATGCCGCCTTGTAACTAATGTTTGAAGGACTGATACTACCGCCACAATTAGGGCCCTATTCCCTCACTAACGCTAAAATGGGGATGCTAACGGGGAACACCCGCGCCTGCAGGCGCTACTTCAGCACCTTGCCCCGGAATGTAGCAATGTACTCAGTGATACCTGTGGTAGTGCCTCTGCACCGTCACGCAAAGTACAGTAAGCTCGTGGAAGCTAATGCAATCACTCATGGGCTGATTTCTCACGGGTTTAGCATCAGGAAGATAATATGGGGGATGGATGCGTTAAAGTCACTTATCCAAGTGATAACGCTTACACATCAGAATGCTACAGTTAAAGGGTTATTCAGAGAGATTCGAAAAGTCACTTCACGTTCGTGACCTTTTGTTCCCCGCACTTCGGGGCGATTCTGCGATTCTAGTTCGCCGACCTTGCGGTGTATTCAGCAAGCACCACAGGGCCCCCCGTAGTGCAGGGAAAACCCGCCTCAAACCCACCAAACACTTGCCGAGCACTCACCGAGAACCCACAGAAACCGCCGCAAAAACCCCACCGAACTTCCCGGAAAAACCCGACGAGCTGCCGATCACAGCGCAGAGCAGCCACCGGAAAAACCCGACAAGCAGACGAACGTGATAAAAAAAAATTGAGTAAGCTTGAAAGTTTCAAAATTGAAACGCTGTGTGCAAAAAAACTACTCAACGAAAATGTCTGGAATTTACATATAAGATTCAATGAATGATAATAAAAAGTTTCTGTTATAGGAAAAAGAAAATACAATTAAAAAAAAATTTTGCCGAAAAAATCCTGAAAATACTTAAAAGATCCTAAAAAAAAATCTATAAATAAAGAGACTTCTTACTGCAGAAAAAAAAAATAAACGGTTTATTAGATATTGGATTACAATGGAATATTTTTAACATTGAAGCCTATGGGATTCGCCTGAATAAACCTGCCAAATGAAACCACCAAACAGCAGGGCATTTTGGAAACGTTTCACTGCTGTTCGGTGTTCTCTGAATGGATTAACCATTGCTTCTCTATGGGGGATTTCACTGCCTTCGAACAGGCACCGTACTTACTGGCAATTCGCCAAAATTTGGCGAACTGCCTGCTCTCTGAATAGCCGTATGTCCCCGAAATGTTGAATTTCAGTGTCCGGTTACATTTCGGCGACATTTCGGATCTCTAACCCCTCTAGTGTTCACTATGGGATAGTGCATGTAGTGTCCACTGGAGGGAGTATAGGATTAGTAGATTTCTCTTTACTAAGCATTAACCATTTTTTCGTCTGAAATGTGTTTTTATTAATAGTTTTTGTTTTTGGGGTTTTAAAGGGAAGGGTTTATTTCAGGACAAGTTCATTTTGGTGGAACAGCCTTTTTTAATGTTTATAAATAAAGATGGTTTTGCTTCCTGATATTCAGATACAGTGATCCGCTTAATGTTGAGATGTGTGTGTTTAAATTTTTTGTTTGATACCAAAACCACACAGAGGTTATTCAGAGAGCACAGAAATGTTGCCGACATTTCGGTGCTCTCTCGTTCCCCACACTACGGTGAATCAAAGTTCCCCACCATTCACTGCAGGGTCCCCGGATTGCAGGGAAAGCCTGACGCAAACCCGCCACAAACCTGTCGATTATCCAACGAAAACGTCGGGAAAGGCCGACGAGCTGTCGAACACAGCGCAGAGTAGCCGTCGGAAAAAACAGACAAGTTGACGAACTGGGTAAAAAAAAAAAAAAAGATTTGAAAGTGTGAAAATTTAAACGCTGTTAGCAAAAAAAACTACTCAACGAAATGTGTGGAATTAACCTATAAAATCCTATGAATGATAATAAAAAGGTCTGTTACAGAAAAAAGAAAATCTGCTTTAACCCTTTCGCTGCTGAGGCTTTTCCCGCCCCTGTGCTGAGGTCATTTTTACCGGTTTTGCTCATCATGTTTAAACGTGTTTTGAAGGCTTATTTTAGTATATTACCCAGACATATTATATATCGTTCTTTCCGTCAGACTCGGCAGATTCATAATATGTCATTATTATATGTATACGTTATGTCATGTCTGTATATTATAACAAAAAATGCAATAAAATATGTATTTTCAATAATTTACAACGTGTAAAGTGTTTTTTTTCACATTTTAACATGCGAGCAATTGTGGTTATATTTTGTATGGGGTGCGCTTGTTAAAAAAATTAGAGATGGGGTCTTGTTACATTTTTTTTTGGGGAAAATTATGCGATTTTTAACAAACGCACCGCATACAAAAATCGTTAGTGCAGCATCATTGTTCACATTATAATTGAAAAGGGAACAATATTGCTGCATTAACAAACCAAAAAAAAGAAAAAAAAATGTTTATTATTTTTTTTTATAATTTTTTTTTAAATATATTTTTATTTTTAATTTTAATTTTTTTTTTAAAACTTTTTTCACTTTCGTGTTTGGTATCGTTGGAACGGCCATGCTCTGGCCGATCCAACCATACCAAACATTAACCCCTAACTGCCACGGATCGGGAGATAGGGAGTTCATTGGAACTCCCTATCTCCACCGTTGGTGGCAGTTAGGGGTTAACTCTAGGACTGGCGTCATCGTGCGTAGCACGATGACGCCAGTCCTCAGGGGGAGTTCCCGGAGGCTTGGCCAACATCCAAGATGTTGGCCAGCTCCGGGAAAGGATCGCGAACCGGCGCTTTTCAGCGCCGATTCGCGATCCAGCTCCCCAGGGGTTAATGCCAGGCACCATTTGGAAGGGCAGGCTGTGCCCTTCCAAATGGTGCCTGGGTTAACCCCCGCAACGCCGCCGATCGGGAGGGAGAGAGGTCCGAAGGACCTCCCCCCCTCCCTTTCAGGCGCCTCCTCCGCACATGCGGGGGGGGCGCCTGAATTAGGTGTCATCGCGCTGCCGCGATGACACCTAATTCCGGCAGCTGCGGTTCCGGATGCCGGGCTGACATCGAGGATGTCAGCCCGCACCGGAGGGGCCAGCGATCGGCCGGAACCCGGCCGAACGCTGACCCCAATGGGAGGACGCGCTCGGCGCGTCCTCCGCATACCAGCAGTAATGCGGAGGACGCGCTGAGCGCGTCCTCCGCATTGAAGTGGTTAAAATACATGAAAAAAATTCCCAAAAAAATCCTGAAAAATGCCTAAAAGATTTTAAAAATAATCAATAAATAAAGAGACTTTTTACTGCAGATTAAAATAATAAACGGTTTATTACATACTAGCTTTTGCCCGAGGCTTCGCTCACGTGGATTTTAGGATTTGTTAAAATAGTTTTTAAAAGAAACATGAGTTTTTTTTTTGTTAGAACCCCCTCCCCCCCACTTAGGATTTTTGGGAAATGGTAAAACACGTGTTTTTTTTTAATTTTTCAAGAAGCACGCTCCTGATGAAGTCCACGTGACGAAACGCGTCGAGCAACACCTTCAGACACCTCCAGACGAATTGGGTCATGGGAGTTGGTGATGTTATGCTCCATTTGTTTTAAATTTTTGTAAGCGCATTAAAAACGTTGTTTTTTATGGTTGCTTGGCTATCTACACTATTGTTATTATCCTTCCCTTAAGGCTATCATCTTGACCTGGAGACCTTCAAGAACCTGCTATGTGTCTTCCCAGTACTAATAGCCTGTGAGTGGTTATATCTAAGAATACATTGCACCAATTTATTCTGTATTGTGCTGTATTGTTAGGGGTATCACCCTATGTGTGATTTATTATTCAATTTGTTATTGTTGATACCGTATTTTGTCACTATATACAGAATGACTATATTTCCTACATATTTATTTTCTGTCTTTATCTGTATATCTGTTGTTTTTTTAATATCTTGCATTTTATTACTTTGTATTTCTGTACCTGCCTGTGTGGTGTATATATCCATAATATGCCTGCCTAACCGTTTGTGTTACTTGTATTTCTGTACCTACTGTAACAATTCAATTTCTTAAACCTAGGACATACTTGAAAACGAAAGAAATATCAATGTCTCCTTCCTGGTAAAATACTTTATAAATAAATAAATATGTGGAATATATGATATATATATACAGTTGTGTTCAAAATTATTCAACCCCCAATGCTGTAAAGGGTTTTAGGGAATTTAGTGTACATTTGTAATTGTATTCAGAATGAAATCCTACAAGGACTTTTTAAAGAACCATATGCAACTAAAATGACATCAATTGGTTTTGTAATACAGTAGTAAATGTTTCTTTTGTGAATTCTTCATTGACACAATTATTCAACCCCTTAAAGACTACCACTCTGACGAACAGAGGTTCATTCAAGTGTTTTCAATCAGGTATTGAAAACACCTGTGGATGTCACGGAGCAGCAATAAAGCATAATAAGCACCAATTAGGCAGCTTTAAAATGACTGTCAGGGTTATCCAAAGAGATTCGAAAAGTCACCGCACGTTCGGTGACTTTTCGTTCTCTTCAATTCGGTTCCTTTTGCAGATTGCATTTCGGTGACCCTGCGGTGTATTCAGCAAGCACCACAGGATCCCCGAATTGCAGGGAAAAGCTGCCGCAAACCTGACGAAAACTAACCGAATGCACGCTGAAAACAAGCAAAAACATCTGGATTAACCTTCGAAGAAGCCGAACAGGAGCCGAACAGGAGCCGAATCACACAGAGCCGAAGCAGCTGTGACGTAGAGGAGGCAGTGAATAAATTAGCAAAACCATTTGTATGAAACTGGGAAAATGAAACGCTGTTTGCAAAGAAACTACTGAGCGAAAATGTCTGAAATTTTCACAGGAGGTCCAGGGAATGATAATAAAGAGGGCTGTTACAAAAAAAATAAGTAAACTGAAAAAAAAATCAAAAAAGTATCGGACTTTTTAAAAAAAAAAAAAAAAATCTGAAAAATGCTTAAAGTATCCTAAAAAAAAAATCTATAAATAAAGAGACTTTTTGCTGCAGAATTTTATAATGAACGGTTTATTAGATATTGAATTAAAACGGGAATATTTTTAACATTGAAGCCTATGGGATTCTCCTGAATAAATTTGCCGAATTAAACCACCGAATGGCAGGGCATTTCGGGAACCTTTCACTGCTGGTTTGTGTTCTCTGAATAGCCGAAGCAGTGCTTCTCTATGGGGATTCACTGCCCTCGAACAGGCACCGACCAGGCACCGTATGTTCAGGCAATTCGCCAGGATTTGGCGAATTGCCTGCTCTCTGGATAGCCGAATGGTCAGGAAAGGTAACCGAACACTGATTTTCAGTGTTCGGTTACCTTTCTCAAGCAATTCGGATCTCTTTGGATAACCCTGTGTGATACTCAGCTCCTTCTAGACATTTACTGGTGTGGTTACAAACATGGTGAAGTCAAGAGAATGGTTCAGGAAGACAAGAGAAGAGGTGATTACTCTTCACAGGAAGGACAATGGCTATAAGAAGATTGCAAAGATGTTAAACATACCAAGGGAGACCATAGGAAGCATCATTTGCAAATTCAAGGCAAAGGGCACTGTTGAAACGCTACCTGGTCGTGGCAGAAAGAAGATGCTGACTTCGACTGCTGTGCGCTACCTGAAGCGTAGAGTGGAGAAAAGTCCCCGTGAGACTGCTGAGGAACTGAGAAAAGATTTGTCAGATGTGGGTACTGAAGTTTCAGCTCAGACAATACGGCGCACACTGCGTAATGAAGGCCTCCATGCCAGAACTCCCAGGCGCACCCCCTTGCTGTCTCCAAAGAATAAGAAGAGTCGACTGCAGTATGCCATAAGTCATGTGGAAAAAACACAGAAGTTTTGGGATAGTGTTCTGTGGACTGATGAAACAAAATTAGAACTGTTTGGGCCCATGGATCAACGCTATGTTTGGAGGAGGAAGAACAAGGCCTATGAAGAAAAGAACACCTTGCCTACTGTGAAGCATGGCGGGGGGTCAATCATGCTTTGGGGCTGTTTTGCTTCTGCAGGTACAGGGAAGCTTCAGCGTGTGCAAGGTACCATGAATTCTCTTCAGTACCAGGAGATATTGGATGACAATGTGATGCAGTCCGTCACAAACCTGAGTCTTGGGAGACGTTGGACCTTTCAACAGGACAATGATCCCAAGCATACCTCCAAGTCCACTAGAGCATGGTTGCAGATTAAAGGTTGGAACATTTTGGAGTGGCCATCGCAGTCACCTGACTTAAATCCGATTGAGAACCTCTGGTGGGACTTAAAGAAAGCAGTTGCAGTGCGCAAGCCTAAGAATGTGACTGAACTGGAGGCTTTTGCCCATGACGAATGGGCGAAGATACCCGTAGATCACTGCAAGACACTTGTGTCAAGCTATGCTTCACGTTTAAAAGCTGTTATAACTGTAAAAGGATGTTGTACTAAGTACTAAGATTGAATGTCACTTGGGGTTGAATAAAACTGCTAATGATGTGAGCACAGAAAAGACATTTGTGGTTATTTCATTATAAATGTTATGTTATATTTGTCTGACCTACACGTGCCTCTTTGATTTAATTGTAAGCAAGATGACTGAATGATCAAAATCAATGTCAAACTGGCCAAAACACTCAATTTCAGTGGGGGTTGAATAATTTTGAACACAACTGTATATGATAAATCCTATATTTATTGTGACTTAATAGAGAAATATATGATTGAACACCTGACTACAAGCTTTATAGAGTATGGGACCAAAGGGAACTCGGTTCCCTCTGCAAAATTAGTGCAGGAACTCCGTTCCCACGCATTCCCCCTCGAATGGGACCCCTAGGTTTAATGCCCATACATTACCTTACAGCTCACACTAAATGTGGTGAATGTTAGAGGACTCAACATGTTTTAGCTTCCAAACTCTTATCAGTTCTTGGTTATTTTTTACCAGCTTTTTAAAGCTATGTACTCATTTTAAAAGAATAAAGTTCTTATTTATTGCATACTAACTATCCTCGACTCTATTTTACTCCCTACCGATAACATCTGAGAGCAGTGGAGAGCCGGAGGATCCTACAGGTAAACCACAGGACTCCAGATGGAAGAACCTCCCTGGTGTGCAGTGAAACGGACGATCAAGAAGGTTGCCGGGGGGGGGGGGTGGAAACCAGAGCCAGTACCTCAGGGCTAGGTGGTGTGGTGCTCAAATAAAGGTGCAATCAGGGTCCTAGTTGTAGTCGCATTGTACAGCGCTACAGAACTTGTTAGTGCTTTATAAAGACTTGTAACTGTAAAAACTTGTAACTGTAGTCAGGTCCAGAACTTTCTGATATATCTCAGTATATCTCAGAAAGGATATTGTATATCACTGATGCCACTCAGTGGTTCGTATGGGAATAGTGTGCAGATTGCAAGGGTTAAAACAGGATTTTGGTATAAATTGGGACATATACTAGGTCACAATTAAAATCATGGAAAATACCAGAGAATGCTAATATGGCATTAAAATGCAGACAGGGTTAGTACCCTAATCCACAGTGAGATCCTATACAAAAATAGCAACATACTTCACTTACATAGCAGCATATATCACATAAAAAGTCCATATAGCAGCTTGTAGATCAGGATAATCATTAAAGTGCTAATGTAAATTAAAGCGCAATCTACTTTTAGACAAGGAAAATGCAGATGGTGGCAGACTAAACAATTAGTGCGATATGAACATATAGAAGCCCTCTAGTGGACATAAAATAAATTCAATTGCAAGCTCTATAGGTTACCTCCTCCTATAACCTCCGATCCAGGACCAGCACCTTACTTGCAATACCATAATACAAAAAGAAAGTGGCTCGATCCGCAATTATGGAATAACCTCCCAGACACCATCAATTCTTCCCCCAGTCTAAAGTCACCCAAGAGCTCCCTATTAATATACCTCGATACAGAATGCACCTGTAAACATGTAACATAGTGACTATTTCCTACATATTTATTTTCTGTGTTAATCTGTATATTTGTGTTTTGTTTTCAATATCTTGCATTTTATTACTTTGTATTTCTGTAACGACAGTAACAATTCAATGTTCTTGAACCCAGGACATACTTGAAAACGAGAGAAATCTCAATGTATCCTTCCTGGTAAAATACTTTGCAAATAAATAAATAAATTGCAAGCTCTTGCGCTTAAAGTGATAATGTGATAGTACAAAAATTTGTGGCAAGGGTGGCACACATTTTATAATAGAAAGCAAGAAAGTCATGCGCTTATATCATAAGATCGCTATATCTGTCCTTGGAGATAATCCTTCCAAATCTCAAATAGTATAATTTTCAAAAAAACTATTTAGGACAGCGCTCTAAATTACACTATAAACGAACAAGAGACAGTAAATGAACTACATTAATCTGACGCACCTCGATATTGAAAGTGGATACAATGTCCAGTGCGTGCATAGGTGGTATTTCGTATGAACCTCTAAATAGAAAGGGAAATATATCATAGCATATAACTGTATGGCAGAAATATATACAAACAAGCAGCAAATGTACACTCACACTTTGAGAGCTCCTAGCCCTCATGTGTTCGCTCCGCGTTTCGCACCCTTTATTTCAATCATTTGCCACTGAGGAAGCGCCCTAAAGGGTGCAAAACGCGTCTGGCCGATTGACATTTAACTTGTCTGTTTATTATTTTCTCTTTTTATCCCAATTGGGAAATAAAAAATCTTTTAAGTTTTGGAAAAAACTTTTTTCTTCCTTTTTTTTTAAACTCGTGCATTTACCTGTTCGGAGGACGGCTCACCCCCATCCTTATCCCGGACTGAAGGTCAGCTATCCTTTGAGGACATGGTGAGTCGAGAGACACGGGCAGTTGGGTTAGCCCTACAATAACCTGCGGAGCAAACACATGAGGGCTAGGAGCTCTCATAAAGTGTGAGTGTACATCTGCTGCTTGTTCGTATATATTTCTGCCATACAGTTATATGCTATGATAAATTTCCCTTTCTATTTTGAGGTTCATACGAAATACCACCTATGCACCCACTGGACATTGTATCCACTTTCAAAATCGAGGTTCGTCAGATTAATGTTGTTCATTTACTGGCACACTTTTTAGTGGGAATAATTATGAGTGTTATGTGATCGCAACCTTTCAAATGATTATTCGCTGTCTCGGAGTTACAGTTGACTCGGCTCTTTCCTTCATCCCCCACATCCGGTGTCTTTCCTCCTCCTGCTGCTACCAACTACGTAATGTTTCCAGGATTCGGCTATTTCTTACCCCTGACACCACAAAGCAGCTCATCCACGCCCTTATAATCTCCCAATTTAACTATTGTAATAATCTTCTTGCTGGCCTCCCTCTCTCCCACCTCGCCGCCTTACAATCCATTCTGAATGCCTTTGCCAGGCTCATCCACCTCACCCGCCGCTCAGTCCCTGCTGCCCCTCTCTGCTAATCACTTCACTGGCTCCCCTTCCACTGCAGAATTAAATTCAAGATCCTTACTGTGTTTCACTCAATAGCTTCATCAGTGGGTGTGGTGTGAGTATGTACACCCACTGATGAAGCTATTGAGCGAAACGCGTTTGCGGTGTGCTGTCAATTTATTATTTTAATAAAACAGTTTTAGAATACCGCTGGCGCTATCCTGTCCTGTTTCACTTTACTGAGGATCGTTATCAAATCCATACCTGAAGACACTCCAGGAGATTATGGAGATCCAGGGCTCCAAGTCACCGGCCGCCCTGATTTTGGTGCCATTTAGGAAAAGACACAACAAAATGATGGGTATAGTACCTTTATTTGTATTACAAGTATTAAGGAAGTATTAAGGAAGCAGTCTACACATTGTCTATCTGCTTATACCACAATATATCAGACAGTGGCGTCACTAGGGTTGGTGTCACTCGGTGCGGTAACTTATGGTGTCACCCCCCCCCCCGAGTTTTACGGATTTTTTTAACTACTCTTACTCCTAAATCAGTACTCCCATATAACACTGAATGCTCATACACACAGCGCGCATTACTGTGAGGTTTATTGCTGTGCAGCTCTCTCATATGCTCACACAATTTTTTTCCAACTGCCAGCAAGTACGATGTCTGTTCAAAGGCAGTGAAAGCACACCTGGATATATATTGCCCCCAGAAGCTCTGGATATTTTGCCCCCAGCAGCTCACCCATGGATATATATTGCCCCCATCTCACATATGGATATATTGCCCCAGTTCACAATTATATATTGTCCCCAGCAGCGCACCCATGGATATATTGTGCCTCAGCTCACATATGGATATATTGCGCCTCTGCTCACACGTGGATATATTGCCCCAGACCAGCTCACACATGGATATATTGCCCCAGACCAGCTCACACATGGATATAGCCCCAGCTCTCATGGATATGCCCCCAGCACACATGGATATAGCCCCAGCTCTCATGGATATGCCCCCAGCACACATGGATACTGCCCCAGGCACACATGGATACTGCCCCCAGCACACATGGATACTGCAGCAGCTCTCATGGATATTGCCCCAGCTCCTCTCATGGATATTGCCCCAGCTCCTCTCAGGGATATTGCCCCAGCTCCTCTCATGGATATACTGCCCCAGCTCCTCTCATGGATATACTGCCCCAGCTGCTCTCATGGATAATGCCCCAGCTCCTCTCATGGATTTTGCCCCAGCTCCTCTCATGGCTATGCCCCCAGTTCCTCTCATGGATTTTGCCCCCAGCTCCTCTCATTGATATTGCCCCAGCTCATGGATATGCCCCAGCTCATGGACACTGCCCCAGCTCATGGATATGCCCCCAGCTCATGGATATGCCCCAGCTCATGGATACTGCCCCAGCACATGGATACTGCCCCAGCTCATGGATACTGCCCCAGCTCATGGATATGCCCCCAGCTCATGGATATGCCCCAGCTCATGGATACTGCCCCAGCTCATGGATACTGCCCCAGCACATGGATATGCCCCCCAGCTCATGGATTTGCACCAGCACATGGATATGCCCCAGCATATGGATTTGCCCCAGCTCATGGATATGCCCCAGCTCATGGATATGCCCCAGCTCATGGATACTGCCCCAGCTCATGGATATGCCCCAGCACAGTGATACTGCCCCAGCTCATGGATTTTCCCCAGCTCATGGATATGCCCCAGCTCATGGATATGCCCCAGCTCATGGATACTGCCCTAGCTCATGGATACTGCCCCAGCTCATGGATATGCCCCAGCACATAGATACTGCCCCAGCTCATGGATATGCCCCAGCACATAGATACTGCCTCAGCTCATGGATACTGCCCCAGCTCATGGATTTGCCCCAGCTCATGGATATGCCCCAGCACATGGATACTGCCCCAGCATATGGATACTGCCCCAGCTCATGGATTTGCCCCAGCTCATGGATTTGCCCCAGCACATGGATACTGCCCCAGCATATGGATACTGCCCCAGCTCATGGATATGCCCCAGCTCATGGATTTGCCCCAGCTCATGGAAATGCCCCAGCTCATGGATTTGCCCCAGCTCATGGATTTGCCCCAGCTCATGGATACTGCCCCAGCTCATGGATATGCCCCAGCTCATGGATACTGCCCCAGCACATTGATACTGCCCCAGCTCATGGATATGCCCCAGCACATAGATACTGCCCCAGCTCATGGATTAGCACCAGCACATGGATACTGCCCCAGCATATGGATACTGCCCCAGCTCATGGATATGCTCCAGCTCATGGATATGCCCCAGCTCATGGATTTGCCCCAGCTCATGGATATGCCCCAGCACATGGATATGCCCCAGCACATAGATACTGCCCCAGCTCATGCATTTGCCCCAGCTCATGGATATGCCCCAGCTCATGGATACTGCCCCAGCTCATGGATTTGCCCCAGCACATGGATACTGCCCCAGCATATGGATACTGCCCCAGCTCATGGATATGCCCCAGCTCATGGATATGCCCCAGCTCATGGATTTGCCCCAGCATATGGATATTGCCCCAGCTCATGGATATGCCCCAGCTCATGGAATTGCCCCAGCTCATGGATATGCCCCAGCACATGGATATGCCCCAGCACATGGATACTGCCCCAGCACATAGATACTGCCTCAGCTCATGGATACTGCCCCAGCTCATGGATTTGCCCCAGCTCATGGATATGCCCCAGCACATGGATACTGCCTCAGCATATGGATACTGCCCCAGCTCATGGATTTGCCCCCAGCACATGGATACTGCCCTAGCTCATGGATATGCCCCAGCTCATGGATATGCCCCAGCTCATGGATTTGCCCAAACTCATGGATTTGCCCCAGCTCATAGATTTGCCCCAGCTCATGGATACTGCCCCAGCTCATGGATATGCCCCAGCTCATGGATACTGCCCCAGGTCATGGATATGCCCCAGCTCATGGATACTGCCCCAGCACATTGATACTGCCCCAGCTCATGGATATGCCCCAGCACATAGATACTGCCCCAACTCATGGATTAGCCCCAGCACATGGATACTGCCCCAGCATATGGATATTGCCCCAGCTCATGGATATGCCCCAGCTCATGGATATGCCCCAGCACATAGATACTGCCCCAGCTCACGGATTTGCCCCAGCACATGGATACTGCCACAGCACATAGATACTGCCCCAGCTCATGGATACTGCCCCAGCTCATGGATTTGCCCCCAAGCTCATGGATTTGCCCCAGCACATGGATACTGCCCCAGCATATGGATACTGCCCCAGCTCATGGATATGCCCCAGCTCATGGATATGCCCCAGCTCATGGATTTGCCCCAGCTCATGGTAATGCCCCAGCTCATGGATTTGCCCCAGCTCATGGATTTGCCCCAGCTCATGGAAATGCCCCAGCTCATGGATTTGTCCCAGCTCATGGATACTGCACCAGCTCATGGATATGCCCCAGCTCATGGATACTGCCCCAGCTCATGGATATGCCCCAGCTCATGGATACTGCCCCAGCACATTGATACTGCCCCAGCTCATGGATACTGCCCCAGCACATGGATACTGCCCCAGCATATGCATATTGCCCCAGCTCATGGATATTCCCCAGCTCATGGATATGCCCCAGCACATGGATATGCCCCAGCTCATGGATATGCCCCAGCACATGGATATGCACCAGCACATGGATATGCCCCAGCACATGGATTCTGCCCCAGCTCATGTATACTGCGCAAGCTCATGGATTTGCCCCAGCTCATGGATATGCCCCAGCTCATGGATATGCCCCCAGCTCATGGATATGCCCCAGCACATAGATACTGCCCCAGCTCATGGATTTGCCCCAGCACATGGATACTGCCCCAGGTCATGGATAATGCCCCAGCTCATGGATATGCCCCAGCTCATGGATATGCCCCAGCTCATGGATTTGCCCCCAGCTCTTGGATTTGCCCCAGCTCATGGATATGAAGAAGGCCCCAGCAGCTCATGGATAATGGCCCCCCAGCTCACCTCCTGTGCCACGTGTTCGCTCCCTCTGAGCATCCGGTGGTGTGCAGCTTGGGCGCTCGCCTGGGGGAGCCACGCGACCAGCCGCGATTGGCTGGTCACGTGTTTCTTTTCCCGGGCGAGCGCCGAAGCTGCATGCTTCGGACGCTCGCAGGGAGCGAACACGCGGCGCAGGGTGAGACACCCAGGGCCGCACCCCCCGCCCCCACATAGCGACGCCCCTGATATCAGAAAGATCTGGACCTGACTATATGACCAGGACCCTGATTGCACCTTTATTTGACCACCATCTAGCCCTGAGGTACTGGTGCTGGTTTCTACCCCCCCCCCCCGGGTAACTTCATTTTCTATGGACTTTTCTGGAGAATTTCCACTATCGTGGTTACAGGCTGCTGTACTCTTGGATGAACAATTATCTGAAAGGTTGTACATGAACAATCACGTAGGACTCATAATTATTTGCATTAAAGGTGTGCCACCTTTGCCACGGATTTTGGTGCCATCGAACTATCACTTTAAGCTCTAGAGCTCACAATTGAATTACTTTTATGTCCACTAGAGGGCCTTTACTTGCATTAGCACTTTAGGCTGAGGTCAGACGAACGCCGTGCGAACGCACGTGCAGCCGCACTTTATCACGGCCCTAGTAGCAGCAAATGAAGGCCAATGACGAGCAATATACGAAATACGGCCGCACAAAAGTTCAGCCAGGCAACACAAGCGTCAAACGAACGCATTTTTTCGAGAACGTGATACCGCTAGTACTGACGTACAGAGTGCGCTGCGTCCGCTAGCCGCATGTGTGCGTGATTAGGAGACGTCAGACGCTGCTAATGTCCGGCCAACATAACGTCCAGACACAAAAAGGGTTTGATTTATGATCCGTACAAAATCACGGCCAAAAATGCGCATCGTATGACCGCTATCGCGTATTCCGTGAAAAAATACGTCCATTCGTTCGAACGAACTTTTTCCACGGACGACGCGAAAAATGCGTTCGTCTGACCCTAGCCTTAATAATTATTCTGGTCTGCAAGCGATATCTAGACTATCAATGTGATTTTGCTGCTGTTTAAGGGTTTTATGCTGCTATTTTTGTATAGCATTTCACTGTGAATTAGGGTACCAACCCTGTGTTAACTGTAGTATTAGCGTTCTTTGGTAATTTCCTTGATTTTAATTGTGATCAAGTACAGTATATGTCCTAATCCATAGCCACCCTGTTTTAACCCTTGCAATCTGTACACTATTACCATATGAACCACTGAGTGCGCTAGTAAAATACAATATCCTTTCCACTGAAGATCGAGAAGGGTCTCCCAGCTTTTTATTCTGGCCACGACGTATAGAGAACGGTGCCATTATATGAGCAATTTATTTATTTAATTATTGCAATTGCATTTAATAAGAGATATATATATATATATATCTCTGATTAAATGCAATTGCAATAATTAAATAAAAAATTTGCTCATATAATGCCAAACCTGTGCTTACGGATTTTATTTATTTTGATGTGCAGAACTTGACCATAAGAGTTTAATTCAATAGCAATGAAAATGCTCAATTACTCCTATCGCCATTCTAAAATAGCTGCGAAAATGCGTTGCGTCTCAATGTGCATCCCCCTCTCTAACCACCATCCTTTTATCGATGTGCCCACACATATCCCTGTCCTACATTCCGTGGAGGAACGAGGGTGAGAGTGGGGTGGAATGAACGTGAAATGAAAACATGAAACAACAGTAATTTAACAGACTTTTGTAATTTTTTTGAAAATTTATACTTTTAAAAATTTTGCTCCTAGCATTATATTCGAGACTTGTGTAAAATTCTCATTTCCATAATGAATCTTTACCCCTCGCGTTATACTTGGGTCGCGTTATACTCGAGTATCTACGGTACTTCTCAAATATCTCCCCACATGGACCGGTCCTGAAATAAAAGAAATAAATCGCACATAGCCAAGTATATCCTGTATAATGGACCCTCCAGTATCCCAGCCAAGAAAATTGCTCACTTTTTCAAGAGCCAATTAGCAGCCGGTTCTGAACTATAACAGCATGAACACATACAGTGGCAAGAAAAAGTATGTGAACCCTTAGGGATTACGTGGAGTTTTGCATGAATTGGTCATAAAATGTGCTCTGATCTTCATCTAAGTCACAACAATTTGAAAAACACAGTCTGCTTAAAATAATACAACACAAACATTATCAGGGTTATTCAAAGAGATTCGAAAAGTCACCGCACGTTCGGTGACTTTTCGTTCTCTTCAATTCGGTTCCTGTTGCCAATCCCATTTCGGTGACCCTGCGGTGTATTCAGCAAGCACCACAGGGTCCCCGAATTGCAGGGAAAAGCTGCCGCAAACCCACCGAAAACTAACCGCAAAACCCACCGAATGGATGCAGAAAACCCCCAAAAACATCTGGATTAACCTGCCGAAAACCACGGAAAAAGCCCGAGCAGGAGCCGATCACACTCAGCCGAAGCAGCCAAAGCAGCCGAGACCGCAGACGAGGGAAGTGAATAAATTAGCAAAACCGTTTGTATGAATCTGTGAAAATGAAACGCTGTTTGCAAAGAAACTACCGAGCGAAAATGTCTGAAATTTGCATATGAGGTCCAGGGAATGATAATAAAGAGGGCTGTTACAGAAAAAATAAGTAAACTTAAAAAAAAAAATCAAAACAAATCTGACTTTTTTAAAAAAAAAAAAATTCAGAAAAATGCTTAAAATATCCTAAAAAAATCTATAAATAAAGAGACTTTTTGCTGCAGAATTTTATAATGAACGGTTTATTAGATATTGAATTAAAACGGGAATATTTTTAACATTGAAGCCTATGGGATTTTCCTGAATTAACTTGTCGAATGAAACCACCGAATGGCAGGGCATTAGGGGAACCTTTCACTGCTGGTTTGTGTTCTCTGAATAGCGTAAGCAGTGCTTTTCATGGGGATTTCACTGCCATCGAACAGGCACCGAACAGGCACCGTATGTGCAGGCAATTCGCCAGGATTTGGCGAATTGCCTGCTCTCTGGATAGCCGAATGGCCAGGAGAGGTAACTGAACACTGATTTTCAGCATTCGGTTACCTTTCTCAAGCAATTCGGATCTCTTTGGATAACCCTGTATATGTTTTCATGTTTTTATTGAACAGAACATGTAAACATTCACAGTGCAGGGTGGACAAAGTATGTGAACCCTTGGACTTAATAACTGGTTGACCCTCCTTTGGCAGCAATAACCTCAACCAAACGTTTCCTGTAGCTGCAGATCAGACCTGCACAACGATCTGGAGTAATTTTGGACCACTCACAAAACTTGTTTCAGTGTAGTAATATTCTTGGGATGTCTGGTGTGAATCGCTCTCTTAAGGTCATGCCACAGCATTTCAATCGGGTTGAGGTCAGGACTCTGACTGGGCCACTCCAGAAGGCGTATTTTGTTTTGTTGAAGCCATTATTTTGTTGAATTACTTGTATGCTTTTGGTCATTGTCCTGTTGCATCACCCATCCTCTGCGGAGCTTCAGTTGGCGGACAGATGGTCTTACGTTTTCCTGCAAAATGTCTTGATAAACTCTGGAATTCATCTTTCCATCCATGACAATAATCCGTCCAGGCCCTGAGGCAGCAAAGCAGCCCCAAACCATGATGCTCCCTCCGCCATGTTTTACAGTGGGGATGAGGATTTGATGTTGGTGTGCTGTGCCTTTTTTTCTCCACACATAGTGTTGTGTGTTTTTTCCAAACAACTCAATTTTGGTTTCATCTGTCCACAGAATATTTTGCCAGTAGTGCTGTGGAACATCCAGGTGCTCTTTTGCAAACTTCAAACGTGCTGCAATATTCTTTTTGGACAGCAATGGCTTCCTCCGTGGTGTCCTCCCATGTACTCCATTCTTGTTTAATGTTTTTCTTATTGTAGATGTAGCAACAAAAATGTTAGCATTGGGCCAGAGATTTCTGTAAGTCTTTAGCTGACACTCTAGGATTCTTCTTTACCTCATTAAGCATTCTGCGCTGTGCTCTTGCAGTCATCTTTACAGGACGACCACGGCTAGGGAGAGTAGCAACAGTGCTGAATTTTCTCCATTTGTAGACAGTCTGTCTTACCGTGGACACATGAACATCAAGGCTTTTGGAGATAATTTTGTAACCCTTTCCAGCTTCATGCAAGTCAACAATTCTTGATCGTAGGTCTTCTGAGAGCTCTTTTCTGCGAGGCATGGTTCACATCAGGCAGTGCTTCTTGAAACCAGTAAACCCAAAACTGGTGTGTGTTTTTAAAGGACAGGACAGCTTTCAGCAACACATCCAATAATATCACACTGATTGGACTCAAGGTTGGCTCACTCCTGGCTCCAATTACGTAGCTCTTGGAGAAGTCATTAGGCTAGGGGTTCACATACTTTTTCCACCCTGCACTGGGAATGTTTACATGTTATGTTCAATAAACACATGAAAATATATAATGTTTGTGTTGTATTATTTTAAGCAGACTGTGTTTTTCAAATTGTTGTGACTTAGATGAAGATCAGAGCACATTTTATGACCAATTCATGCAAAACTCCACGTAATACCAAAGGGTTCACATACTTTTTCTTGCCACTGTATGTGTAAACAGTTTCTGGTCTCACCTCTCCCACGTCTGATCTCCCCTTATTCCATCCGCAGTGGACACCTTATTAAAAGGAGGAAATTATATCCTTGTGGAAGAAAACTCGGTAACATATGTATAAAAGACCATAAACCGGCCAAATTTAATGAATTAAAGATTGCACAACGTGTTTTAACCGTAGTCTTTTTCAAGACGCACCTGTGATGCACACACAGGAACCGGAAGTGCGTCATAACCGGCAGCCACACGTGGCCAATTGAGACACAAAGCTGTCAAGTGTGTGGATATAAGGCATGGATGCTATTTACTGATATGCTATTTATTTAAACTCTGTGATAAAGCATGTATGTAAGCACTTTGAAAAAAACTACGGTTGAAACGCGTTGTGCAATATATACTACGCTATGTGCGATTTATTTCTTGTATTTCAGGACTGGTCCATGTGAGAGATATTTGAGAAGCATTCACCAAACTGCTGGGATCTGCATGCGCGAGGACTTTCTCCTTTTTTTTTGCTTTATATTCTATGGTATAATCAAGTGATCATATACTGGGACTTGCAGCAGCTTTTTACGATCCCTGTAATTTTGCGAATTCAACCTGCGCTACTGCTATTGTTTTCCACTCCATTATATATATAAACAGTCATGGAATATAAAAATAATTGAACTATATTGGCTTTTCTCTCCTCTCCATATACCATCCATTAACGCGAGGTTTGGAGAAAAGGATAAATACGGTCAATTCAATATAAGTATATTTTCGCTACTTTCACATAATTACACACTGGTTTGCACTATTTTTTGCGCTTAGGAGTAATTTTGTGGGATCTTATCAGTTCTTGCTGTAATTTTATACCTAGCAGGGATATTTAGTTAATCTGACCAATTGTGAACGTCTACTGTTTTTTATACATTTTATGCTCTCCTTTCCATTTCCTTTTAGCCACAGTTGCTCCATACAGTGTTATTTCTCACTCTCTCCCATATTATCTCTGCATGATCCTCCCAGCAGTGAGCAGGTTTGAGTGAAATTATTAGACATCACCTGGTAGTCCATGGTCACGGCTTCGTTGAACATTAAGACCACATAGATCATTAGGAATACGCCCCACATTCTCAAACAGATGCTCTCGGAGATTAGAAGTCATCAATTGATCTGCAAGTTTTTCTTTGGCCGGAGTAAATATCAAGCCTCGGATCAGTGGATCGCAGCCACCTGTGTGAATATATTTTTCCTGTTAAAATTCAGATTAAGTTCAAAGGCTGAGGCTTAACTTCATTTATAAATGCTGGACTGAAGGGCATATCTCACAAAGTGTTACGAGAAAGTGGAAGTGCAAAGAAAACACAACAGAAAGTTACTGGTTGGGTGGAGTAGAGGTAACATCACCGCTCTGCGTGGAGAGAGCCTGTGGAGTCATGGGTTCGATCCCAGCAAGAGCACCTCTCCAGTAAGTGTCCTTGGGCAAGACACCTAACGGTACATACTCACCACCCAGGACATACTAAAACGAGAGAAATCTCAATGTATCCTTCCTGGTAAAATACTTTCTCAAAGAAAGAAGAAGTTATCTGTGGGATGAGTAAGTGCTTACTAGAGTGAAAGGGCCCTATTACATTCTTCGTGCATACGTTTGCGCCGGCGCAAAAATGCATTAACGCGAGGGGTTAAAGCCTTTGCGCTGAACGTCGTATTACAATGTCAGCGCAACAAAAGCACGTAATCGTCTACCGCAGATGAACCTGCACGAACCCTTTCCGAGCGTATTGTACATCGCGCGTCCTATACTTAACATTGTGAGCGCAAACACGAATGTGCGCTGGTACACCGATGGTATATCTATGTGCAGGATTTAACGCATAGCCTTTGCACGCATAATTTTAGCAATTCCTAAAAGCTGGTGTTAATGGCAAATCTGAAGACGACCTGGCTGAACCCAAATACACCAGCCCCCCATTAAAAAAAAAAACAGCTGCAAAGTATAGTTACACATTCTACTCATACCAAACCAATAAAATGGAGAAGTTGTGTGTGCATTTATTATTGCTGCAGCATATATGCTCAGATTGACTGTGGCAGGCGCAAAAACGTAACGTGAGATAATTGTGGTTCTTATTTCTGATTTGCTGAATCGCGTGAAAAACAGTCCGGACACAGATTTCTGCAAGCAACGTTACTGTGCGAGCATTTGTGCGCGTCTGTTTTACGTTTAACGCTTGGCGCACAAGCGTTCATGCGTTGCGCGAGCGTTTTAACGTGAAGAATGTAATATGGCCCAAAATGTGCTCAGTTTAACAACATTCATTGCAAGATCGAAATACTTTATTTTGTGTAGGTTGCACTTTGATACCTATAGTGAACTGCGCTGGCAAAGTGTTCTTTGTCTCTGATATCCCAACAGGGGCTGAATCTCCTTTTTGCCTTAAAGATCTCATATGATGCATACCTAACTCCAGCGCCAGGTGCAGCCAGCCACCTTCCCTCTATGTGGGGGGAGCTTAATGAGGATCATCACACAGTGACAGTTACATGTCAGCATAGTGGCTGGTGTTCTGAAAAATAAGGCAATTTCTAAAACAAGGCAGTCACATCACTACTCGTCATGTGACTTACGGCCATTTTGATAAATCACACAGAATGCACGTGCGTACCTCTGAGCCATCCGAGATGTGCACGACACACATACACACTCATCCAATCAAATTAGGCAATAAGCTCACATACGCATGCGGGTCCCCATACATGAAGAAACGGGATCTGCTGCGCATGCACCCCATAAACATGACATACGTGATATCTGATTGGCTGAAAATGCTAATCACAGATTGGATAATAACTTGACTTGGCACTTTGTTTTGATTTTTACAGATCATCAGTTCCAGTTCATCCTTCTATCGCTTCAAACTTTGAACTGGAACTGAAGAGCTGTAAATATCAAAACAAAGTGCCAAATTATTATCCAATCAGATATCACGGATGTCACGTTTATGGGGCGCATTCGCAGAGGATCGCATTTCTACATGTATGGGGTATACGCAGGCGCATATCAGCAGATTGCAGAATTTGACAGAGTCAAGGATGCTCATGCGCATGTGAGCATATTGCCTAATTTGAGGGTGCAAGCGTGTATGCGTGCCGCGCGCCTCTCCCACGGCTCGGAGGTACGCACGCGCATGAGCATTCGGTGTGATTTCTCTAATTGATAGTCTGTCACGTCACTGGAAGTGACATGGTTGCCTGTTTAAGAAATTGCCTTATTTTTCAGAACATTGGCAATGGATGAGAATACAGAGGCCTGTCCTGGAAGACGACTCTCTGCAAACAGTTTTTACTCACCCCAGCGACTTGCCACCAGAATTGTGTCAGAGCAATTATTATTTTTAATAAGGAATTACTTGTTTATTTTACTATGTACACGTTAGCAAAAGTGCTAACACGTATATAGGGAGTGATTCCTTATCGAATAAAGCCAACGTCTGTTGGGTATGTAAGTGTCAATGTAAGACCATTGTTAATTATAGCATTTTGAAACTTTTTTTGCCAAAACTGCAACATGTTAAATGCGGAGTGACACTGTAACTCTTACGTTTACCTTAACCCTAAATGTATCCTAAAGCAAAATCTGCTAATCCTATTGTATGAGGGACATTGTTGTACCCCACAATAATGCAGGTGAACAGTCCTTTAGCATTTTTTACGAGTGATATGATGACTGACCACATTTTTTTTAACACACGTTTACTAACTGTAGCAAATTACAATAACATAATATCTGCTAGCTAGAAGATTATCGTATGTAATATACGCAGTATAACACAGTCCAAGCTGCCGTTAGTTTCCTGGCCAAAATTATGACGTGGTTAATTCTATTAAATGAAGATAAACTGTATATGAGAGCTATATATCGTTATCACTTGAATGTCCAGAAATTCTAATAGCTCTAGAATATTTGATATAATTTCATGTTACCTTTACGCAATATTTCGCCGGGGGAGAAAAACGTTTTATGAATAGGTTGTGGAGGGAGGGGTTTGTAGTTACTATCATATCGATAAATATAATCCCGTATCAGGGTATGCATTACACGAAAGCCAATAGTAAAAGAATTGGACACTGTAGCATCTGTGCACTCATCGTAGCAGTTATTTGGAGGGATGACTTCATGCATCTTTGGTCCCAACAAAATAGGAAGCCAGTGATCGTAGACAATGTGCTGTCAAAAAGAAAGAAATTTAGGTTTGAGACTGAACATGAAAAACATTATATGAAGACTAGAACAAAGATAACTTCGGCTAGGGTCCGACGAGCGCATTTTGTGCGGACTGTGCGTCCGTGCACAACGGATGTACTTTCTGACTGACGACAAGGTAGTGGCCACACGGTCTGTTTTTGTGACTGATGTTATTTTTGACTGATGTAGATGGGAAATGAAAAACCATTTCGTCCGTCAAAAATGCAGTCTGTCTGACTACGTTCCATCACTCACACACAAAGCTATGTGGCCGTTGCGGACGTGGCGCACTCTGCAAATCCGTTCTATCAGTTTTCCATTCCTGCCTAACCTGCGTCTGTTTGCCACGTTCGGCATGCGTCCGTTCTATTGTGCGGACGTACTTCGTATGTGGGGCTCCATTGGTCAGAATGCTATGCTGCCACGGGCGTACAAATGTGCGGCAACACGGATGTGATAACTGCGCTCGTCTGACACCAGCCTTAAACTTACCTGAAAACAAGCGGCTACGATCTTTCGAGTTACTTCATACAAAATGTCTCCTGACCATGAAGGGTTCAGCTTGTGCAGTTCAGTAGCTACTCTGTTGTGTTCTCGCAAGAACAGAGTTTGTGTACATGTAATACCTGGTTGTTCACTGGCTCGTGAATCTCCTGCAAGAAACAGAATCAAATTTACAAAATCATTGTAATTAATTGCCTACAGTTGTTACTATTTTTATTTCACGTTTGTAACCTCCTCTGAGCAGGGTTCTCTCTGCATCTGTTGTTTCTTGGTTTTTTTTCTTAGCGCTGTGGAAACCTTTGCGCTATAGAAATAATAATGATAGTACATTTTATTATTGTAGTTACCTACACATGCTACACATTTCTCAAAAAAGGAAAAAAAATCCCCAAAAACAAAAATAATAATAAATAAAAAAAAATCCCTGTGGCAGCGCAACTGATAAAATTCATTCACCCTGTCACAAGTGCTTTATACATTCATATAGCAAGGAAAATGTGTTTGTTTACGCTCATATCTGTTTCTCTTTCGATTCCTCCACAAAAGTTTTTTAGTCTTATCATTGTTATTCTTTGGAGTTCCCCATTGGGTCTCAAAGATGATAAATGACTGCTGCCCCTGGTAGGAAGGTGGGATCATTGCTGCCATGGGCACAGATTTCCTATAGACTCATCACATCTAATAAAACTGCACCGACAGTTTCTGCAGCACTAAAAATATAAAAAACAATGGGTAATAGGTTGTATTGACAGGGGTTTGCATAGTGCAGAACCTTGAGCCCAAGAGCATTGTTACATCCTCAGATATGTTGCTTACAAACAGACAAAAGATGGATAGATAAACAGGGATAGACAGCTCGTTATAGACTAACAGGGTTATTCAAAGAGATCCGAATGGCTGCCGAAAGGTAACTGAACACTGAAAATCAGCTTACAGTTACCTTTCTTGGCCATTTGGCTATCCAGAGAGCAGGCACTTCACCAAATGTTGGTGAATTGCTTGCACGTACGGTGCCTGTTCGAGGGCAGTGAAATCCCCATAGAGAAGCAATGCTTCGTCTATTCAGAGAACACAAACCAGCAGTGAAAAGTTGCTGAATTGCCCTGCTATTCGGTGGCTTCATGCGGCAGATTTATTCAGGCGAATCCCATAGGCTTCAATGTTAAAAAGATTTCCATTTTAATTCAATATCCAATAAACCGTTTATTATAATATTCTGCAGTAAAAAGTCCCTATAGATTTTTTTGGGATATTTTAAGCATTTTTGGGAATTTTTTTGCCCAAATATTTTTGGGATTTTTTTTTTTTTTTTTAACGTTGTCTCTTTTTTCTGTAACAGCCCTTTTTATTATCATTCATTGGATCTTATATGTCAATTTCAGACATTTTCGCACAGTAGTCTCTTTGCAAACAGCATTTCACTTTTCAAACATTCAAGCAAACTGGTTTTTTTTTCACTCCATTCGTTTGCGGTGTCGGCTTTTTCCGGCGGCTGCTCTGCGCTGTGATCAGCTCCTGCTTGGGTTTCTCCGGCGTGTCCGGTGTGTTTTGGCGTGCATTCACCTGGGTTTTGCGGTGAGTGTTCATCGGGTTTGCTTTGGCTTTTCCCTGCAATTCGGGGACCCTGTGGTGCTTGCTAAATACACCCCAGGGTTGCTGAAATGGGATTACCGAATTGATACAGACATTAGACATAGAGATAGACATGCAGGGTTATTCAAAGCGTGTCAAACTGGCCCCAAAATTGCACCAAATGGTGAATTTTCACGTATGGTGCAATGTCGAGGCCATTCGGCTTTTCAAAAAGCTGTCAGTTTGCCAAATATTGGTGAATTGCCAGTGAAATATGGTGATCTTCGGCAGCAGTGAAATCCCCCATAGGGAAGCAATGGCTAATCTATTCAGAGACACCGAACAGCACCGAAATGTCAGTGAGATGTCCTGATGTTTGGTGTTTTCATTCGGCAGGTTTAATCAGGGGAATCCCATAGGATTCAATGTTAAAAATATTCCCCGTATTTAATCAAATATAATCAAACTTTTTCTGGAAAAGTTTTTTTTTTTTTCTAGTTTTTGTTTATTTTCTGTAACAGACCTATTTAGAATTATTCATAGGACCTTATATTTTATTTCCAGGCATTTTCATGCAGTCATTTGTTTGCAAACACCTTTTTAAAGTTTTTTTTGTTATGTTTTTGTTTTTTTTCACTCCGTTTGTCAGCTTGTTTGTCTTTTTCTGGCGGCTGGTTGGCTTTTTTTTTATCGATGCGGCAGAACTTTGGATGCCTCGCCGGCTTGTTCCCCGCACTTCGGGGACCCTGAGGGGAATTCAGCGAATCAGGGTAGCCGAAGTGCGGGGAACGGGAGAGCAACGAAATGTCTGTGACATTTTGGTGCTTCCTGAATAACCCTGATAGATACAGATCAAAAGATAGTCAAACATAGACATAGATATAAAATTTATATACCTGCTTTGAAACATTTAAATGTGTCTGTGCCTTTTTTTGTGCTACACGCATCTTCAGCAGCTGGATTAAATGGCAGGTATGGAAGGTTACCATCTCTGAAGTGTGGATTTACATTAAGCAGACCCAAATTGCTTGTCATATTGCGAAGCATTAGGGCAGTTTGTGGATCACTGCCGTAAATAAAGCTGCCATCTATGTAAGATGTGAGGCCATTTATCTGCTGACGAGTATCACATTCTAGGTTGCAGGCTGCGGCTGTCCGGGTGACCGGGAGGCAGTCGGACTGATTTTTAAACTGAGAATCGTCCTTCGGAATCTTGATACAAAAAATAAAGAAACAAGAAGATGAGTTTTGGCAATCTGTCAATAAAGACTATAAAATATTTATATTTAAATTTATGATGTCATTGCTCTCAATTTCCAAGGTTTCATGTTCCAGTCACTGCATCTATTTCCTTCTATCGCCTCATACTATATCAAATGGTAATGTCATGTTAATATTCAGAATGGTTTATAGTATCCGCTTCCCCCCATATCTAAAGTTTCCTATCTCCATATTCAAATCTTTGTGTAAATTTTAGTTTCTATCTCCTGCTGTCAAAGGATTTCACAAGGATTAAATTCCCTCATTGTTGGGAAATGTTTGTGTAAACGGCAATGACCCGCACGTTGCAGAAATGAGTGAATATATCAGACAATCATAATGAGGTGTTAAACCAAGACAGATGGAAAAGAATCCTATTCTTACAGCACAACTACCACCAAAAAATGGAATGAACTTAATTTGTTTATTTTATGTTGCTGATATCTTACA